>OY728151.1:1761673760-1762923760 GCA_963277665.1 Viscum album
TTTTCATGTTTTCTGGATATGATATATGAATAAATCCAATAAAACAAGTATTTTTTTAAAAATATAGTTTTACCACCTTTTAATGGAGAACCCATTTTAAATCTAGTTTTTTGAAATGTTTATAAGTTCTATTTTAAAATATAATTTTATTATTTGGAATCGGGACATAATAATTTACTTTTTATTAAATTTTAGTATTTTTACAATAAATTTCATATTTTATTGAATAGTGAAATATAATTCTTTTTAATTCAGAACATCTTTTTCATCTAATTTATTTATCTTGATATATTATCATATTAGTTTATTTTAATGTCTAATGGTATTATTTTTCTATCAATAAAACCAATATATATCATTAAAATTAATTTCAAATTGATATTAGATATAAAAACATTTCAAACTTTAGAACGTTTCACTTTAAAAACCTGTTTTTCATTTTTTCTGGGGAATTAATTTTAAATATAATTTCAAAATTCCATGAATTGAATTATGTAAAATGGATTCCATATTTTTACTTATAAATTAAAAATTAGTTTATTTGGTTAATTTAATTTTTAGCTTTAAAAATTACCATGGTAAAAAATTATTTACCGTTGTATAGGTAAAATAGTGACAAGGGTTAATGTTAAAAGATAAAAGCCTAAAAACCCCAAAATTGGATCATTTAAGGGTTGGTTGACGTTTTTATAGACCCTAACCTTATTAAAAAATAGTAATTGAATTTATAATTAGTTTTAATTAATGAAACCTCATTGTGTACAACTTTAAATACAAAATATTCAATAATTTAATCACTTGAACCCACCTCTCCTCAAGTATAAATACCACCCCTAACCTCCCCATTTCGACCCAGAAAGACTTGTATCTCATAAAATATCTGACCAAAAATCCCTTCATCAATCTCACTAGTTACAAGTGATTATTATATCACTAAAATACCAAATCCATGGTCCTTAAGATTCATTCAAGGAGGTGACATTCAAGAGATTATTTTCTCAAAGTACCTCTCTTAATTTCTTTTCTTTTTCTACTTTATTCTAACACAATTCATCCATCAATTAATTATTACTCCTTAATAATGTATATACTATATTTTTTTGTTTCTAATGGAATACCTCATATCCATGTTGTTTATCACCCCTCTTATTCGAAGAAATGACATTGTTGCCCAAGTTATGCCGGTTAATCGAGTTCATGAATATTATTTTTGTTATTTTTCAATTACCACCATAATAGATAGTCTTAAAAGTATTTTTATGGATAAATAATATTTTAATATATAAATTTTAACATATTTTATTTTATTTTATTTTATATTAAACAAACCTTCATTATTTATATATTTTGTATAAAAAATAACATCGTTTGTGGAAGTGTAGACTAACGCCCCCACAAGGAATTTTGATTCACACATGCTATACATGAAACGTATTAATGATAATTTAAAAAGACATATTACACCTATATGAAATAAATATTATACTCTAATTATAATATACTTTTTTATCCTTCACTTTTAAATATTTTAATATGAAAATGAAATGAGAGCAGTGTCATGCATATGTACGACATACCGTCTCCATGAAAAATGTGTTCCATTTCTTATCTAAAAACGTTATATATTATTATAAATACATATGTAATAAATATATGAGAAAATTATTTTGGGTATTACATTTCTTAAATGATGAATTCATTATCTAAGAAATATAATAAATAAATAACAATTCAAAACATACTTGACAAAACAAGGAAATTAACGAACAAAATAGTGAAATAATTAAATATAGTTAGCTAATGGGAAGTAAGATATTATAAAGAGATTAAATATACTATTATATTAATAATTATGGTTCTATAAGAAGTTATTAACACACTTAAAACCATTATATAGGAGGATAATGGATGATCACCCAAAAATAATCACAAGGTAAGTGTTAATTTCACAATCTCGTTATTATCTGGGGTTGTTTATAGGTATGTATGTACTCTGAAATATTTATCATCCATTTCCATGTTTCAAAACAATGTATTTAAAAATATAGTTATTATTACTCAATAACTTTTTAAAGTCATTTATACCCATGTTATACTTTTTATATAACTTTTTGAATGGAATTTTCTGTATTTTTTCAAACGAGGTAGTTTAAGACCTTTTTGAAAAATTAAGTAAAGAATATTTGTATCTTATAAGGCATGAGTGGATATTGTCCTGCATTATAATTATTTAATATTTTGAATCCTCCATTACAATATTGAAAATATATTTTCAATATAAATGTTTTCTTTTATAATTTCCCTATTTTTGAATGATTTCAAAGTAAAAAATATATTTATCTCAAAGAGTTTTAATGATTTTTTATATTATTTTCATCTATGTCGACATGATTTGTTGGATTTAATTATTATTTTAGGTTGATTTATTATTTTAATGATTATAAAATAAAAATACAAATTTTAATTAAATTTTAATGGTATTAAATTTTCATTTTTTATCTTATGGTCCTGAGTTAATGGATTTTAATTTTGAACATCCATTCTCAACATTAGTGCACTTCATGCCTAATGTACACCAATTTAGGCCCAAAGATTCATATGATTTTAAGGAATGTAATTATACATATTTTAATTTTATATTTTGGTAACTTGATCTACACATTAATATGAACATTTTTCATGCAGGGATCAATGGAGGATTTATAAAGAAATATGGAGATATATGGTGATGAAAGGAAACAATTCTGTAGAAGGCAGATTGGACACCAGCCCACTGATGGGAATGTGAGTCCAAGCATACGGGCCCAATTAAGCCCAAACTTTTTAGGATGCAATAATACATCTATAGGAACAAATAATCCTTCATAATCCTGTGCTAATTCAGCCTATAGTGTGGCTATTCAAGCGGCCCAAGTTGAAGATAAAATTCTGGGCCAGATTCTAAGGCCCAAAAAAACAGTACACCATTTTACACATATCTCGTTAACCATAAACTATTGTGGGATGAAACGTTACATACGGTTAGGGGACATCAGGAGCTTCATGTTTTTATTCTATGTCCCACTCCAATTTGGCCATCTAGAAAGTCATCCAGAAACATCTGTTCTGTGGAGGCAAGCGGGCTACCACCTCGGGTCAAGGGTGGAAAAATCAACTCTTCCTCAACTTTCCACCCACCTATGTCCTACCACAATTAATTGAGAAGACTTGTACTATTGGAGTCTCGACCCAACGCTTAAAAAATTAGTATTTAATGCAGTGGTAGTGGAGGAGTTGATCATATTTTGAGCTTCCTTTCATTGTAATGTTATGCTGTGATTTTGTTGTCTCAAGTTTGTATTTCACATTAAGTTGTTCTATTAACTTTAGTTTCTTAATAAAAGTTCTTCTTCTACTCTTATTCTACGTTTTTCTGTCTAAAATTGAAACCATTTCCCCAAGGTGTGAATTTATTCACACCAAACCTTGTTAAATTTTTCACACAACGCTAGAGTGATCATTTTCTTTTTATTGTTTTCTTTACTTATTCAATTGTTCCTTCATGAGTCTACTTCCTGATTCCATTGAAACCATAGCATCAATAGAGGGATAAAAAACTTATGGGTTGATCCAATGGAGTATAAAGGGGATTTATTGGATGTTATTTATCACTCCATTAATGTCTAATCACTTATTTAATTGAGATTTTTATTTGACGATTTTGAAACTCTATCGTCCTTGTTGAATTTAAGGCCACACACTTCAAGTGATAATACGAACCTTTACCTTGAAGTTCTCAAAACATTGATCCTTCAAGTGTATAGGTGATTAGAATTAAAGGGTGTAATTATTAAACCAGTAAGTGGTGATATTGTTTGATCTTCTTAAATGAACCCATCTCAAAAATAAGAAATTGAAATCATTAAGAAAGGAATTCATCCAATCCACCCCTAGCGATAACCTAGGATCAACTCATTATCTTAATTTGAATTAACTTAAATATATTAGTGATACCTTAAACACATCTAAAATAAACCCAAGTTGGCCAAATCATATCCAAAAACAGTCCATAGAATGTACGTGGCTGTAGGTTACTTCTTAGGTGTCTGAGGATTCGAGAACCCAAGCTAAACTACAAGGACCGTTCTACCTTCATCTCTTGGGTAAATTTGAGTATGAATAAAAAATTTGGCACCTTTTCCGGGGACCCAAGTAAGTCTTATAAAAACCCATTCTATTCTCCCCCATTTCTTCTTTTCTCATCCAAATTCTCTTATCTTGTCCCTTTCTTGTTTTTTTTCTTTTGGCGCATGCCCTCCTACACCGACGATCTATCAAACCGTCAAATTAGGGTGGATAGACCTAGGGTTGGGGAGTATAGTACACTAAGGGAACTCTTTATATTAGATACTAATCATCCTAATACTCCAGAGTCAAAAATTGATCCTATTTCAATGGAAGGTCTTCAAAGAAACCAACTCATAAAGTCGGGTGGGAACCAAAATGAAAACCCAAATGAGGCAGCCCCAAACACGGGGAATACAGTTGATCAAACCATGAATGACTACCTCACACCTGCTTGGACCAATGCCCCCTCATGCATTAGACACAATTGCCTAGGAGATTCCAACTACATCTTTAAACCCCATGTCCTAAACCACCTACCCACATTCCATGGAATGGAGTCTGAGATTCCTTACCTTCACATTAAGGAGTTCAATGACATTTTAGAAACCATGTGTCCCCCACATCAACTAGAATCGGCTAAGATGAGGCTATTTACTTTTTATTTAAATTATAGAGATAAAAATTGGCTAAACAATTTGAGACCATCATCCATAAACTCTTGGGACCAACATAAATGATAATTCTTCAAAAAATATTTTCCCCACCACAAAACAATTGCAATTAAAAAGAGTATAATTGTTTTTGAAAAAGAGGTAGAGTCATTATATGAAACATGGGAGAGGCTCAAAGAAACTCTAAACATGGTTAGACACCAAGGTTTTTCTATTCCTGAACAAGTGAGAATTTTCTATGAAGGGTTGGGTCTGGGGAACAAACAATTCATTGATATGATGTGTAATGGAAACTTTAAAAACAATTCCCAAATGATGCTTATGAGTATCTAGAAAGACGTGATGAACAAAACCAAACATGGGAAACTTCACCTTATTCTGAAAATCCACAAATAACTACTAGAATTCATACACTTAGAGAAGAGGAAAGCCTTAGGGCTATACTCGCAGCACTCTCAAGGAAGTTTGAAGAGATGGGACTTAGGAAAGTCCTTGAAATCCAAACTGTAGACCATGTTTTCACAATTTGTGACAAACATGACTTAAGACAGACAACTGCCAACCATTCCATCCATCAAGGATGTTATTTTAGGTGGACTCCCAGTGGAAGTAAATTCTTTGAACTTTCAAAATCCTCAATACCAAAAAAACTTCAACCGAAGGTATAATGACCACCTAGGATTCCCTTGGAAAGATAAACAACAACCTATCCAACCACAGGGAAAAACTCCTTACCCCCGACAAGAACTAACAAACTCAAAACCAGTTCCAAACCCAACCTATCCAATACCAACAGTCAGCAGTCCATTTTCAAAACACCATCCCATCTCCAAAATATCCTCATGAGATAAACCAATCTTCTCAAGAACCAACCCAATATATTCCACAAAGCCTACTAGAACAACTGTGCAAACAAATAGAGAGGATAAATTCTTAAGTCTCTTCCCTAAAACAAGATCTTGAAACCATCAAAACTGGAAAGGCACCCATGCCTACTCTGGTTGTACCATCCTCAACTTCAAGGGGAGAGTCAAGATGTACTCAAACAACTCGTGACCAACTACAAGCTGTGACTATTTTAAGAAGTGTGAAATCAATTGATAAACATGAACAACTAATTCAATACCCATCTAAAGATTGAAACATGGATGAAAATTCAAATGAACCACAATATCAAACTAAGGAAACTGATTACAATGTGAAAGAAACAACTCTTCAACAAACAACCCCACAACCTGCACCATTCCCTCAACGCATAAGGGGGAAAACTAAGTCTTAATTGAGTGAAACATTGTGTAAAATCTTCTCACAAGTCATGTTGAACATTCCCCTTCTCGATGAAATCCAAACCATAACTTCCTACTCAAAGTACCTTAATGAATTTTGTACTTTTAAAAGAAAACTTTCACATAAAAACCAAGTCCTTTTGGTTTCTAATGTGAGCACCACCATTCAAGGGACCATTCCTCCTAAGTTGAAAGACCTGGGTTGCCCTTACATCAACGTTGAACTAGGAGAGAGAAAAGTTGTCAAGGACTTGTATAACCTAGGTGATAATGTCAATATTATCTTATATGCTATGTACTACCAGTTAGGCCTAGAAGAGCACCAACCCACATCTTTCACACTTTAACTTTTTGATTGGAGCATTAGGGTTCTAAAGGGGATTTTAAAGGAAATTCTGGTAAAGGTTTAAATATTCATCTACCCTGCTGACTTCATTGTCCTTGAAAACCATCAAAACATAGGAAATAAGGAACAAACCCCAGTTATCCTTGGTTGTCCTTTCCTTGCAACAATCAACTCTATTATCTGAGTCTGAAATGGGAACATGACCATGTTCTTTGGAAAAATGAGTCTAGACTTTAACATCTATAATGAAATCCCACAAATAGGGGATGATGAGGACATTCATGAAGTAAACATGATAGGAAGAATTGATAATGAATCCATAGAACATAAAGGAATATTTGATGGATGTTTAAGTCAGGATGAGATTGAATTCCTTTTTTCACATGAAGGAAGTTTATCTCCTTGGATTGAATCAATTTCAAATTGCTCTTATGATGAATTATTAGGTCCAAAATCAGTCAAACCTTTCAAGAAACCACTTTCATAGAGACCACTCCATCTTCATTCCCTAAATTTGATCAATCCAATATAGTAGCTGAATCTTCTACATGTGGGGAATCAATCCTATCTAAAACTCTAGTCGAATGTCCCAATCATCTGTTGAAATTCTAAACCAACCTGGTATTGAATTGAAGGAACTTCCCGCTACACTCATGTATGCCTTCCTAGGGGAAAATCAAACACATCCTATTGTAATTTCTTCTTCTCTTGAAGCCAATCATGAGAGGATGCTTCTATATGTCCTTAAGAAACAAAAAAAGCCATTGGTTGGACCCTTTCTGATATTCCTGGGAGTATCCCACTTATCAGAACTCATAGGATTGTTCTAGATCTGATTCAAAGACATGTCGTCAACCTCAACGGCGACTCAATCCTAATCTCATGGAGGTAGTGAGAAAAGAACTTCTGAAATTTTTAAAATCTGGTATCATCTAACCCATACCTGAGATTGAGTGGGTCAACCCAATCGAAGGGGTTCCCAAAAAGACAGGAATCACAGTGATATCCAATAAGTATGGAGAGATTCTTCCAACCAGGGTGAGTTGTGGATGGAGGGTCTGAATTGACTATAGGAAGCTAAACTCATTCACAAAGAAGGACCATTTCCCCTTACCATTCATTGACCAATTCCTTGAGAGAGTGGCATGTCATGCCTTCTACTATTTCTTAGATGGGTACTTGGGGTATAATCAAATTGAGGTCTCCCTAGAGGGTCAAGGGAATACTACATTCACATATTCATTCGTCACCTTTTCTTTCAAACACATGCCCTTCGGGTTATACAATTCCCCTAGAACCTTTCAGTGGTGCATGATAGGAATATTCTCAGACATGATAGGGAATTTTCTAAAGGTCTTCATGGATGAATTCTCTATCTTTGGGGATACATTTGAGGTATGACTGCAGAATGTAGAGAGAGTCTTGTCAAAATGTGAAGAAAAGAATCTGGTCCTAAACTGGGAAAAATGAAATTTCATGGTTAAAGAGGGACTAGTTCTAGGCCATCTAGTCTCAGGTTGGGGGATTGAAGTTGATAAATCCAAGGTTGACATAATTCGTCACCTTCCATCACCCAAAACTGTTATGGAAGTGAAGGATTTATTAGTACATGATGGTTTCTTTAGAAGATTCATCAAGGAATTTAGTTCAATCTCCTATCCCCTTTGTGCTCTCATAGTAAAGGATGCTCTATTTGTTTGGATAGAAAGCTGTGAGGGTTCATTATCAACCCTCAAATCCTCTCTCACATCTCCTCCCATCATGAAATATCCAAATTGGAACCTCCCTTTTGAACTTATGTGGGATGTCAGTGACTTTGCTGTAGGAGCTTTGTTAGGACAACGTTGTGATAAACTCCTTATATTATTGCTTATGCAAGCAAATCATTAAATGATTCCCAAATAAACTACACCACCACTGAAAAGGAGTTACTTTTAATTGTTCTTCCCTTAAAGAAGTTTAGGTCCTACCTCTTAGGATCCCCCATCACTGTGTTCACTAGCCTTTTTGCACTAAAACACCTCTTCCAAAAAAAAAGATTCCATGGCTAGACTAATTAGGTGGGTCCTTCTATTACATGAATTTGACCTCACAATCAAAGATAAAAATGGTGTTGAAAATTTTGTAGTGGATCATCTCTCTAGGATGGAATTAAAATACAACTCAAATTACCTTTCTGTGTCTGATTCATTCCCTAATGAACACATATACTCTATGAGTGACTGCCCTTGGTATGGAAACATAGCCAACTTCTTAGTTACATGAGTCATCCCAAAATTTTTAGGGACTCAATCTCAAAGGAAATTCATTTATGATGTTAAGAACTATGTGTTTGATGATCCATACCCATATAAGTTCTTCCTTGACCAATTAATTAGCAGTTGTGTCCCAGAATCTGAACATCAGTCCATCCTTAAATTCTGTCATAGTGAGGCATGTGGAGGTCACTATTCCCCTAGGAAAACATCTATTAATATTCTTCAGTGTGGTCACTTCTGGACCACCCTCTCAAGGGAATCCTACACATTTTTTCAAATTTTTCTTAAGTTTCAACAAGTAGTGTCCATCACAAAAAAGAATCAAGTGCCACTCACTCCCATCTTAGTGGTTGAAATCTATGACAATTGGGGAATTGATTTTAGGGGTCCCTTCCCAATATCTAGGGGATATCTTTACATTCATTTATCTCTCGAATATTTCTCCAAATGGGATGAGGCCATTCCTACAAAATCCAATGATCATCAAACTGTGATAATATTTCTCATGGAAAACATCTTCTCTAGATTTGGAATTCCTAGGGCTATCATTAGTGATCATGGAACTCATTTTTTCAATCATCCATTCTCACCACTCATGGAAAAATATGGAATTTCTCACAAAGTGTCCACTACTTACCACCCACAGACCAATGGTCATGCTGAGTTAGCCAATCGAGAAATCAAACAAATTCATGATAAAACTGTTAATACATCTAGGAATGATTGGTCGAGAAAACTCTTAGATGCTCTTTGGGCCTATCGAACTGCATTTAAAACCATTTTAGGAATGTCCCCATATAGGTTGGTTTATGGTAAAGTATTCCATTTTCCAGTGAAGATTGAACATAAGGCCTTTTGGGCTATTAAAAAATTAATTATGACCTCTCATTGGCCGAAACAAAAAGGAAATTAGATCTTTATGAACTTGAGGAACTTAGGATGAAGGCTTATGAAAATTCAAGGATCAATAAAGCTAAATTACAAGCCTACCAATATCGAAATATTAAAACTAAACACATTGTACTAGGAAGCCTATCCTTTTTTATAGTTCTAAACTTCATTTACACCTAGTAAATTTGAGGTCTAGATGGTCAGGTCCATATATAGTGCATAAGGTGTACCCCCATGGGGCTGTAGAAATTCAAGATCCCACCAATAGTCAAACCATTAAAGTTAATGGTCATAGAGTCAAAAAATTCATTGAACCATTCTAAAAAAATGAAGTAGATGAAATCTTGTGTGATCCAACCATAGATGAGGAAATTAGTTAAATAATTAAGGGTCTAAGTCGAGCTAGTGATATTAAACCAAAGCGCTTCACGGGAGGTAACCTGTGGTTTTCATCTTTCTGAATCATTTTTTTAAATATGTTTAATGAATAATTTTGATATTTAAAAAATAGACTTTTGACCTGTTATTCTATTATGAGTATGGATGGGTACGAAAGGGGAGCACCATATTCATCTATGTCACGTGGTGTGATCCTTGAGTAATACCATACCCAAAAATTTAAAAAGAAGACAATGTATCATCAGTTAATTTTATTTTTAAAATAAAAATATAAAAATAAAAATAAAAATATAATAATAATAATAATAATAATAAAGGTCACATTTTAGGTCATGGGGAAAACCTCGTCACAATCAGCGAAGCCGTGGGGACTCGAACCCAGAACCGAAGGGAGATAGGGGCGCGCACTTACCCCTGACCTATGACTTTTTATTCTTCCTTATTCTATAATTTATATATATATACTTTTATTTTACTTTATTTATTATATATATATATATATTTTTTTTTTTGTTTTTTCCCTTTTTCTACTAGGGAACTCTACAAGTGACATGAATATCAAAAGACTAAATTGGAGCAGCAAGAACTTCAACTGCAACCACCAGGTGACTTCATTCCCTAATCCTCGTTTTTAATTTCCTTTTTGAACTCCCATTCCTTGGATCTACCTTCTTCTGAATTTTCTTTTCTTTAAACACTAGGGATAATGTTATTTTATGTTGGGGGAGATAAAATTAAAAAATGCTTTTGTGTGAAAAATAAATTAATTATTTGAAAAAAAATGTGTGTAAATGGAAGGAAAAATTTCTTTCGCTTTGAACATGGTAATACAAATTTCACACTTTGAAAATGAATATCAAATAATTTAGCATGCCCCGATTCTGATATTAATCCTTGTATAATTTCATGAGCATAGATTTTGGAATGTGTGGTTGTCCAATGTGATATTTCATCATTTATATTTTCATCCAAATAAAAAAATATCACAATGCACGTCTTTTGGATAGTGGGGTATTGGTTTGAGTTCATGGGGTCCCCCAAATAAATAGCACAGGTTTGGAGATCATTTTAGTTTTAATATGATTATTCAATAAAAAAATTAAAAAAACAATTAATTTGCACGTAGAGTAATGAAGTGACCTAATGCGTGGCTTTCAGCACTTGGGGATCGTGACTCCATAGTTTTCTGGCCTAGATTTAGTAATTTTATCTTTATTTTTGGTAATTTGAATGTTTTTTTTGATTGACTTAACTCGAGATGATGCCCGAGTATGTGGGCTTCACTTGGTTCCCTAAGGTCTTTGAGCTTGGGAGTCATCAGAAAAGTCTCGCTACAGGGGTTGACTCTTTTGACTGCAATTTAAATTACCATGGAAAATTACAAAAACAAAAAAAAAACAAAAAATAATACAAAAAAAAAATTAGAATAATCATCTTTATATTGAAATGTGATTCCACCTAGAACTTCCATCATTTCCCTCTTGAATAAAGATGAACCCTCATATCTAATGCGATACAAAACACATCATCACTATTAATTGATATTTGATGAAATATGGAAATGAATTTGAATAAAGTAACGGGCTTGGGATTGGGATATTCTTATGAAACTATCATGTATTAAAATAATTTGATGGGTTTCATGATTTTTTGGTATAAGGTTTTGTTGTGATCTTTGTGTATTAAAATGTTTTTGGAAAAGGGAATTCAAATTTTATATTATTGAGATAAATTTTTCTCAGGACTAGCATATCTCAAGTCAGGGGGTGTGATTATCCAATAAAATACTTGTATTAATTAAATTTTAATGTTATTAAATGTTCATTTTTGATCTTTTGGGCCTAAGTTTGTGGATTTTAATTTTTAACATCCATTCTCATCATTCGTGCACTTCATGCCTAATGTACACCAATTTTGGCCCTATGAATCATCTGATTTTATGGAATGTAATTATCTATATTTTAATTTGATATTTTGGGAAACATATCTACACTTCAATATGAACATTTTTTATTCAGTGATCAATGGATTATTCATAAAGAATGATGGGGATATATGGTGATGAAAGGAAACAATTCTAGAGAAGGCAGATTGGACACCAGCCCACAGATGAGAATGTGGGGCCCAACATACTGGCCCAATGAAGCCCAAATTTCGTGGGATGATAGAATGAATCTAGAGAAACAAATAATGATTCTGGAGACAGTGCTATTTCATCCTAAATTTTTATTATTAAGTCGGCCCAATTTGAAGATAAAATTATAGGCTAGATTCTGCGACCTAGAAAAACAGTCCACCATTTTACACAAAGCTTGTTAACCATAAACTATTTTGGTCTGAAACATTAGATCTGGTTAGGGGAAATTGGGAGATTCATGTTTTTCTGCTATTCCCCACTCCATTTCGGTCATCTAGAAGGTCGGCCAAGGGAATCTTTTCTGTGGAAGCAAGATGGCAGCCACCTCGGGTCAAGGGTGGATAAAATCAACTCTCCCTCAACTTTCCACCCACCTATGGCCTACCAAAATTAATTGAGAAGACTTGCACTATTGGAGGATCTACCCAAGGCTTCAAAAATTCCTATTTAAGGAAGTGGTGTTGGAGGATTTGATCATCTTTTGAGCTTCCTTTCATTTTAATGTTATGCAGCGATTTTGTTGTCTCATGTTTGTCTTCCACATGTAAGTTGTTCAATTAACTTTAGTTTCATAATAAAAGTTCTTCTTCTCCTCTTATTGTGTTTTTCTCCATCTCAATTTGATATCGTTACCTCAAGGTGTGATTTTATTCACACCAAACCTTGTGAAATTATTCAGACAACGGTGGGGTGATCATTTTATTTTTATTGTTTTCTTTACTTCTTCAATTCCTCCCTCATGAGTCTACTTCCCGATTCCATTAAGACCATAACATCACTGTAGGGTTAACCCACTTATTGGTTGATACAAGGGAGTATAAAGGGGAAGGATTGGATGTTATTTATCACCCCATTAATTACTAATCACTTCTTTAATTGATATTTTTATTTGATGATTTTTAAACTCCATCGTCCTTGTTGAATTCAAGGCCACACACTTCATGTGCTCATACGAACCTTTACCTTGAAGTACTAAAAACATTGATCCTTCATGTTTATAGGTGATTAGTATTAAAGGGTGTAAGTATTAAACCCGTAAGTGATGATATTTTTTGATCTTATTAAATGAACTCATCTCAAATATAAGAAGTTGAAATCATTAAAAATGGAATTCATCCAATACACCCCAAGTGATAACCTAGGATCAACTCATTATATTAATTTTAATTAACTTAAATATGTCAGTGATACCTTAAACCCATCTAAAATCAACCCAAGTTGGCCACTTAATAGCCAAAAACAATCCATATAATTTACGTGTCTGTAGGTTACTTCATAGGTCTCTGAGGATTCGACAACCCAAGATAAACTACAAGGACCGTTCTACCTTCATCTCTTGGGTAAATTTGAGCATGAATCATTTAATATCTTCTATATTATATATATATTTTTTCTGATATGTTTGAATGTGGATGTGATATTTTTATGCCATTTATGTTTTATGGTAAAAGTATTAACATTTATTTATTCTAGTTTAAATATGAATTTTTATGTTATTTTCCACCCTTTTCATATGACAGATGCATTGGACATAGTAAGTGATGAATAGAGACCTATATAGCCCCTCGATGAGTCGGTATGTTTAATGAGACAAACTAGTGTGGTATTTTACACATTTATGTATGGTATTGGAATTAGGCCTTGAAGATGGGGTTATGATGTCTGGCATTATGCATTCCCTCATTATGAGATTATTTATTGATATCACATGTGATTATTGGACTAGTATAAAATCCATTTCAATGTTTAAATGGAATTATTTGACATATTATAGACATATTATGCTTAATATTATGTTTAGAAGTCATTTTTATTAGTTTTCTACTTTTGGTAAATGTCTTTTCTTATTTATGACAGCTTCCTCTACACGGTCAATCCATACTAAGCATCTAAGATCACCCCTTTCTTATGTTTTATTTTTACTCAGGATATAAAGAATTATTTTACGACTAACGTGAAATATAAGTCCAAGGTATATGTGTTTTTTCAAAGGAGTTACTATATTTTTTTTTCATTTCATTTTGTAATGAAAAACTTATGTTTGTATCTATTTTCCCATGTTTACTAAAACAATTGGTCCTTCATGATCTAATTTCTCGTGATCATGACAATGTAATAAAAAATGCCTAGACTCTGGGGAATTATGGTCAGGGTGTTACACTCCATCCATGTTCTTTGTCTCTGATTCAAATCTCCTTGCGATAAATTGTGTTTCAAACTGTTATGATCCATAAACTCTTTGGATTTCTTACAAAATAGTTAATGACCCCTAGTCTTAAAATCATGGCCTACAGTAGATAACTCCCATTCATATGTTGGATTGTTATTCTCCTGAAATCATAACTATCGTGATCCATAACAAAACCACATGATATCCTTGTATGAGAACACATATCAACCCTGATCCAAAAGCATAATAATACACCACTTACCCTTGTCCAGATTCTGGAAAAAATATGATTGGTGTTGATGTAAGGAAAACATTGATCTCTTAAAAACACATCTAATATTCGTCGTTCTATTAGAATAGAACATTCTTCCTTTTCATAGTTGTCATAGCTGAAGGTAGTTGTGAAAATTCCTAAACAAGACATCGATAATAACTAGGATAACCAAGTAAATTATGTATCTCATTGATATTCCTCACAAGGTGCAACAAGATTAGATATTCAATTTTTTGGATCCACATAATTTTTTTTTTCAGAGACAACATGGGAAAGTAAAATGACCCCATGTATCCCAGAATAACATGTTGATAATTCTCCATACTAAATGATGATCCTCAAATGTACCCAACACTATTGCTATGTGTTTTTCATGCTCAACAAATTTTATAAAAACACCAGTATGTCATCCACAAACACCACCACAAAAGAATCTAGATATCATTGAGATATTTGAATCATCAATTACATCAAGATTGTTGGTTAATTTTTAACACCTAATAGAAAAACTGAAAACTCAAAATGCCTACATCTACTACTAAATGTTTCTTTTGAAAAATACTCTTTCTGAACTGGAAATTGATGATATCCTGTTTAAAAGATAATCTTAGAGAACCACAAAGCTCCCCTCAGTTGATAAAAAATATCATCAAAAAATGGAAGTGGATACATATTTATTATTGTAACATGGTTAAGATTATGATATTTTACAAAAAGTGTCAAATTTTCATCTACCTTTCTAATAAATTAGACTGATTCTGCCCATGGAGACATGCCAGGATGAATGAACCCTTCTCTTTCTAAGTCTTCCAACTGGATGTTAAATTACCTTAGTTATTTTGGTTCTATCCAATAAGATGGAAGCTAAATAAGAATGATCCTCAGAAGTATATCTATCATAAAATACACTTCTCTTGTGTGTGGAAACCCTAAGAAATTTTCATGAAAACATATGGAAACTGATTAAGAACTACTGGAAAAACATTATTCCTAATTTCATCTTGTACAAGATAGTCCTAACCATTGGTTCCAACAACACCATTGAAACTTCATTTACATTCATTTCTCCTCTAAATAGATTCTTAACACCATCATAAGTTGTATAATTAATTGTTTTGTTATACCAATCGATGTGATCCTTGCACATTTTCAACAAATCCTTACAAAAAATTATATAATATGCAACCATATCACACATAGAGAAATATCATATTTATTAATATCCATAAATCCTTATAAAACATATTTTTAACATAAGGGGTCAACATTGTCATTGTCTAAGAAAAGGTTAATGTTTCAAAATAGCAGGCATCATCTCAACATTTAAACATAGAAGGTCAATAACATGGGATGTAATAAATGAATGGGATAAAACTATATCAAAGAGTGATTAAAAAAGGTTATAATTAAATATAATCATAAATTTCACCATTGATGGTCCAAATTGATCATCCCCAATCACCTGTTCATCTCCATATAACTACTTACTCACTGCAATTTGTTCATTATTTCCCAGTCGAGATTTCACTTCCTGTGGACTCAGGGTTTTCTTGGAATCACCAAGGATAAATTAGTTGTACTTATGAGTATTGTTTTACTCCACTTGTCTGGTTGAAGTATATAACATCTGCAAACCATGATATGTGTCCTGATAGCTCGACTGTGGAGTACAATGACATTATAACTGAAGACGATACATTTGATTGAAGCAATGTAATTCACTATGTTATTTATTACAATATCTCTTTATGTTATAAAAATATCCACATTGAAACAATCCCCCTTTACTCTTAGGTTTTATAGGAAGATTCACTGATCCAACTATCAGATTCTTAGTCATTCCACTACTTTTTTCCATCAAAAGAGGTTCCACTATTTCCTATAGGTATCAACATGATTACTCTACCATTATTTCCTGAAATGTACATTTCTTCCAACACCTATCTATTGACCATATATTTATAATATATTATACAAAGAATATCAATATTTGACAAAATATCTTGCCACAGAAGGGATTCTAAAATGTGTGCCTTCAAGGATACACTAGAATCTATTATAGGTGTTAAGTGGACTAAATTCATATATTTATCTGCTTACTCGGTCACTGAGAGTATCTCCTTCAAACTAAACAAATATATTGTTCTCTCAATTCTGAATTGGTGGGGATATAAATATATGTTGAACAATTATTAAAAATTATCCATGCAATGAATTTTTCTAATTTTTAGTGATCATTTAAATCCCACCATGCGAATTCATGATAATACAACATGTATTTTTTCATCATGATACTTAGCTTGGGTGGTGTTCCAACGAAATTAAAGATTTGATTCATCATATTCAGCCATAATACTACATTTTATGGCACCGAATCACCTTGAAAGATTGTTGCATTCTTCTTCTGGAATGGAATATAATGATCCACTTACCTTGTTTCATCCCCTCTATTACCTCTATCTACAAAATTAAAACCAGTTACAAAACTCTGAACTAGCTTTTGGTTCACCTGTGGCACAGGTACAAATAAATTTTAGTAGCTTACTCTTATTGGTTTCTTCTACTCCTAACCAGTGACATTTTCAATAACAAAAAAATACCATAAGTCTCAATATTTAGCAACTGAATGATTAAATGTTTAAAATTTACCATGTCATAACTATTAGAAAAATTATTTCAAAAATCAAAATTTTCAATTTTCATCCCATTTATGAAAATTCCACCATGCTTCTGAAAATCAAACCATTTTAAAAATACAAGAACCATTCCATTTTCCAAATTAAAAAATTGATAACAATTTTCAAAATATTGAAAAAATAAGCATGTTTCTAACAAATCATAAATCATTAAAGTAAATTAAATGTGAACATTTATAAAGAATTCATTTCAAAAATTCATTCCATACTGTTCTCATTGTCTAGACTTATGAAAATGAGGTAACAAATCCTATAAGTTACTCAAAACACTTATTTACACAACTCCATGGAAATATTATGTTCAACATTAAAAGGTTATATATGTATTTTTATTCCCTACATTTCTTGTTTCTATAATCCTACTCTTTTATACCATCCCCACTCAAGTACTAATAAAGAATGATTTTCAACTCAATGACTGACATAACTGATACCCAAGGTTTGAACAAACTGATACCTATTTCAGCTGAATGACTGCATAAATTTTATATCAGTTGTAACACCTTACCTCTACACATTGGATTGAGTCAAGGATAAATTAATACATGGCCTTAGGTGACATCAAGAAGACACCAAAGGTTGACAATAAATAATAAGGGTGTCATAAACAATTAGAGGATGATTTTCCTTTTTTTAATAAAATAACCATACCTTGTATATAATAACCAATAAATATTATATGTTTCATAAAAAATACTGAAATAAAACTAAATTTATAATAATCCAAACCAAACTATATTTTAGCACCAAGAAGAAACCAAGAAAATATCAAAATACAAAGGAGAAGATAAAACCAAAAAATCTCAGACTCTAAAGACACCAACACAACAACTCCAAATTTGATCCAAGTACCAAATACACAAGACATGAATAAATATCATGTATTATTTCTAATTAAATGTGACACCATTAATTTACCTAGGTCCCGATAAAAAATATGTAAAATATCCAATGATCCGATGCACGGGCTGAGTAATGAATGTCAGAAGGTTTTCCCCAAATTACTTACCTACACACGCCACTAGAAGAGAACAAGTTGTCACATTACATAAAACTATTATATAAAAAATTTTAAAACATTATAAAATTATATATTAAATCCAATCACATCTTCAATAAAATATTTTTTATTTAATATAATAAAAAATTTCTTCAACCCATTTCAGAAATCCATTCAATATAACCACTTTTAATACAAAAATACACACATTCATTCCCATATAACAGTTTTATACTCATTAGTGGTATCTTTTTTATCTACCAAATCATCATAAGGTAACCACATACCAGGATCCCAATTTCACACGGCCCGTCTATAGGGTTAAAATAATTCAAATGAACACACACCCACAAATTAATCCAGAACCATACCAAACCAATTATACCAAACCATTTCAATAAGAAAATATTTTTATTCAAACCCATTCCAAAAAATTATTTTCAATGAAACTAACAAAACAAAGATTTTAAATCCATTATTTTAATATCATTCAATAAACAACTTTCCATAACAATTCCAAAATTTCACAAAACATCACTAAATAAGGGTTCTACCAAGATATTAAAAAAATCACAATAAATTAACAAAAATTAAATGGAAAATTAATCCAAGACATAATTTTAAAATAAGATGAGTTGATAGTGAATCCACTTACCAATGAAAATATCGAAAAAACAATGAATGGAATAGTTTCTTAAACAAAATCGGTTAAAACTCTAAGAAAACCTCGGTAAATCTCATTACCTATCATCACTAGAACTAAATATCATCATGATTAACATCAAATCATGTAGATATATCCCCAAAATAGTGAACTTTGAATACAATACTGTGAAGAAAAGGATATCTTAGAAAACCCGCCAAGAATGAAGATTTATCAAGGAATCTGGGCATCAAAGAACCATGATTTTCCAATGAATCACCCACCGATCGAATGGTGGAGTCTCTATTACTATAAAAAGGATTAAAAATGATTGGGTTCATAATAGAATAAAAAGGGTTGTTAAGGGGCTATATCAAGTGATATCCACAAGTTTTGGAATTCATTTTTAGTTGTGTATGGTAATCTGGCATGGTTAGGAAATTTTTTCTCTAACCAAGAATCATCATCTTACTTAAGAAGAACCTTGTACATATTCCTTACACAATTAGAAATCCCATGTTAAAAATCATGTTGAATCACTTAGCCTCATTTCACATGGTTTCTCCTAGGTGTCCCAAAGGTTTGGAAAAACTATGCAACTAATCGCGTGCCCACTCATAACCCACTCTCTAACTTTTCACAGTTTCCTAGTGTTGTTTCATGGTTTCTACTAACCATAGTCAAATTTATAACCTCTATAAAATCCCAAAAATTGTTCGAAAATTCCTGAACACTATTCTAAACATCACCCACACACTTCACACACTTAAAATTAATGAATCAAGGGTTAATTACTTGAAATCGAAGGTGCTATAGCCTATATTAATGACTCTATATAAAATTTACACCACTAGTTTTTTACATTTGAATAAAAAAATAGATAATTTTAGTCAAAATGGATTCATACACCTTATTGTTTCTCCTCGGGAATGTTATGGTCATTTTGTTAACAAGAAATATAGATCTATGAGACTGTGTATTTATTATAGAGAAATTAATGATATTAAGATAAATAAAATGTAACATCAACATAGCATTGATGATTTATTTAAAAAAATCATAGAGATCAATATTGTTCAATAATTGTAAAATGTTCAGGATATCATCAACTATGGGTAATGGAGGAATATATTCCTAAGACAACATTTCAAATGATGTATGGACATTACAAGTATATAGTAATTCCAATTAGATTGACTAATGGGTCCTCTATTTTTATGGATCTAAAAAAATGAGTGTTCAAAGAATATCTTAATAATATTTTCTTGTTAATTATTGTTGATATATTGGTGTAATCAAAAAACTACGAGGACTCTAATAACCACATGAGGATTGTTCTTGAGACTCTTTTATGAAAAGAGTAATATGGTAAATTTTTCAAGTGTGAATTGTGGAAACAAAAAGTGTCTTTTCTTGTATGTGTTTTATCTAATGATGGAATCTCAGTTGTTCATGTGATGACAGAGGTAGTACAATAATGGATTATACTGAGAAACAAAACCCGGGTGACTAGTTTCATTTTTTTGATAGGTTAATATCACTGATTTGTTCAAAATTATACCTAATTGGACAACTTATTAACCTTGGATGCTCATATATGGGATAAGTTTATTTATAAAAAGGAATGTAAAGATTGTTTTTATGAATTAAGAAGGAAATTGGTGAATGATCTGATCATAACTCTACCATCAATAATGGTGTGTTTATGATTTATAGTGATACGTCAAGGAAATAACCCGGTTGTTTCTTCATGAAAAATGATAGAGTTTTTACGTATGAATCAAGGAAAATAAAAAATAATGAACATAACTATCTAACACATGATCTTTAGTATGCACCTATAATGTTTTCTCTAAATATATGGGGACATTATCTCTATGGTGAAATATGTGAGATATATATAGATCAAAACAGTTTGACATACATATTCTCAAAGAAATGACTCAGGATGAGGAAAAGTACATGGATTGAGAAACTCATGGATAATTATTTTTCAATACACTAACATTGAGGGAAGGAATATAAGGTTGGAGAAACATTGAGAAATAATGACCACGAATTTCTAAACAAAATGAGGATTTATATGGATCATGTGTTCATGGATATGGTATATATGGATATGAGAATTGTTAAGAAAGGAGAAACATAATTCCTTTTTCAAATGGATTCCAAAAAATCATTATTAGAAAAGAAAAAAAATTCTTAGTATGATTATAATAATTTTTAGATGAAAATTAAGGTTGTAAATGAGGTAAAAATTGAAATGATTGTTATATGAAGATGTTGTTTTGAAATTTGTTAAGAGACTGCGTGTTTCATCTAAACCTAATTTAAAGAAGGAAAAATTGGATGATTCTCATATCTCAAATTTCTATATACACCCAAGTAGTTACAATATATATTTTGATTTGAAGAAACATTTTTTATGGGGTAACATGAAGCTGTAAATTTCTAATTATGTCTCAAGATGTTTAAATTTTTAGCAAGTAATGGATGAAAGGAAACATAGTAAAAGAATAATGTAAGCTCTACCAATTCATACATGTAAATGGGATCCCATTACTATATACATTTCAGTGTATTACCAAAGGCTCCATGAAATAATGATTTGAAATGGTTTGTTGTATATTGACTTAAAAAATATGCACATTTCCTTTCTATAAGGGAACAATTTCCACATGATCACCTAGCACAAATCCATATTAAAGAAATAATAAGACTTAATGGTGTCCCTATTTCAATTTTTTTATTTTGATCCATGCTTTACATCCAAATTCATCAAAATTATCTTGAATGAAATTAATATCAAGCTTCATTTGAACCCCATTTATCACCCACAAACCAGCGAGCATTCAGAAAGTAACATCCAATTGCTAGAAGACATGTTGGGATCCATCTCACATGAATTTCATGTTATGTGTGAAAATTATTTACATTTGGTAGCATTTATAAATAAAAATATATTCCATTCAATTATTCAAATGGAATATTAGGAATCACTATATAGAAAGTGATTTTTTACATCAACTTCCTTGAATGAAATTGGTGAAAGGAATCTACTAGGACCATAAATTACAGAGGAAAAAATGGAATAGGTGAAGACTATTGAAACCCATATCAAGGAATCTCTATATAGTAAAAAGATCTATTTCTATAACCAGAGTAAGTATTTTGAATTCATATAGGAGATCTCATTTTCTTGATGTTTCCTCCATTGAAGGGTATTACAATATTTCATATGAAAGGATATATAATCCATTGGTATATCATACCTTTTGAAATTCTGGAATGAATTGGATCTATGGATTACCATTTGGAAATGGCTCTATGCCCCTGTGATGTACATGTATTATTCCATATATCATTGGTAATAAAGTAGATACCATACCCAATGAATTTACTCACCTATTAAGAGATAGTTTTGGAACCTAATTTTTCTAATTGCAATGAGTATACCTACATCCTTGACACTAGAGATCAAGTGTTGAGAAATCGGGCGGCTCAACTGGTAAGGGTACTTTAGAAAAATCATTATACATAGGAGGGTACATGGGAACTTGAAGAAATTGTGATGATAAACTACCCAAATCTATACATGTGATGACAATCAAGAAAGTATCAAGTCAGAAATATTTGAAAGATGTAAAAATGTACCACCCTGAGATTTTATATTTTTTTTTATTTTTAAGTAAATTTAATCTTTTTAATAACGAGTGGTTCATGTAATATCGAAGATAAACAAACCATGATATACTAGTAAAATTTATTATTTTAACATAAATGTTGTAGATTAGTTTTTCAATTGGAAATTATAACTAGGAATAACCATATTATGAAATATATGTGAATTTTTTATTCAATACACATTTATATATTAATCATTAGAAAGTAAACAACTAATTATTATTCAAGTCATTTTATTCAACCAAAATATGTTTTCTTCCAAAAATGATTATTTTTTATTTCTATGAGAGAATAAATATAATTAATTCATGAAACATTTTCAGAAATTTAATTAAAAAAATAAAATTCTTTTTATGATTAATAATTTCAACATTAATTTAGGATTAATTTTTTTATCATTTTTTGAGAAGTTTTATTTTTAATGAATTGTGAAGAATTCTGATTTTCTTTAAAACCCATATTTTAAATTTATCGATTAAAAATGTTATATTATATGTTAGATTGGTTTTAATATTTTATTTGTTCATTATTAATCTAATTTTGATTTTATAAATTAATTTTATACATTAATTTTTTATAAAAACATTTAATCCTTAAAGGTCAATTTTTTGAAAAATTATTCTTTTTTTGAATTTTTTCCATTTTAATATAAAATAAAATTAATGCATTAATTATTTTGAATTTAGAAATATAGAGACTATAATTGGATTCACAGGTTCTAAATTTAGTAAATAGATCACTTTTAATTTTTTCAGTATGAGTGGAACATTTAATAATTTTTGATAACATTGTTAAGTGTAAATCGGGTAATTAAGTGTACAAATAATAATATACAGATTATAAAATATCCCAAACACATTCTCCAATTATATTTCATGAGTAATATTTTACCTTAATCATCCATAGGTCGAATTTCTGACTTTTCGGACCCACTTGGTATACATTATGACCTTTATAGTATTTCTTTTTATGAAAACTAGAATTGTCACACACATATTTTTTGTAGGTGTAATTTTTTTAATAAGGTCTTTTCCAAAATATTTACTCAAATAAAAATATTATTTTGAACTATAAATTATATAACTTAATCATGGTAACTTATTTTTAATTTTTTGTGAATAAATAATTACCTCAAATTCTTTCACAACACAGAGGTGGTAATTATTCAATTAATTGAAAAATAAATTAAATAGTATTGAAAGTATTAAAATAAAAAAATTAGAAATTTATGGTTATCCAAAAATTATATAGATGAAATTTAAATTTTTAAGGTATAATAAAATATTTGTTTCTAATTTTACTTATTTTCTCCAAGTTTTTTTACACGTATTGATGAATATTTTCAAAATTTACAATAATAATATTTTATGAAATTGTTATTTTATAAATTATTTGAAAAACATTAAATTATTAAATAAGAATAAATTGCATAATATATGTTCTACAATGTTAACCACTATTAATTTACTGGCAATTTTGAAGCATTTTGTCTCTAGAATATTCCTAATACATTTTAATATTTATGAAGAATTCCAAAAGTTCCCATCACCTCAATTATAAAAGGGAACCTTCTACCTCAAATATTCAAACTACAATGAGACTTCTATCTACACCAACCCATTCCAATTTTTATTCCCAAAATCATTATACATTTTTTTTAGTTCTTGTTATTCTAAAAATTTCTCCCCTAGATCCCTTAAGAAGAGATCTAAAAAATGTTTGCAAAGGAAGAGTTAATAATATTTAACAACACATTCAAGTTCATTTTTCTTCTAATGCCTCATAATGTGTTCTTTCCATCCTAAAATAATAGCTCTAATATCATAAATATATTTATATTTTATTATTATTATTATTATTTTAAAATCATATTCCTCTTTTTATCCATCTAATGAAAAAAACACCACTCGTGTGTATGTAGGACTTATCGTGTTCAAATAGTTATGTAATTTCGTATCCATTATCACTTTACATGGGTTCTTATAATAATAAAAATAATGGATATATATATATATATATCTTATGATATGATATTTATTCTATAAAATCTATATATCATCTATTTCTCCACCCATTCACCTTTAAGGGATTGTTATCATCACTCGTGCCTACATACGACCTACCATCTCCCTCACACGATGTGAATCATTTTCCATTGTTATAGTTTAGTAATGGTCTTAAAAATGTTTTTAATTTTTAAATATTATATTTATAACATTAATATACTTCATGATATGAAGAATTTATATCCAATGAAATAGGGTCAGGACTTTCATAACAACAACATGCATGAGAAAATAATGTAATTAACTCTAGAAAAAGAGAAAATAATGAAATATTGTTAATGATATAGAGGAAATATGTTATAAATGTAATGAACTAGACTTAAAAATAACTTATTATATTTATTTTAAAATTATAAATCCCTTTATTTCCACAAGTTTCTTCTTAATTTTGTTTTTTAGATATTTTAGGAAAACTCTTACAAAGTAAATTCATACATTAAAAGTGGTCACTTTTACTCAGTGTCAATTATTCCCACAAAAAACATTCTAAAAAATATTTTATTTCCATGATATAACCACATAATTTTCATTGTTTCCTCATCATTATCCATAATCATCATTTAACTCTTTGAATTTTTTATAACTTGGGATTGACAACTAATATGCAGTAAGGGAAAAAAAAGAAATAAATCCATTAGTCTAATGAAAAACATAAAACCCCAATTAATTTTCTTTAATGAAATGGAAAAAACATTTTAACATGAAAAACACACAAACTTTTATCTCAAATAATATAATTAAAACCCTCAGAAAAAAAATTTAAAACCATATTTTTGGAAACACAGATCAATTATATTCATAATAAAATTTTAAACCCATTTCATAAGTAACCTGAGCATAGTTAAATAAATAGGATAGACCCTTTAGTAACATCCTCATTCTTACCTAAAAAAACAAGGTATATTACACAATTCATTGGAGCCCTATCTGGGAAAGCCCATCATTTATGTTATTAAAGGCTTACCTAGTGCTATTTGGTCCAACGAAAGTTAAGTTGTAATGGGATTACCCAGTGCTATCTTATCCACCCGATGTTAAGATGTAACTAGATTACCTGACGCTATCTGGGTCACCCATTGTTTCTTTCTAATGATTTATATAATGAATAAAACATTATTATTCTTGTACTTTTCATCATAAAAACATTGAAAAACTATTACAAAATAGATTATAATAACAAAAATATACTTTTCCTTTAATGAAATATTTTCAATAAAAAAATACCCAAAAAAATTAAATTGGTTTTTCATTGAAAAAAATATCACTAATTATTTTAATAATATATCATTCATCGATATAAAATTCCCCTTTCCTTATTAAAAACAAATAATAAAATTGAAACATTGCACACCTCATAAAGAACCCCTTTTCTCTATAAATAACAATAAAAACTTATAATGGAAGAATAAAATAACTAAACTATCGTGACATTTTGAAAATCCTCTCAATCTATATAACTTTAAAAAAAAATATTTTTTCTTTTGTATGAAGAAACATTAAAATAAGATTTCTTAAAATAAATTTACTTACCTCAAGTTAGATTTTTCACTTATGTACTTTGTATTTCAAGATAATACACATATGATAATTATTAAAATTCATGAAAACATTTTTTAAATTTATAATTATTTTTATATCCCATATTACCGTGTTATAAAAATATCATAATTACTTAATTTTACATTGGATTTTTTGATGATGTTTAGTATTTGAGTCCAACACGACATTGTTATGTTTTATATAGTCAAATTGGTCATTATTGCATCATATATAGAATGATAATAATGATATAATTATCATTTTGTACATAAATTATAATTTTAAATCAATCCATTAAATATGGATATAAAAAATGAATTATGTTACAGTCATAGAGACGGTAGGTCATACGTAGGCATGAGTAAGGTTTCCATTTTTCAATGATCATTATTGAATGAATTTAAGAATAATTTTATATTTATATAATGTTAATAAAACCATTAATATCATATTAATCATTAAATTTACTTATATATATCATCCATGTGATATTTTGATGAAAAATAAATTGCATCGCTTTGTGGAGGTGATAATTCACATGTATACATGAAATATGTAATTATTTTTTATGTTCATAGAAAGGTAAGAAAATAAATGATATATTATATTTTAAGAATGATAAATATTTAATTAATATAATATTTTTACATTAATTCCATCATTCGAAACATTCTTTGTAGATGGTGATGCAAAACGTATTACATCGGTTCGTGGGGTGGCAGTCTACCATACATAGGGATGATGAATACATCTCCAATTTGATTTAATATGATAGGGATATGGATTATTCCAAAAAAAAATAATAATATCTCAGTATATTTCGGATAATCTATTTATTACTTTATAATGGTTGAATAATTTTTGATGGATGTAGAGGAAGAAACAAAATAGAAATACTTAATTAAAGGACACTTATTCTTTAGAAATCCCTAATTTCTTAAAACCATAAGAACAATAAGTTTGGTGTTATTACTAAAATAAGGATTATAGAATTTTTATATGGATTATAATATGGTATTTGGGTAGGTATTGGATTATTAAAAAAAATTATTTGTGAGTAATATAGGTGAAGATGTTCCCTTTTATAGGAATGGGGATGGGCACTCTAGGAATTTCTCAAAATATTAAATTAATATAAATTAATTTACAAATCTAAATGGCTCGAAGGTGAGGTATTTAGAAGATAGGATTTTTATAGTTATAAATCATCTCATAAAATAATTTTCAACTAGTTTTTGTTGCATTATTTCCTTTATCCTTTAGTTTCAAATGTTATTTAACCCCTTTTACTCTTATAGTGACAACATGAAATTTTACTGTTTAAGGGTTAATATAGAGACTATAAAATACTAGACAAACAATAAATGAATAATGGGTGACATAAAACATTATAGAAATATTTTTACTAAATTTCTGATTGTTATGTATTTTATATCTTTTAAAAAATTATTATTTCATTAAAATATCATTAATGTCAATTTTGACACTATTACAAACTTTGAATTTTAAAAATATTAAAAAAAAGATAACATCAAAAAAATATTTTAACTATTTAATAGAATAGAAAATTAATATATAAAATTAGTTGATGACAATAATTAGCTAAAATTATATTTATTTTATTATTTTGAATATCATTTTTTTGATTTTTACATTAATTGAATCATTACTACATCAATGGCATTGCAACACATAAGGTAATTATATTATCATTAAAAATTTTAAATAAAATACCATTTTGTAGAAAAATCTATGAAATTTAAAATTAATATTTATAGTAAAATTTATAATAAATATCAACCCTATAATAGAAATGATATATTTATTAAAAATATATTAATGATATCTTTGACTTTTCTTAAAATAAAATAATTTAAATGTCATACTCCCCTCCAAGTGGCCTCAAAAAATTATAATTGTTTTTCCCAGATAACTATGGATGATTATAAAGTATCTAATAATGTTTGGTAAAGTATTTTTATAATTTCCTTTTCTATATAATTTTATTTTTACCATTAATTACCAGATTTACACTTAACCATGGTAATAAAAATTACAAAAGTTACTATTCAAATTGGCCAAAAATAAAAGTGACATATTTTATAAAATTTAAGATTCTATTTAAAATTATGGGATCCATTTTTTAAAATCAAAATCACACAATATCAATAATTTAATTTAAAATTAAACTGGTAAAACAAAACTAAAATAGTTTTTCAAAAAAAATCACTTCTAAATCAAAAACAATGTTTGTATAATAAATTATATTATAAAGTATTTTAAAAATTATTTGTTATATTATTTTAGTCTAAATTGAACTAATTATAATTTTAAACTAATCAAAAACATAATTTGAACTTTTAGGTCCTTGAAAATATATTTTTTACGAAAATAATTTTTTTCATCATTCAATGAAAAATTTATTTTTTTAAAAATTATCATAATTTTAACATTGGAAACTTTTGAAAATATTATTTAAAAAATGAAGTTAATTTTATCAAATACATTTTTTAAAAATATCCATTATTTAATTATAATATTTTACATAAAAAGAAATAAAAATCATTTTTGAAAAAAAAATTATAAATAAAATGTCTTTAATAATAATCTAGTAATTCTTTAAAAATAATTAATTAATACATTATAAATTATTATGACCACTAAATATTTCATAATTCCATTAATATTATTCATTATTACTAATTTAATGGAATGGTTATAATGGAAACATTTAAATAATAAGATTTTTTTCTTCATTTATGATCGGTGTTGTGTATCTTTAAGCTCACGAACATAGCCTTTTCATTTAGAAACTCAAGATGTTACGTCACCATGATTTTTAAATTTCATTCTCATAATTTTTAACATAGACTCGATAAAGAGGTTTTGATATTTCAAAATATATTTATCGAAATCCCACATCATAGAAATGATTAACAAAAATTTCACACAATAAGGGAGAAAATAAACAATGAACGTTGCCTGAGAAAACACATACTAGGTTTCCATGTAGATAAAAATGGAAAAAAAAGATAAAACTAACTCCCTTGGAATGATAGATAGTGATAGAGAATATGATCATGAGAAATTTAATCATCATAAAACTGTAAAATTGTGGTAGGTTAAAAAAGACAATTATTTCTCGATAATAAAAGTAAACATATAATGTTTTTTAAATATACTTTTTCTTAGTGTTTATGAATTCCATTAACATATAAGATCATATGGTAAAATAATTACATAAAAATTATAAGTTGATTCATTAATTAATCGCCACCACAAACTAATCATTTTATCTAAATGATGATTATGAATTTATCTTTCCTAAATCCCTAGAATACTCCTTTATATACCATAAAATACCTAAAAGAAAATCAATATATTCATCATGTATTTAGGCATTAACCAAGACCAAAATTATTAGTAAAGATAAGTTAATACCCAAAATTAATAAATCATTATATGATGAAACCCTACTTTAATCTCTGAATTCAATAGTCACACCCAAATTCAACATAGATCAACCAACAAAGAACAATCATTAAAATTCCTTAAGCATATTATAACAAATTTTGAAACCCAATTATAAAAATTATTTGATCACATAATATTCATGAAAAAAATTTACATTTTTCTCGATGTAACATTCATCATACACAATGTATCATTCAAAAAAAATAATTTCCTAAATAATAATTAATATAAACTAACCATTTATATAAATAAAGTGAATCACCATAAATCCACATAAATACAATATATTCCACTAAAATAAAAATAAACCATTAATCTTAAAAAATACTATAATATTCTATTTAAATTGACCGTATAAGCTTCCTAAAATAATGAACGCCTTCCAAAATAACATTAAAAACTTAATCACCAAATAATTTTCCAATACCATGGTTATCTATTTAATAAAACATATGTTCCAAAAATACATGTAAACATTCTTTTTCGTATATATTATATAAATAAAAACAATTTGATACTTACTAGGACATCATGTAGTCTAGTAGTAGGTGATTCACTCTTATCACCCTCTGGTTGTGGGTTCAAAACATATAGCCTTTTCAGATGTGAATGGTTGTCACACGATCTATAGGTTTCCATTTTTCAAAAAAAATATTATTAGAATCATTTTGAAATTCAAAAAATAATTGATAATTCCTTAAAAATATCCTTAAAATGTTTTAACCTAAATTTTTTCTCGTAACATTCATTTTTATCCCAAAATTTAATAAACTATAATTACATAAATAATATATGTCTTAAAAAATACCATTAGTCACATTAAAATTTCATAAAATAAAGCCTTGAAAAGGGTTTTTTGTTGCAATGAACTTATGATCAACCTTAAAATTATAAATTCATGATGATATCCATAACACTTTGGAAAGTATACTAATATCCAAATTTATTTTATCCTATCTATGATACCAACTATAAGTACTCACCCACAAACATAACTTATTTTGTTTATTTTAAAACTATAAATCACTTTAATTTCCCAGATATCTTTTTAGTTTAGAGTTTTAGATAATTATTAGAAACTCTTGCAAAGTAAATCCCTATATTACAAGTCATGCCTTTCTCTCAGTATATATTTTTTACAAAAAAAACATTCTAAAACAAAACATGGTTTCATTCCATGATATAAAATTTTAATTTTCATCTCGTCCTCATCCTTTTTTCTACTCATCTTTGAACCCTATGAAAAATATTTTAAAACCTAGTATGAGAACAAAAATCTCAATAAGTGATATATAAATAAATAAATCCACTATTCTAGTCAAAAACTGGAAAACCACTTTAATTACCATTTCTTAAAAGAAAAAAACATTTTTATATGAAAAAAATGAACTTTTACCTCAAATAAATCATTAAGATCTATAGAAATAAAATTTAAAACCCACTCTTTCGAAAAATAGAGAATTATATTCATAGTCCTATTTAAAATCCATGTAAAAAATAATTAGATCCCAGTTAAATCTATAGGGTAAACCCTTTAATAACTCCATCCTTATTTACATGGAATACAAGGTACATTATCCAATAAATAAGAGTTATATCAGGGTCTGCCCATAATTTAAGCAATTAAGGGCCTACCTAGAGCTATTTGGGAAACACCATGTTAAGCTATAATGTATTACTCGATGCTATCTAGGGCACCCCATGTTAATTTATAACAGTCTTACCTAGTGATATCTAGTCCACCCCATGTTATGTTGTGATAGTTATACCGGGATCTATCTGGTCCACCTGATGATTAATGCTCAAAGTAATATATTAAAAACAAAAAAAATTATACATTAACTTTTCATCCTATAACTATTGGAAAAAACATCAAAAACACGTTAAAATGAAAAAAATAAAGTTTTATTTTAAATAATCATTTTCACTAAGAAAACACCCAAGACAATGTAATCTAAAAATCTTGGAGGAAAGTATATTTAAATTTATTTTATGGAAAATATCATTTCTGGATGTCAAAATACCCATCTCTTTTAAAAAATGACTTATCAAATCGAAACATTATTCAAATCATAAAGAAAACATTTTCTTTGAAAATAACCATGAAAATATATAAAGGATTCATCAATGAAATAAATAATCATGAAGAAGGTAAATTTTTCACATTCCATTTATCTTAAAAATCATTCTTTTGACTTTTGTAAAAAGAAACGTTAAAATATAAATTTTTAAAGAAATTCCCTTACCTTCAGTGTGGTTTTCCATGTATATCCATTATCTTACTAAATAATAAAATTATGTTAATTATTAACTTTCTTTAGAGCCTTTTTTAATTTTTATTATTCCTTTTATTCCACTTATTTCCATGTTATAAAAATTAATTAATTAATTAACTTCATGTTAGATGTTTTGATGATATTCGGTACATGATTCCAGAATTACATTGTTATGATGTATATAGTAAAAGTGGTCATTATTTCATCATATTTGGAATAAAAATCAAGAAAATAATTATATTTTTTATACCTAAATTATACTTTTAAATCCATCCATCAAATATATATATGATAAATGAACTATGTTACAGTCATGGAGACAGTATCTTGTACATACGTGTGAGTAAAAATTCCATTTTCCAATGATAATTATGGAAATAATTTAAGAATAATATGATATTTATATAATTATAATAATATAATTATCATATTAATAATTTAAATAAACTTATATATCATGAATGTTATTTGGTGATGTAAAATGAATCACATCACTTCATGGAGGTGATAATCCACATATACGCATGAACGACGCTATCATTATTATATGAATGGAAATGTTAGAACATAAATTATATAGTGTATTTTAGTAATGATAATATATGTCAATAATATCAAATATAAACTTTACTTCAATCATTATAACCATTATTGAGTGGCGGTGATGGAATATGAATTACATTGGTTTGTGAGGGGATAGTCCGCCACACGCACGGACATTGAATTATTTTTCCATTTCATTAAAAAAAGACTTAAATGGGTCATGAAAATAACAAAATAATTCATTATAATATTTATTATAATTCAGTCATTTTTTTCAAGGTTTAAGATGGTTTTATTTATGTTGAAGAAGAAACAAAACTGAATTTCTTAATTAAGAATGATACATCTTCTTTAGAAATCTTTCGTTTCATGACACCGTAAGATCAATATGGTTGGTGTTGTACCTGATATAATACCTCTAGAATCTATATATGTATTCTATTAGGGTATCTATTAAGGTATTTTATGAAAAAAAATTGATCTTTGAGATATTGAGATGAATAGGTGCCCATTTATAGGAAAGGGGAGGGGCACTCATTGAATTTCTGAAAATATTAAATTAATACAAATTAATTTTTAATTCCAAATGTATTAAAGGATAATTATTTAGAATATAGGATGAGTATGTGTCTAAAACATCTCATCCAATAACTTTTTTACAAATTTTGGTCACATAATTTACCATTTAATTTATTTTTAAACCTTATTTAACAATATTAACTCTTGTAGTGAAAAATGGGTTCTTACTCATAAAGGGTTAATATTGTCATTATAAAATATCAAATGACTAATAAAAGATGGATGGATCAAATTTTCAACATTATCCCAATAATGTTTCTATATGTAACATTTTTGTGAGGTTTTATATAATTTAATAGAATATTAGTTATTAAAAATATCATTATTTTCAATTTTTAGACTATTAATTACTTTGACTTTTAAAAATAATAAATAATAATAATATAACTTTCGAAAATATAATTTAATACATACATAAAATATAAAATTCATTTATTAATTTTTTAATGATAATAATTATCTCTAATTACATATATTTTAACATTTTTAATATCCTTTATGTGATTCATCCATTAATTAAAAAATTATTTCATCAACGTTGTGTCAGTATTTAAGGAAATTATATTATCACTAAAAATTATAAATAAATTACCATGATGTAGATAAATATTTTATAATTAAAATTAATAATTATATTTGAAATTATATTCTATATTAACCAATATAAAAATGATTTTGTTATTAAAAATATGGGTATGACATCTTTGACTTTTCATTAAATTAAATATTATAAACGCCATGTTATCAACCATGTGTGTTCAAAAGGATATAAATTTAACTCTTGGATTATTATGGTCGATTATAACTTGTATAATAAATTTTTTAAAAGTTTTAGGATCATTTTTTAGTCTTTATCATTTTATTTTTACCCTTAATTACCTGATTTACTTTTTAGAGTGGTAATAAAAATTACTAAATTTATTATTCCAATTAGCCAAAAATGAAAGGGAATTATTTAACAAATCTGACCATTATAATTAAAAATATTAAATCCAATTTTAAAAATTCATGTCACATATTTTTCATAATTTAATGTAATATTAAACTAGTAAGATGCAACAAAAATTAGTTTTTCAAAAAAAAACCATTTGTAAACAAAAAATGTTTTTATAATAAATTCTTGTATAAAATCAATTTAAAAATTCATATTTACAATATTTTACAAAAATTTATTAATTAAAATTTAAAACAAATCAAAAATATCATTTTAACTCCTAAATACTTGAAAAATTAAAATTTTAATCAAAATTAGTTTTTTTCTATTCATTTAAAAATAAATCTTTTTCAAAAAACTATCAAAATTTCGATATAGAAACATTTTGATAACATTATATAAAAAAATAATTTAAGTTTATCAAATTAATTTTCATAAATCTCTTGAAATTAATTATATTATTTTTACATAAAAAAACATAAAAATCATTTTTTAAGAAAATATTTTTTTGATGAATAAAATGAGATTACAAAAAATCTAGTACTTATTTAAAATAATTAAGTAATAATCTAGTAATTATTATTAAATTTATATATTTTATAATTACATTAACAATATTTATTCCTAGAAATTTCATTTCTATGTTATAATGGTCATATTTAAATAATAAGATGTTGTTGTTCGTTTAATCTCGATGTTGCGTATGATTACACTATGGAACATGGATTTTTCTTTTTAAAAAAATAATTTTATAATAATAGGATCTTTTAATATTTTATAAATATTAATATGGTTCTATTATAAATTAATAACATGTTTAAAAACATTTTACTATAGTTTTAAACACGTTTGAAGAAACTTGGATCTAAGGTAAGGGTTTTTCGTCTCAATTTTATTTCCGTGACACATGCCGCATTCACCACTAATTTATTTTGTGTGGTGAATATACTTCCTATTATATATTATATCATTAATCTCTTTTTATTCATGTTATTTAAAATTTCATTTAATGTTATTCTTTTCATGGGTCTTATGATTCAAAAGATACCAATGTTCTAAGAATTTATTTCACAATCTCATCATTATTTAGGATTTTTATGTTTAAACCTCTAGTAAGGATTATTTGTCATACATGACCGTGTATTTTAAAAAATCCTTAAAAAATGATTTAATATTATCTTATGATTTTTTATTTTCATTTATAACCAATGTTTAATTTTTTAAGAATAATTATGAATGAAATTGTTTTTCCATTTTCCAAATGAGTTATTTTCACAATTTTCCAACAAAAAAATAGAAGGAATGTATTTTTTAACACATAAGGAATGAGATTATTTTCCCACCATCATTAAAAAATAATGATTTGAAGATTATTTTACATGTTTTTAAAGGTATTTTCTATGAAAGTTGTTTCTTTTTTTATTTTTAGTTTTTAGATTTAAAATGTATATATATTAAGAGTAAAAAAGGTATTTTCATCAAGAAATATTCCAACAATGTAATTAAAGTAGTTTCATAAATAATATTATGTTAATTGTTTAATATAATATTAAAATCCATCATATATAATTGGATGTTTTATTATCAGTTTAATGTGTGTATGTAATGATATTTTGTATCAAAAGTTCTTTCAATATGGACAGTTATTGATTTAGTTAGGACATTTTAATTAATTTGAATTATCTGTTAATATGAAAAATAAATTGGTATTATTATGTGTCTTAAGGGGAATTCCATAGTCCGTTTATTTCTCAGTTTTTATGATGAGACAAATCAGATTTTGGTTTGGCTGAGGTATTACCCATTTATTTTCCAATGTATTTTCCATGGCCTCAACAGTATTTTCAAATGTCTTGGACAATGCCTCGATGAAATGTTATAGAAATATATCACCATTAATTTCAACATTTTTAACTCTATTATTTATTATTATATTTTTTTTATATCCATGTATGATATTCAACCCCATGTTATTATTTTATATTCCATTATTTTGACAAACTTTTGATATTTCCATATCAATCCTTCCTTATTAGATTTTTTTGTATTCATACGCTTATTGAGCATTTGAGTTCACTAATTTATAATGATTATTTTCATTAGGAATATTGGAAATGTATTATGATTGAAATTAAGGGATATTATGAATATAAAAATGGTGTTTTATTGTTATTTTATATTTTCAAATGTAATGTGTAATTTAATTATGTATCTAGTTCTCTATGTCTTACTAACTATTATGTCCATTGGGATGTTATCGACTGTATCTTGTGCTAATAAAATAATTTAATAACAAAATCTATGATACTGGATTCAGGGTATCTATAGGTATCACCAATTTCTATGTTGATTCTATGGAAAGGGATAAGAAAGAAAAAAAATTTAGTATGAGTTTCTTTATAGGGAATGGTGGAAATGTACATGGTTTTTAACTATGAGATAATATATCCAAAAAGGAAATTATAAGAAAAAATGTAAACATAAATAAAGGGATCATACTGAGGTATCAAACATGGATAAACATATAAATTGGATCAATGAATTATTAGATCATGAAAATCCTGACTTTATTATAAGATTGTATAATATAAAAAGATTAAGAAAAAATAGGTACTGGAAATATATACCACTCCAAAAGTAGATTATTTTGATGTAATGTTATGTTTTATTGGTTTATATAGATATATGTATTGAAAACCTTAGGGATTGTGGAGGAACATGGAATAGTTTTGGAAGAAAATGTTATATAATGATTTCAACCCTAAGAGTTGGTTTTCTTACTAGAGTTGGAATACCAATACAGATGTTTGGATCATATTTTGATTTTCTACTTCTTCTAGATAGTGGGGAACATGAGATCCTAAAATAAGAGGAAATTAATTATGACTTGATATAGTCTGAGATATTATTAATGTAATATATATAATCCTTATATATTTCTAGAATAATTTATCGAATATAAATTTTTCTAAAATTATTTATCTGAATAAGAAATGGGCCCACAAGTTGATGGAATTGGTGTATAGAAGGATTTGACAATTGGAAATATAATTTTTTAATATCTTTTAACATAATAATTTTATATATTTTGAATAAATTATTACTTGTTTTTATGAAAACAACAATATATATAGTTCATTGACTCATTTTATATGATGGAGTTGATCTTGACGAGTTTTCTATAAAAGTGGGTTTCCTTAAATTGTTTTGGAAAAATAAATATTCATGGAGAAAATGAAATAATTTAAGTAATGTAGAAGAAATCATTTATAAAATATCAAAAGGAGTTATTATGGTTTGAACTAATAACCCATGCATTGGAACTATATATTTGTTTCCTTCATAGAAGAATAGATATTTAACTTGTGAAAATTAAATCATTACTACTGTTAGAATATGTTTAATAATAGAATCTCCATCATAATTGTTTATATATAATTCATGTTATTAGTGGGTCTAAATATCAAATATATTAAAGGGAAAATGTTAGATTGTTCATGAAGTTTCAAGATGGTGGATTTGATGAGAGTCAAATACATTTTACTAAAAATAATCTAGAGGGAATTGAAGCATCAAAAAAATTGTTGTCTCGGCAAAAGTACCTCTAGAAGATTGTCGAAGGGTTTAGAATATATGGATCTAATCATATATCCATCCCATTTACTAGATATTTCCACTTATATAAATAAAAGGAACCAAGAATGTAATATGTGGCAAAGTACAAGGAAAATGTTTCATTTATATTAGTTATTTTATGTATGATATATTCCATGATTTTAAGAAGGTCATAAAATTCTCAAGTAGTAGGAGTTGTTAGTAGTTGTACGTAAAATATGTGGAATGAGAATTGATAATTTATAAAGTGGATACTCAAGTATATCAAAGGATTTAAAGGAATAAAATTATATTTTTTAATAGATGATATGTTTAATGTTATATTGTGAAGTATATTGAGGATATATGTACGCATTAAGAAGTACCATTTTCATTATGTTTACATATGGATAAACAACCATAAGTTGGATGTCCAAAATTTTGTAGGTAGAAAAACTATCCAATATTTATGTAGAGTATGTTTTATAAATAGTGTTATTAAATAACCTCATATTTTTGAAGGTATTATTATAGTAACTCATACGTAAGTAGGGAACATAAAGTTATTTTATGACAATCAATGTATGCTCAATCGTGATAGAAAATTTTTCATCCACTCAAGAAAAAAAATCCAACTAATGAATCACAAGATTTGAAAGCTTCATGAATATTGATTATTGGAGTTATAAAAATAGATGGATGTTAGAATATTTTACATATGCTAAAAAAGGTCATCTTCCTAAAACATATGGTGTTATGTTCTAACTCATTAGGGATTAGATGATTAGGAAAAATTTAAAGGTGATTTAGTGACTATTACTACAGGATGGAGGAATAATAAAATTGCATATATTATTTTGAGGACATTGTGTTTCTATGAAAATAATTCCTATGTGAGATATTGTGAGGATAACAATGAAAAATATTTTCTGGTAAAAATATATAAATACATCAAAAAGACTATATTTAGAAGATATATTAGGGAAAATAAGTAGTGGAAGCTCAGGAAATATATGGAAGAAAAAAAATTGAGATGGTTGCTAACATTTTTAATTACAAACTCTACGTTATAAAATTTTAGAAGAAGTGATCAAAAATTCATTGGGGTAACTCTATTGAATGAGTAATAAAAACTATGATTTTTTCATAAGGTTGGGTAAGATTACTCATAGAGATATATAAGAGTAAAATGGATTACATTCACTATTCCTTAGATATTGGAAGAGGATAAGGTGAATTATATGAGCTTATTTAAGTGTCATTGACCATATATAAAATTGTCCAACAGAAGGTAGTTGTGCCAGATCAACTAGATAAACATTTCATTTTAGTAATCAGTGGGGCCATTTTTCCTAGTAACTTTTAATTGTTCTCTTTAACTTATATTTCTAATAAGTAGTATCATATGAAAAAGGATAAAAATCATAAATTATATATAACTACCATAATATAAATATTAAACCTCTCATATAATCCCACAATCCAAGGAAGTTAATTATTAGTATATTTTGTGATTATATACATAATTCTGTTATTTTTACCCGCTTAAATATTTACTATCTATAATACTCACATGAGACAAACTTTTTAGTTTTACTATACTTAAGATCATTCGTCATAACCTCAATAATGGAAACATAATAAATATGTGAGTTCGGATACCCACTAAGGGTAGACAAGGGAGATATCAATCAAAGATCATAAATGAGATTAAAAACATTTTAAATAAAGTAAAATATAGAATAATTTGAACATTTGAAATAATTAAAATACAGATAATATAATTCTTGAAATATTATAATGAATACAGAAATTGAAAAATTTGTTTTCCTAAAATATTTCAAAACATTTAAAGCAATGAAATAAAGTAAAAAATGTTTAAAAATGTTACAATAAAAAACCCCTTGACCTGAATAATTTGATAATTAATATAAAATAACTTTAGTATAATTATATTCATGATATAAAATGAAAAATATTGACTATATAAACCATATAAATGAAAATAGGCTCATAATATGACACATGTCTGAAAGAATAAAATGTGATATGAGAAACCCTTACCTCAGACATCCCCCTAGTCGTATGCACATTAATATATATTTAGAATACATTTAGGTTTATTATTCATATGGGAAGGAACATTAGTCATATTTATTTTACTTTTTACAATTAATTTAAAATTAATTATTACCCATATAATATTTTTTATAGTTAAAAATAATAGTTTAGCGCTAACCATTCTATTTCACTTACATGCTTCAATTAATAAGTTTTGGCCCTTCAGCCGTGTTCATAGGTCCATCCCCTCAATAATTTTCATGATAAAGAAATACATGTTGGTGATATATTTTTTTATTCTCATATGCATTTCATGGAACCTTTATTGATTTTTAAAATGGAACATTTAAAATTCCATTATTTGATTATTTTTAGATTTTAAAAATATTTGAATTTAATATTAAATATAATTTTAAAGATTTATACTCCAGAATTTTGATAATATAATTAATTATTCATTATTATATCAAATTACAATAATTTATGTTTTTTAACCATTTCTGATATAAACATTATAAAATCATTCATTTACATGGTAAAATTGTCCCAAATAAAAACATATTATAACAATTTGTTGAGTAAAAAAATGTTATTGAATAGTGAGAAAATAAATTTTAAAAACATTAATGGATTAAAAGAAATATTTTTAGTGTTTTATGTAAAATTAAATAATTGGAATATAAATAGTATATATAATAATAATCAATAAAATGAAATTTATTATGTTAAGATCTCAAATATCCTCTAAAAGGGCATATTGGAAGTTGGAGTTTTATGACATATTCGTGGGACCATTTGTTCACAAACATAACAATATGATTTTATTTAGATAATTTATGAATTTATCTAATGTGTTTATATGGAATGTTTTTTTATAATGGAGGATTAAAGGTCCTTTTATATATGAGAAAAGTTATATTTCATAAATATTGATAACATAATTAAAAAAGTAAATATCATTCTCAAGTAGTGGGGAAAATTAGATTAATTTAAAATAAAAAATAATATAGGTATATAATAAACCCATTAAAATATTATATTTTTTTTTATTTTTTGGTCTTAACACAAAATTTAACCCCTTTTAAAACATCTTAACCGTTGTTGAGGTTTCTTACATTTTCCATGGAAACATGTTCCTATGAACAAAAATGAAATGACCCTTATTACCTAATTTCAATGTGGTGCTTAAAACTTTTAAACAGATTAAAATGATTCATTTTCAAGAGTTTGTAAAATTAAATTTTCATATAAGTACACATAACACAACAAAACCATTTGAAGAAATGTCATATAAGTATAAAAACAATTTTTTTCACATTTCATATCTCGAAGTAATCATTAAATTATTGATAATATGGTTGAATATAATATATATTTTTAATTGAATAAAAACAATACTAATATTTTAATATGTTTAAATTTAAAAAAAAATCATTTAATATACACTAAAATAATATTTTTAATCCAAACATGTTTTTTCATGAATAATGAATGTTATACTCCAAATAATTAATTAATTATTTGTTGACTGCTTCTTATTTATTTTATAAATAATTAATATTATTTAAAAAATTAATTTCATGATTATCATTCTTAAAAAGTAAAAACATTAACATATATATGTAATTTATTAAAACAATTTCTATAAAACCTATGATGTTTTCCAATTTAAATTTAAACCCTTTTATTTTATAAAATATTTTATTTTTATAATTGTATTTAAATTAGATATTTTTTAATATATTTAATTTTATAATAGATCATACCTTACCATACATCAATTCATCACATATCAGAAGAAATAAAACCCATAAAAATTTGAAGAAGAATTCACAGTATAATCATGTGGTTTTAGATTCAACACCATTAAAAAATATTTCCCTTAAATTATATTAATTAGGTATAATTAGGTGAGGATATCTTTTTCATTACACCATTTTGATCCCATGTAGCTTCCCTAGAATTTTGGTTTTTCCATTGAATTTTCAGAATGTAGTAGTTTTGGTTTCATATTAATTTTTCTGTATGACCCAATATCTCCACCTATTTTTCCTCATAAAAGATATCTTGTTCGAAATCCATTGTAACAACCAAGATTTATTTATGAGAAATATTTTGTTTTTATGTTATATAAATAATCAAAGGAATCTTTCACTACACACAACACTATCTTGGCTTGCTTTATACGCAACCACAACCTTCCTCGATAGCGTTCGTTGTACACAATATCGAGTTTCACTAAACAACGATATGCTATTAAAATATTCTTAAAACTAGCCATTATGAATAGTAATACCCACTTTTTGAAAAATTTTAAATTTTATTTTTCAAAATGGACTTCATTTTTGGATTCGGAATATCGAAATTAGCCTAGGGTGAAATTTTGGTATTTTTCTAAAAACTTTCAATTTTTAATGAATAGTGAAAACACTGGGTTACTATTTAAAAACAAACTTTTTATTTAAATAATTATTTATTTTATTTAAATTTATTTAGGTCAAAATTGATACATAATACCTATATAAGTTCAATGCAATTCATTGGAGTCATTTTATAATAATTTTAGATATATAAAAATTTTATCGAACTTTTCACCGTCTTTTACCCACCTCCTAGGAGAATTTATAAATTTACATAAAACTTAATTTTACTACTTCTGTGAGTGGAATTTTGAAAATACGAGAGACACGATTAATATCAAGGACTAAAATGTGGTTCAATGAGATGAAAATAATTTTTGGTGAATATTAACTTTTTACTTTTTTTTACCACAGTTAAAAGTAAATAGGGTAATTAAGGGTAAAAATGATATTATTATTACCCTAACACATGTCCAAATTATATTGGATAAGTGTAATTCGACCAAAAACAACCTTAGGAATAAAATAAGACCATTTAGGCCCACTTGGATTAGATTAGGACATTTAATATTAATTTATTTAAAGAAGGTTTAAAATAGTTAAAATCAAAGTTTAATAAGTAAATCATTTATATATAAGGTTATACATAAGATGAATTAGACTATAAATATTCATTATAAATATAAAAATATTTCCTACATAATTATATTTTATTTGTAATTTTTATACTTTAAATAATTTAATTTATTTATGACACAATGATGATGTAGTAATTATCTAATTAATGAAATATAGACATAATTGATGTTATAAATACCCAAATAAATATAATTTGAGACTTTTTATGAATTACAATAATTTTATATGTTAATATTACATGTTATTATTGATTTAATTAAATTTTTTCTAACTAATAATTCTTTTATGATTTTCACAAAAATCAATTACCAAATAGTGTCAAAATTGACATAAAATAGTTTTTAAAACAAATATTATATAATTAATTGTTATTTTATTTCTAAAAATCCAAGGTTCGGCCAAATGACGTAGATAAGGTTATATATATTAATAATAAACAACTTGGGGTTCTTTTGGCTTTTTATAGTAAGTTTATTAACCTTATAGTGTAAGAAAAAAAGAAGACACGGTAAAAGTTAAATTGCCTAACTTAAAGTTAAATCTAAATCATAAGGTTAAAATAGATATCTAAACTTGTATAAATTATATTGGATGAGATTATTTAGACACATACCCACCTTAGCTTAGAAATAAATCAATTTGGAGCTATTAAAAACCGAATATGACTTTATAATAAAATAATATTTTTAGTTTTTCTTACGGTTCCCCTCTCCTCCCTTATAAAAGGGCACCTCCTTCCTCTCCTCCTCACACCACATTGAGCCTTCAAGATCGGCCAAACTCTGCAAATTTCTCCTCTAAACTTCTCTAGAAACATCCTATAGGTACCTGTCTTCTTCAAAGACCAATTTTAGTGCCCTAAAAAGAGGTCTAAAAGAGGCGCTTTAAAGAAGAGGTAATGTCCGTTACCGATTCTTTCAACTTTATTTCTTATTCCAACTCTTCTTTAGTTGTTTCATTATGAAGTAATAACATAATTATAACTAATATACTGATATTTTATTATAATTATGAAACAACCCTATTTCACCATCTATCCATCCTATAGAAAATGAAATCACCGCGCGTGCATACGTACGGAATACCGTCTGCATGCCGTGGTGTAATCTATTTTCCACCACCACCTTACTTGGATGGGTATACTGGTGTAAATAATAACTATATATGATTATTGTAAAGAGATATTGATTCTTAAATAGTATACATACACTCCAATACAATTCCACGATCATGGGAACAATATCATCGCTCGTGCGTACGTACGGATTACCGACTCCACGATGTGATGCGACTCGTTCTACATGATTTTCATTGAATAATGATTTAATAAATGAATTGAGTGAATAAATATGATATTTATTACACTAATAACATTATTTAAATGAGGTATCTATAACCTAAAAATAATAATAATAATTTATTAGACAAAACACGCATAAGAACAAAAAGCAATAAACACCCAAATAACAAGTAACAATGAAATATTACTAATAAGAAGCTAAGAATATGACCATATATGAAATCATAAAAATAATTATGATTCTATAATAATTCAATGACATTATTTAAACCATTATACTAGAGGTTCAGACACTTACGAAGAAAATTGGACCTAAGTTAAGGGAAAATATCACAATCTCATTTTTATCCAAGATTGTTTATACTTTGGTATTTACTAGGGTGTATTTTATCATCCACATCCATGTTTCCACAATATGTAATATTATTTCCATCCACCTACAATTTTTTAAATCCAATTTTACCCTTCGGTGAGTTTTTAGTAAAATATATGAAAGGAATCTTTTGTCATTTTTTGTACAAGGTACTTTTTGACTTTTCTGACAAAAGTACGAGAAGAATGTTTTTTTAACTTATACGGCATGAATGGATTTTTAAAAAATTATTTCCAAGAAGCTTCCTTTACAAGTTTTCATGTTTATTTTTAATCAACTTCTTTTAGTTTAAAATTGTATGACATGTTAAGAATGGAAAATGTTTTTTGAAGTAGAAAGGATATTTTCATCAAGAATGGAGTTCAAGTGTTTTATCAAAATTATTTTCGATCTATGATAATACAGGGTTCTGTTTCTATCCCTATTATTACATTGATTTTATTATGTTGTGATGAGATTATTTTTATGAATTTCTTTATCTTATATGAATTGTTTTATGATGGCGCGATGTTTAAGAATCCCATTTTTATTACATGGGTTATGCAATGATGTATGATTTATGATTTTGTGGCACACATAAGAATGGTATCATTATGTGATGTGTGGGACCTATATCTCCCTCCAATGCATTGGGTAATGATTTATATCTCATGAGATAGACATGGCTGGAACGACAGGTTAATCCGGTTCAGTGAAACAGGGCTGAAATGAGGAGTGAACTTGGTTCAAAAATTGACTTTGTCCGCTAAGATAGTATTGGAAATGAGTCTTGACTACTAAGAAATGATTCTCTATGATTATGTCTGTATTCCACAAAGTTTAATGTTTTAAGTTATGGTTATTGGGATTACATTTCACTACTATGATTTATCCCACGATTATGAAATTATTATTTCTTTTGCAGGTTAAGATTTCCAAAAATGTTATGTTCTTATGAATATTATATAATTGATATTTCTTTTGTTTTCCCTTACTGAGCATTTGAGCTCACCCTTTTGTATGTTTTATTTCCCCAGGTCAGGAAGAAGGTTATTAAGTAGGATATGCCAAAAAAGGACTCTAGATATGATGAAATAAATGTGAGGAAATGTAGATGCTTTATGAACAGTTGTTTATGTTTCCTAGTTTCTAAATACATTATACCTATACGGTCCTTTCATGGTTTTGTTATATGTTGTAATAAGTGTACTTCAATTTTGAAGTAATAACCATGCATGTAAATTATGGGTTGTTATAGTTGGTATCAGAGGAAAGGTATAGTCAACCTTTGGAAACTAGGATGTGAAAGCCTTAGTAAGAACCCTAAGGATATGTCTAAGCATAGAACACAAACTTAGTGTTTTAAAAATGGCCATGAATAACCTATGATAAGACCTTAAGTGTAAAATTTTATTCTTGATTATGTGGTTTTCCTATTAAAATTAGTGTTTCTCACACTATTCTTCTTGGTTTTAGTTAATGGTTGGAACCCGAAGGAACCGTGTTAATGCGGAATGCGACGTGCAATGCAATGATTGTACCCCTAAGCAATCAAACGTTATGGGAGTTGGAATGAAAAATCTTGTCGCCATGCTCACACAACTTTCTCAAGCTATGAATCATGCAGGACTTCCAAAAAAGAAAAGGAAGGAGCAACATTCTGTTGAATCCTTCATGAGGCAGCGTCCACCCTCATTCAGCGGGTCTACTGATCCATTAGTGGATGAACAATGGATCAGTACCACTGAAAAGATATTTTCAGTTCTTCAATGTTCTGAACATGATAAAGTCATCTTAGCAATGTATCGTTTGGAGGGAGATGCTGATCAATGGTGGAATCTTATCAAGAATACGAGTCAAAGATATGAAATTGAGTCCATGGAATGGGATGAGTTCAAGAACTTATTTTTCAATAAGTACTTCCCTCGTATTCTTCGAACAAATATGGAGAAGGATTTTCTAGAACTAAAGCAAAAGGATGATGAATCTATTGGTACCTATGAAGAAAATTTTACAAGACTTGCAAGGTACGCTTCTGGTATTATTATCCAACCTGAGAGTAAGATCGATCGATTCTTTAGTGGCTTAAAATCAAGTCTTCGAAGGGCGTTATCCATAAGGGACTTTAATAGATATGAGGAAATTGTTCGATGTGCTCCCAAAGTTGAGATGGAGATTGGATTAACCCATCAGTCATATGGGTTTGATAAGAAGAGGAAAATGGAATTCAAAGGAAAATCTAAAGATCACACTGAAAAGAAGATGATTTTTCCCTTATGCTCAAAGTGTGGAAAGAAACATGGATGGAGTTGTCTTAAAGGGATAGGTAAATGTTTCAAATGTGGAAAAGAAGGTCATCGGGTATTTGAATGTCGTAATGATGGGAAGAAGATGTCTAGTGATGTGAACAAAGAAATGGATAAATAGAGTGCACCTCCTACACTTCAATGTTACAAGTGCAAGTAAATGGGGCATTATGCCAATCAATGCCCTAATCCAAGGGTTGTTGATGATGATCGATGTCAACAAACTCTTAAGGCTAATGAAAAAGGAAAGTCACATGCAATTTATATCAGCGATGTGGAGTACGATAACGAAGTGGTGAAAGGTACACTTACCATCCACTCTAAAGTAGCAAATGTTTTATTTGATTCTGGATCCACCTAATCTTTTATTTCTGAATAACTTTCTAAGGGTATCACCATATTACCTCAATAATTAGATGTTGAGTTAGCTGTGACAACTCCTAATGGCACAACAGTCGCATCAAAAGTTTATAATTCTTCTCATATTGAAGTTTGTGGGAAAGTTCTTCCTGCAAATATTGTGATCCTTCCTATAGTGGAATTTGATGTGATTCTTGGCATGGATTGGATTTCTTTATATGGAGATCATATCAATTGCCAAATAAGGGAAGTAACATTTCATATTCCAGATCAATCTATGATCATCTATCTATGCAAGGATGAACATAACCTTCCAGTGGAAATTTCTTCCATCCTATGGGTCTTGATTCCACTAAATAATGGTTATTTATCTCAAATGGTTTGTGAGAAACTCACGATTAAGAATATGCGCATTGTACAGGAGTTTGAGGATGTCTTTCCGGAGGAATTTCCGGGTCTTCCACCAAATCGTGAAGTTGAGTTTTCAATAGAACTCGTATCGGGTACTTTACCTATTTCAAAGACACCTTATAAAATGACCCCAATTGAGTTGAAGGAATTGAAGAATCAACTCCAAGAGAATCTTGATAAGGGATTCATACACCCTAGTGCGTCACCTTGTGGAGCACCTGTTCTGTTTGTTAAGAAGAAAGATGGATCAATGAGACTCTGCATTGATTATTGAGAACTTAACAAGATCACAATCAATAACAAATATCCTCTCCCACGCATTGATGACTTATTTGACCAACTACGCGGAGCTCAATACTTCTCCAAGATTGATCTTCGTTCAGGGTATCATCAATTAAGGGTCAAAAGGGAGGATATACCAAACACATCTTTCCTTACAAGGTATGGACACTATGAATTTATAGTGATGCCATTTGGTCTTACTAATTCCCCTACTATCTTCATGGATCTGATGAATAGAGTCTTTAGAGACTATCTTGATCAGTTTTTGGTAGTCTTTATAGACGATATTCTTGTCTATTCAAAGGGAAAGGAATAACATGAAGATCACTTGAGAATTATATTGAAGACCCTGAGAAAGGAGAAGATTTATGCCAAATTTACCAAGTGTCAATTTTGGCTTCAAAAAGTTTCATTTTTGAGTCACATAATCTCAAAAGAGGGGATATCTGTGGATCCAGAAAAACATAGGTTATCAAAAGATGGTCGAGACCAACAAAAGTAACCGAGATCCGAAGTTTTCTTGGTCTGGATGGTTATTATCGACGTTTTGTGAAAGATTTTTCACGATTATCTAATCCACTCACTAGGTTGACTCAAAAAGGTGTTAAGTTCGTATGGACGGAGGAATGTGAAGAGAATTTCAAGGAGTTAAAAAGAAGGTTATCCAGTGCACCTGTGCTCACACTGCCTTGTAGTGGAGAAAGGTTTGTGATCTATAGTGATGAATATAAGAAGGGGCTGGGGTTTGTTCTTATGAAAAATGATATGGTGATAGCTTATGCCTCACGACAGTTGAAAATCCATGAGCAAAATTACCCAACTCATGATTTGGAGTTAGCTACGGTAATCTTTGCATTAAAGATTTGGAGGCATTATCTTTATGGAGAAAGGTGTGATATTTATACTGATCATAAAAGTTTAATGTACATTTTCACACAAAAGGAGATGAATATGCACCAAAGAAGATGGTTGGAGCTAATTAAGGATTACGACTGCTCAATTCATTACCACCATGAGAAAGCAAACAAGGTGGAAGATGCATTAAGTCGACAAGACCATGCCAGTTTATCCATGATGAGGATAAAAAAAGATCTAATATTTATGGATTTACAAAGGATGGATCTTGGAATTATAATGGAAGGGGGAAAATTGTATCTTTCTCAAATGAATGTTCAACCATCTATACATGTGAAGATTAAAGAGGTAGAGAAAGAAGATGTATAGTTACAAAAGAAGGTGAGAAATGTTCCTGAATTCAACCTTGATTGTGATGGGATAATAAAGTTCATGAATTGGGCTTGTGTTCCTCCCATCCCAGAATTAAAGAAGGAGCTTCTGGATGAGGCTCATAGTTCTTAATTCTCTATTCATCCTGGAATCACGAAGATGTATAGGGACCTGAAAGAGTACTTCTAGTGGGATGGCATGAAAAGAGATGTTGCTGAATATGTCTCTCGATGCTTGGTTTGTCAGAAAGTTAAAGCTGAGAGACAGAAGTCTAAGGGGATGTTACAAACATTACCCATAACTGAATGGAAATGGGAAAACATCACTATGAACTTTGTCACCGAACTTCCTAAAACATCCAAAGACAATAATGCTATCTGGGTTATAGTTGATCGTCTTACAAATTCTTCACACTTCATTGTTATTAGAGAAGATTTCTCTCTGGATCAGCTTTCCAGGATATATGTAAAGGAAGTGGTAAGATTGCATGGAGTACCACTTTCCATTATATCTGATCGGGATCCGAGATTTACCTCGAAGTTCTGGCGAAGTCTTCAGCATACTATGGATATAGAGTTGAGTTTCAGCACTGCTTATCATCCTCAGGCAGACAGTCAGTCTGAGAGGAAAATTCAAACTCTAGAAGATATGTTGAGAGCCTGCTCTTTGGATTTCAAAGGTGGTTGGGATCAACACCTACCTTTGGTGGAATTTTCTTATAATAATATCTTTCACTCCAGTATTCATATGGCTCCTTATGAGTATCTCTATGGAATGAAATACAGGACACCAACTTGCTGGGATGAAGTTGGGGAAAGAAAGCTATTAGGACCTGATCTTGTTGATGAGATGGCAGAAAAGGTCCGATCTATTCAACAACACATAAGAGCAGCTCAGAGTCGACAAAAAAGTTATGCCGAAAACTGAAGAAAATACCTAGAGTTTGAAGTGGGTGATAAAGTGTTCTTACGAATATCTCCTTGGAAGAGAGTAATGATATTTGGAAAGAAGGGAAAGCTGAGCCATAGGTATATCGGTCCTTTTGAAATACTGGATCGTGTTGGGATGGTAGCTTACCGATTTGCACTTCCACCGAATCTATCCCAAGTTCACGATGTGTTCCATGTATCTCTCATGAGAAAGTACATACCTGATCCTTCACATGTACTCAGCTCAGAAGTTATACCGCTGGAGCAAGATCTTTCTTATGAAGAACAACCGATAGAGATTCTGGATCATAGCGAAAAATTCCTACGGAACAAGACAACTCGCTTGGTGAAAGTTTTATGGAGGAACCACCAATTATAAGAAGCTATATGGGAGCTTGAGGATATGATGAGGGAGATGTATCCTCATCTGTTTGTTACAAAGTGATGAATTTTGAGGGCGGAATTCATTTTAAGGGGGGTAGAATGTAACACCCGAGAATTTTTTATGAGAAATATTTTGTTTTTATGTTATATAAATCATAAAAGAAATCTTTCACTATACACAACACTATCTTGGCTTGCTTTACACGCAACCACGGCCTTCCTCGATAGCTTGCGTTGTACGCAATACCAAGTTTCACTAAAAACGATATGCTATTAAAATATTATTAAAACTAGCCTTTATGAATAGTAATACCCACTTTTTGAAATTTTGTAAATTTTATTTTTTAAAATGGATTTCATTTTTTGATTCGGAATATCGAAATTAGCCTAGGGTGAAATTTTGGTATTTTTCTGAAAACTTTTAATTTTTGATGAATAGTGAAAACACTGGGTTACTATTTAAAAACCGGCTTTTTATTTAAATAATTATTTATTTTATTTAAATTTATTTTAGGTAAAAATAGATACATAATACCTATATAATTTAAATTCAATTCATTGGAGTCATTTTATAATAATTTTAGATATATAAAAATTTTATCGAACTTTTCATCGTCTTTTACCCACATCCTAGGAGAATTTGAAAATTTACATAAAACATAATTTTATCGCATCTTTGAGTGGAATTTCGAAACTCCAAGAGACATGGTTAATATCAAGGACTAAAATGTGGTTCAATGAGATGAAAATAGTTTTTGTTGAATAGTAACTTTTTACTTTTTTTTACCACGGTTAAAAATAAATAGGGTAATTAAGGGTAAAAATGATATTATTATTACCCTAAAACATGTACTAATTCTATTGTATAAGTGTCATTCGACCAAAAAAACCTTATGAATAAAATATGACCATTTAGGCCCACTTTTATTAGATTAGGACATTTAATATTAATTTATTTAAAGAAGGGTTAAAATAGTTAAAATCAAAGATTAATAAGTAAATCATTTTTAATATAGGGTTATACATAAGATAAATTCGACTATAAATATTCATTAGAGATATAAAACGATTTCATACATAATGGTATTTTATTTGTAATTTTTAGACTTTAGATAAATTAATTTATTTATGACACAATGATGATGCAGTAATTATTTTATTAATGAAATATTGACATAATTGATGTTATAAATACACAAATAAATGTAATTTGAAACTTTTTATGAATTCCAATAATTTTATGTGTTAATATAACATGTTATTATTTATTTAATTAACTTTATTCGAACTAATCATTCTGTTATGATTTTCACAAAAATCAATTACCAAGTAGTGTCAAAATTGACATAAAATAGTTTTTAAAACAAATATTATATTATTAATTGTTATTTTATTCCTAAAAATATAATGTTCGGCCAAATGACTTATATAAGGTTATATATATTAATAATAAACAACTTGGGGTTCGTTTGGCTTGTTATAGTAAGTTTATTAACCTTATAGTGTAAGAAAACAAGAAGACACGGTAAAAGTTAAATTATCTAACTTAAAGTTAAATCTAAATTATATGATTAAAATAGAAACCTAAACTTGTCTAAATTCTATTGGATGAGATTATTTATACCCATACCCACCTTATCTTCGAAATAAATCAATTTGGGAGCTATTAAAAACCGAATATGACTTTATAATAAAATAATGTTTTTAGTTTTTCCTAAGGTGCCCCTCTACTCCCTTATAAAAGGGCACCTCCTTCCTCTCCTCCTCACACCACTTTGAGCCTTAAAGTTTGGCCAGACCTGGAATATTTCTCCTCTCCACTTCCCTAGAAACATCCTAGAGGTCCTGGTATTCTTCAAAGACAAATTTTAGTGCCCTAAAATGAGGTCTCAAAGAGGCGATTCAAAGAAGAGGTAATGTCCGTTACATATTTTTTCAACTTTATTTCTTCTTCAACTTCTTCTTCTTTAGTTGTTTAATTATGAAGTAATAACATCAGTATCACTCATAAACTGATATGTTATTATAATAATGAAACAAACCTATTTCACCCTCTATCCATTCTATGGAAAATGAAATCACCGCGTGTGCGTATGTACGGAATACCGTCTCCACGTCGTTGTGTAATCAATTTTCCACCACCACCTTACTTGGATGGGTATAATGGTGTAAATAATAACTATATATGATTATTGTAAAGTGATATTGATTCTGAAATAGTATACATACACTCCAATACAATTCCATGATCATGGGAACGATATCATCGCTCATGCTTACGTACGGAATACCGTATCCACGATGTGATGCGACTCGTTCTACATGATTTTCATTGCATAATGATTTCATAAATGAATTGAGTGAATAAATATGATATGTATTAAACTAATACCATATTGTAAATGAGGTATCTATAACCTAAAAATAATAATAAGAATTTATTCGACAAAACACGCATAAGAACAAAAAGCAATAAACACCCGAATAATAAGTAACAATGAAATATTACTAATAAGAAGCTAATAATATGACCATATATGAAATCATAAAAATAATTATGATTCTGGAATAAGTCAATGACATTATTTAAATCAATATACAGGAGGTTCAGACACTTACGAAGCAAATCGGACCTAAGGTAAGGGAAAATATCACAATCTCATTTTTATCCGAGATTATTTATACTTTGGTATTTACTGGGGTGTATTTTATCATCCACATCCATGTTTCCTCAATATGTAATATTATTTCCATCCACCTAAAATTGTTCAATTCCAATTTTACCATTCAGTGAGTTTTTATTAAAATATATGAAATGAATCTTTTGTCGTTTTTCGTACGAGGTACTTTTTGACTTTTCCGACAAAAGTACGAGAAGAATGTTTTTTAACTTATACGGCATAAATGTATTTTTAAAACATTATTTACAAGAAGCTTCCTTTACAAGTTTTCAAGTTTATTTTTAATAAACTTCTTTTAGTTTAAAATTGTATGACATGTTAAGAATGGAAAATGGTTTTTTAAGTAGAAAAGATATTTTCCTCAAGAATGAAGTTCAAGTGTTTTATCAAAATTATTTTCCATCTAAGGTAATATAGGGTTATGTTTCTATCCATATTATTACATTGATTTGATTATGTTGTGATGGAATTATTTTTATGAATTCCTTTATCTTATATGAATTGTTTTATGATGTCACGATGTTTAAGAATCCCATTTTAATTACATGGGTTATGCAATGATGTATGATTTATGATTTTGTGGCACACATAAGAATGGTATCATTATGAGATGGGTGGGACCTATATCTCCCTGCAATGCATTTGGTAATGATTTATATCTCATGAGATAGACATGGCTGGAATGACAGGTTAATCCAGTTCAATGAAACAAGACTGAAATGAGGAGTGAACTCGGTTCAGAAATGGACTTTGTCTTCTAAGATAGTCTTGGAAATGAGTCTTGACTACTAAGAAATGATTCTCTATGATTATATGTGTATGACACAAAGTTTCATGTTTTAAGTTATGATTATTGGGATTACATTTCACTACTATGATTTATCCCATGATTATGAAATTATGATTTATTTTGCAGGTTAAGATTTCCAAAAATGTTATGTTCTTATGAATATGATGTAATTGATATTTCTTTTTTTTACCACTACTGAGCATTTGAGCTCACCCTTTTGTATGTTTTCTTTCCCTGGGTCAAGAAGAAGGTTATTAAGTAGGATATTCCAAAAGGGACTCTAGATATGATGAAATAAATGGGAGGCAATGTAGATGCTTTATGAACTAGTTGTTTATGTTTCCCAGTTTCTAAAGACACTATACCTATACGGTCCTTTCATGGTTTTGTTATATGTTGTAATAAGTGTACTTCAATTTTGAATTAATAACCATGTATGTAAATTATGGGTCGTTATATCCATAGCTTATAATTTTACTAAATTTAGCGGATATTGTTTGTAATTACTCAATATTGATATGTGTTACACATCATGTACTTGAGATAGGTTTGGTGGAATCTCTTAGGGACCCATGTATCCAGGTCATAGATTTCACTTATTTTAAGACCTTATAAACATGTTTGATTAGATAATATTATGTAATTTAGGCTTCAAATTTCATCAATGATTATTATCATAACACATCTGATGATTTTTTTTTGCCTTCATATTTTATGGAATAGATTGATCCTTTACAATTATTTCTAACATGATGTGAAGACCTCATAGATTCCTCTCTTTATATTTATTCGAAAATTTAATATTTATGCAACTCTTTCTATTTGGATCCTCATATAGACCCATTTTAATTATATAGTGTCAATTTTTTATATATTAGAACATAAACAACGGAAGTTGTTGATCCAAGATTCCATTAAATTCTATAGAGAAGGATCATAGTATATATGAAAATAACTAAATGTTCAATTAAGATTTAACATCAGTATTTTGAGAATAAGCCATTATGAAGAATATATTTGTATCGAATCCATGTCAAATACATCTCCATATTTTTTATGTGAATATTGGATCTCGATTAGATACATTTTTTAGTGGTACTTCATACAAACATACAACATCCTTTATGTAAAAAAAATAAAGTTGATCAAGTGATAAATACTCACATGGAAATGAAATGTTTCGACATTATTTTTTGATCCACTACAACCATGATTTCCATTTTTAATTTATATGCCTTAGGGAGATTGATAATAAAGTGAGGATTAATTTTTACTTTTTCCATATTAGCCAGGATAGGGTTTTCATAATCCCCAAAGATTTCTAATGTTTAAATGTTCTTAGATTCATTTTCTTTAATAGAGATATATACTGTGTAATATTCTATTTCATGATATACCTTAAAAATTTAAACTTAAGATCCCTATAAATATTTTTATTTCTTGGGTTAATATAGAAGGATGAGATATGCGCATTATCTAATGACTCATTCATCAGTTCTAGTTATAAAGGAACCAAAATTAATTTTCGAAATCTATTAACTGAAATATTTTAAAATTATAATATTAGAAGACTTATAAAATTTTTTTATTTCCATATATTATCTTTTTGATATTTCATGATCTTTATATAGATATATGGTTGACCAACCATTTGGGAATTGACGAATTTCATCCCTTTTGATAGGAAATATATTTAAAACCATTAAATATTTATGAATATTAGTTCCCCTTAAATCCTTATCATGGTTGGGGTTGCACAATCCTTTTATCAAAGATCACCATCCACCCTTTTTTCATTCCCTTAATAGTATTTTATTCATTAATCATATTATTTTATAAACTCTAACCCTCAAATTTAGTGAATTATCAATTCTAACAATGTGAATATATACTTTAAATTTTTTTAAATGTATATATATCACCCCTTTAACCATATTGATAGTTATTAAAAATTCATATCTATATACATATAGTGAATTAGATTATTTTTCTTATTAGTATTCATATGATGTGATTAATAAGAAACCACCTTGTTATTTTAGATAATAAAAAATCACAAAACCTTCTTAAAATGATCCCTTTATATGATAAACCCTAATCTAATAACGGGTATTGTGATTAATAGTGATGTGAGTAATCACTCCTTTAGCTTCTTAAATATTTATTTACATTATTTTTTCTTGGGTGACTTCTCTCCCTTTCACTCCTTTGGCTTCTTAAATAAAATAGTGTGGGTGGTTAATTAGGTTGATCTTTATTTTTATTTATCTCATTGATCATCCTCTCTATGTACCATTAGAATTATTGTTTCAATTGCCTTATTTTTAAAATATCATGTATTTACCTTCCCCGGAGTAAATTTACACAATGAATATTTACAATTTTTTTATAATTATATATGATTTATTTTCTTTACATAATGGGTTTTATTATAAGTGTCACTTCACAAATCTTTCTATATCTTCTAATTCACAAAACTACATGAATAATGAGATTTCACAGTCTCCATTTCAATATTGAGTGAACATAGAACAATGTTTCCATGACTAATATATTCCGTCATAGATAATACATGTTAAAGAATTGGTTTATATAAAACAGTGAAATGGTCAATTTTCCTTTTTTGTTTCAGTGATAAAATATGAAGCATTACTTGAATGTATAGAGAATATTTTTGAATAATCTCCCATGAAATCATAATATTAATAATTTTTCTATAGTAGTTCTCTCCTAATTTTAGTGAGAAGTGTTTGGGTAAAGTATTTATTGAAAAATACCTTTTCAAAATAATACCATCTCATAGAGTTTATTTATTCCTAGTTAGTTGATAAAATCCAAATAATTTCATCTCATATAGTTAATAGTTCAAACTATTATTAATAAAGTAGGATATTTAGGTGATAAAATCCAAAATATTTTTAATTTCAACTACTATATTTTTTTTTTCATGATGATGGTAATTTTCATGCTCGTATCATTCATTCTTATATATATTCCTTTGGTTCCCATCTATTAACCAAAACCAAAAATGTTAATGTGAGATTCAATAAATAATTAGAGAAAGAAATCAAATCATATGGAAACTAAATACATACATATAATAAATATAGACACCTTAATTTATACTTATAAAATTTTATGTTCCCCCTATATTAATTTTAGTTTAGTGGAGGTTGTTTTAGTTTTCTTAGAATTTTACTTCGAAAAATAAATCCAAATTATAATTAAGCAATGGTCTAATAGAAAAAGAGATGACCCATGAAAACATTCCTACATTATACATAATTTTCATAATTTAAAATTTTCATCTCATGTATAATATTAAAATAGATTTATCTAAAGGTAATGTGTATTTATTTTTTGGGTACATAAAAAACTTATCTTTCACTGTCCTCAAAATTTACAATATATAATCTTTAGATGAGAAACCATTTTTTAGAACATAAAACTTAATATAATTATTCATAAGATAGGGAATGGAAACATTAGTAAATGGTGAGTTCATACGACCTGTAATGATAAAAAAGGGATATATCAATCAAAGATCATAATTGAGAATATTTTTATCATTTCAATATGTGAACATAATCAATATGAAATAATGTAACATAGATGAATCCTAAAAAATTATAAAAGATTCATAAATAATAAATTCGTAGAATTTTTTTTGTTAAAACATGATTGATAAGTCAATAATATTGAACCATGATAATATATGTATCAGGATATTGAAAAAGTGTGTGAAAAAAATATAAGAAACTAAAATCATTTCTTATTTCATATCTTATATCTAAGACAATTATCACATCATGAACTGATTACCTCAGTAGACTGAGTTCACTCACTATTCTCATTAACCTATGTTGGACACAGTCTACTAGTGGATTGAGTTCACTCAAAATTTCATTATATTTTTCTCATGATATATAAAACTTTACTCACTACGATAAATGTATATAATGTAACCACCTATAATAGCCCCAGACTAACCCTACCATATTTGTTTCTCAAATTATAAACATTACATTTAAATATTTGATACTAAAAATTGTGACACAAATTTTTCAATCCAAACCTTGAAATATAAAAAAGGAAATGTTGGATATCTTACATAGATATATACCTTTTAGGTTTAGAGTTTTATAGAATTATAATAGGCCCTTACACAAAAAATACCGATTAATTCAATGGAGTATTTTTTTCACTATAATAATCAATTTATATTCCAAATTTTGACCTCACAATTTCCCAAAAAAATAATCACATTAGAAAAAATTCTATACTTGTATAATTTTACTTCATTATTGATAACAAAGGGAAAAAAGGTAACATAATAAGGATGATATCAAATGCCTAATAACGTTGAACATAAGACTAAATAATTTTATATCATGATTGAGTGTCGGAAGAGTATAAGGGTATGGTAACTTAATCAATGTTCAGGGGAATTAAATAATAATATGCATACCCAACGGTACCTGAATATTCAAACATGAAAAAAATCATAAGCTTTAATAAAGGAAACAATCGTAAGACTCAATAATTAGTAGCCATGTGATTTCAATTATGGTCGAAGTAATGATTAAGAAAACATAGAAATAATAAAATAATATGTGTTGGTATCTTGGAATATAATATAAATAGAACCCTAATAGAACTCTTAAATAGAATAACCATATAGTAAGATTTCATACCCAATTCAATGTATCGTTATTTGGGTGTACCCATCATATATTCTATTTTGGGCACACATAGTTCTATCTAGGTTCACCCATCATATAAAAATTTCCATAAACCATAAATTAAGGACATGGAGCTAAACTTTCATCCTAAAACTCATAAATAAATCAATATTCCTTTCATAAATTTATTAATACATGGAAAAGAAATGTGATCCAAGTAAATATCCTTAAATCATGATTAACTAGAGGAAATGAAACAGCCTCTATTACAATATCATTGAAACAATCATAATCCATCTTTATAAAGAATGATGATGGTATCATTATAATATATCACCATTATAGAATAAGTAACAATGATGTTTTTTATGTTTATAAATTAAAATATAATTAAAATATCATTAAAAAATTGGCTAAAATAAAATTTTCATTTTAAAAAACACCTTTAAAAAATAGAAAAAATTCAAAAACATTTAACATTTCATTTCTTTCATAAACCTAGAAAAATATAAAGGATGAATCAAGGAAACCAATGGAAATTACATTAATAAAATATGTTCATGTCATAAATGTTAAAAATAAACATTCTTCTCAAAACATTTAGATATAGGGAGTTAAAAGTAACCAATTTATAAAATGTTATGACATATGAATTTAAAATAAAATTTCATAAAATATAAATTTCAAATAGAATTATGAAATCATTTATTTTTAGAAAATTTTATTTTTGAAAAATGTTTTATATAAATGGATATGGAAGGGAATGATTCCCAATATGGAAGATGATACGAGATTGGTATCACTTACAAACAACTTTTTTGACATTTCTTAAATAAAAATGGTTGGAAAATGAAATTAAATATTTGAACCAAATTCAAAACCACATGATAATAAAATATATGGGGTATAAGAAAATAATAACATATGATTTCTTCCAAAGTAACCTTGTATAAAAATAATCCTAAAAGAAAAGATATTGTAACATAAATCCATTGAAACATTGATAATAGTTCAATCTTAAGCCCCATGAATAAATTACATAAAATTATCCTTTTAATATCTTTAAAATAAGTATTTTCATGATATTGACAATAAAATGGATGTATATATCTATCACAAATATATATAGTTTCTTTTCATAAACGTATTTTTTCATAAAAATAGATATTCGGACGAATCACCCTTTCAAAAACATAGAATTGAATTTGGAAATTAATTAATGAATTGATTATGTGTATCAAATGAAAATCCATAAAAAATTGGAAAAATAACCTAAGATAATCAAAATTTATTAAAAACATAATCATAGAATATCAAATATAATTTCGAAGTAATATAACCAAATTAAATGTAATTGAATTATGAAATTCATTACCACTTGGTAACCTTCAATTTAAATCACCTTTGATGAAATAATTCAAATTAAAAAATAAAATACAATGATGTTTTTAGGATTTATTATTTCACATGAAATAATCGGTAGAATATACACCCTAAAAAATAAATTAAGGGTATAATAATAGAATATTCCTCAATAAAAGTAAATTGATTCAAAATCCCATTGGACATTGGTATTCTATGGATCAAAACATCATTAAAGGGATAATATAACATGTATTAACAAATATTATTATATATCAAGAAATGGATAATGAAATACATTCATAGACAATATATAAACCTCTTAATAAAAGAAATTGGTGAATATGGCTTATGTCTCATAAAATTAAAATGTTTGATGAAAAAACCCTTTCCTCTAGTCCATACTATCCATGTGTGTCCTTTAAGTACTGTATTAAATAATTATATCAATTATTTTATTTTATTTATATTGTTTTATAGTTTTAATACCTTATAATTATATCATTTATTTTATATGTTTAAAATAAATATTTAAATACTTAATTTTTTAAGTCCACGTCAGGTGATTTGGGGAAATTCTGTTCACTCTGTCAAAACAAATTTGGTGTGATTACCATGGCCAAAAAGGATATTATTTCAAAATATATAGAATAATTATCAATAAATATTTTTCATATTTACATTTCAATTATACTTTTCAACCCAATCATGAAATATGGTTATTAAAAATGAACTATGTTAAAAATTGCGGACGGTAGACTGTACATATGCATGACAAGAATTTCCATTTTTTGACTGTATTTATGGAAATACAGTATTTAATATTTCAAAATCAAAAAATTATAATAATATCATAAATAAATTATTATTTCATTAAATATTATTATATATTTCATCCATGTTTTTTGGTGATGAAAAATGTATCACATCGCTTCATGGAGGCGGTAGTCCACACGTTCACACGAACTGCATTATCATTTTTCTGTAAAATAATTAAATTATATTTATAGAATGATAAATATGTCATTAATATAATAATTTTGAAATTTATATCACATATATTCATTAACATTTTCCATATTACAACCATGTAATGCATTATTGAAAAATAAATCGCATTGCTTCTCGAGAAGGTAGTTTGTCAAACACATGAGCGATGTTTTTGTATCCCTCATGGAAAGGAAAGTAACAAGATATATGTGATATCATATATATTTAATTTTAAATATGTTAAAAATATCATATATATATATATACATTAAATCAATAATTATAACAATCTGTGAGAAGTGATGATGAAGAATGAATGATATCAGTTCATGATGTGATAGTTCACAGGACACATGAATGATGATTTTATATCCCACTTGATAGAAGTGGATGTATATTTTGGTTTTCAATATAATATAATATAATATAATTTTAGATAATTTTTAAATTATATAAGAATAATTTATGAATATTTTATGTTCGTGGAAAAAGAAATAAAATCAAATCTCTCATTTAAGCGTGATACATCTTCTTTGATAGAAGTCTCTGAAATAGACCATTATAGACAATTTCAAAGTATAAGGTATAAATTTGGCCACAAAATAGTTTTTAGAAATGTTTATAAGTAATTTTAATACTTAGAAGTTTAGTTTTACCACTCAGTAAAAATCATTTTCACCTTAATAACGATAATTAATCATTACTATTTTAACTATTCATTATTGTAAAAAATTAAGTTGAACATATTAAGTAATATAAATTATTATGATTCTAAATATTTAATCAATTTTAACAATTTAAATTTCTAAATTTATGAAAATTTAATTTTAAAACAATCCCATAGACACGATGAAAAAAAAACAGGTTTTATGAAGTGTATTTTTAAAGAAAAAGACGATTTTATATTAACTATATTACTACTAATAGTCATTTTAGTTATATGAATTAGTATTTAATTTTTTATTATATATATATATTATTTTAAAAAATAATAATTAGGGGTTCTTTCGATTAATTCAAATGCAAAAACATTATGCACTTTAAAACAATTTTCACAAAAACACTTTTTCAAACACAAAAAAAAATTACTTTTTCTAAAATCCAATATAAAGATGATTAAAATATAATTAAGATGATTAAATATAACTAAATAAGATTTAATTAATTTTAAATCACATTAAAAACATAATTGTTATTTTAAATTTACTTAATTTATAGAAAAGAAATGACATTTTTAGGAAAATCAGTATATTTGACTATTCACTAAAACAAATATTTCCCAAAAACCCCAAAATTTTACCAATATTAAATCTTGAGGAAAAAATTTTATAAATGAAGTTATGTTTCTACAATAAATGTTAAAAATTTATAATAATTAATTATAATATTTTTTCATGAAAATTATTAAAATTCATCTTTTAGGGAATCATTTTTTTGAAGTTTAAAATTAGTTTACTAAAAATTTATTGATTATATACTATAAATTTATCAATAATTCCTTTTGTTAGGAAAGTTTTATATATATAAATATATATCATAAATTAGTTAATAATATTCACACCTACAAATTTAACATCTATGTTATAACAATTATATATTTGGTCACTCATTTAAGCTTGGTGTTGCGGTCGTATATTCTATAAAATATGTAAATCTTAGGGTTGTGTGTATGAAAATATATCTAAGAGATAAAATTCAGTTAAAAATTTATATATTAATTTCTCAAGTTGTTTCATTCTCATCTGAGCTCAATTTTTTATGTCTTATAACATATCAAACATACTTATCTTCTTTTAAAATATCTGGGTGTTATATCCTCTCCACTTTAACAAATTAAATCCTCATTATTTAAAAATTATATCAATAATAGATGGTTTTATATTTTAAAGTAACATTATCGAAAATCAATACAATATGATGGATTAATAAAAAAATATCTAAAAAGGGAATGGTAAATGAAAATGTCTTCTCATAACTAGGTTACCACATAAGATATCATTGGATGGAAGTGAATATTTTAGCATGTAAGAAAATAATAATGTATAAATAATGTTAGAGAGTTATAGAGATCATTTATTACAATAATTGTAATTTTATTTAGAAAATAAATGACGAAAAACCATAAACAAAAGTGGGGTGGAAAAGTTTATTTATGTCATCCGAAATTATTGTAATAAGATAATTTTTTCTTTTTTGATCCTTTTTCCTAGAGTTTTGGATTTACCTTACCATATATAATAATATAATAAAGAAATATACATACCTGATGAGTATAATTTCTTCATTTTTTCAATTTCCCACATAATTTAATTTGTTTTCCAAATGATGAGTATTAAAGATGAATTTTTTTCAAGCCTAAAAGACCAAAAAATAAAATTTTAAAAGATCATATTACCTGAAAAGGGATAAAAAAAATCCATATAGATTTTGAAATTAACTAAACCAAAATGGATAGAACATTGTAATATAATTCACAAAATGAATAAATATTTATATGATACATTATTATTTAAAATTCAACAGAAATACCCAATGTACAAGCCAGATAATTCCGAAAATAAATAACCCTATATCCCAAATGAAATTAATAAACTCTAAATTAAATAGTGTCTTAGCCTCAAATTTTATATCATACCTTTCATCTTTTAAGACAAAAAATATATAGATCTTCTTTTCAAATAATATTAATCACTTAATTCCAAAATCATCATTTAGTCATACAATTATCTATATAAGAAAACATGTATTCTCTTAAATACCTCAATATCCATGATCTTATAAACCCTAATGTTTATCAAAACCTTATGTATTATTTCAAAAAAATGTAAATTAATACTTCACATTAAACCAAATATTTACCTATACTTATGCTGAATAAAATATCTCTTAAAGTGTTATTAATCACATTAAGACCTCAACACATACAAACTAAAAGGGTTGACTATGAATTTAGGGTTATGAGAATACACAATATTATAGACCCATGGTTGTATCCATAACTAATAAGAAAACATCCCATAAATATATTACAATCTACAAAGTTAACTTACCACTCCATTGATACCAACTATAACATCCCCAGACCCAAACACCCAGATCCTGGGATGAAATCATAATCATTACATTTCTATATCTAATACCACTAAATGTGACACAATTTTTACCATACAAACCATGCAATATAAAAATTAAATATTTGATAACATATGTACCCAATGAACTTTCACATTTAGAGTTTAAGAAAATTAGAATAGACTTATAAACTAACAATATCCATGAATTAAAGGGAGAATGTTTTCCACTACACCCATATTTTCATATTTCATATAAATTCTTCAACATCTCCAAAAAATATCATCACATTATAATCCTTTATAGATTCAAATAATTTAACAGAATTCTTGATAACCTAGGTAAATATTAAACAAAAAAAAGTGTGAGATCAAAGGTCCAGTAAGGTAAAATATAAGTATTAATAAATAGATATCATCATTGATCTTGAGAATAGAATAAGGGTATGGTGATGTAAAAAAGTGCATTATCATAACATAAGAATATTCATACCCATAAAAACCTAGATCATTAAACATGAAATGTGTAATAATCATTAATAAATTCAAGAGTGATAATAATCAATAATCATATGTAATGTGATTTCAATTTTTTTCAAAAGAATAATTAAATATCATAAGAAAACATAAATTAAATGTGTTTTTATCTTGGTAAATCATCTTGATAGAACCCATACAAGTAAAATAACCATTCAGTCAACTTATATAGCTAATGAATTTGATCACTATCTTGGGACACCCAATATATAAGATATATCGGGCTCACCCAAAACTATCTGGGTGCACCCATTTTCTATCAATTTCCAAGAATCATAAATGAAATACATAGAGAATAAATTTCAACATAAAACTCATGAAATTTCATTATTACTTTCATAACATGATTAAACCATGGAAATGAAATTTTTTCAAAAGAGTCCCATTATAAAAATAATAATCTATTCTGGTAAAGAATGAGGGTGACATCAGTACAAAATATCCCCTTTTATGAATAAGTAATAATAAGGGTTTTGGATGTTTCTTAATAGAAATACCAATAAAATATCATTAAAAAATCTGATTAAAATAACCATTTCATTCTAAAAATCACTTTTAAAAACTAAAAAACACAATGTATTGAAAAAATCATTTCTTTAAAAAAACCTTAGAAAATATAAATGAAACATTAACAAAAATAATGGACATTATAGTAGTAAAATATTTTCATGTCATAAGGGGTAGAAATAAATATTAATTTGAAGAGAAAAATAAAATGGGGGTGAATAGTGAAATATATGGAAAACATTAAAAAATTACCTTTCAAAACATTTTAAAAGAAAGTAAAATATCTTGTAAAATGGATTTATGAAATAATTTTTTTATAAATAACATTTTTTAAACCATTTTACAAAACATTGATATGAAGAGAAAAAAATTTATCTGGAAGAAGATATAAGATCTGTATCACTTACAAAAAAAATTCTCTATACTTCATCAATAAATAATCTAGGTAATAGAAACTAAACATGTAAAATTAATTTATAAATAGAAGAGAATAAAATATATGTGGTTTATGAAAATAATATCCTATTAATTCTTCTATTGAAACCTTGAATATAAATAAGTCTTAAACAAAATATATTGTAACATAAAGTGTTTTCCACTTTGGAAACACTTAAATAGTATGGCGCATAAAATAATATCATCAGATGATATGTTAAAAATAATTGAAATAAATATTTTCATGATATAACATGTCAACGGGTAGTATATACACGTCAAAAAATTATATAGGTTCATATCATAATCATATGTCTCAAATAAAGAGAAATTGGGAAAAATAACCCTTAAAAATCATACTATTGAATTTTATTTTGTGTATAAAAAATAAATAGATGTAAAAAAATTGGAAATAAAAAATAAGAAAATTATTAGGCATTAAACACATAATCATAGAATATCAGAAACAATAAGAATGTAATATAACCCATTGAACAGAAATTTAGGGATGAAATTATTTACCACTTTGTTTATTTAAATTCAAATCCCATTGGATAAAATAAGTCAAATTGATATTTAAAATACCATTATATATGAATTATTCAAGTTATTATATTTAGTATATAATTTATATACATATTATAAAATAAATTATGTGTGTAGTAATAAAATGTGCCTCAATGAAAGTAAATTGAGATGAAATCCCTTAGGGATTTGGTAAACTATGGATCAAAACCTCAAGAAAGTAAAAACATCATAAGTATTAATAAATAAAAATAATTTTCATGAGAGGAATCATAAAATCCATTCATATTAATTATATACACCACCTAGTTAAAATTTTTGAATATAGAATAAGTCTCACAGAAATAAAAAGGAGAGATGATAAAACCCTTACCTCGAGTCCATACATTCCATGTGTTTACTTTAACTAAAATATAATAAGCCTATATAAATTATTTGATATATTAATAACCTTTTCTAGGATTAATAACTTATACATATATCATTTATTACATTATTTTAATGAAATATTTAAATAATAAATTAGTTATGACTGTATCGAATGTTTTAATGATATTGCATTCATTATTTCAAAATAACATTGGTGTGTTGATCATGGTGAAAAAGTTAATTATTTAAACATATAAATAATTATAATAATGAAATATTTATCATAATTATACATTAATTATAATTTTAAATCCAATTAGGATATATGGTTATGAAAATTGAACTACTTTATAATCATGGGAATGGTAGGTCGTACGTATGCATAAGTAACATTTCCATTTTTCAAAAATCAACATAGAAATAAGGAAAGATTTATTTTAACATTAAATAATTATATTAATATCATAAAAATCATATTATTTTATATAATATACTTATACTTATCATCCATGTTTTTTTGTGATGAAAACGAATCATATCCCTCAATAGAGGTAGTAGTCCACACGTGCGCACGAATGAAATTATCATTTTTAGTGTAAGAAAGTAAAGGATATATTATCTTTTTATATGTATAAATATTTAATTAATATTTTTATTATATAATTTATATAAAATATATTCACTAATAATTTCCTTATTACCATTCACTTAAAATTTTAGTGAAAATAATATCACATTGCATCATGGGAATGTAGTTTGATGTACACATGAGTGACCTTATCATATCCATCATGGAATGGAATGTAAGAAGTTATATTATAATATATATATATATAAGTATAAATATTTCACAAATATAATATATATATATATACTTTAAATACATCATTATAACATTCTGTGATAGTTGATGATGAAAAACGAATGGAATCGGTTCGCGATGCGGTAGTCCGCTGTACACATGAATGATGATATCCTATCTCATTTAATGAAGAGGATATTGATTTAGGTTATAATATTAACATAATAATATAGAATTATATTTTATATACTATTTTTATTACATTACATTAGTTTAATATGATTTTAATGAGGTCTGAAAAGAAATAAAATAAAGATGCTCTGTTAAGCATGACACCTCTTCTTTAGACAACCTCTTTAGATAAGCTTCAAAAGGATTCCTTGGATGAATTTATCATATAAATTAGTAATCTAGTATTTATAGGGATAATTAAATAATAAATTTTGTTTGTTATTTTCCCATCCAAATGTATTTTAAGGTGTGAAGAAAAGAGGGGAGTGGTGACCTTTTATAAGTGGGGTGAGTGGAAAAATTTTAATTTTATCAAAAAAAAAGTTATACCCATGTTTTCACTAGGAAAATTGGATCCCAAATACACCATTATAGATCCTTATACATGATAATGACTAAATATGTACATAAAATATTTTTTATACATGTTTTTAGATCATTTTAACCCTTATATTTTTAGTTTAACCCCTAGTAAAAATTGTATTCACCTTAATTGTAGTAATTGATTATAGTGTTTTCACTATTAATTTTGGTAAAAAAATTATTTTTCACTCATTAGATAATATAAATTTTAGTGATTCCAAATATGGAATCCCTTTTAATTAATAAAATTCAAATAAGAGGAAAATTTTAATTTAAAATGAAACTTGTAGACATGACAAAAATGCCGGTTTTCAAGAAGTATAATTTTCAATCAATAGATGAATTTATATTAACTATATCACTAAAAATAATATTTATATGAATAATAATTAAACATTGATGATAAATTATCTGTAAATTTAATTTATATAATTCCTCATTAGGGTATTTTATAATAATTTAAATAGAGAAACATTATGCTCTTTTAAACAGTTTCCATAAAACTCATATTTTAAACCCCAAAATGTTCTCATACTAAAATACAATTTAATGATGATTCAAGTGTAATAAATTGAGGTAAATAAAACTAAATAATAGATATTTAATTTTAAAACATTTTCAAAACTTAATGGGACTTTAAAATTTACTTAATTTGATTAAAATAAATGTTATTTCTAAAAAAATCAATATTTTTCACTATTCCTTGAAAAAACAATATTGTTTGAAAAAGTTAAAAAATTCACACAAAGTAAATTTAGTTTTTGAAATCTAAAATATTTAATTAATTTTATCAAAACCAATTACTAAAATTTCCAAATATTAATTATAAATTTCTCACAAAAAAAATTAAATAAAATCATTTTTACTAAATGTTTTTTTGAATTAAATTACTTCACTAAACATTTATTAAATATTTTAAAAAAATTAAAAAAATTAATATTTATTGGGAAATTGTTATATATATTTCAAAAATTAGATAATATTATTCATACCTTTAAAATTTAACTGGTATGTTATAACAGTCATATATTTTGAGGGTAATTTAAGTTTGGTATTGAATGTTATATATACTATTGAGCACAAAACATTTAGGGTTACATGTATTGAAATCTATAAAAGGGATTAAATTTATTTAAAAATAAATATATCATAATGTCTCAGGTTGTTACATTCTTGTCTAAGCTTGGTGTTTCATGTCACATACACTATAAATAATAATATTATTCTTTTAAAATCTTATGGTGTTACACCACCTATCAAATAATGATAACAATCCATATGTATGTCACATGATCATATGAGAATTCATAATTCTTTCAAATATTAATTTACTTGAGGTAAAGAAACATCTTTCATAAAAAAGTTCTTAAAACCATAACATAATCCATATAGAGAATGAGTTTGGATGGTATCATAATAAAATATCCCTAGAAAATTATAAAAATCACTAAATAATATTAATATAGATGAAAAATATTTTTATTAAATAATTATAATTAATCACTCAAAAAATCACATATAATTTTCTTTTGATAACAATAAAATTAGTCATAGAATAATGGTAATGTAATTTTCATTCAAAACCCATATAAAAAAAAGGAAATGAGGATTAATAATGAGGAATATAAATATAAGTAGGAAAATTTGTTCACAGAGAAGATGTTAAAGAAACTTCTTTTCAGACTTTAGTAAAAAAATTAAAATATGATATACACATAAAACATTAAAACTATTCCTTCAAAAACCATTGTAAATAAATTCAGAGATATATGAAAATTAAATTGAAAAATCATTGAAATATAGGGAATAAAATTTTTAATACTATATAATGAATATTAATATGGAAGAAAAAGATATTGGTAAAAGGATTAAAAATATTAAACAAATGATTTGAAATAATACCCCTTGTGAATTTTAAAATAAAACCCCCATGAAATAAATTAATATAGAAGGAATATTAAATACAATGATAGTAAATATTTCCAAGATATAATATGTCAAATAGAATTTATATATATCATATAAATGAAAATAGGTTCATAATATGAACCATGTCAAAAATAAGGAAATATGAAAAGAGAAACTCTTACCTTGGACTTCCGATTAGTTGGGTACATTCTAAATCGATGTATAATAAAAATAAAATTATTACTCATATGATTATGAAAGATATCCAAATTAATTTTCCTTTATAATATCCATTTATAATTCTTTATTTTCATTATACTCATTTTTATTTTTAAAATAAATATTTTACTTTAAACCATTTTTTTCTTATATGCTTCGGTTTGGCGGTTCCAATACTTGAGTATTTTTTTGTGGGATCAACTCTTATAGATTATTCATTATAATATAATAATTTTTTTTAGTATTTTTGGGATTCCAATATCCATTTCATTAACTTTTATTAATGGTTTGAATATAATGTTTAAAAATTCCATTTTTCATTGATTATTGAATTAACTAATGAATTGATTTTATCGGTAAATATGCATATTAATTTTACCACTCAAAAATTCTTAAAATGTCATAAATTAACCATTATTACTTATTATTATAATTATTTATGTTTTTAAAATCATTTATGAAAGAATCATTATAACGGAAATCATTTAAGTGTTGAAATAGATCAAAATAAGAACGGGTGGTTACGATTGAATGAGAATGGAAATGTTACATTGTAGTGACAATATTACATTTAAAAAATATTTATCATTTAAAAGTAATTTTTATGTGATAAATAATATTCATTAATATATAGATGAATAATATATAGAACAATAATCAAGAAAAATATAACACTTAGTTTGAGATTGTGAATCTCCCCTTGAGGGGCCTCATGGAAATGTGAGGTTTAGGACTTCTTTGTTGGACCAGAGGCTCCAACACATGATAGAATACAATGAGGGTGATAATTTTAGTATATATTAATGGGAGTTAATAAGTAATGTTTTTATTTGATAAGGGATGATGAGAGGTCCTTTTATTGATGATTAGGGTGGAATGTTTGACTTATTAATTTTATTATTAAAAAAGGGAGAGTCATTCTCTAATATATTTCCTCAAATTTTTTCAAATTTCAATGACTAATTATATGTATTAAATCCACTAATACAATAAATTTTTATAGGGTTTTGTGATATTTTAGGGTCTTATCTCATAATTTAACACCTTTAAAACATTTTAACATCTTCTAAGGTGGCCTAATTTTATTATTGTAAATTATTTTTATGAAAAAAAATCTATAGGGAATTTTTTCAAATTTAGATATACTGAATCCAAATATGAAAAAAAATATCTAGATTGGGTAAAAATGAATTTTAATATAAGTGTAAATATTGTAAAACATAGTGTTTATAAAAAAAATTTGTACAAAAATTAATTTGTACACATATCTCACTAAAATATAATCAACATATTATTAGATATTTATTTGAATATAATATAAATGATTATTTTAATTACACTAATATTTAAACTAAAATATGTTTACATATTTTTCAAAAAATATTGAACAAAATATAAAAATATTAAACAAAACATTTTTTTATCCATTAATAATGAATATAGTACTCCATATAATTACATACTTATTTCTTGAATGTTACTTTCATATTATAATAATAATTATTTTATTATCAAAAATAAATTTAATGTTTAACATTTTTCACGGAATAAATATCATCATAGATACATAATTTATTAAATTTTTTTTATAGAACCACTTTAATTTTCCACTATTAATTAAATCCCAATTAAAAAATTCATTTTATTTTTTGAATTTATTTTATTTAAATATATTTTTATATATTTAATTTTATAAAAGAAAATTATTCACATTTTTCTTTTGTAAAGTAATCCACAGGCTATAAAACATATTTATTTTATATAGGGAAATTAATACGAAAATCCTAAGGTGTTATCGAGGTGTTTCTCCCATACAGAATGACTAAGTCTGTACCACATAAACTCTATTATTTTTTCTTCATGTTTTTTTTGGGTTTTCCAACTTCTGTATTTTTTCTAGAAGATTTATTTAGATCAAAAAATATTTTACCAGATATATCGACTCATAATTACATAATCAAGATATTGATATCTGGTGATTTCTCATTTCTCTCTTGGATCACCCCCTTCCGCACTCCTCTCCACCTAAGGTTTTCTCCTGAAATCCTTCATCGTGGGATCGGTGGAACATCTGAGCATCATTATTTTTAATTCCCATATTTTCTTCCCATAATTTCTCCTCCCCCTTCCTTATCACCAATCTGATATCATTGCTCATATATGGTATCGTTCCCTTGTGTTTCTTTGACATCTAGTCCGTGCTGGGTTTTTGACGTCTTTGCATAGTCTGGATCCCATGTGCCTTATCTTTCATCACTCTTCCATTCAGTGGAGAAGGTGATCCTCAATTTTCATCACAATTTTTTCTCTTCCATTTATATATTATCATTTTCCATGCTTTCCTTTTTTTGTTTGCTAGAGGGATAGCATACTCCTATCACCACCCCTATTTTTGCCTTACCCTGTGCATCAGACCTCCATTTTGGCTCTATATGAAGGTGCTTAAAACTGTTTGGGTTGGAGATGGTGGTGGAGTTCAGTGTTATTCTTCTACACCACCCTTTTTTTTAACCCATAGAGATTCGATAAATCTTGGTCATCCTCAATGAGGGTTTTTGGAAAATATGGTATTGTATTTTAGGGGGACTGGGGGTGGAATTAGTTCTTTTTCATCAACAACATTGGATTTTATCTTCTGCTTAGTTCCTTTTACTTCTTCAGTTTTGTGGGTGTTTTTTCTAGAGACATCACCCAGTTATCATTTTTCCCCTTTTCAATTGTTATGGTGTTGTTCATATGGTTTTATTTGTGCTTTGTTGTTTGGTTTTTATGTTGTAGTTTTTTATATTTTTGTCTCCTATAGAGTCAATTCAAATGCTTCATTCATGATGTCAACGATAAGGATGATACAAGTTTAATGATGGATATAGATATCATGAAGATGGCTCTAGTTTGTTTTAGTTTTTTTCAATGTCTTTTTATTTTATGGTGTTGATTCCTAATCAAGGTTATGGTTATGGAACTCATTTTAAATCGAATGTGAAATGTTGATGGTGAGGTTGAAGATTTCTTCCATGTTTTTTCTTTGATGCATCAGTGGGTTGACTATTAGTGAGTTATTGATGTAATTAGTGAAGAATAGGTTTTTCAAGGCTGTCAAGGGTTTGGATTTATGTGGTTCTCCACTCGAGATTTCTTAAAACAAGGTAGTCTGGTGGACATTTGTCTGAGGTGTTTATTTTTATATTTGAAATGTGGTATGTTTCATTTATTCTTTTGAATTTCAAATTTGGGATATGTGGATGTTTTCAGTTTAATTGGATGAATTTGAGGTTCCCACTTAACCATATAGTTTCTTTTGAAAAAATGGATTTAGAGATATTGATATCAGGTATGCCCTTTCTAAATTACACCCTCATTTTTAAATTGAGGTTCTAGAAGATCATTTCAAAACATGGAAATTTTACCATAATACGAATAAAAAATTTTTCAATCCATAACCATTATTCCAATATCCAACATTGTACATAATAACTAAATAATTCCTAACTCAACCAAGTCATCACTTGACCACCTAACATAGCACTACATAGTGCACTAGGTCAATGCATGATTATAATTCATACTAAAATTTCAGCATAATTCCTTCTCCACATTCACTATCCTTCTCCACACATAACCCAAACACACCAAACTCCATGAATACCTAAATATTTAAACCATAAAGATTTTGGCCTCTAAAAATTACATTCTAAATATCAAATTTCATGGGTAAAGAACCAAAAAATAGGTAAAGTAAATATGAAATTAAAAACATTAAATTTTATCATTATTAAACTTATTTTTTCTTCAAAAAAAATCTCTAAAATTACTATAATATTACCATTTTCAAAAAATTAAATTAATTTTTTTTTAAAATAAGCATCATAATAAAAAAAAATGAAAAGAATAAAGTAGAATAAATCATATAAAATAAATGAATGTAAAATAAATTAATTAATAAAATAATATGAAAAATTGAATACAGAGAGAGATTAGAAAATGTTAAAAAATTTAAAATATAATATATGAATATAAATTATACTCACAAGATTATTCAAAAATAATAATTATAATAGTTTGAAAAGAAAAATAAAATTTTAAATTAATTAAATAAAGTGAAAATAATATGAAATTAAAAACAAATAAAAGAATTTATCCCACCAAAATTAATTGAACTTTATGATGGATTAATAAATTAATAACACATCACTTAGATAAAGAGATATGGTTATAATGGGAATTGGATTTATCAAAAAGTGATAGAATATCTATTGATAAAATATTTTTATCACGGTATAATGAAATATTATATAATTGTAACTCTTGTCTTACTGAGGTTTCCTTTTATAGATATTTATAGTTTATGGTTTAAAAAATATGTTATGTATGGGAAAATAATTATTTTTACATTGGTTTTTTTTTTGAAATTTTACCAAAAATATAGTTTTTGTAGACCTAATTTTATTTTATAATACATTCATGGTATATATATTCACTAAATCTTATTGTTTTTATATTGATTGATGGATTATATAGTAGTGTAAAATAAAATAATGTATTGTTTAAAAAAATTCAATCCATGGTATATCATATGAAATTTTATAGAATAACCTTTGGTATAGGATAATCATGTCCGACAACTACCATTATACAGATCTTGTAGTATGATTTTATCATATCGGCATCTATTATAGTATATGATTGATAATAAGTAAATATAATGATAAAAAATAGTATTTGGGTATTAATAAATGCAACATATCATTATTATGCATGTTTCATATAATTAAACATATAGGAGAATATAATTAATTCGTTTAATTGTTAAATGAATGCATTTATGAATAAATGGTTACAAATAATAATGTAATATCATTATGATTAATCCATGGAATTACTAAAAGTATTTTATTTCTTTATAACATATTTTTAATAATTTCTTTTAGAAATAGATAGGATAAATATGTTAATTAAATACGTCTATATATGGAGGAAATATATTGAGGTATCTGAATTCTATATTTTAAATTTATCAATGATTCTAATTGATAAATTACATTCAAGTAGTTTTGTTATACATTTGTTATTTATTTTCTAATAAAGGGGTATGTGTTTCAGGATGGCTCGTGAATCCAAAAGTAAAATAATTTGAACAGTTGTAAAATTCCGTAAGAGTTTACGGTGTCCTATATAAAATATTTAATATGTTATGTAATATTTTTTTCTACTAGGTGATATATATTAGTGTATGTGGATGATATTTTCTAAATCATATTAAGGAAATTACAAAACTAAAAAAGCCTTATGTAGAGGTTCCTCTAGCCATTTTATAATAATAACTGTGAGGTGGAGCTGAAAAAAACTGAAGACAAAAAACCATAATTAATTATATAAGAGTTACCTAGACCATATGTAAGCGACCATATTTTATGTAGACTAGAAATGTAGTTATGGTAAAAACCATACATTGATGCATGCGAGTAACAAAAGGGATTTCTCACTAGATATTTAATAGCACCATAACCCCACTATAATACATTCTAGTAACAATTTCTTAAAAAATATAATTTATAGTTTATAAAAGATTAATTTTTTTGAAATATATTTAGGGTTTTGGAAGGATAATTTGGAATATAATTAAGTCATATGATTTACTATTGATCATTCAGTGAAATAAATATAATGATTGTTTAAGAACAGTTCGTGACCCATGATTAGTCTCGAAGACGGATTTGAGCTATGATTGAATGTGAAGTATACTGAAGTTGGAAATATGATATGTTATGATGTTTATTTTTGAATAAGTAGAATAATATCCCACAATAAAGAGTTCAAAATATGTGTGGGAGCTACTGAAGAATAGCACAAAAATATTGGGAGGTGTATCAAATTATGTTTGAAGATCCAAAGATGGGTGGTTGATTCAATGAGTCTATAAAGAAATTATGTATATATAGGGAATTTTATAAGTATAATATTATAATGGGGCTTCATGATTAGGATGTTTGAGTAAAAAAAGAAGAGGTGAAACCTAAAATAGTGGAAGAATGAGGTACATGTTTGAATTTATTTGAATCTATTGATGGTAAAGAATTATAACATAACAAATGCTCATCTGATTTTATATAACATTTATGTGAAGATGAATTCAATATGATGAGGTTGAGTTATAATTCATGATACATAAATCAGTAATTTGATGTCGTGGAAATAAATAATATTTGTGGAAGGTTTTAAGATTGTTGATACAAAAAAATTTGGAAACATTTAGAAATCAAGATTAAAATATTCTCAGAGACATTAATGGTGGTTCAATGAATCATTCAGTAAATAATAATACCAAATTATGGATCCTCTTTTATAATTACATGTCAATATAATAATAATTATATAAAGGGGGATTTATTCAATGGTTAGTGCTAATTATTTGTGTACATAGCTGAGAATGAGCTTACACGCATGCTCCAAAAGATCTGTTATGTATGAGAAAAAGGGTTGTGAATCCAAATAATTTTAAATTTTATGTGGAAGATCCAAAATTATACAATTTCATGAAATTGTGATTTTGGACGTATAATTTCAAAAAATTGATATACTAGAGGGAGATGTTCTAGAAACATTGAGAAATTATAATGTTATGATCCTGTATAAGGTATAAATGTTGACGCACATAAAGAAGTAGGAAATAAAAACTATCTGCTGCAATATAAAGTCCGAAGGATATATTATTAATTAAGGGGGAAGGTGCTAATTATAAAAAAATCATAAGTAATGAATTAATATTATTTTGTTGTATAATAAATATAGAGTGAATTTTAACTTTCTCATTCATTTTTTTCGTTTCCATTATAATCCATCGAGATATAGAAAGTGAATTTTTGGAGATAGACTTTGTATTTTAAATTTAATTTATTATTCTACCAACTATGTGTTAGACTAAAACATAACACATTATCTAGTGGATTCCAATATTTAGATTGATCTTTTCCAAAATCATGTGTTCCATGAGTTATCTTTTATATTTACATCATTTGATTTACGTTTTGTTTTTAAATTTGAGTGGATCTTGACTTTAAAAATTCATATAAGTAAATTTTTGAAAAAATCGTAAAATAGAAACATTTATTCTATGAAAATTATCAGTGTTAAATCATATTCCTAGTAAGTTAAATTGGTATCAAAACAAATCTATGTTCCCAATTAAAGATCCTGGTGGAATTTTAAAGGATTTTATTTGTTTGAAAAATTATTTGAGAATTATTAAAATATATTGTGAATGAATATGAGGTTCTATTACTTTTTATAATGTGAAATGAGGTAGATGAAGTATTTTTGAGCTGGTTTGTGTATGTTCAGTGATCATTGGATGGTGTCTAAATTTATAGAGTCCAAGAAATTTCACAATGTAATCATTTGATAAGATTTAGTATCACTATCGATATAGAAATATAGATAAGGTAGAACTTCTTAAGAGTCATTGAATCTTTGTAAGACTCCATAAAACTCTATAATAATCATTTCTTCTTATGATTTTAGAATTATTAAATCCATGAGTCTTGATATGATTCATCTAAAACTCTATAATAGTCATCTAAAACATGATAAGTTCCATTCCTAACTCTCCTTAATAGTCACTATCAACTCCATATGAGTCATTTTGGACTCTCTATAAGTGTTATTCAGAAATTTATAAGAGTTATTTTCAGAGTTTGTAAGATTCGTTTTAATCTTATGAAATATCACTTGAATAAAAATAGAAAAACATAGGAAACAATATAGTAGATCAAAAGAATAATTTTACTCTTGTTAAATGGTAGTTATTTGGAGTTTCATATGTGTCATATCTTCATAAATATTAAATAAAAAAGGATAAATTCTTGAAGATACATTTTAATTTAATTGGGATGTTGTTTTGTGGATCTTAATCTCTAATATCATAGAGGTATGTTTATGATGTGATTCAATGTGAGTAATTATAAATTTCTTCCATGATGATATGTGTAAAACAACGATGAAAAATGGAGTAAATACAAGGTAAAAAAAGTAATATGAAAATTTTAAAACTAATATGATGATATTTCTGATCAAGCATTATGGAATTTCTAGAATCATATACATTTAAATTTTTTTATTAGTGATATTTACTATTGATATACCCTTGTATTTTTTTTATATTTGAAATGGGAATATTGTGAGTTCTATAAGTTGAACTGGGGATTATGTGAGATTTGAACAACATGTACAAATAGATTTGTAAATGTGGAATCATGTTTTAAAAAATCCATTAAGATAATATTATATAATTTGATATGGATAAAAATTATATTATTTTATTTATTCACGCTTTTCAAATAATGTAGATAATCGATGAATAGATTGATGTAATTATGTTTTAATTGGGATTGGGAAATATTGATAGAAATTGGAGGAATATATGTTTATAGGCTGAAACTATAAGATTTCAATCATCCTTTTTCAAGAAGAGTAAGAACAGAGGGTGGTTCTTAAACCACTTCCAGGAGTTGAAGAGTACAAGAGTAGAGCATCATTTTAGAAGTTCTTTTCCCTCGTGTTCTAGTTTTTGTACTATGTTTTAGTATGTTACAATTTCTATAATGACAATGAACATGTTTTCTAGAAAAATATTTTTGTTCAGAGGGAAATTGAAGTTCCATTAGTTATCTATTAATATTATTTTACACTTCATCTTTTTTTATGTATTTAGTATTGATCGATGAGATCAATACAGTATTCATTCAATTGTGTGTACCACTAGAACTTAATTTCAGTATTTCACAATCAATTTTCGAGATTGATCTTGGAAACAACTTCCCAAAGATAATATTCAAAATAGTTCATAACTTAAAATGAGTTTGTTCTATTATCATTTAAAAATAATGACTATCACAGTTGATCTATTTTAGAGTGAAGAACTCAGAACTTGATCAACCTTTCCGAAAAAACTCATAGCAAGGGAAGTAAGTCATTCTATTTAATGGTGGTATTTTGTATCAATATTTAGTTGAATTGAAACACTTTTAAAACTAGTATAATGGATATTTATCCCCGGGAATTACATTCAAGTAGTTCACTTATCATTGTTCTATATTTTTGTTGTTCATTATTTTCAATTTGTTTTCTTTTTCATCTTAGTGTAGATCAAAAATTAAAAAAAACTTTTTACTTACTTTACTGCACTATAAAGTCACAAAAAATATAAAAGGTAAAAAATAAAAAAATCGGAAATCTACTCCACTACTAAAAATGGTGGGGTCTTTAGAAGAGTTTTAGAAACATTTTGCTCAGAATTTTCTTCTATGTGGGTTTGATTATACTTTCGACATATACAGTAGTAAGTAGGAATATAAATTTTAAAATTTGACTAAGTTCAATGAAGGTTGGCATCATATTTTTAGCACAATTTCCAGGGAAGGTACAAGCCATTAATTGTATAAAAAAGTTTAAACAAATAAATACCTTAAAAAACTCAAAAAAATTGATTTTTTTTGAAAACTTTTTAAAAATTAAATTCTTTCAACTTCTGTGTGTTTCTATACTACTTTTGTTATTTGTGCTGAATTTTACTTGTTGATACACTTTGTATGAGCACAATAACCTCTTCTGGTTGTTTACATCCCCTAAACCTTGAAATAGGCAAACATCTAACTGCTCCAATAAGGAAGAAAAAAATTTAAATGGAGAACATAGATAATAGAGTTCCAAATAACAACTTCCAAAATCAACCAAAACTATTAGATGATGTAGAAAGTCCTAGGATGAGGGAGTTTCACCTCCCTCAAGTTTCATGAAATCCATCTTCCATTTGGTAGTCTCCTAGAGACTGAAATTATAAGCTTAAACAGTAACACTTTTCAATGTTTCCTACTTTTAATAGACTCTCTAATAGGGACTCTCTTGCCTTCATTAGAGACTTCTATAATACTATGCAACAACTACCTCTTCAAGGACTCATAGAGAATAAACTTAGAATGAGAGTCTTTACCTTTTTCCATAAATGGGATTCTAGGAACTTGTTTTTGAGCCCGAATAAGAACATTTTCAAAAATTGGAATCAAGTGTATAACTCATTTATCATGATGTTTTATCCCCAAAGACTGAAAGATGAATAGAGAACAAAGATAACCTGTTTCTATCAAGAGTATGGAGAATCTTTTAATGAATCTTGGGTTTGATTTAGGTATCTAATTTGGCAGTGTACCCATCATCAACTCCTATATCACCTTCTCATGGATACCTTCTATGAAGGGATGTCCTCTTCTGGATAGAATCCACTTGATCAGGCTATTGGGGGTAATTATAATGACAATACAGATGAAGAACATAAACAAATTTTTTAATAATCTTGCAATGAATTCATAAAATAAAAATTAAATAAATAAAAGAGTCAATAGAAATGTTAATTTTAACACTGGTTCAACAAATGAAACTCAATATCAACTTACTGATATCACCAACCAACTTCAATCCTTAATGAACCAGAATTAAAAACAAAAAATAAATCTGTTGGGATTTCAAAACACCAATCTTCTTTATGAGAACAATTTTCACAATTTGGAATGTTTGGGCATACTGGAAACATTTTTCCTAAATCTGATATGTTTTCCAAAAAACAGGATAACACAAACATTGTCAATTATGGTCCTTGGATGCCTCCTAAAGAAGATCACTTTTCAAAAAACTACAACCAAGGCTATAGGAATCATTCAAATCTATCCTAAAAATATCATGGCCTAATTAAACCATCCACTACCCCTAATTACTCTATTCAAACAAGAATAAACAATCAAAATCATCAAATGGGTGAGTCTTCAAATGAAGAAAGAAATAGTGATAATTAAATTTCTTCTAATATTGATATAATCTTGATCAAAATTATCTCTCAAGAGGAAAGATACATGACTCAGCTAACCTAACATAAAAATAAATATGATTCATATAAAATTCAAAGTGATGTATGAATGTAGAAGATGGAAACACAACTAGGAAACTTGCTAGAGATTTTTCTTTTAGGAAAAAGGCAGAATTCCAAGTACCAGTGAGCTTAACACTACAGAATATTCCATGGTTGCTGTAACTAGAAGTGGGCTGAATACTCAAATATTTTCTGAAAATGACCTTGAAAATTCCCATAATGAAAATCAGATTCAATCTGGAAGAAAAAATCTCTTTTGTTCACATGCTGTAAATCAACATAAAAATCATTAAAATTATGGAAAGTTGTATTCGTCAAATGAATCACATTCTATAAATTCAACTAAAAGTAAAAATAATAAAAAAGAAAAGAAATTCCTAAGGAATAGGTAAGGGATATACCTACTTTCCTTAAAAAAATTTCCACACCCATACCATTCCTTGAGAATCAGAGACCACAAAGTAAAACCAAGGCTGAACTTCTTCAATTCCTTGGTCTCCTTTATAAACATCAAGTAAACATTCCATTCATTCAAGCTTTGACTCAAATCCCATCTTAATTGAAATCTATTAAAAATTATTTCAAACAAAAATACCAGATATGAATTATCCACTTACAGCCTCACTGAAGAGTGTAGTGTTGTACTACAAAAAAAATCACACCTAAATTGAAAGACCCAGGTGGTTTTGTATTCCTTGCACCCTAGGAAATTATAATCATATCAACTATTTTTGTGATTTAGGTTCTAATATTAACTTTCTCTCACACTCACTGTTTTGATAGTTTAGGTAGGGTGTCCTTCAACCCACAACAGTCATACTACAGTTAGCTGATAGATCTTTCAATCATCCTGTGGGATGGGTAGATAACTTGCTGGTTGGGGTAGGGAAATTTTTTATTCTTGCAGACTTAATAACCTTGGATATGGAGTGTGATAAAGAGGTTCCCATCATCTTGTGTGGGCCTTTCTTGGACACAAGTGGTGTTGTTATTGATGTGTCAAAGGTTCAACATATTTCCAAAATTAGAGAGCAAGAAGAAGTGTTCAATGTGTTTAAAAATGTTAAAGGACCAACTTTTTCTGAAAACCATTCAATGATAGAGTCCATAGAAGATGAGAACTTAATTGGAAACTCTGAAGAATATAAAAATAAATCAATTGTTGATGAAAATAATTTAGAAGCTAAAAAACTTTTTGAATCAGTCTTAGAAGTTCAAAATTATGCTCAAACACTACATCTAGAATATTTTCCCGAACTGGAAAACTGTCCAATTTCTTCTATAGAAGAGTCTTTTGTTTCTAAATTTAGGATATTTTTCAGTGAATTTGAGGGTATTTCTTTTAACACCAACATTTCTGAGAATTTTGATGGTGTTGAGGGGGAGTGTTTGGAGAAACATGATGATTCTTCTCTAATTAACCTGTTGAATTTTGATCTGGAAAATTTGGATAGTGTGTTGTTCAATTTGGATGATAACAAAGTTACTTCTGAATATAAGCCTGAAATTGAAAATATTTCATCATTTAATACTTCTTACAAGTGATATGTTAAAGATATTGGACATCCTAGGCTTAAGAGTCATTCTTCTAATATAGAACCATCCATTCTTGAACTAAAACCAATCCATACTCATTTGAAATATTCATTTCTGGGTGATAATTCTACTTTTCCAGTCATTATTTCTTCTGAATATAATTAAAATCAAGAAAAAAGATTTTTTAGTGTGTTAAAGATTTTTAAATCATCCATAGGCAGGACCATAGCTGATATAAAGGGTACTAGTACCTCATTCTGCATGCATAAAATACCCATGGAGACTAACCATAAGCCTAGGGTAGAGTGTCAAAGAATATTGAATCCAAACATGAAAGAAGTGTTGAGAGAGTAAGTGATTAAATTGGTTGACACTGGAATAATATATCCCATTTTAGATAGTTCTTGGGTCAGCCTTGTCCAACATTCTCCTTAGAAGGGAGGTTTCACTGTAGTCATAAATGAAAAGAATGAAGAAATTAAAGTTAGGAAATCCACAAAATAGAGAGTCTGTATAGATTATAGGAAGATTAATAAAACCACAAGGAAGTACCATTTCCCAATTCCCTTCTTGGATCAAATGCTTGAGAGGCTTTCTAGAAATAAATTTATCTATTTCCTGGATGGGTATTCTGGTTACAACATGATTCCTATTGCTCTATAGGATTAGGAAAAACCCACTTTCACATGCGCCTTTGGGAAATTTTCATACAGGCAGATTCCCTTTGGGTTATGTGGAGCTTCAGCCACCTTTCAAAGGTGTATTATGGATATCTTTTCAGACATGATTAAAAGAATCATTTAGGTTTTCATGGATGATTTCTCTATTATGGGTAGTACGTTTGATACATGTCTTGGAAGTCTTGAATTAGTTTTGGAAATATTCATTGAAACCAACCTTGTTATTAATTGGGAGAAGTGTCAATTCCTGGTTAAAGAATGTATAGTGATTGTTCATAAAGTGTCAAAGAGAGGTTTGGAAGTAGATACTTCAAAAGTAGATGTTATTCAAAAACCTCCACCTCCTAAAAGTGTTAAAGGTATTAGAAGTTTTCTAGAGCATTTAGGTTTTTACTGGTGATTCGTAAAAGTCATTTCCAAAATAACTATGCCCTTGTGTTCTCTTCTTGTTAAGGATTCACCTTTCAAATTATATGGAAACTGTTGGAAATCATTTAATCTGTTAAAAAACTCACTAAATCACATATTATTACTACACCTGATTGGAATCTACCTTTAGAGCATATGTGTGATGCTAGTGACATGGTTGTTGGTGCTTTCTTTGGTCAGAGGAAAGATAGGAAACTGCATGTGGTGTATTATTATAGTAGATTGGTAGATGAGGCCCAAAAGAATTACACCATTATGAAAAAAGAATTTCTAGCTGTTTTTTTTTCTCTAGAAAATTTTAGACAGTATTTTTTAGGGTCGAAAATCATCATTTTCACTGACCATTAATCCTTAATGTATTTCATATCTAAGAAAGAAACTAAAACCAGGATGATTAGATGGATTCTATTCCTACAAGAGTTAGATTTAGAGATTAGCGATAAGCATGGAGGTGAAAATTTAGTTACAGACCACCTATCTAGGCTTCCTCTTACTCAATCAAAATATCCTAGAGAAATAAACACTTCCTTACCTGATGAAAAGCTATTTACTGTCCCAATTAGGCAATCTTCATGGTATGAATATTTTTCCAACATCCTGGAAGCAGGTGTCTATCCTAAAAATGTGTCCAATAACTAAAGACTGAAATTTATTTCTGATCTGCAATACTATTGGAATGATCCTATTTTTTTAGGATTTGTTATGATGGTATCCTTAAGATATTTCTACCTGAGGAAGAGATGTTATATTTCTAAGAGATTTGTCACTCCTCACATTAGGTAGTTCACCATGGATGTGAAAGAACTGCTCAAAAAATATTACAATCTGGTTTCTATTGGCCCACTCTTTTCAAGGATTCTAGGAGCTTTATAATTGGCTGTGATAGATGTCAGAGGTTATACAATGTTAGTAGGAAGTGGGATTTACCCCAAAAACAAATTTTAGAAGATGAAAATTTGGATGTCTGGGGTCTAGATTTCATGGGTCTATTTCCATCATCTCATGCAAATGAGTATATAATTTTTTCTGTTGATAATGTGTCAAAATGGGTTGAGGTAGTGGCACTACCCAACAATCAAGACAATTATATATTTAAATTTGTTAAATATAAAATATTTTCAAGATTTGGAGATCCCAATGCCTTTATAACTGATAATTGAACACACGTTAAGAACTGTAAATTTAAATATTTTTTGAAAAAATAAGGTCGTGTACATAAAACGGGTACTCCTTATCATCCATAGTCCAGTGGACAAGTGGAAATTTCAAACAGGGAACTGAAATAGATAATTGATAAAACTACGTCAACCTCTAGGAAAGACTGGTGTCTTAAATTAGATGAAGCTTTATGGGAATATAGAACTACTTTCAAACCCCAACAGGTATGTCTCCATACATGTTATTGTTTGGGAAATGATGTCATTTTCCTATGGAGTTGCAACATAAGTTATATTGGGATGTTAAGGATCTAAACCTTGATTTTAAGAGTGCTGGTGAGAGAATATTACTTGAGATGAGTGAGTTGGATGAGATTAGGAGAGGGAGTTATGATAATTCGAGAATTTATAAAGGAGGACTAAAATTTTTCTTGATTCTATCATACAATCCAAAGAGATTAAACCTAGAAATAAGGTCCTATTCTTTAACTCTAGAATCAAACTATTTCCTAGAAAACTAAAGTCCATGTGGTCTGGACCCTTTAATATTATAAGAGAACTGAAGAATGGAGCTATTGAAACTATAGGTGAAGAAAATAAAACCATGTTGGATAATGGGAAGAGAGTGAAACATTATTTTGAGGGGAATCCAAAGGGCTTAGATTCCTTTACAACTTTTGAAAACATATCTTAAATAAAGTCAGGATGAAGACTTTAAAACAAAGCACTACATGGTAGGCAACACATGGCTCTTTTTTTTCTTTTATTTGTTTCATTTTATCCTTTAATAAAGTGATGCTTATGTGCTTTATTTTTGTGAAATTATTGTTACTTCTTTCACTTGGTTTACTTTTTATGTTTTAGAGTTATCAAGAAGTTGTTGTGTAATTTATGGAGTAAAACTCCCATCCTGAAGGGTAATTCACAAACATATATAGGGATGTTCTTTTGCTTTTCTTTTGCACTTATTTTTTCTCTTGTTTTCTATTAAAAAATCTGGCTAGTACTATATAAAAACCTGCTGCATGTCCTGCTTTCCCATAAAATTCTTCTTTTATAAGAAATTATGCATGTTCCTCCGTGTTGAAAATTGGAATTCATTGATATAATAAAACCTTTCATTGTATGAAATGAAATGTGGGGCACATGAAGACTGTCTAGTTGTTTTTTTTAATCTTCATTATGTTTAGGTGTATAACATGATCTTATTTGCTTTAATGTAAATCCATTTTAATCATACTTTGTTAAAATGATTTCACCCTTTTCACTATGCACCCATAAGTTACATGATATTTCTTGGGCTGTATTGGAAATCTTTGTTACTATCTTATATGATAATGCATGTACTAGTTTTAGAACCTGTTGAAATGTTATTCATTATGGCAGACACATTCATTCATCTTTATTGTGACCCTTAAAATATGTCATAAATCTAATTAATTGAAAAACTATTTTGAACACTATTTTTCAAATTTTTCTTCACCAAATTTTGAATTCAACATTGGGGGAAAAGTTGGGTTTTATGTGTGGGGGAGGCGGTAAATGTTTTACTGAGCTAAACTATGCTTAATTAAAACCACATAAATTCCCACTGTAACTTCAATTCTACTGTAAAAAATGGCTAATTGTTTTTAAAATTATTTCATAATTTTATGCTTTACACTGTTTCTAAAATGGGTATTGCCTTTGGATTTGGCATGATTGGTAGTTAATAATGGTTTTTAATCTAAAATTAATGAGGTTGGATGATTGCTGAGTGAATCTACGTAGTGGTTTTATGAGATCTTGGTTTAGACGCTATTTTTTGGAATTATATGGGTAACATTTTAGTGGAATTATGATCATAACTCTTTGCACTGGAAGTTTTAATTGATCCTAGGTGACACACATTTTTTATTTATTAAAGTAATTTATTTAGTGAGACAATGTAAATGGTTTTCAGAAAAATATTTTGAAACAAGAGTAATTTGGGAATCTGGGATCCCACAGTGGTTCTCTAAGACCCTAGATGCTGGGTGCGTTTCTGTTTACTATAAGCCCTCTAGTCACCTTGAATATGTTCTTTGAATAGTGCTACCACATGCTACTTGCCTTGGAAAAAATTTAATAAAGTGTCTAGGGTCAAAAATGATTTCATTAAGGTGAGGGGAGTGATGAACACCAAATGAGGATGCAGAAAATTGGTTTATATGGGAGTCATTTAGTTTGTATCAATAAGGTGATTCAAAAAAATATTTGTTTTTTGAATCCAGGAGTGAGTCAATGTATAAAGTTCTCCTAGTTATGTTCACAATTTCACTGATCTTTTACCTCTTGTCACTCTTGGATATAAAAATTGGTCTTAGATTGAAATGATTCATTAAGGTGTACCATATACAAGGCATGAAACTTTATTTTATTGATGAATCTTTGTTATCTTAATTACCCTTTTAGTATTTGTTCTAGGAAACACTAAATTTGAACAATTCATTTTCTAAAGCCTCCTGACATGTTTTGTCCTCCGTTTTCTAATTTCTGGACATGTTATTGTTTGAGCTGAATGAAAAACATAATTATGTTTCTCAATGATTATAAAACATGCGATTTTTTGAGGACAGACAATGCTTATGTTTGGGGGAATTTTATGTGGCCATGTTTTACATAATTGTGTTACACCATTTTTATTTAATTTTTAATGATTTAATTAATTATTTAATCACTTTTTACTAAATAAATAAACTTCTATATTTTTATAATTAATATTTTAGTTAATAATTTTTTATAATTAATTATTTTTTTGTTTTTTTAATTAATTATTTTAATCTTTCTTCACTTTCCAAATTTAATTATTTCTTGATTACTTTTTCTAACTGCAATCTAATTAAAATTTTAAAATTACTGACATTAATCTCAAATAATCAAATAATCATCATATTTGTGTATTAATAACTTAGTTTTTAATTAAATATTGTATCCGTTAATTTAGACTCATTTAAATAAATTTACTTTATTAATTTTTCATGTTTAATTATTTGGGCAGTTTTTAATTAACGTTATTAACTTAAGTTTTTAATTATATAATCTGATGTTTTTTTATTTTTTAAGTGTCCATCTTGGTAATTAATTAATTAACTTAGTTATCTAAAACTTTTATATTTTAATTTGGTATATGCAGAATAAATAATAACCAAACTGCAGATCATTTTATTGATTTACATTTTGTTTTTAATTATAATTTAAATAATCTTTGTTTATTAGTTTATTAAGTTATTTAATTAACTTAAGTTCTAATTATGAGTTTAATTTATGTAGTTTTAATTTATGTCTCACAATTAATACAATTCTCTTATCTTTTTATGGTTAGTTTTATTTTCTGTATGTTACCGATGCAGATTATTTTCTGCTTCAGTGACCTTCTATTTTATCTACAACAGTGACCTTTTATCCTTATTGGTGATCTTCTATTTTATCTGCAACGGTGACCTTTTATCCTCAACGGTGACCTATAATTACAATGGTGACATTTACTGTTCCTTTTTTAAACTATCGGTAACCTCCCATGCACCTCACCGTTAGACATCCTCTTATCATGCCTTCGCTTCCCCTGTATCTCTCCATTAGCCATACTCCATTTCTTCCCACCTTCACTGCCCATTGACTCACCGATGCAACACCATTTATCCACTGATAGTGACTACACTTCCTTTTTTTGCCTCTGCCACAACCACTACCCAATCTTTTAGCATTCAAACCATTCATACAGTATAACAAATCAAAGAAAATTGAAATATAAATCCCCCAGATTCATGGATTTGTAGATTAGTACAGTAGTTTACCAATCTAAACCCACTTTTTGATTGAAACATAATCAATCCAAATCCCTCCACCTCTTCAGATATGGAAATCCAAGGAGAGAACCACTTCTAGTTTTTGTGAAACATAAGACAAGATGAGGTCATTCTGCACCTTCACACCACCATCGCTCACCACCGCTAGATCTATTTGAAGATAGATTCACTGTGGAGTAGTCAGAACGAGGAGTCCACTACTTTGATATACTTTCATCGCGGCTGTGTGAAGACCACCGAATTACCCCTGTTCCATGCTGCATTTAGTCGATCCACACCTGATGTGGATTGCAGGAGGCTACCACTGGAGCCCGTACACCTGAGTTCAGTAGCTACACTAATGAGGGATTCCGATTTGCAACTGGTTGCAACCATTTGAAGCTATGACCAAAGATGTCATCATAGAACTGTTGAGTTCTATTACGCCCCACCATCCATAGCCATAGTTCCTAGAGGTAGAAGGAAATATTGTATCACCTTGTCACCGCAAGCAAGATCAGTCTGCCTCTATTGTACATCAGAGTAAGGGAGCAGACCGTCGCGTCACTTACTTCGAGGTCGAGCTAGGAGCCACCGCAGCGGTTCCTTACGAAAGAAACCCTTCCCCTGGTGCACTGATTTATGGAGAGAAAGAATAAACTTAATAAAAATTCTATAAAATAAAACAAATTAATATTAAAATGTCAATAAAATTACAATTAAATCATATTTTTATTAAAAAAAATTTATAGACATAAGATATAAAATTTAAATAAAACATAATGATTAATTATCTTTAATTAAACTAGATTAAATTATAATAACCTCTAAATTAAGGTTAAATTAATTATTATTTTAATGTTACATTTTAAATATTTATATGTATTTAAAAATAAAATATTTAAAATAAAGTAAGAATAAGTTATAATTAAAATTTTGTATAAACTAAACTAATTAATTTAAAATAGTAATAATTTTAATTTTTAAAATAATAATAAACTTAAAGTTTAATAATTTATATTAATAATGTTAACTAATAAAAATTAATAAAATTATAATATTAAATAACAACAATTTATAATAAAACTCTTAAATTTTAAAGGGTTAATAATAAAATAAATTATCTTTAACTTATTTAATTAACTAAATTTTACCTTAATATTTAATTATTTATTATAACTTAACTTTTATTATTAAATAATAACTACCTTAATAATAATAATATATTTTTATTAACTAATAATAATATAATTTAAAAATATAGTTGTAAAAAATTATTGTCAATAATACAAATCTAATTAAATAACTTAATAAATATCATTATTTTAAAAAAATAACTATAATGATAATTGTATTATTATTATTATTATTTTTTGTGTTTTAACTATTCTATTGATTTATATTGTACAACTTCATCCAAGAGACTTCATCCGGTCTATGTTCATCCGACAATCTCATCTAGAGTCAGTTATAAAAGATAATCTAGTTTGACATGTGGTTCGCGAAAAAAACACACGTGAGTGGTGCAATAGTAAATGACAAGTTCAAGTAGGAGAAGAGTTGTGGTGACATGCAGTTTATGATAGCATGATTTAAAATAAAATAAAGCATTTAAATTGGAGGGGGATACACATTCAATCATCCTCATCCAAGCATAGTAAGAACATAGGGCAGTTTTGGAACCACTTCTTGGAGTTGAAGAGTACCAGAGAAGAGCATCATTTTGGGAGTTCTTTTTACCTAGTGTTCTAGTTTTCATACTCTATTTTATTATGTTACAATGGTTGTAATGATAGTGAACATGTTTTCTAGATAAATCTTTTTGTTTGGAGAGAAATTGAAGTTCCACTTGTTAGCTTTTAATATTATTTTTAACTTCATCATTTTTGATGTATTCAGAATTGATCAGCGAGATCAATATTGTATTCCTTCAATTACATGTTCCACTAGAAAATAATTTTGAAATTTGAAAATCAATTGGAGAGATTGATCATGGAAACATATTATAAAAGATAAAACTCATACGACTTCAGGACATACGGTGAGTTTTTCATGTTTTCATTTTCAAATAATGACAATCATAGTTGTTCTATTTTAGAGTGGTGAACTCTGAACTTGATCAACCTGTCTGACTTAACTCCTGGCGATGGAAGTAAATCATTCTCTTTAATGGTGGTATACTAAAACAACTTTTAATTTAATTGGAATACTTTTAAAACTAGTAGAATGAATATTTTTCCCAGGCATTACATTCTGGTTGTTTGCTTATCATCGTTCTATATTTTTGTTCACTGTTTTCAATTTATTTTCTTTTTCATCTTAGACTAGATCAAAAATTAAAAAATATTTGTTACTTTGCTACACTATAAAAGAAAAAATAATATAAAAATTGAAAATAAAATAATTATCATTATAGTTATAGTTTTTACAATAATGTAATATATTTAGTTACTTAATTATATTATTATTATTGAGAATAAGTTTTTACAACTATATTTTTAATTTAGATTATTATTAGTTAAGAACAAACTATTATTATTATTAAGATAGTTATTATTTAATAATAAATGTTATGTTATAATAAATAATTAAATATTAAAGTAAAATTTAGTTAATTAAATAAGTTAAAGATGATTAATTTTATTATTCACACTGTAAAATTTAGAATTTTTATTATAAATTGTTGTAATTTAATATTATAATGTTATTAATTTTTATTAGTTTACAATATTAATATAAATTATATAAGATTATGTTTATTATTATTTTTAAAATTAAAATTTTTACCATTTTAAATTAATTATTTTAGTTTATATAAAATTTTATTCATAACCAATTTGTATTTTATTTTAAATATTTTATGTTTAAATAAATAAATATATTTAAAATGGAACATTAAAATAATAATTAATTTAAACTTAATTTAGAGGTTATTGTTAATTAATCTAGATTAATTTATGTTAATTAATAATTCTGTTTTATTGAAATTAAATATCTTATGTCTTTTAAACAATTATAATCAAAATTTGATTTAATTGTTATTTTGTTTATGTTTTTATTTTGATTTTTTCTATATTATAAGATTTTTATTAAGATTCTTCTTGCTCCCCCTAAAATCAGGGCACGAGGGGAAGGGTTTCTTCTGCAAGGAACCGCTGCAGCGGCCCCCCTCGCTCAGCCTTGAAGCAGGTGATGCGGAGGTATGTTCCCCTGATCTAGCGTTTGAAATTATATTCTATATTAACCTATATAAAAATGATTTTGTTATTAAAAATATGGGTATGACATCTTTGACTTTTCATTAAATTAAATATTATAAACGCCATGTTATCATCCATGTGTGTTCAAAAGGATATAAATTTAACTCTTGGATTATTATGGTCGATTATAACTTGTATAATAAATTTTTTAAAAGTTTTAGGATCATTTTTTAGTCTTTGTCATTTTATTTTTACACTTAATTACCTGATTTACTATTTAGAGTGGTAATAAAAATTACTAAATTTATTATTCCAATTAGCCAAAAATGAAAGGGAATTATTTAACAAATCTGACCATTATAATTAAAAATATTAAATCCAATTTTAAAAATTTATGTCACATATTTTTCATAATTTAATGTAATATTAAACTAGTAAGATGCAACAAAAATTAGTTTTTCAAAAAAAAAACCATTTGTAAACAAAAAATGTTTTTATAATAAATTCTTGTATAAAATCAATTTAAAAATTAATATTTACAATATTTTACAAAAAATTATTAATTAAAATTTAAAACAAATCAAAAATATCATTTTAACTCCTAAATACTTGAAAAATTAAAATTTTAATCAAAATTAGTTTTTTTCTATTAATTTAAAAATAAATCTTTTTCAGAAAACTATCAAAATTTCGATATAAGAACATTTTTATAACATTATATAAAAAAATAATTTAATTTTATCAAATTAATTTTCATAAATCTCTTGAAATTAATTATATTATTTTTACATAAAAAAACATAAAAATCATTTTTTAAGAAAGTATTTTTTTGATGAATAAAATGAGATTACAAAAAATCTAGTACTTATTTAAAATAATTAATTAATAATCTAGTAATTATTATTAAATTTATATATTTTATAATTACATTAACAATATTTATTCCTAGAAATTACATTTCTATGTTATAATGGTCATATTTAAATAATAAGATGTTGTTGTTCGTTTAATCTCGGTGTTACGTATCATTACACTATGAAACATGGATTTTTATTTTTTAAAAAATAATTTTATAATAATAGGATATTTTAATATTTTATAAATATTAATATGGTTCTATTATAAATTAATAACATGTTTAAAAACATTTTACTATAGTTTTAAACACGTTTGAAGAAACTTGGATCTAAGGTAAGGGTTTTTCGTCTCAATTTTATTTCCGTGACACATGCCGCATTCACCACTAATTTATTTTGTGTGGTGAATATACTTCCTATTTTATATATTATATCATTAATCTCTTTTTATTCATGTTATTTAAAATTTCATTTAATGTTATTCTTTTCATGGGTCTTATGATTCAAAAGATACCAATGTTCTAAGAATTTATTTCACAATCTCATCATTATTTAGGATTTTTATGTTTAAACCTCTAGTAAGGATTATTTGTCATACACGACCGTGTATTTTAAAAAATCCTTAAAAAATGATTTAATATTATCTTATGATTTTTTATTTTCATTTATAACCAATGTTTAATTTTTTAAGAATAATTATGAATGAAATTGTTTTTCCATTTTCCAAATGAGTTATTTTCACATTTTTCCAACAAAAAAATAGAAGGAATGTATTTTTAAACACATAAGGAATGAGATTATTTTCCCACCATCATTAAAAAATAATGATTTGAAGATTCTTTTACATGTTTTTAAATTTATTTTCTATGAAAGTTGTTTCTTTTTTTTTATTTTTAGTTTTTAGATTTAAAATGTATATATATTAAGAGTAAAAAAGGTATTTTCATCAAGAAATATTCCAACAATGTAATTAAAGTAGTTTCATAAATAATATTATGTTAATTGTTTAATATAATATTAAAATCCATCATATATCATTGGATGTTTTATGATCAGTTTAATGTGTGTATGTAATGATATTTTGTATCAAAATTTCTTTCAATATGGACAGTTATTGATTTAGTAAGGACATTTTAATTAATTTGAATTATCTGTTAATATGAGAAATAAATTGGTGTTATTATGTGTCTTAAGGGGAATGCCATAGTCCGTTTATTTCTCAGTTTTTCTGATTAGAAAAATCAGATTTTGGTTTGGCTGAGGTATTACCCATTTATTTTCCAATGTATTTTCCATGGCCTCAACAGTATTTTCAAATGTCTTGGACAATGCCTCGATGAAATGTTATAGAAACATATCACCATTAATTTCAACATTTTTAACTCTAATATTTATTATTATATTTTTTTTATATCCATGTATGATATTCAACCCCATGTTATTATTTTATATTCCATTATTTTGACAAACTTTTGATATTTCCATATCAATCCTTCCTTATTAGATTTTTTTGTATGCATACGCTTATTGAGCATTTGAGTTCAATAATTTATAATGATTATTTTCATTAGGAATATTGGAAATGTATTATTATTGAAATTAAGGGATATTATGAATAGAAAAATGGTGTTTTATTGTTATTTTATATTTTCAAATGTAATGTGTAATTCAATTATGTATCTAGTTCTCTATGTCTTACTAACTATTATTTCCTTTGGGATGTTATCGATTATATCTTGTGCTAATAAAATAATTTAATAACAAAATCTATGATACTAGATTCAGGGTATCTATAGGTATCACCAATTTCTATGTTGATTCTATGGAAAGGGATAAGAAAGAAAAAAAATTTAGTATGAGTTTCTTTATAGGGAATGGTGGAAATGTACATGGTTTTTAACTATGAGATAATATATCCAAAAAGGAAATTATAAGAAAAAGTGTAAACATAAATAAAGGGATCATATTGAGGTATCAAACATGGATAAACATATAAATTGGATCAATGAATTATTAGATCATGAAAATCCTGACTTTATTAGAAGATTGTATAATATAAAAAGATTAAGAAAAAATAGGTACTGGAAATATATACCACTCCAAAAGTAGATTATTTTGATGGAATGTTAGGTTTTATGGGTTTATATAGATATATGTATTGAAAACCTTAGGGATTGTGGAGGAAAATGGAATAGTTTTGGAAGAAAATGTTATATAATGATTTCAACCCTAAGAGTTGGTTTTCTTACTAGAGTTGGAATACCAATACAGATGTTTGGATCATATTTTGATTTTCTACTTCTTCTAGATAGTGGGGAACATGAGATCCTAAAATAAGAGGAAATTAATTATGACTTGATATAGTCTGAGATATTATTAATGTAATATATTTAATCCTTATATATTTCTAGAATAATTTATCGAATATAATTTTTTCTAAAATTATTTATCTGAATAAGAAATGGGCCCACAGGTTGATGGAATTGGTGGATAGAAGGATTTGACAATTGGAAATATAATTTTTTAATATCTTTTAACATAATAATTTTATATATTTTGAATAAATTATTACTTGTTTTTATGAAAACAACAATATATATAGTTCATTGACTCATTTTATATGATGGAGTTGATCTTGACGAGTTTTCTATAAAAGTGGGTTTCCTTAAATTGTTTTGGAAAAATAAATATTCATGGAGAAAATAAAATAATTTAAGTAATGTAGAAGAAATCATTTATAAAATCTCAAAAGGAGTTATTATGGTTTGAACTAATAACCCATGCATTGGAACTATATATTTGTTTCCTTCATGGAAAAATAGATATTTAACTTGTCAAAATTAAATCATTACTACTGTTAGAATATGTTTAATAATAGAATCTCCATCATAATTGTTTATATATAATTCATGTTATTAGTGGGTCTAAATATCAAATATATTAAAGGGAAAATGTTAGATTGTTCATGAAGTTTCAAGATGGTGGATTTTATGAGAGTCAAATACATTTTACTAAAAATAATCTAGAGGGAATTGAAGCATCAAAAAAATTGTTGTCTCGGCAAAAGTACCTCTAGAAGATTGTCGAAGGGTTTAGAATATATGGATCTAATCATATATAAATCCCATTTACTAGATATTTCAACTTATATAAATAAAAGGAACCAAGAATGTAATATGTGGAAAAGTACAAGGAAAATGTTTCATTTATATTAGTTATTTTATGTATGATATATTCCATGATTTTAAGGTCATAAAATTCTCAAGTAGTAGGAGTTGTTAGTAGTTGTACGTAAAATATGTAGAATGAGAATTGATAATTTATAAAGTGGATACTCAAGTATATCAAAGGATTTAAAGGAATAAAATTACATTTTTTAATAGATGATATGTTTAATGTTATATTGTGAAGTATATTGAGGATATATGTACGCATTAAGAAGTACCATTTTCATTATGTTTACATATGGATAAACAACCATAAGTTGGATGTCCAAAATTTTGTAGGTAGAAAAACTATCCAATATTTATGTAGAGTATGTTTTATAAATAGTGTTATTAAATAACCTCATATTTTTGAAGGTATTATTATAGTAACTCATACGTAAGTAGGGAACATAAAGTTATTTTATGACAATCAATGTATGCTCAATCGTGATAGAAAATTTTTCATCCACTCAAGAAAAAAAATCCAACTAATGAATCACAAGATTTGAAAGCTTCACGAATATTGATTATTGGAGTTATAAAAATAGATGGACGTTAGAATACTTTACATATGCTAAAAAAGGTCATCTTCCTAAAACATATGGTGTTATGTTCTAACTCATTAGGGATTAGATGATTAGGAAAAATTTAAAGGTGATTTAGTGACTATTACTATAGTATGGAGGAATAATAAAATTGCATATATTATTTTGAGGACATTGTGTTTCTATGAAAATAATTCCTATGTGAGATATTGTGAGGATAACAATGAAAAATATTTTCTCGTAAAAATATATAAATACATCAAAAAGACTATATTTAGAAGATATATTAGGGAAAATAAGTAGTGGAAGCTCAGGAAATATATGGAAGAAAAAAAATTGAGATGGTTGCTAACAATTTTAATTACAAACTCTACGTTATAAAATTTTAGAAGAAGTGATCAAACATTCATTGGGGTAACTCTATTGAATGAGTAATAAAAACTATGATTTTTTCATAAGGTTGGGTAAGATTACTCATAGAGATATATAAGAGTAAAATGGATTACATTCACTATTCCTTAGATATTGGAAGAGGATAAGGTGAATTATATGAGCTTATTTAAGTGTCATTGACCATATATAAAATTGTCCAACAGAAGGTAGTTTTGCCAGATCAACTAGATAAACATTTAATTTTAGTAATCGGTGGGGCCATTTTTCCTAGTAACTTTTAATTGTTCTCTTTAACTTATATTTCTAATAAGTAGTATCATATGAACAAGGATAAAAATCATAAATTATATATAACTACCATAATATAAATATTAAACCTCTCTTATAATCCCACAATCCAAGGAAGTTAATTATTAGTATATTTTGTGATTATATACATAATTCTGTTATTTTTACCCGCTTAAATATTTACTATCTATAATACTCACATGAGACAAACTTTTTAGTTTTACTATACTTAAGATCATTCGTCATAGCCTCAATAATGGAAACATAATAAATGTGTGAGTTCGGATACCCACTAAGGGTAGACAAGGGAGATATCAATCAAAGATCATAAATGAGATTAAAAACATTTTAAATAAAGTAAAATATAGAATAATTTGAACATTAGAAATAATTAAAATACATATAATATAATTCTTGAAATATTATAATGAATACAGAAATGGAAAAATTTGTTTTCCTAAAATATTTCAAAACATTTAAAGCAATGAAATAAAGTAAAAAATGTTTAAAAATTTTACAATAAAAAACCCCTTGAGCTGAATAATTTGATAATTAATATAAAATAACTTTAGTATAATTATATTCATGATATAAAATGAAAAATATTGACTATATAAACCATATAAATGAAAATAGGCTCATAATATGACACATGTCTGAAAGAATAAAATGTGATATGAGAAACCCTTACCTCAGACATCCCCCTAGTCGTATGCACATTAATATATATTTAGAATACATTTAGGTTTATTATTCATATGGGAAGGAACATTAGTCATATTTATTTTACTTTTTATAATTAATTTAAAATTAATTATTACCCATATAATATTTTTTATAGTTAAAAATAATAGTTTAGCGCTAACCATTCTATTTCACTTACATGCTTCAATTTATAAGTTTTGGCCCTTCAGCCGTGTTCATAGGTCCATCCCCTCAATAATTTTCATGATAAAGAAATACATGTTGGTGATATATTTTTTTATTCTCATATGCATTTCATGGAACCTTTATTGATTTTTAAAATGGAACATTTAAAATTCCATTATTTGATGATTTTTACATTATAAAAATATTTGAATTTAATATTAAATATAATTTTAAAGATTTCTACTCCAGAATTTTGATAATATAATTAATTATTCATTATTATATCAAATTACAATAATTTATGTTTTTTAACCATTTTTAATATAAACATTATAAAATCATTCATTTACATGGTAAAATTGTCCCAAATAAAAACATATTATAACAATTTGTTGAGTAAAAAAATGTTATTGAATAGTGAGAAAATAAATTTTAAAAACATTAATGGATTAAAAGAAATATTTTTAGTGTTTTATGTAAAATTAAATAATTGGAATATAAATAGTATATATAAAAATAATCAATAAAATGAAATTTATTATGTTAAGATCTCAAATATCCTCTAAAAGGGCATATTGGAAGTTGGAGTTTTATGACATATTCTTGGGACCATTTGTTGACAAACATAACAATATGATTTTATTTAGATAATTTATGAATTTATCTAATGTGTTTATATGGAATGTTTTTTTATAATAGAGTATTAAAGGTCCTTTTATATATGAGAAAAGTTATATTTCATAAATATTGATAACATAATTAAAAAAGGAAATATCATTCTCAAGTAGTGGGGAAAAATTAGATTAATTTAAAATAAAAAATAATATAGGTATATAATAAACCCATTAAAATATTATAGATTTTTTTTATTTTTTGGTCTTAACACAAAATTTAACCCCTTTTAAAACATCTTAACCGTTGTTGTGGTTTCTTACGTTTTCCATGGAAACATGTTCCTATGACCAAAAATGAAATGACCCTTATTACCTAATTTCAATGTGGTGCTTAAAATTTTTAAACAGATTAAAATGATTCATTTTCTAGAGTTTGTAAAATTAAATTTTCATATAAGTACACATAACACAACAAAACCATTTGAAGAAATGTCATTTAAGTATAAAAACAATTTTTTTTTCATATTTCATATCTCGTAGTAATCATTAAATTATTGATAATATGGTTGAATATAATATATATTTTTAATTGAATAAAAACAATACTAATATTTTAATATGTTTAAATTTAAAAAAAAATCATTTAATATACACTAAAATAATATTTTTAATCCAAACATGTTTTTTCATGAATAATGAATGTTGTACTCCAAATAATTAATTAATTATTTGTTGACTGCTTCTTATTTATTTTATAAATAATTAATTTTATTTAAAAAATTAATTTCATGATTATCATTCTTAAAAAGTAAAAACATTAACATATATATGTAATTTATTAAAACAATTTCTATAAAACCTATGATGTTTTCCAATTTGAATTTAAACCCTTTTATTTTATAAAATATTTTATTTTTATAATTTTATTTAAATTAGATATTTTTTAATATATTTAATTTTATAATAGATCATACTTTACCATACATCAATTCATCACATATCAGAAGAAATAAAACCCGTAAAAATTTGAAGAAGAATTCACAGTATAATCATGTGGTTTTAGATTCAACACCATTAAAAAATATTTCCCTTAAATTATATTAATTAGGTATAATTAGGTGAGGATATCTTTTTCATTACACCATTTTGATCCCATGTAGCTTCCCTAGAATTTTGGTTTTTCCATTGAATTTTCAGAATGTAGTAGTTTTGGTTTCATATTAATTTTTCTGTATGACCCAATATCTCCACCTATTTTCCTCATAAAAGATATCTTGTTCCAAATCCATTGTAACAACCAAGATTTATTTATGAGAAATATTTTGTTTTTATGTTATATAAATCATCAAAGGAATCTTTCACTACACACAACACTATCTTGGCTTGCTTTACACGCAACCACAACCTTCCTCGATAGCGTTCGTTGTACACAATACCGATTTTCACTAAACAACGATATGCTATTAAAATATTCTTAAAACTAGCCTTTATGAATAGTAATACCCACTTTTTGAAAAATTTTAAATTTTATTTTTAAAAATGGACTTCATTTTTGGATTCGGAATATCGAAATTAGCCTAGGGTGAAATTTTGGTATTTTTCTAAAAACTTTCAATTTTTAATGAATAGTGAAAACACTGGGTTACTATTTAAAAACCAACTTTTTATTTAAATAATTATTTATTTTATTTAAATTTATTTAGGTCAAAATTGATACATAATACCTATATAAGTTAAATCCAATTCATTGGAGTCATTTTATAATAATTTTATATATATAAAAATTTTATCGAACTTTTCACCGTCTTTTACCCACCTCCTAGGAGAATTTATAAATTTACATAAAACTTAATTTTACTGCTTCTGTGAGTGGAATTTTGAAAATATGAGAGACACGGTTAATATCAAGGACTAAAATGTGGTTCAATGAGATGAAAATAATTTTTGGTGAATATTAACTTTTTACTTTTTTTTACCACGGTTAAAAGTAAATAGGGTAATTAAGGGTAAAAATGATATTATTATTACCCTAACACATATCCAAATTATATTGGATAAGTGTAATTCAACGAAAAACATCCTTAGGAATAAAATATGACCATTTAGGCACACTTGGATTAGATTAGGACATTTAATATTAATTTATTTAAAGAAGGTTTAAAATAGTTAAAATCAAAGTTTAATAAGTAAATCATTTATATATAAGGTTATACATAAGATAAATTCGACTATAAATATTCATTATAAATATAAAAATATTTCCTACATAATGATATTTTATTTTTAATTTTTATACTTTAAATAATTTAATTTATTTATGACACAATGATGATGTTGTAATTCTCTTATTAATGAAATATAGACATAATTGATGTTATAAATACCCAAATAAATGTAATTTGAGACATTTTAGGAATTAAAATAATTTTATATGTTAATATTACATGTTATTATTGATTTAATTAAATTTTTTCTAACTAATCATTCTTTTATGATTTTCACAAAAATCAATTACCAAATAGTGTCAAAATTGACATAAAATAGTTTTTAAAACAAATATTATATAATTAATTGTTATTTTATTCCTAAAAATCCAAGGTTCGGCCAAATGACGTATATAAGGTTATATATATTAATAATAAACAACTTGGGGTTCTTTTGGCTTTTTATAGTAAGTTTATTAACCTTATAGTGTAAGAAAAAATGAAGACACGGTAAAAGTTAAATTGTCTAACTTAAAGTTAAATCTAAATCATAAGGTTAAAATAGATATCTAAACTTGTCTAAATTATATTGGATGAGATTATTTAGACACATACCCACCTTAGCTTCGAAATAAATCAATTTTTAGCTATTAAAAACCGAATATGACTTTATAATAAAATAATATTTTTAGTTTTTCTTACGGTGCCCCTCTCCACCATTATAAAAGGGCACCTCCTTCCTCTCCTCCTCACACCACATTGAGCCTTCAAGATCGGCCAAACCCTGCCAATTTCTCCTCTAAACTTCTATAGAAACATCCTATAGGTACTTTTCTTCTTCAAAGACCAATTTTAGTGCCCTAAAAAGAGGTCTCAAAGAGGCGCTTTAAAGAAGAGGTAATGTCCGTTACCGATTCTTTCAACTTTATTTCTTATTCCACCTCTTCTTTAGTTGTTTCATTATGAAGTAATAACATCATTATAACTAATATACTGATATTTTATTATAATTATGAAAAAACCCTATTTCACCATCTTTCCATCCTATAGAAAACGAAATCACCGCGCGTGCATACGTACGGAATACCGTCTCCACGCCGTGGTGTAATCTATTTTCCACCACCACCTTACTTGGATGGGTATAATGGTGTAAATAATAACTATATATGATTATTGTAAAGTGATATTGATTCTTAAATAGTATACATACACTCCAATACAATTCCACGATCATGGGAACAATATCATCGCTCGTGCGTACGTACGGATTACCGACTCCACGATGTGATGCGACTCGTTCTACATGATTTTCATTGCATAATGATTTCATAAATGAATTGAGTGAATAAATATGATATTTATTACACTAATAACATTATTTAAATGAGGTATCTATAACCTAAAAATAATAATAATAATTTATTCGACAAAACACGCATAAGAACAAAAGGCAATAAACACCCAAATAACAAGTAACAATGAAATATTACTAATAAGAAGCTAAGAATATGACCATATATGAAATCATAAAAATAAGTATGATTCTATAATAATTCAATGACATTATTTAAATCATTATACTGGAGGTTCAGACACTTACGAAGCAAATTGGACCTAAGTTAAGGGAAAATATCACAATCTCATTTTTATCCAAGATTGTTTATACTTTGGTATTTACTAGGGTGTATTTTATCATCCACATCCATGTTTCCACAATATGTAATATTATTTCCATCCACCTACAATTTTTTAAATCCAATTTTACCCTTCGGTGAGTTTTTTGTAAAATATATGAAAGGAATATTTTTTCGTTTTTCGTACAAGGTACTTTTTGACTTTTCTGACAAAAGTACGAGAAGAATGTTTGTTTAACTTATACGGCATGAATGGATTTTTAAAAAATTATTTCCAAGAAGATTCCTTTACAAGTTTTCATGTTTATTTTTAATCAACTTCTTTTAGTTTAAAATTGTATGACATGTTAAGAATGGAAAATGTTTTTTGAAGTAGAAAGGATATTTTCATCAAGAATGGAGTTCAAGTGTTTTATCAAAATTATTTTCCATCTATGATAATATAGGGTTCTGTTTCTATCCCTATTATTAAATTGATTTTATTATGTTGTGATGAGATTATTTTTATGAATTTCTTTATCTTATATGAATTGTTTTATGATGGCACGATGTTTAAGAATCCCATTTTTATTACATGGGTTATGCAATGATGTATGATTTATGATTTTGTGGCACACATAAGAATGGTATCATTATGAGATGTGTGGGACCTATATCTCCCTCCAATGCATTGGGTAATGATTTATATCTCATGAGATAGACATGGCTGGAACGACAGGTTAATCCGGTTCAGTGAAACAGGGCTGAAATGAGGAGTGAACTCGGTTCAAAAATTGACTTTGTCCGCTAAGATAGTATTGGAAATGAGTCTTGACTACTAAGAAATGATTCTCTATGATTATGTCTGTATTCCACAAAGTTTAATGTTTTAAGTTATGATTATTGGGATTACATTTCACTACTATGATTTATCCCATGATTATGAAATTATGATTTCTTTTGCAGGTTAAGATTTCCAAAAATGTTATGTTTTTATGAATATTATATAATTGATATTTCTTTTGTTTTCCCTTACTGAGCATTTGAGCTCACCCTTTTGTATGTTTTCTTTCCCCGGGTCAGGAAGAAGGTTATTAAGTAGGATATGCCAAAAAGGACTCTAGATATGATGAAATAAATGTGAGTAAATGTAGATGCTTTATGAACAGTTGTTTATGTTTCCTAGTTTCTAAAGACATTATACCTATACGGTCCTTTCATGGTTTTGTTATATGTTGTAATAAGTGTACTTCAATTTTGAAGTAATAACCATGCATGTAAAGTATGGGTTGTTATAGTTGGTATCAGAGGAAAGGTATAGTCAACCTTTGGAAACTAGGATGTGAAAGCCTTAGTAAGAACCCTAAGGATATGTCTAAGCATAGAACACAAACTTAGTGTTTTAAAAATGGCCATGAATAACCTATGATAAGACCTTAAGTGTAAAATTTTATTCTTGATTATGTGGTTTTCCTATTAAAATTAGTGTTGCTCACACTATTCTTCTTGGTTTTAGTTAATGGTTGGAACCCGAAGGAACCGTGTTAATGCGGAATGCGACGTGCAATGCAAAGATTGTACCCCTAAGAAATCAAATGTTATGGGAGTTGGAATGCAAAATCTTGTCGCCATGCTCACACAACTTTCTCAAGCTATGAATCATGCAGGACTTCCAAACAAGCAAAGGAAGGAGAAACATTCTGTTGAATCCTTCATGAGGCAGCGTCCACCCTCATTCAGCGGGTCTACTGATCCATTAATGGATGAACAATGGATCAGTACCACTGAAAAGATATTTTCAGTTCTTCAATGTTCTGAACATGATAATGTCTCTTAGCAATGTATCGTTTGGAGGGAGATGCTGATCAATGGTGGAATCTTATCAAGAATACGAGTCAAAGAGATGAAATTGAGTCCATGGAATGGGATGAGTTCAAGAACTTATTTTTCAATAAGTACTTCCCTCGTATTCTTCGAACAAATATGGAGAAGGATTTTCTAGAACTAAAGAAAAAGGATGATGAATCTATTGGTACCTATGAAGCAAATTTTACAAGACATTCAAGGTACGCTTCTGGTATTATTATCCAACCTGAGAGTAAGATCGATCGATTCTTTTGTGGCTTAAAATCAAGTCTTCGAAGGTCGTTATCCATAAGGTACTTTAATAGATATGAGGAAATTGTTCGATGTGCTCTCAAAGTTGAGATGGATATTGGAGTAACCCATCAGTCATATGGGTTTGATAAGAAGAGGAAAATGGAATTCAAAGGAAAATCTAAAGATCACACTGAAAAGAAGATGATTTTCCCTTATTCTCAAAGTGTGGAAAGAAAAATGGATGGAGTTGTCTTAAAGGGACAGGTAAATGTTTCAAATGTGGAAAAGAAGGTCATCGGGCATTTGAATGCCGTAATGATGGGAAGAAGATGTCTAGTGATGTGAACAAAGAAATGGCTAAATAGAGTGCACCTCCTACACTTCAATGTTACAAGTGCAAGTAAATGGGGCATTATGCCAATAAATGCCCTAATTCAAGGGTTGTTGATGATGATCGATGTCAACAAACTCTTAAGGCTAATGAAAAAGGAAAGTAACATGCAATTTATATCAGCGATGTGGAGTACGATAACGAAGTGGTGAAAGGTACACTTACCATCCACTCTAAAGTAGCAAATGTTTTATTTGATTCTGGATCCACCTACTCTTTTATTTCTGAATAACTTTCTAAGGGTATCACCATATTACCTCAATAATTAGATGTTGAGTTAGCTGTGACAACTCCTAATGGCACAACAGTCGCATCAAAAGTTTATAATTCTTCTCCTATTGAAGTTTGTGGGAAAGTTCTTCCTGCAAATATTGTGATCCTTCCTATAGTGGAATTTGATGTGATTCTTGGCATGGATTGGATTTCATTATATGGAGCTCATATAAATTTCCAAATAAGGGAAGTAACATTTCATATTCCAGATCAATCTATGATCATCTATCGATGCAAGGATGAACATAACCTTCCAGTGGAAATTTCTTCCATCCTATGGGTCTTGATTCCACTAAATAAAGGTTATTTATCTCAAATCGTTTGTGAGAAACTCATGATTAAGAATATGCACATTGTACGGGAGTTTGACGATGTCTTTCCGGAGGAATTTCCGGGTCTTCCACCAAATCGTGAAGTTGAGTTTTCAATAGAACTCGTATCGGGTACTTTACCTATTTCAAAGACACCTTATAAAATGACCCCAATTGAGTTACAGGAATTGAAGAATCAACTCCAAGAGAATCTTGATAAGGGATTCATACACCCTAGTGCGTCACCTTGGGGAGCACCTGTTCTGTTTGTTAAGAAGAAAGATGGATCAATGTGACTCTTCATTGATTATCGAGAACTTAACAAGATCACAATCAATAAAAAATATCCTCTCCCACGCATTGATGACTTATTTGACCAACTACGCGGAGCTCAATACTTCTCCAAGATTGATCTTCGTTCAGGGTATCATCAATTAAGGGTCAAAAGGTAGGATATACCAAGGACATCTTTCCTTACAAGGTATGGACACTATGAATTTATAGTGATGCCATTTGGTCTTACTAATTCCCCTACTATATTCATGGATCTGATGAATAGAGTCTTTAGAGACTATCTTGATCAGTTTTTGGTAGTCTTTATAGATGATATTCTTGTCTATTCAAAGGGAAAGGAAGAACATGAAGATCACTTGAGAATTATATTGAAGACCCTGAGAAAGGAGAAGATTTATGCCAAATTTACCAAGTGTCAATTTTGGCTTAAAAAATTTTCATTTTTGGGTCACATAATCTCAAAAGAGGGGATATCTGTGGATCCAGAAAAACAAAGGTTATCAAAAGATGGTCGAGACCAACAAAAGTAATCGAGATCCGAAGTTTTCTTGGTTTGGATGGTTATTATCGACGTTTTGTGAAAGATTTTTCATGATTATCTAATCCACTCACTAGGTTGACTCAAAAAGGTGTTAAGTTCGTATGGACGGAGGAATGTGAAGAGAATTTCAAGGAGTTAAAAAGAAGGTTATCCAGTTCACCTGTGCTCACACTGCCTTGTAGTGGAGAAAGGTTTGTGATCTATAGTGATGCATATAAGAAGGGGCTGGGGTTTGTTCTTATGAAAAATGATATGGTGATAGCTTATGCCTCACGACAGTTGAAAATACATGAGCAAAATTACCCAACTCATGATTTGGAGTTAGCTGCGGTAATCTTTGCATTAAAGATTTGGAGGCATTATCTTAATGGAGAAAGGTGTGATATTTATACTGATCATAAAAGTTTAATGTATATTTTCACACAAAAGGAGATGAATATTCACCAAAGAAGATGGTTGGAGCTGATTAAGGATTACGACTGCTCAATTCATTACCACCATGGGAAAGCAAACAAGGTGGAAGATGCATTAAGTCGACAAGACCATGCCAGTTTATCCATGATGAGGATAAAAAAAGATCTAATATTTATGGATTTACAAAGGATGGATCTTGGAATTATAATGGAAGGGGGAAAATCGTATCTTTCTCAAACGAATGTTAAACCATCTATACATGTGAAGATTAAAGAGGTAGAGAAAGAAGATGTATAGTTACAAAATAAGGTGAGAAATGTTCCTGAATTCAACCTTGATTGTGATGGGATAATAAAGTTCATGAATCGGGCTTGTGTTCCTCCCATCCCAGAATTAAAGAAGGAGATTCTGGATGAGGCTCATAGTTCTTAATTCTCTATTCATCCTGGAAGCACGAAGATGTATAGGGACCTGAAAGAGTACTTCTAGTTGGATGGCATGAAAAGAGATGTTGCTGAATATGTCTCTCGATGCTTGGTTTGTCAGCAAGTTAAAGCTGAGAGACAGAAGTCTAAGGGGATGTTACAAACATTACCCATACCTGAATGGAAATGGGAAAACATCACTATGAACTTTGTCACCGAACTTCCTAAAACATCCAAAGGCAATAATGTTATCTGGGTTATAGTTGATCATCTTACAAATTCTTCACACTTCATTGCTATTAGAGAAGATTTCTCTCTGGATCAGCTTTCCAGGATATATGTTAAGGAAGTGGTAATATTTCATGGAGTACCACTTTCCATTATATCTGATCGAGATCCGAGATTTACCTCGAAGTTCTGGTGAAGTCTTCAGCATACTATGGATATAGAGTTGAGTTTCAGCACTGCTTATCATCCTCAGGCAGACAGTCAGTCTGAGAGGAAAATTCAAACTCTAGAAGATATGTTGAGAGCCTGCTCTTTGGATTTCAAAGGTGGTTGGGATCAACACCTACCTTTGGTGGAATTTTCTTATAATAATAGATTTCACTCCAGTATTCAGATGGCTCCTTATGAATATCTCTATGGAATGAAATGCAGGACACCAACTTGCTGGGATGAAGTTGGGGAAAGAAAGCTATTAGGACCTGATCTTGTTGATGAGATGGCAGAAAAGGTCCGATCTATTCAACAACACATAAGAGTAGCTCAGAGTCGACAAAAAAGTTATGCCAAAAATTGAAGAAAATACCTAGAGTTTTAAGTGGGTGATAAAGTGTTCTTACGAATATCTCCTTGGAAGAGAGTAATGATATTTGGAAAGAAGGGAAAGCTGAGCCATAGGTATATCGGTCCTTTCGAAATATTGGATCGTGTTGGGATGGTAGCTTACCGATTGGCGCTTCCACCGAATATATCCCAAGTTCACGATGTGTTCCATGTATCTCTCCTAAGAAAGTACATACCTGATCCTTCACATGTACTCAGCTCAGAAGTTATACCGCTGGAGCAAGATCTTTCTTATGAAGAACAACCGATAGAGATTCTGGATCATAGCGAAAAATTCCTACGGAACCAGACAACTCGCTTGGTGAAAGTTTTATGGAGGAACCTCCAATTATAAGAAGCTATATGGGAGCTTGAGGATATGATGAGGGAGAGGTATCCTCATCTGATTGTTACAAAGTGATGAATTTTGAGGGCGAAATTCATTTTAAGGGGGGTAGAATGTAACACCCGAGAATTTTTTATGAGAAATATTTTGTTTTTATGTTATATAAATCATAAAAGGAATATTTCACTATACACAACACTATCTTGGCTTGCTTTACACGCAACCGCGGCCTTCCTCGACAGCTTGCGTTGTACGCAATACCGAGTTTCACTAAAAATGATATGCTATTAAAATATTATTAAAACTAGCCTTTATGAATAGTAATACCCACTTTTTGAAATTTTGTAAATTTTATTTTTTAAAATGGATTTCATTTTTTGATTCGGAATATCGAAATTAGCCTAGGGTGAAATTTTGGTATTTTTCTGAAAACTTTTAATTTTTGATGAATAGTGAAAACACTGGGTTACTATTTAAAAACCGACTTTTTATTTAAATAATTATTTATTTTATTTAAATTTATTTTAGGTAAAAATAGATACATAATACCTTTATAATTTAAATTCAATTCATTGGAGTCATTTTATAATAATTTTAGATATATAAAAATTTTATCGAACTTTTCATCGTCTTTTACCCACATCCTAGGAGAATTTGAAAATTTACATAAAACTTAATTTTATCGCTTCTTTGAGTGGAATTTCGAAACTCCAAGAGACATGGTTAATATCAAGGACAAAAATGTGGTTCAATGAGATGAAAATAGTTTTTGTTGAATAGTAACTTTTTACTTTTTTTTACCACGGTTAAAAATAAATAGGGTAATTAAGGGTAAAAATGATATTATTATTACCCTAAAACATGTACTAATTCTATTGTATAAGTGTCATTCGACCAAAAAAAACCTTATGAATAAAATATGACCATTTAGGCCCACTTTTATTAGATTAGGACATTTAATATTAATTTATTTAAAGAAGGGTTAAAATAGTTAAAATCAAACATTAATAAGTAAATCATTTTTAATATAGGGTTATACATAAGATAAATTCGACTATAAATATTCATTAGAGATATAAAACTATTTCATACATAATGGTATTTTATTTGTAATTTTTATACTTTAGATAAATTAATTTATTTATGACACAATGATGATGCAGTAATTATTTTATTAATGAAATATTGACATAATTGATGTTATAAATACCCAAATAAATGTAATTTGAAACTTTTTATGAATTCCAATAATTTTATGTGTTAATATAACATGTTAGTATTTATTTAATTAACTTTATTCGAACTAATCATTCTGTTATGATTTTCACAAAAATCAATTACCAAGTAGTGTCAAAATTGACATAAAATAGTTTTTAAAACAAATATTATATTATTAATTGTTATTTTATTCCTAAAAATATAATGTTCGGCCAAATGACTTATATAAGGTTATATATATTAATAATAAACAACTTGGGGTTAGTTTGGCTTGTTATAGTAAGTTTATGAACCTTATAGTGTAAGAAAACAAGAAGACACGGTAAAAGTTAAATTATCTAACTTAAAGTTAAATATAAATTATATGATTAAAATAGAAACCTAAACTTGTCTAAATTCTATTGGATGAGAGTATTTATACCCATACCCACCTTATCTTCGAAATAAATCAATTTGGGAGCTATTAAAAACCGAATATGACTTTATAATAAAATAATGTTTTTAGTTTTTCCTAAGGTGCCCCTCTACTCCCTTATAAAAGGGCACCTCCTTCCTCTCCCCCTCACACCACTTTGAGCCTTAAAGCTTGTCCAGACCCGGAAAATTTCTTCTCTCCACTTCCCTAGAAACATTCTAGAGGTCCTGGTCTTCTTCAAAGACAAATTTTAGTGCCCTAAAATGAGGTCTCAAAGAGGCGATTCAAAGAAGAGGTAATGTCCGTTACAGATTTTTTCAACTTTATTTCTTCTTCAACTTCTTCTTCTTTAGTTGTTTAATTATGAAGTAATAACATAAGTATCACTCATAAACTGATATATTATTATAAGAATGAAACAAACCTATTTCACCATCTATCCATTCTACGGAAAATGAAATCACTGCGCGTGCGTATGTACGGAATACCGTCTCCACGCCGTTGTGTAATCAATTTTCCACCACCACCTTACTTGGATGGGTATAATGGTGTAAATAATAACTATATATGATTATTTTAAAGTGATATTGATTCTGAAATAGTATACATAAACTCCAATACAATTCCATGATCATGGGAATGATATCATCGCTCATGCTTACGTACGGAATACCGTATCCACGATGTGATGCGACTCGTTCTACATGATTTTCACTGCATAATGATTTAATAAATGAATTGAGTGAATAAATATGATATGTATTACACTAATACCATCTTGTAAATGAGGTATCTATAACCTAAAAAGAAGAATAAGAATTTATTCGACAAAACACACATAAGAACAAAAAGCAATAAACACCCAAATAATAAGTAACAATGAAATATTACTAATAAGAAGATAAGAATATGACCATATATGAAATCATAAAAATAATTATGATTCTGGAATAAGTCAATGACATTATTTAAATCAATATACAGGAGGTTCAGACACTTACGAAGCAAATCGGACGTAAGGTAAGGGAAAATATCACAATCTCATTTTTATCCGAGATTATTTATACTTTGGTATTTACTGGGGTGTATTTTATCATCCACATCCATGTTTCCTCAATATGTAATATTATTTCCATCCACCTAAAATTGTTCAATTCCAATTTTACCATTCAGTGAGTTTTTATTAAAAGATATGAAATGAATCTTTTGTCGTTTTTCGTACGAGGTACTTTTTGACTTTTCCGACAAAAGTATGAGAAGAATATTTTTTTAACTTATATGGCATGAATGTATTTTTAAAACATTATTTACAAGAAGATTCCTTTACAAGTTTTCAAGTTTATTTTTAATAAACTTCTTTTAGTTTAAAATTGTATGACATGTTAAGAATGGAAAATGTTTTTTGAAGTAGAAAGGATATTTTCCTCAAGAATGAAGTTCAAGTGTTTTATCAAAATTATTTTCCATCTAAGGTAATATAGGGTTATGTTTCTATCCATATTATTACATTGATTTGATTATGTTGTGATGGAATTATTTTTATGAATTCCTTTATCTTATATGAATTTTTTTATGATGTCACGATGTTTAAGAATCCCATTTTAATTACATGGGTTATGCAATGATGTATGATTTATGATTTTGTGGCACACATAAGAATGGTATCATTATGAGATGGGTGGGACCTATATCTCCCTCCAATGCATTTGGTAATGATTTATATCTCATGAGATAGACATGGTTGGAACGACAGGTTAATCCAGTTCAACGAAACAAGACTAAAATGAGGAGTGAACTCGGTTCAGAAATGGACTTTGTCTTCTAAGATAGTCTTGGAAATGAGTCTTGACTACTAAGAAATGATTCTCTATGATTATATGTGTATGACACAAAGTTTCATTTTTTAAGTTATGATTATTGGGATTACATTTCACTACTATGATTTATCCCATGATTATGAAATTATGATTTATTTTTCAGGTTAAGATTTCCAAAAATGTCATGTTCTTATGAATATGATGTAATTGATATTTCTTTTTTTTACCATTACTGAGCATTTGAGCTCACCCTTTTGTATGTTTTCTTTCACTGGGTCAAGAAGAAGGTTATTAAGTAGGATATTCCAAAAGGGACTCTAGATATGATGAAATAAATGGGAGGCAATGTAGATGCTTTATGAACTAGTTGTTTATGTTTCCTAGTTTCTAAAGACACTATACCTATACGGTCCTTTCATGATTTTGTTATATGTTGTAATAAGTGTACTTCAATTTTGAATTAATAACCATGTATGTAAATTATGGGTCGTTATATCCATAGCTTATAATTTTACTAAATTTAGCGGATATTGTTTGTAATTACTCAATATTGATATGTGTTACACATCATGTACTTGAGATAGGTTTGGTAGAATCTCTAAGGGACCCATGTATCCAGGTCATAGATTTCACTTATTTTAAGACCTTATAAACATGTTTGATTAGATAATATTATGTAATTTAGGCTTTAAATTTCATCAATGATTATTATCATAACACATCTGATGAATTTTTTTTGCCTTTATATTTTATGGAATAGATTGATCCTTTACAATTATTTCTAACATGATGTGAAGACCTCATAGATTCCTCTCTTTATATTTATTCAAAAATTTAATATTTATGCAACTCTTTCTATTTGGATCCTCATATAGACCCATTTTAATAATATAGTGTCAATTTTTTATATATTAGAACATAAACAACGGAAGTTGTTGATCCAAGATTCCATTAAATTCTATAGAGAAGAATCATAGTATATATGAAAATAACTAAATGTTCAATTAATATTTAACATCATTATTTTGAGAATAAGACATTATGAATAATATATTTGTATCAAATCCATGTCAAATACATCTCCATATTTTTTATGTGAATATTGGATCTCGATTAGATACATTTTTTAGTGGTACTTCATACAAACATACAACATCCTTTATGTAAAAAAAATAAAGTTGATCAAGTGATAAATACTCACATGGAAATGAAATGTTTCGACATTATTTGTTGATCCACTACAACCATGATTTCCATTTTTAATTTATATGCCTTAGGGAGATTGATAATAAAGTGAGGATTAATTTTTACTTTTTCCATATTAGCTAGGATAGGGTTTTCATAATCCCCAAAGATTTCTAATGTTTAAATGTTCTTGGATTCATTTTCTTTAATAGAGATATATACTATGTAATATTCAATTTCATGATATACCTTAAAAATTTAAACTTAAGATCCCTATAAATATTTTTATTTCTTGGGTTAATATAGAAGGATGAGATATGTGCATTATCTAATGACTCATTCTTCAGTTCTAGTTATAAAGGAACCAAAATTAATTTTCGAAATCTATTAACTGAAATATTGTAAAATTATAATATTAGAAGACTTATAAAAAAATTTTATTTCCTTATATTATCTTTTTGATATTTCATTATCTTTATATAGATATATGGTTGACCAACCATTTGGGAATTGACGAATTTCATCCCTTTTATTAGGAAATATATTTAAAACCATTAAATATTTATGAATATTTGTTCCCCTTAAATCCTTATCATGGTTGGGGTTGCACGATCCTTTTATCAAAGATCACTATCCACCCTTTTTTCATTCCCTTAATAGTATTTTATTCATTAATCATATTATTTTATAAACTCCAACCCTCAAATTTAGTGAATTATCAATTCTATCAATGTGAATATATACTTTAAATTTTTTTAAATGTATATATATCACCCCTTTCACCATATTGATAGTTATTAAAAATTCATATCTATATCCATATAGTGAATTAGATTATTTTTCTTATTAGTATTCAGATGATGTGATTAATAAGAAACCACCTTGTTATTTTAGATAATAAAAAATCACAAAACCTTCTTAAAATGATCCCTTTATATGAAAAACCCTAATCTAATAATGGGTATTGTGATTAATAGTGATGTGAGTAATCACTCCTTTAGCTTCTTAAATATTTATTTACATTTTTTTTTCTTGGGTGACTTCTCTCCCTTTCACTCCTTTGGCTTCTTAAATAAAATAGTGTGGGTGGTTAATTAGGTTGATCTTTATTTTTATTTATCTCATTGATCATCCTCTCTATGTACCATTAGAATTCTTGTTTTCAATTGCCTTATTTTTAAAATATCATGTATTAACCTTCCCCGAAGTAAATTTACACAATGAATCGTTACAAATATTTTATTATTATATATGATTTATTTTCTTTACATAATGGGTTTTATTATAAGTGTCACTTCACAAATCTTTCTATATATTCTTATTCACAAAACTACATGAATAATGAGATTTCACAGTCTCCATTTCAATATTGAGTGAACATAAAACAATGTTTCCATGACTAATATATTCCATCATAGATAATACATGTTAAAGAATTGGTTTATATAAAACAGTGAAATGGTCAATTTTCCTTTTTTGTTTTAGTGATAAAATATGAAGCATGACTTGAATGTCTAGAGAATTTTTTTGAATAATCTCCCATGAAATCATAATATTAATAATTTTTCTATAGTAGTTCTCTCCTAATTTTAGTGAGAAGTGTTTGGGTAAAGTATTTATTGAAAAATACCTTTTCAAAATAATACCATCTCATAGAGTTTATTTATTCCTAGTTAGTTGATAAAATCCAAATAATTTCATATCATAGAGTTAATAGTTCAAACAATTATTAATAAACTAGGATATTTAGGTGATAAAATCCAAAATATTTTTCATTTCAACTACTATATTATTTTTTTCATGATGATGGTAATTTTCATGCTCGTATCATTCATTCTTAGATATATTCCTTTGGTTCCCATCTATTAACCAAAACCAAAAATGTTAATGTGAGATTCAATAAATAATTAGAGAAAGAAATCAAATCATATGGAAACTAAATACATACATATAATAAATATAGACACCTTAATTTATACTTATAAAATTTTATGTTCCCCCTATATTAATTTTAGTTTAGTGGAGGTTGTTTTAGTTTTCTTAGAATTTTACTTCGAAAAATAAATCCAAATTATAATTAAGCAATGGTCTAATAGAAAAAGAGATGACCCATTAAAACATTCCTACATTATACATAATTTTCATAATTTAAAATTTTCATCTCATGTATAATATTAAAATAGATTTATCTAAAGGTAATGTGTATTTAGTTTTTGGGTACATAAAAAACTTATCTTTCACTGTCCTCAAAATTTACAATATATAATCTATAGATGAGAAACCATTTTTTATAACATAAAACTTAATATAATTATTCATAAGATAGGGAATGGAAACATTAGTAAATGGTGAGTTCATACGACCTGTAATGATAAAAAAGGGATATATCAATCAAAGATCATAATTGAGAATATTTTTATCATTTCAATATGTGAACATAATCAATATGAAATAATGTAACATAGACGAATCCTAAAAAATTATAAAAGATTCATAAATAATAAAGTCGTTTTTTTTGAAAACATGATTGAGAAGTCAATAATATTGAACCATGATAATATATGTATCAGGATATTGAAAAAGTGTGTGAACAAAATATAAGAAACTAAAATCATTTCTTATTTCATATCTTATATCTAAGACAATTATCACATCATGAACTGATTCCCTCAGTAGACTGAGTTCACTCACTATTCTCATTGACCTATGTTGGACATAGTCTACTAGTGGATTGAGTTCACTCAACATTTCATTATATTTTTCTCATGATATATAAAACTTTACTCACTACGATAAATGTATATAATGCAACCACCTATAATAGCCCCAGACTAACCCTACCATATTTGTTTCTCAAATTATAAACATTACATTTAAATATTTGATACTAAAAATTGTGACACAAATTTTTCAATACAAACCTTGAAATATAAAAAAGGAAATGTTGGATATCTTACATAGATATATACCTTTTAGGTTTAGAGTTTTATAGAATTATAATAGGCCCTTACACAAAAAATACCGATTAATTCAATGGAGTATTTTTTTCACTATAATAATCAATTTATATTCCAAATTATGACCTCACAATTTCCCAAAAAAATAATCACATTAGAATTAATTCTGTACTTGTATAATTTTACTTCATTATTGATAACAAAGGGAAAAAAGGTAACATAATAAGGATGATATCAAATGCCTAATAACGTTGAACATAAGACTAAAGAATTTTATATCATGATTGAGTGTCGGAAGAGTATAAGGGTATGGTAACTTAATCAATGTTCAGGGGAATTAAATAATAATATGCATACCCAACAGTACCTGAATATTCAAACATGAAAAAAAATCATAATCTTTAATAAAGGAAACAATCGTAAGACTCAATAATTAGTAGCCATGTGATTTCAATTATGGTCGAAGTAATGATTAAGAAAACATAGAAATAATAAAATAATACGTGTTGGTATCTTGGAATATAATATAAATAGAACCCTAACAGAACTCTTAAATAGAATAACCATATAGTAAGATTTCATACCCAATTCAATGTATCGTTATTTGGGTGTACCCATCATATATTCTATTTTGGGCACACCTAGTTCTATCTAGGTTCACCCATCATATAAAAATTTCCATAAACCATAAATTAAGTACATGGAGCTAAACTTTCATCCTAAAACTCATAAAGAAATCAATATTCCTTTCATAAATTTATTAATACATGGAAAAGAAATGTGATCCAAGTAAATATCCTTAAATCATGATTAACTAGAGGAAATGAAACAGCCTCTATTACAATATCATTGAAACAATCATAATCCATCTTTATAAAGAATGATGATGGTATCATTATAATATATCACCATTATAGAATAAGTAACAATGATGTTTTTTATGTTTATGAATTAAAATATAATTAAAATATCATTAAAAAATTGGCTAAAATAAAATTTTCATTTTAAAAAACACCTTTAAAAAATAGAAAAAATTCAAAACCATTTAACATTTCATTTCTTTCATAAACCTAGAAAAATATAAAGGATGAATCAAGGAAACCAATGGAAATTACATTAATAAAATATGTTCATGTCATAAATGTTAAAAATAAACATTCTTCTCAAAACATTTAGATATAGGGAGTTAAAAGTAACCAATTTATAAAATGTTATGACATATGAATTTAAAATAAAATTTCATAAAATATAAATTTCAAATAGAATTATGAAATCATTTATTTTTAGAAAATTTTATTTTTGAAAAATGTTTTATATAAATGGATATGGAAGGGAATAATTCCCAATATGGAAGATGATACAAGATTGGTATCACTTACAAACAACTTTTTTGACATTTCTTAAATAAAAATGGTTGGAAAATGAAATTAAATATTTGAACCAAATTCAAAACCACATGATAATAAAATATATGGGGTATAAGAAAATAATAACATATGATTTCTTCCAAAGTAACCTTGTATAAAAATAATCCTAAAAGAAAAGATATTGTAACATAAATCCATTGAAACATTGATAATAGTTCAATCTTAAGCCCCATGAATAAATAACATAAAATGATCCTTTTAATATCTTTAAAATAAGTATTTTCATGATATTGATAATCAAATGGATGTATATATCTATCACAAATATATATAGTTTCTTTTCATAAATGTATTTTTTCATAAAAATAGATATTCGGACGAATCACCCTTTCAAAAACATAGAATTGAATTTGGAAATTAATTAAGGAATTGATTATGTGTATCAAATGAAAATCCATAAAAAATTGGAAAAATAACCTAAGATAATCAAAATTTATTAAAAACATAATCATAGAATATCAAATATAATTTCGAAGTAATATAACCAAATTAAAAGTAATTGAATTATGAAATTCATTACCACTTGGTAACCTTCAATTTAAATCACCTTTGATGAAATAATTCAAATTAAAAAATAAAATACAATGATGTTTTTAGGATTTATTATTTCACATGAAATAATCGGTAGAATATACACCCTAAAAAATAAATTAAGGGTATAATAATAAAATATTCCTCAATAAAAGTAAATTGATTCAAAATCCCATTGGACATTGGTATTCTATGGATCAAAACATCATTAAAGGGATAATATAACATGTATTAACAAATAACATTATATATCAAGAAATGGATAATGAAATACATTCATAGACAATATATAAACCTCTTAATAAAAGAAATTGGTGAATATGGCTTATGTCTCATAAAAATAAAATGTTTGATGAAAAAACCCTTTCCTCTAGTCCATACTATCCATGTGTGTTCTTTAAGTACTGTATTAAATAATTATATCAATTATTTTATTTTATTTATATTGTTTTATAGTTTTAATACCTTATAATTATATCATTTATTTTATATGTTTAAAATAAATATTTAAATACTTAATTTTTTAAGTCCACGTCAGGTGATTTGAGGAAATTCTGTTCACTCTGTCAAAACAAATTTGGTGTGATTACCATGGCCAAAAAGGATATTATTTCAAAATATATAGAATAATTGTCAATAAATATTTTTCATATGTACATTTCAATTATACTTTTCAACCCAATCATGAAATATGGTTATTAAAAATGAACTATGTTAAAAATTGCGGACGGTAGACTGTACATATGCATGACAAGAATTTCCATTTTTTAACTGTATTTATGGAAATACAGTAATTAATATTTCAAAATCAAATAATTATAATAATATGATAAATAAATTATTATTTCATTAAATATTATTATATATTTCATCCATGTTTTTTGGTGATGAAAAATGTATCACATCGCTTCATGGAGGCGGTAGTCCACACGTTCACACGAACTGCATTATCATTTTTCTATAAAATAATTAAATTATATTTATAGAATGATAAATATGTCATTAATATAATAATTTTGAAATTTATATCACATATATTCATTAACATTTTCCATATTACAACCATGTAATGCATTATTGAAAAATAAATCGCATTGCTTCTCGAGAAGGTAGTTTGTCAAACACATGAGCGATGTTTTTGTATCCCTCATGGAAAGGAAAGTAACAAGATATATGTGATATCTTATATATTTAATTGTAAATATGTTAAAAATATCATATATATATATATATATACATTAAATCAATAATTATAACAATCTGTGAGAAGTGATGATGAAGAATGAATGATATCAGTTCATGATGCGATAGTTCACAGGACACATGAATGATGATTTTATATCCCACTTGATAGAAGTGGATGTATATCTTGGTTTTCAATATAATATAATATAATATAATTTTAGATAATTTTTAAATTATATAAGAATAATTTATGAATATTTTATGTTCGTGGAAAAAGAAATAAAATCAAATCTCTCATTTAAGCGTGATACATCTTCTTTGATAGAAGTATCTGAAATAGACCATTATAGACAATTTCAAAGTATAAGGTATAAATGTGGCCACAAAATAGTTTTTAGACATGTTTATAAGTAATTTTAATACTTAGAAGTTTAGTTTTACCACTCAGTAAAAATCATTTTCACCTTAATAACGATAATTAATCATTACTATTTTAACTATTCATTATTGTAAAAAATTAAGTTGAACATATTAAGTAATATAAATTATTATGATTCTAAATATTTAATCAATTTTAACAATTTAAATTTCTAAATTTATGAAAATTTAATTTTAAAACAATCCCATAGACACGATGAAAAAAAAACAGGTTTTAGGAAGTGTATTTTTAAAGAAAAAGACGATTTTATATTAACTATATTACTACTAATAGTCATTTTAGTTATATGAATTAGTATTTAATTTTTTATTATATATATATATTATTTTAAAAAATAATAATTAGGGGTTCTTTCGATTAATTCAAATGCAAAAAAATTATGCACTTTAAAACAATTTTCACAAAAACACTTTTTCAAACACAAAAAAATTACTTTTTCTAAAATCCAATATAAAGATGATTAAAATATAATTAATATGATTAAATATAACTAAATAAGATTTAATTAATTTTAAATCACATTAAAAACATAATGGGTATTTTAAATTTACATAATTTATAGAAAAGAAATGACATTTTTAGGAAAATCAGTATATTTGACTATTCACTAAAACAAATATTTCCCAAAAACCCCAAAATTTTACCAAAATTAAATCTTGAGGAAAAAATTTTATAAATGAAGTTATGTTTCTCCAAGAAATGTTAAAAATTTATAATAATTAATTATAATATTTTTTCATGAAAATTATTAAAATTCATCTTTTAGGGAATCATTTTTTGAAGTTTAAAATTATTTTACTAAAAATTTATTGATTATATACTATAAATTTATCAATAATTCCTTTTGTTAGGAAAGTTTTATATATATAAATATATATCATAAATTAGTTAATAATATTCACACCTATAAATTTAACGTCTATGTTATAACAATTATATATATGGTCACTCATTTAACCTTGGTGTTGTGGTCGTATATTCTATAAAATATGTAAATCTTGGGGTTGTGTGTATGAAAATATATCTAAGAGATAAAATTCAGTTAAAAATTTATATATTAATTTATCAAGTTGTTTCATTCTCATCTGAGCTCAATTTGTTATGTCTTATAACATATCAAACATACTTATCTTCTTTTAAAATATCGGGGTGTTATATCCTCTCCACTTTAACAAATTAAATCCTCATTATTTAAAAATTATATCAATAATAGATGGTTTTATATTTTAAAGTAACATTATAGAAAATCAATACCATATGATGGATTAATAAAAAAATATCTAAAAAGGGAATGGTAAATGAAAATGTATTCTCATAACTAGGTTACCACATAAGATATCATTGGATGGAAGTGAATATTTTAGCATGTAAGAAAATAATAATGTATAAATAATGTTAGAGAGTTATAGAGATCATTTATTACAAGAATTGTAATTTTCTTTAGAAAATAAATGACGAAAAACCATAAACAAAAGTGGGGTGGAAAAGTTTATTTATGTCATCCGAAATTATTGTAATAAGATAATTTTTTCTTTCTTGATCCTTTTTCCTAGAGTTTTGGATTTACCTTACCATATATAATAATATAATAAAGAAATATACATACCTGATGAGTATAATTTATTCATTTTTTCAATTTCCCACATAATTTAATTTGTTTTCCAAATGATGAGTATTAAAGATGAATTTTTTTCAAGCCTAAAAGACCAAAAAATAAAATTTTAAAAGATCATATTACCTGAAAAAGGGATAAAAAAAATTCCATATAGATTTAGAAATTAACTAAACCAAAATGGATAGAACATTGTAATATAATTCAAAAAATGAATAAATATTTATATGATACATTATTATTTAAAATTCAACAGAAATACCCAATGTACAAGACTGATAATTCCGAAAATAAATAACCCTATATCCCAAATGAAATTAATAAACTCTAAATTAAATAGTGTCTTAGCCTCAAATTTTATATCATACCTTTCATATTTTAAGACAAAAAATATATAGATCTTCTTTTCAAATAATATTAATCACTTAATTCCAAAATCATCATTCAGTCATACGATTATCTATATAAGAAAACATGTATTCTCTTAAATACCTCAATATCCATGATCTTATAAACCCTAATATTTTTCAAAACCTTATGTATTATTTCAAAAAAATGTAAATTAATACTTCACATTAAACCAAATATTTACCTATACTTAAGCTGAATAAAATATCTCTTAAAGTGTTATTAATCACATTAAGACCTCATCACATACAAACTAAAAGGGTTGACTATGAATTTAGGGTTATGAGAATACACAATATTATAGACCCATGGTTGTATCCATAACTAATAAGAAAAAATCCCATAAATATATTACAATCTACAAAGTTAACTTACCACTCCATTGATACCAACTATAACATCCCCAGACCAAAACACCCAGATCCTGGGATGAAATCATAATCATTACATTTCTATATCTAATACCACTAAATGTGACACAATTTTTACCATCCAAACCATGCAATATAAAAATTAAATATTTGATAACATATGTACCCAATGAACTTTCACATTTAGAGTTTAATAAAATTAGAATAGACTTATAAACTAACAATATCCATGAATTAAAGGGAGAATGTTTTCCACTACACCCATATTTTCATATTCCATATAAATTCTTCAACATCTCCAAAAAATATCATCACATTATAATCCTTTATAGATTCAAATAATTTAACAGAATTCTTGATAACCTAGGTAAATATTAAACAAAAAAAGTGTGAGATCAAAGGTCCAGTAAGGGAAAATATAAGTATTAATAAATAGATATCATCATTGATCTTGAGAATAGAATAAGGGTATGGTGACGTAAAAAAGTTCATTATCATAACATAATAATATTCATACCCATAAAAACCTAGATCATTAAACATGAAATGTGTAATAATCATTAATAAATTCAAGAGTGATAATAATCAATAATCATATGTAATGTGATTTCAATTTTTGTCAAAAGAATAATTAAATATCATAAGAAAGCATAAATTAAATGTGTTTTTATCTTGGGAAATCATCTTGATAGAACCCATACAAGTAAAATAACCATTCAGTCAACTTATGTAGCTAATGAATTTGATCACTATCTTGGGACACCCAATATATAAGATATATCGGGCTCACCCAAAACTATCTGGGTGCACCCATTTTCTATCAATTTCCAAGAATCATAAATGAAATACATAGAGAATAAATTTCAACATAAAACTCATGAAATTTCATTATTACTTTCATAACATGATTAAACCATGGAAATGAAATTTTTTCAAAAGAGTCCCATTATAAAAATAATAATCTATTCTGGTAAAGAATTAGGGTGGCATCAGTAAAAAATATCCCCTTTTATGAATAAGTAATAATAAGGGTTTTGGATGTTTCTTAATAGAAATACCAATAAAATATCATTAAAAAATCTGATTAAAATAACCATTTCATTCTAAAAAAAACTTTTAAAAACTAAAAAACACAATGTATTGAAAAAATTATTTCTTTAAAAAAAACCTTAGAAAATATAAATGAAACATTAAAAAAAATAATGGACATTATAGTAGTAAAATATTTTCATGTCATAAGGGGTAGAAATAAATATTAATTTGAAGAGAAAAATAAAATGGGGGTGAATAGTGAAATATATGGAAAACATTAAAAAATTACCTTTCAAAATATTTTGAAAGAATGTAAAATATCTTGTAAAATGGATTTATGAAATAATTTTTTTATAAATAAAAATTTTTAAACCATTTTACAAAACATTGATATGAAGAGAAAAAAATTTATCTGGAAGAAGATATAAGATCTGTATCACTTACAAAAAAATTCTCTATACTTCATCAATAAATAATCTAGGTAATAGAAACTAAACATGTAAAATTAATTTATAAATAGAAGAGAATAAAATATATATGGTTTATGAAAATAATATCCTATTAATTATTCTATTGAAACCTTGAATATAAATACGTCTTAAACAAAATATATTGTAACATAAAGTGTTTTCCACTTTGGAAGCACTTAAATAGTATGGCGCATGAAATAATATCATCAGATGATATGTTAAAAATAATTGAAATAAATATTTTCATGATATAACATGTCAACGGGTAGTATATACATGTCAAAAAATTATATAGGTTCATATCATAATCATATGTCTCAAATAAAGATAAATTGGGAAAAATAACCCTTAAAAATCATACTATTGAATTTGATTTTGTGTATAAAAAATAAATAGATGTAAAAAAATTGGAAATAAAAAATAAGAAAATTTTTAGGCATTAAACACATAATCATAGAATATCAGAAACAATAAGAATGTAATATAACCCATTGAACAGAAATTTAGGGATGAAATTCTTTACCACTTTGTTTATTTAAATTCAAATCCCATTGGATGAAATAAGTCAAATTGATATTTAAAATACCATTATGTATGAATTATTCAAGGTATTATATTTAGTATATAATTTATATACATATTATAAAATAAATTAGGTGTGAAGTAATAAAATGTGCCTCAATGAAAGTAAATTGAGATGAAATCCCTTAGGGATTTGGTAAACTATGGATCAAAACCTCAAGAAAGTGAAAACATCATAAGTATTAATAAATAAAAATAATTTTCATGAGAGGAATCATAAAATCCATTCATATTAATTATATACACCACCTAGTTAAAATTTTTGAATATAGAATAAGTCTCACAGAAATAAAAAGGAGAGATGATAAAACCCTTACCTCGAGTCCATACATTCCATGTGTTTCCTTTAACTACAATATAATAAGCCTATATAAATTATTTGATATATTAATAACCTTTTCTAGGATTAATAACTTATACATATATCATTTATTACATTATTTTAATGACATATTTAAATACTAAATTAGTTATGACTGTATCGAATGTTTTAAGGATATTGCATTCATTATTTCAAAATAACATTGGTGTGTTGATCATGGTCAAAAAGTTAATTATTTAAACATATAAATAATTATAGTAATGAAATATTTATCATAATTATACATTAATTATAATTTTAAATCCAATTAGGATATATGGTTATGAAAATTGAACTACTTTATAATCAAGGGAATGGTAGGTCGTACGTATGCATAAGTAACATTTCCATTTTTCAAAAATCAACATAGAAATAAGGTAATATTTATTTTAAAATTAAATAATTATATTAATATCATAAAAATCATATTATTTTATATAATATACTTATAATTATCATCCATGTTTTTTTGTGATGAAAACGAATCATATCCCTCAATAGAGGTAGTAGTCCACACGTGCGCACGAATGAAATTATCATTTTTAGTGTAAGAAAGTAAAGGATATATTATATTTTTATATGGATAAATATTTAATTAATATTTTTATTATATAATTTATATAAAATATATTCACTAATAATTTCCTTATTACCATTCACTTAAAATTTTAGTGAAAAGAATATCACATTGCATCATGGGAATGTAGTTTGATGTACACACGAGTGACCTTATCATATCCATCATGGAATGGAATGTAAGAAGTTATATTATATAATATATATATATATATAAGTATAAATATTTCAAAAATATAATATATATATATATACTTTAAATACATCATTATAACATTCTGTGATAGTTGATGATGAAAAACGAATGGAATCGGTTCGCGATGCGGTAGTCCGTTGTACACATGAATGATGATATCCTATCTCATTTAATAAAGAGGATATTGATTTAGGTTATAATATTAACATAATAATATAGAATTATATTTTATATACTATTTTTATTACATTACATTAGTTTAATATGATTTTAATGAGGTCTGAAAAGAAATAAAATAAAGATGCTCTGTTAAGCATGACACCTCTTCTTTAGACAACCTCTTTAGATAAGATTCAAAAGGATTCCTTGGATGAATTTATCATATAAATTAGTAATCTAGTATTTATAGGGATAATTAAATAATAAATTGTGTTTGTTATTTGCCCATCCAAATGTATTTTAATGTGTGAAGAAAAGAGGGGAGTGGTGACCTTTTATAAGTGGGGTGAGTGGAAAAATTTTAATTTTATCAAAAAAAAAGTTATACCCATGTTTTCACTAGGAAAATTGGATCCCAAATACACCATTATAGAGCCTTATACATGATAATGACTAAATATGTACATAAAATATTTTTTATACATGTTTTTAGATCATTTTAACCCTTATATTTTTAGTTTAACCCCTAGTAAAAATTGTATTCACCTTAATTGTAGTAATTGATTATAGTGTTTTCACTATTAATTTTGGTAAAAAAATTATGTTTCACTCATTAGATAATATAAATTTTAGTGATTCCAAATATGGAATACCTTTTAATTAATAAAATTCAAATAAGAGGAAAATTTTAATTTAAAATGAAACTTGTAGACATGACAAAAATGCAGGTTTTCAAGAAGTATAATTTTCAATCAATAGATGAATTTATATTAACTATATCACTAAAAATAATATTTATATGAATAATAATTAAACATTGATGATAAATTATCTGTAAATTTAATTTATATAATTCCTCATTAGGGTATTTTATAATAATTTAAATAGAGAAACATTATGCACTTTTAAACAGTTTCAATAAAACTCATATTTTAAACCCCAAAATGTTCTCATACTAAAATACAATTTAATGATGATTCAAGTGTAATAAATTGAGGTAAATAAAACTAAATAATAGATATTTAATTTTAAAACATTTTCAAAACTTAATGGGACTTTAAAATTTACTTAATTTTTTTAAAATAAATGTTATTTCTAAAAAAATCAATATTTTTCACTATTCCTTGAAAAAAAATATTGTTTGAAAAAGTTAAAACATTCACACAAAGTAAATTTAGTTTTTGAAATCTAAAATATTTAATTAATTTTATCAAAACCAATTACTAAAATTTCCAAATATTAATTATAAATTTCTCACAAAAAAATTAAATAAAATCATTTTTACTAAATTTTTTTTTGAATTAAATTACTTCACTAAACATTTATTAAATATTTTAAAAAAATTAAAAAAATTAATCTTTATTGGGAAATTGTTATATATATTTCAAAAATTAGATAATATTATTCATACCTTTAAAATTTAACTGGTATGTTATAACAGTCATATATTTTGTGGGTCATTTAAGTTTGGTATTGAATGTTATATATACTATTGAGCACAAAAAATTTAGGGTTACATGTATTGAAATCTATAAAAGGGATTAAATTTATTTAAAAATAAATATATCATAATGTCTCAGGTTGTTACATTCTTGTCTAAGCTTGGTGTTTCATGTCACATACACTATAAATAATAATATTATTCTTTTAAAATATTATGGTGTTACACCACCTATCGAATAATGATAACAATCCATATGTATGTCACATGATCATATGAGAATTCATAATTCTTTCAAATATTAATTTACTTGAGGTAAAGAAACATATTTCATAAAAAAGTTCTTAAAACCGTAACATAATCCATATAGAGAATGAGTTTGGATGGTATCATAATAAAATATCTCTAGAAAATTATAAAAATCACTAAATAATATTAATATAGATGAAAAATATTTTTATTAAAAAATTATAATTAATCACTGAAAAAATCACATATAATTTTCTTTTGATAACAATAAAATTAGTCATAGAATAATGGTAATGTAATTTTCATTCAAAACCCATATAAAAAAAAAGGAAATGAGGATTAATAATGAGGAATATAAATAGAAGTAGGAAAATGTGTTCACAGAGAAGATGTTAAAGAAACTTCTTTTCAGACTTTAGTAAAAAAATTAAAATATGATATACACATAAAACATTAAAACTATTCCTTCAAAAACCATTGTAAATAAATTAAGAGATATATGAAAATTAAATTGAAAAATCATTGAAATATAGGGAATAAAATTTTTAATACTATATAATGAATATTAATATGGAAGAAAAAGATATTGGTAAAAGGATTAAAAATATTAAACAAATGATTTGAAATAATACCCCTTGTGAATTTTAAAATAAAACCCCCATGAAATAAATTAATATAGAAGGAATATTAAATACAATGATAGTAAATATTTCCAAGATATAATATGTCAAATAGAATTTATATATATCATATAAATTAAAATAGGTTCATAATATGAACCATGTCAAAAATAAGGAAATATGAAAAGAGAAACTCTTACCTTGAACTTCCGATTAGTTGGGTACATTCAAAATCGATGTATAATAAAAATAAAATTATTACTCATATGATTATGAAAGATATCCAAATTAATTTTCCTTTATAATATCCATTTATAATTCTTTATTTTCATTATACTCATTTTTATTTTTAAAATAAATATTTTACTTTAAACCATTTTTTTCTTATATGCTTCGGTTTGGCGGTTCCAATACTTGAGTATTTTTTTGTGGGATCAACTCTTATAGATTATTCATTATAATATAATAATTGTTTTTAGTATTTTTGGGATTCCAATATCCATTTCATGGAACTTTTATTAATGGTTTTAATATAATGTTTAAAATTTCCCTTTTTCATTGATTATTGAATTAACCAATGAATTGATTTTATCGGTAAATATGCATATGAATTTTACCACTCAAAAATTCTTAAAATGTCATAAATTAACCATTATTACTTATTATTATAATTATTTATGTTTTTAAAATCATTTATGAAAGAAGCATTATAACGGAAATCATTTAAGTGTTGAAATAGATCAAAATAAGAACGGGTGGTAACGATTGAATGAGAATGGAAATGTTACATTGTAGTGACAATATTACATTTACAAAATATTTATCATTTAAAAGTAATTTTTATGTGATAAATAATATTCATTAATCTATAGATGAATAATATATAGAACAATAATCAAGAAAAATGTAACACTTAGTTTGAGATTGTGAATCTCCCCTTGAGGGGCCTCATGGAAATGGGAGGTTTAGGACTTCTTTGTTGGACCAGAGGCTCCAACACATGATAGAATACAATGAGGGTGATAATTTTAGTATATATTAATGGGAGTCAATAATTAATGTTTTTATTTGATAACGGATGATGAGAGGTCCTTTTATTGATGATTAGGGTGGAATGTTTGACTTATTAATTTTATTATTAAAAAAGGGAGAGTCATTCTCTAATATATTTCCTCAAATTTTTTCAAATTTCAATGACTAATTATATGTATTAAATCCACTAATACAATAAATTTTTATAGGGTTTTGTGATATTTTAGGGTCTTATCTCATAATTTAACACCTTTAAAACATTTTAACATCTTCTAAGGTGGCCTAATTTTATTATTGTAAATTATTTTTATGAAAAAAAATCTATAGGGAATTTTTTCAAATTTAGATATACTGAATCCAAATATGAAAAAAAAATATCTAGATTGGGTAAAAATGAATTTTAATATAAGTGTAAATATTGTAAAACATAGTTTTTATAAAAAAAATTTGTACAAAAATTAATTTGTACACATATATCACTAAAATATAATCAACATATTATTAGATATTTATTTGAATATAATATAAATGATTATTTTAATTACACTAATATTTAAACTAAAATATGTTTACATATTTTTCAAAAAATATTGAACAAAATATAAAAATATTAAACAAAACATTTTTTTATCCATTAATAATGAATGTAGTACTCCATATAATTACATACTTATTTCTTTAATGTTACTTTCATATTATACTAATAATTATTTTATTATCAAAAATAAATTTAATGTTTAACATTTTTCACGGAATAAATATCATCATAGATACATAATTTATTAAAATTTTTTTATAGAACCACTTTAATTTTCCACTATTAATTAAATCCCAATTAAAAAATTCATTTTATTTTTTGACTTTATTTTATTTAAATATATTTTTATATATTTAATTTTATAAAAGAAAATTATTCACATTTTTCTTTTGTAAAGTAATCCACATGCTATAGAACATATTTATTTTATATAGGGAAATTAATACGAAAATCCTAAGGTGTTATCTAGGTGTTTCTCCCATACAGAATGACTAAGTCTGTACCACATAAACTCTATTATTTTTTCTTCATGTTTTTTTTGGGTTTTCCAACTTCTGTATTTTTTCTAGAAGATTTATTTAGATCAAATAATATTTTACCAGATATATCGACTCATAATTACATAATCAAGATATTGATATCTGGTGATTTCTCATTTCTCTCTTGGATCACCCCCTTCCGCACTCCTCTCCACCTAAGGTTTTCTCCTGAAATCCTTCATCATGGGATCGGTGGGACTTCTGAGCATCGTTATTTTTAATTCCCATATTTTCTTCCCATAATTTCTCCTCCCCCTTCCTTCTCACCAATCTGATATCATTGCTCATATATGGTATCGTTCCCTTGTGTTTCTTTGACATCTAGTCCGTGCTGGGTTTTTGACGTCTTTGCATAGTCTGGATCCCATGTGCCTTATCTTTCATCACTCTTCCATTCAGTGGAGAAGGTGATCCTCAATTTTCCTCACAATTTTTTCTCTTCCATTTATATATTATCATTTTCCATGCTTTCCTTTTTTTGTTTGCTAGAGGGATAGCATACTCCTCTCACCACCCCTATTTTTGCCTTACCCTGTGCATCAGACCTCCATTTTGGCTCTATATGAAGGTGATTAAAACTGTTTGGGTTGGAGATGGTGGTGGAGTTCGGTGTTCTTCTTCTATACCACCCTTGTTTTTAACCCATAGAGATTCAATAAATCTAGGTCATCCTCAATGAGGGTTTTGGGAAAACATGGTATTGTATTTTAGGGGAACTGGTGGTGGAATTAGTTCTTTTTCACTGCTTAGTTCCTTTTACTTCTTCAGTTTTGTGGGTGTTTTTTCTGGAGACATCACACAGTTATCATTTTTCCCCTTTTCAATTGTTATGGTGTTGTTCATATGGTTTTATTTGTGCTTTGTTGTTTGGTTTTTATGTTGTAGTTTTTTATATTTTTGTCTCCTATAGAGTCAATGCAAATGCTTCGTTCATGATGTCAATGATAAGGATGATACAAGTTTTATGATGGATATAGATATAATGAAGATGGCTCTAGTTTGTTTTAGTTTTTTTCAATGTCTTTTTATTTTATGGTGTTGATTCCTAATCAAGGTTATGGTTATGGAACTCATTTTAAATCGAATGTGAAATGTTGATGGCGAGGTTGAAGATTTCTTCCATGTTTTTTCTTTGATGCATCAGTGGGTTGACTATTAGTGAGTTATTGATGTAATTGGTGATGAATAGGTTTTTCAAGGCTGTCAAGGGTTTGGATTTATGTGGTTCTCCACTCGAGATTTATTAAAACAAGGTAGTCTGGTGGACATTTGTCTGAGGTGTTTATTTTTGTATTTGAAATGTGGTATGTGTCATTTATTCTTTTGAATTTCAAATTTGGGATATGTGGATGTTTTCAGTTTAATTGGATGAATTTGAGGTTCCCACTTAACCATATAGTTTCTTTTGAAAAAATGGATTTAGAGATATTGATATCAGGTATGCCCTTTCTAAATTACACCCTTATTTTTAAATTGAGGTTCTAGAAGATCATTTCAAAACATGGAAATTTTACTATAATATGAATAAAAAAATTCTCAATCCATAACCATTATTCCAATATCCAACACTGTACATAATAACTAAATAATTCCTAACTCAACCAAGTCATCACTTGACCACTTAACATAGCATTACATAGTGCACTAGGTCAATGCATGATTATAATTCATACTAAAATTTCAGCATAATTCCTTCTCCACATTCACTATCCTTCTCCACACATAACCCAAACACACCAAACTCCATGAATACCTAAATATTTAAACCATAAAAATTTTGGCCTCTAAAAATTACATTCTAAATATCAAATTTCATGGGTAAAGAACCAAAAAATAGGTAAAGTAAATATGAAATTAAAAACATTAAATTTTATCATTATTAAACTTATTTTTTCTTCAAAAAAAATATCTAAAATGAATATAATATTACCATTTTCAAAAACTTAAATTAATTTCTTTTAAAATAAGCATCATAATAAAAAAATGAAAAGAATAAAGTAGAATAAATCATATAAAATAAATGAATGTAAAATAAATTTAATAATAAAATAATATGAAAAATTGAATACAGAGAGAGATTAGAAAATGTTAAAAAATTTAAAATATAATATATGAATATAAATTATACTCATAAGATTATTCAAAAATAATAATTATAATAGTTTGAAAAGAAAAATAAAATTTTAAATTAATTAAATAAAGTGAAAATAATATGAAATTAAAAACAAATAAAAGAATTTATCCCACCAAAATTAATTGAACTTTATGATGGATTAATAAATTAATAACACATCACTTAGATAAAGAGATATGGTTATAATGGGAATTGAATTTATCAAAAAGTGATAGAATATCTATTGATAAAATATTTTTATCACGGTACAATGCAATATTATATAATTGTAACTCTTGTCTTACTGAGGTTTCCTTTTATATATATTTATAGTTTATGGTTTAAAAAATATGTTATGTATGGGAAAATAATTATTTTTACATTGGTTTTTTTTGAAATTTTACCAAAAATATAGTTTTTGTGGACCTAATTTTATTTTATAATACATTCATGGTATATATATTCACTAAATCTTATTGTTTTTATATTGATTGATGGATTATATAGTAGTGTAAAAAAAAGTATTGTTTAAAAAAAATTCAATCCATGGTATATCATATGAAATTTTATAGAATAACCTTTGGTATAGGATAACCATGTCCGAAAACTACCATTATACAGATCTTATAGTATGATTTTATCATATCGGAATCTATTATAGTATATGATTGATAATAAGTAAATATAATGATAAATAATAGTATTTGGGTATTAATAAATGCAACATATCATTATTATGCATGTTTCATATAATTAAACATATAGGAGAATATAATTAATTCATTTAATTGTTAAATGAATGCATTTATGAATAAATGGTTACAAATAATAATGTAATATCATTATGATTAATCCATGGAATTACTAAAATTATTTTATTTCTTTAGACCATATTTGTAATAATTTCTTTTAGAAATAGATAGGATAAATATGTTAATTAAATACGTCTATATATGGAGGAAATATATTGAGGTATCTGAATTCTATATTTTAAATTTATCAATGATTCCAATTGATAAATTACATTCATGTAGGTTTGTTATACATTTGTTATTTATTTTCTAATAAAGGGGTATGTGTTTCCGGATGGCTCGTGAATCCAAAAGTAAAATAATTTGAACAGTTGTAAAATTCCGTAAGAGTTTACGGTGTCCTATATAAAATATTTAATATGTTATGTAATATTTTTTTCTACTAGGTGATATATATTAGTGTATGTGGGTGATATTTTCTAAATCATATCAAGGAAATTACAAAACTAAAAAAGCCTTATGTAGAGGTTCCTCTAGCCATTTTATAATAATAACTGTGAGGTGGAGCTGAAAAAAACTGAAGACAAAAAACCATAATTAATTATATAAGAGTTACCTAGACCATATGTAAGCGACCATATTTTATGTAGACTAGAAATGTAGTTAAGGTAAAAACCATACATTGATGCATGAGAGTAACAAAAGGGATTTCTCACTAGATATTTAATAGCACCAGAACCCCACTATAATACATTCTAGTAGCAATTTCTTAAAAAATATAATTTATAGTTTATAAAAGATTAATTTTTTTGAAATAGATTTAGGGTTTTGGAAGGATAATTTGGAATATAATTAAGTCATATGATTTACTATTGATCATTCAGTGAAATAAATATAATGATTGTTTAAGAACAGTTCGTGACCCATGATTAGTCTCGAAGACGGATTTGAGCTATGATTGAATGTGAAGTATACCGAAGTTGGAAATATGATATGTTATGATGTTTATTTTTGAATAAGTAGAATAATATCCCACAATAAAGAGTTCAAAATATGTGTGGGATCTACTGAAGAATAGCACAAAAATATTGGGAGGTGTATTAGATTATGTTTGAAGATCCAAAGATGGGTGGTTGATTCAATGAGTCTATAAAGAAATTGTGTATACATAGGGAAGTTTATAAGTAGAATGTTATAATGGGGCTTCATGATTAGGATGTTTGAGTAAAAAAAGAAGAGGTGAAACCTAAAATAGTGGAAGAATTAGGTACATATTTGAATTTATTTGAATCTATTGATGGTAAAGAATTATAACATAACAAATGATCATCTGATTTTATATAACATTTATGTGAAGATGAATTCAATATGATGAGGTTGAGTTATAATTCATGATACATAAATCAGTAATTTGATGTTGTGGAAATAAATAATATTTGTGGAAGGTTTTAAGATTGTTGATACAAAAAAATTTGGAAGCATTTAGAAATAAAGATTAAAATATTCTCAGAGACATTAATGGTGGTTCAATGAATCATTCAGTAAATAATAATACCAAATTATGGATCCTCTTTTATAATTACATGTAAATATAAGAATGATTATATAAAGGGGGATTTATTCAATGGTTAGTGCTAATTATTTGTGTACATAGCTGAGAATGAGCTTACACGCATGCTCCAAAAGATCTGTTATGTATGAGAAAAAGGGTTGTGAATCCAAATAATTTTAAATTTTATGTGGAATATCCAAAATTATACAATTTCATGCAATTGTGATTTTGGACGTATAATTTCAAAAAATTGATATACTAGAGGGAGATGTTCTAGAAACATTGAGAAATTATAATGTTATGATCCTGTATAAGGTATAAATGTTGACGCACATAAAGAAGTAGGAAATAAAAACTATCTGCTGCAATATAAAGTCCGAAGGATATATTATTAATTAAGGGGGAAGGAGCTAATTATAAAAAAATAATAAGTAATTAATTAATATTATTTTGTTGTAGAATAAATATAGAGTGAATTTTAACTTTCTCATTCATTTTTTTCGTTTCCATTATAATCCATCGAGATATAGAAAGTGAATTTTTGAAGATAGACTTTGTATTTTAAATTTAATTTATTATTCTATCAACTATGTGTTAGACTAAAACATAACACATTATCTAGTGGATTCCAATATTTAGATTGATCTTTTCCAAAATCATGTGTTCCATGAGTTATCTTTTATATTTACATCATTTGATTTACGTTTTGTTTTTCAATTTGAGTGGATCTTGACTTTAAAAATTCATATAAGTAAATTTTTGAAAAAATCGTAAAATAGAAACATTTATTCTATGAAAATTATCAGTGTTAAATCATATTCCTAGTAAGTTAAATTGGTATCAAAACAAATCTATGTTCCCAATTAAAGATCCTGGTGGAATTTTAAAGGATTTTATTTGTTTGAAAAATTATTTGAGAATTATTAGAATATATTGTGAATGAATATGAGGTTCTATTACTTTTTATAATGTGAAATGAGGTAGATGAAGTATTTTTGAGCTGGTTTGTGTATGTTCAGTGATCATTGGATGGTGTCTAAATTTATAGAGTCCAAGAAATTTCACAATGTAATCATTTGATAAGATTTAGTATCACTATCGATATAGAAATATAGATAAGGTAGAACTTCTTAAGAGTCATTGAATCTTTGTAAGACTCCATAAAAATCTATAATAATCATTTCTTCTTATGATTGTAGAATCATTAAATCCATGAGTCTTGATATGATTCATCTAAAACTCTATAATAGTCGTCTAAAACATGATAAGTTCCATTCCTAACTCTCCTTAATAGTCACTATAAACTCCATATGAGTCATTTTGGACTCTCTATAAGTGTTATTCAGAAATTTATAAGAGTTCTTTTCAGAGTTTGTAAGATTCGTTTTAATCTTATGAAATATCACTTGAATAAAAATAGAAAAACATAGGAAACAATAGAGTAGATCAAAAGAATAATTTTACTCTTGTTAAATGGTAGTTATTTGGAGTTTCATATGTGTCATATCATCATAAATATTAAATAAAAAAGGATAAATTCTTGAAGATACATTTTAATTTAATTGGGATGTTGTTTTGTGGATCTTAATCTCTAATATCATAGAGGTATGTTTATGATGTGATTCAATGTGAGTAATTATAAATTTCTTCCATGATGATATGTGTCAAACAATGATGAAAAATGAAGTAAATACAAGGTAAAAAAAGTAATATGAAAATTTTAAAACTAATATGATGATATTTTTGATCAAGCATTATGGAATTTCTAGAATCATATACATTTAAATTTTTTTATTAGTGATATTTACTATTGATATACCCTTGTATTTTTTTAATATTTGAAATGGGAATATTGTGAGTTCTATAAGTTCAACTGGGGATTATGTGAGATTTAAACAACATGTACAAATAGATTTGTAAATGTGGAATCATGTTTTAAAAAATCCATTAAGATAATATTATATAATTTGGTATGGATAAAAATTTTATTATTTTATTTATTCACGCTTTTCAAATAATGTAGATAATGGATGAATAGATTTATGTAATTATGTTTTAATTGGGATTGGGAAATATTGATAGAAATTGGAGGAATATATGTTTATAGGATGAAACTAGAATATTTCAATCATCCTTTTTCAAGAAGAGTAAGAACAGAGGGCGGTTCTTGAACCACTTCTAGGAGTTGAAGAGTACAAGAGTAGAGCATCATTTTAGAAGTTCTTTTCCCTCGTGTTCTAGTTTTTGTACTATGTTTTAGAATGTTACAATTGCTATAATGACAATGAACATGTTTTCTAGATAAATATTTTTGTTCAGAGGGAAATTGAAGTTCCATTAGTTATCTATTAATATTATTTTACACTTCATCATTTTTTATGTATTTAGTATTGATCGATGAGATCAATACAGTATTCATTCAATTGTGTGTACCACTAGAACTTAATTTCAGTATTTCACAATCAATTTGCGAGATTGATCTTGGAAACAACTTCCCAAAGATAATATTCAAAATAGTTCATAACTTAAAATGAGTTTGTTCTATTATCATTTAAAAATAATGACTATCATAGTTGATCTATTTTATAGTGAAGAACTCAGAACTTGATCAACCTTTCCGAAAAAACTCATAGCAAGGGAAGTAAGTCATTCTATTTAATGGTGGTATTTTGTATCAATATTTAGTTGAATTGAAACACTTTTAAAACTAGTAGAATGGATATTTATCCCCGGGAATTACATTCAAGTAGTTCACTTATCATTGTTCTATATTTTTGTTGTTCATTATTTTCAATTTGTTTTCTTTTTCATCTTAGTGTAGATCAAAAATTAAAAAAAACTGTTTACTTACTTTACTGCACTATAAAATCACAAAAAATATAAAAGGTAAAAAATAAAAAAATCAGAAATCTACTCCACTACTAAAAATGGTGGGGTCTTTAGAAGAGTTTTAGAAACATTTTGCTCAGAATTTTCTTCTATGTGGGTTTTATTATACTTTCGACATATACAGTAGTAAGTAGGAATATAAATTTTAAAATTTGACTGAGTTCAATGAAGGTTGGCATCATATTTTTAGCACAATTTCCAGGGAAGGTACAAGCCATTAATTTTATAAAAATAGTTTAAACAAATAAATACCTTAAAAAACTCAAAAAATTGAAATTTTTTGAAAACTTTTTAAAAATTAAATTCTTTCAACTTCTGTGTGTTGCTATACTACTTTTTTTTATTTTTGCTTAATTTTACTTGTTGATACACTTTGTATGAGCACAATAACCTCTTCTGGTTGTTTAGATCCCCTAAACCTTGAAATAGACAAACATCTAACTGCTCCAATAAGGAAGAACAAAATTTAAATGGAGAACATAGATAATAGAGTTCCAAATAACAACTTCCAAAATCAACCAAAACTATTAGATGATGTAGAAAGTCCTAGGATGAGGGAGTTTCACCTCCCTCAAGTTTCATGAAATCCATCTTTCATTAGGTAGTCTCCTAGAGACTGAAATTATAAGCTTAAACAGTAACACTTTTCAATGTTTCCTACTTTTAATAGACTCTCTAATAGGGACTCTCTTGCCTTCATTAGAGACTTCTATAATACTACGCAACAACTACCTCTTCAAGGACTCATAGAGAATAAACTTAGAATGAGATTCTTTCCCTTTTTCCATAAATGGGATTCTAGGAACTTGTTTTTGAGCCCGAATAAGAACATTTTCAAAAATTGGAATCAAGTGTATAACTCATTTATCATGATGTTTTATCCCCAAAGACTGAAAGATGAATAGAGAACAAAGATAACCTGTTTCTATCAAGAGTATGGAGAATATTTTAATGAATCTTGGGTTTGATTTAGGGATCTAATTTGGCAGTGTACCCATCATCAACTCCTATATCACCTTCTCATGGATACCTTCTATGAAGGGATGTCCTCTTCTGGATAGAATCCACTTGATCAGGCTATTGGGGGTAATTATAATGACAATACATATGAAGAACATAAACAAATTTTTTAATAATCTTGCAATGAATTCATAAAATAAAAATTAAATAAATAAAAGAGTCAATAGAAATGTTAATTTTAACACTGGTTCAACAAATGAAACTCAATATCAACTTACTGATATCACCAACCAACTTCAATCCTTAATGAACCAGAATTAAAAACAAAAAATAAATCTGTTGGGATTTCAAAACACCAATCTTCTTTATGAGAACAATTTTCACAATTTGTAATGTTTGGTCATACTGGAAACATTTTTCCTAACTCTGATATGTTTTCCAAAAAACAGGATAACACAAACATTGTCAATTATGGTCCTTGGATGCCTCCTAAAGAATATCACATTTCAAAAAACTACAACCAAGGCTATAGGAATCATTCAAATCTATCCTAAAAATATCAGGGCCTAATTAAACCATCCACTACCCCTAATTACTCTAATCAAACAAGAATAAACATTCAAAATCATCAAATGGGTGAGTCTTCAAATGAAGAAAGAAATAGTGATAATTAAATTTCTTCTAATATTGATCTAATATTGATCAAAATTATCTCTCAAGAGAAAAGATACATGACTCAGCTAACCTAACATCAAAATAAATATGATTCATATAAAATTAAAAGTGATGTATGAATGTAGAAGATGGAAACACAACTAGGAAACTTTCTAGAGATTTTTCTTCTAGGAAAAAGGAAGAATTCCAAGTACCAGTGAGCTTAACACTACAGAATATTCCATGGTTTCTGTAACTAGAAGTGGGCTGAATACTCAAATATTTTCTGAAAATGACCTTGAAAATTCCCATAATGAATATCAGATTCAATCTGGAAGAAAAAATCTCTTTTGTTCACATGCTGTAAATCAACATAAAAATCATTAAAATTATGGAAACTTGTATTCGTCAAATGAATCACATTCTATAAATTCATCTAAAAGTCAAAATAATAAAAAAGAATAGAAATTACTAAGGAATAGGTAAGGGATATACCTACTTTACTTAAAAAAATTTCCACACCCATACCATTCCTTGAGAATCAGAGACCACAAAGTAAAACCAAGGTTGAACTTATTCAATTCCTTGGTCTCCTTTATAAACATCAAGTAAACATTCCATTCATTAAAGCTTTGACTCAAATCCCATCTTAATTGAAATCTATTAAAAATTATTTCAAACAAAAATACCCTATATGAATTATCCACTTACAGCCTCACTGAAGAGTGTAGTGTTGTACTACAAAAAAATCACACCTAAATTGAAAGACCCAGGTGGTTTTGTATTCCTTGCACCCTAGGAAATTATAATCATATCAACTATTTTTGTGATTTAGGTGCTAATATTAACTTTCTCTCACACTCACTGTTTTGATAGTTTAGGTAGGGTGTCCTTCAACCCACAACAGTCATACTATAGTTAGCTGATAGATCTTTCAATCATCCTGTTGGTTGGGTAGATAACTTGCTGGTTGGGGTAGGGAAATTTTTTATTCTTGCAGACTTAATAACCTTGGATATGGAGTGTGATAAAGAGGTTCCCATCATCTTGTGTGGGCCTTTCTTGGCCACAAGTGGTGTTGTTATTGATGTGTCAAAGGTTCAACATATTTCCAAAATTAGAGAGCAAGAAGAAGTGTTCAATGTGTTTAAAAATGTTAAAGGATCAACTTTTTCTGAAAACCATTCAATGGTAGAGTCTATAGAAGATGAGAACTTAATTGGAAACTCTGAAGAATATAAAAATAAATCAATTGTTGATGAAAATAATTTAGAAGCTAAAAAACTTTTTGAATCAGTCTTAGAAGTTCAAAATTATGCTCAAACACTACATCTAGAATATTTTCCCGAACTGGAAAACTGTCCAATTTCTTCTATAGAAGAGTCTTTTGTTTCTAAATTTAGGATATTTTTCAGTGAATTTGAGGGTATTTCTTTTAATACCAACATTTCTGAGAATTTTGATGGTGTTGAGGGGGAGTGTTTGGAGAAACATGATGATTCTTCTCTAATTAACCTGTTGAATTTTGATCTGGGAAATTTGGATAGTGTGTTGTTCAATTTGGATGATAACAAAGTTACTTCTGAATCTAAGCCTGAAATTGAAAATATTTCATCATTTAATACTTCTTACAAGTGATATGTTAAAGATATTGGACATCCTTGGCTTAAGAGTCATTCTTCTAATATAGAACCATCCATTCTTGAACTAAAACCAATCCATACTCATTTGAAATATTCATTTCTGGGTGATAATTCTACTTTTCCAGTCATTATTTCTTCTGAATATATTTAAAATAAAGAAAAAAGATTTTTTAGTGTGTTAAAGATTTTTAAATCATCCATAGGCAGGACCATAGCTGATATAAAGGGTACTAGTACCTCATTCTGCATGCATAAAATACCCATGGAGACTAACCATAAGCCTAGGGTAGAGTGTCAAAGAATATTGAATCCAAACATGAAAGAAGTGTTGAGAGAGTAAGTGATTAAATTGGTTGACACTGGAATAATATATCCCATTTTAGATAGTTCTTGGGTCAGCCTTGTCCAACATTCTCCTTAGAAGGGAGGTTTCACTGTAGTCAAAAATGAAAATAATGAAGAAATTAAAGTTAGGAAATCCACAAAATAGAGAGTCTGTATAGATTATAGGAAGATTAATAAAACCACAAGGAAGTACCATTTCCCAATTCCCTTCTTGGATCAAATGCTTGAGAGGCTTTCTAGAAATAAATTTATCTATTTCTTGGATGGGTATTTTCGTTACAACATGATTCCTATTGCTCTATAGGATTAGGAAAAACCCACTTTCACATGCCCCTTTGGGAAATTTTCATACAGGCAGATTCCCTTTGGGTTATGTGGAGCTTCAGCCACCTTTCAAAGGTGTATTATGGATATCTGTTCAGACATGATTAAAAGAATCATTTAGGTTTTCATGGATGATTTCTCTATTATGGGTAGTACGTTCGATACATGTCTTGGAAGTCTTGAATTAGTTTTGGAAATATTCATTGAAACCAACCTTGTTATTAATTGGGAGAAGTGTCAATTCATGGTTAAAGAATGTATAGTGATTGGTCATAAAGTGTCAAAGAGAGGTTTGGAAGTAGATACTTCTAAAGTAGATGTTATTCGAAAACCTCCACCTCCTAAAAATGTTAAAGGTATTAGAAGTTTTCTAGAGCATTTAGGTTTTTACTGGTGATTCGTAAAAGTCATTTCCAAAATAACTATGCCCTTGCGTTCTCTTCTTCTTAAGGATTCACCTTTCAAATTTTATGGAAACTGTTGGAAATCATTTAATCTGTTAAAAAACTCACTAAATCACATATTATTACTACACCTGATTGGAATCTACCTTTGGAACATATGTGTGATGCTAGTGACATGGTTGTTGGTACTTTCTTTGGTCAGAGGAAAGATAGGAAACTGCATGTGGTGTATTATTATAGCAGATTGGTAGATGAGGCCCAAAAGAATTACACCATTATGAAAAAAGAATTTCTAGCTGTTTTTTTTCTCTAGAAAATTTTAGACAGTATTTTTTAGGGTCGAAAATCATCATTTTCACTGACCATTAATCCTTAATGTATTTCACATCTAAGAAAGAAACTAAACCCAGGATGATTAGATGGATTCTATTCCTACAAGAGTTAGATTTAGAGATTAGCGATAAGCATGGAGGTGAAAATTTAGTTACAGACCACCTATCTAGGCTTCCTCTTACTCAATCTAAATATACTAGAGAAATAAACACTTCCTTACCAGATGAAAAGCTATTTACTGTCCCAATTAGGCAATCTTCATGGTATGAATATTTTTCCAACTTCCTGGAAGCAGGTGTCTATCCTAAAAATGTGTCCAATAACTAAAGACTGAAATTTATTTCGGATCTGCAATACTACCTTTGGAATGATCCTATGTTTTTTAGGATTTTTTATGATGGTATCATTAAGATATTTCTACCTGAGGAAGAGATGTTGTATTTCTAAGAGAGTTGTCACTCCTCACATTGGGTAGTTCACCATGGATGTGAAAGAACTGCTCAAAAAAGATTACAATCTGGTTTCTATTGGCCCACTCTTTTCAAGGATTCTAGGAGCTTTATAATTGGATGTGATAGATGTCAGAGGTTATACAATGTTAGTAGGAAGTGGGATTTACCCCAAAAACAAATTTTAGAAGATGAAAATTTGGATGTCTGGGGTCTAGATTTCATGGGTCTATTTCCATCATCTCATGAAAATGAGTATATAATTTTTTCTATTGATAATGTGTCAAAATGGGTTGAGGTAGTGGCACTACCCAACAATCAAGACAATTATATAATTAAATTTGTTAAATATAAAATATTTTCAAGATTTGGAGATCCCAATGCCTTTATAACTGATAATTTAACACACGTTAAGAAATGTAAATTTAAATATTTTTTGAAAAAATATGGTTGTGTACATAAAACGGGTACTCCTTATCATCCATAGTCCAGTGGACAAGTGGAAATTTCAAACAGGGAACTGAAATAGATAATTGAGAAAACTACGTCAACCTCTAGGAAAGACTGGTCTCTTAATTTAGATGAAGCTTTATGGGAATATAGAACTACTTTCAAACCCCAACAGGTATGTCTCTTTACATGTTATTGTTTGGTAAATGATGTCATTTTCCTATGGAGTTGCAACATATGTTATATTGGGATGTTAAGGATCTAAACATTGATTTGAAGAGTGCTGGTGAGAGAATATTACTTGAGATGAGTGAGTTGGATGAGATTAGGAGAGAGAGTTATGATAATTCGAGAATTTATAAAGGAGGACAAAAATTTTTCTTGATTCTATCATACAATCCAAAGAGTTTAAACCTAGAAATAAGGTCCTATTCTTTAACTCTAGAATCAAACTCTTTCCTAGAAAACTAAAGTCCATGTGGTCTGGACCCTTTAATATTATAAGAGAACTGAAGAATGGAGCTATTGAAACTATAAGTGAAGAAAATAAAACCATGTTGGTTAATGTGAAGAGAGTGAAACATTATTTTGAGGGGAATCCAAAGGGCTTAGATACCTTTACAACTTTTGAAAACATATCTTAAATAAAGTCAGGATGAAGACTTTAAAACAAAGAACTACATGGTAGGCAACCCATGGCTCTTTTTTTCTTTTATTTGTTTCATTTTATCCTTTAATAAAGTGATGCTTATGTGCTTTATTTTTGTGAAATTATTGTTACTTCTTTCACTTGGTTTACTTTTTATGTTTTAGAGTTATCAAGAAGTTGTTGTGTAATTTATGGAGTAAAACTCCCATCCTGAAGGGTAATTCACAAACATATATAGGGAAGTTCTTTTTCTTTACTTTTGCACTTATTTTTTCTCTTGTTTTCTATTAAAAAATCTGGCTAGTACTATATAAACACCTGCTGCATGTCCTGCTTTCCCATAAAATTATTCTTTTATAAGAAATTATGCATGTTCCTCTGTGTTGAAAATTGGAATTCATTGATATAATAAAACCTTTCATTATATGAAATGAAATGTGGGGCACATGAAGACTGTCTAGTTGTTTTCTTTTTTTTTTTGAATCTTCATTATGTTTAGGTGTATAACATGATCTTATTTGCTTTAATGTAAATCCATTTTAATCATACTTTGTTAAAATGATTTCACCCTTTTCACTATGCACCCATAAGTTACATGATATTTCTTGGGCTGTATTGGAAATCTTTGTTACTATCTTATATGATAATGCATGTACTAGTTTTAGAACCTGTTGAAATGTTATTCATTATGGCAGACACATTCATTCATCTTTATTGTGACCCTTAAAATATGTCATAAATCTAATTAATTGAAAAACTATTTTGAACACTATTTTTCAAATTTTTCTTCACCAAATTTTGAATTCAACATTGGGGGAAAAGTTGGGTTTTATGTGTGGGGGAGGGGGTAAATGTTTTACTGAGCTAAACTATGCTTAATTAAAACTACATAAATTCCCACTGTAACTTCAATTCTACTGTAAAAAATGGCTAATTGTTTTTAAAATTATTTCATAATTTTATGCTTTACACTGTTTCTAAAATGGGTATTGCCTTTGGATTTGGCATGATTGGTAGTTAATAATGGTTTTTAATCTAAAATTAATGAGGTTGGATGATTGCTGAGTGAATCTACGTAGTGGTTTTATGAGATCTTGGTTTAGACGCTATTTTTTGGAATTATATGGGTAACATTTTAGTGGAATTATGATCATAACTCTTTGCACTGGAAGTTTTAATTGATCCTAGGTGACACACATTTTTTATTTATTAAAGTAATTTATTTAGTGAGACAATGTAAATGGTTTTCAGAAAAATATTTTGAAACAAGAGTAATTTGGGAATCTGGGATCCCACAGTGGTTCTCTAAGACCCTAGATGCTGGGTGCGTTTCTGTTTACTATAAGCCCTCTATTCACCTTGAATATGTTCTTTGAATAGTGCTACCACATGCTACTTGCCTTGGAAAAAATTTAATAAAGTGTCTAGGGTCAAAAATGATTTCATTAAGGTGAGGGGAGTGATGAACACCAAATGAGGATGCAGAAAATTGGTTTATATGGGAGTCATTTAGTTTGTATCAATAAGGTGATTCAAAAAAATATTTGTTTTTTGAATCCAGGAGTGAGTCAATGTATAAAGTTCTCCTAGTTATGTTCACAATTTCACTGATCTTTTACCTCTTGTCACTCTTGGATATAAAAATTGGTCTTAGATTGAAATGATTCATTAAGGTGTACCATATACAAGGCATGAAACTTTATTTTATTGATGAATCTTTGTTATCTTAATTACCCTTTTAGTATTTGTTCTAGGAAACACTAAATTTGAACAATTCATTTTCTAAAGCCTCCTGACATGTTTTGTCCTCCGTTTTCTAATTTCTGGACATGTTATTGTTTGAGCTGAATGAAAAACATAATTATGTTTCTCAATGATTATAAAACATGCGATTTTTTGAGGACAGACAATGCTTATGTTTGGGGGAATTTTATGTGGCCATGTTTTACATAATTGTGTTACACCATTTTTATTTAATTTTTAATGATTTAATTAATTATTTAATCACTTTTTACTAAATAAATAAACTTCTATATTTTTATAATTAATATTTTAGTTAATAATTTTTTATAATTAATTATTTTTTTGTTTTTTTAATTAATTATTTTAATCTTTCTTCACTTTCCAAATTTAATTATTTCTTGATTACTTTCTCTAACTGCAATCTAATTAAAATTTTAAAATTACTGACATTAATCTCAAATAATCAAATAATCATCATATTTGTGTATTAAGAACTTAGTTTTTAATTAAATATTGTATCCGTTAATTTAGACTCATTTAAATAAATTTACTTTATTAATTTTTCATGTTTAATTATTTGGGCAGTTTTTAATTAACGTTATTAACTTAAGTTTTTAATTATATAATCTGATGTTTTTTTATTTTTTTAAGTGTCCATCTTGGTAATTAATTAATTAACTTAGTTATCTAAAACTTTTATATTTTAATTTGGTATATGCAGAATAAATAATAACCAAACTGCAGATCATATTATTGATTTACATTTTGTTTTTAATTATAATTTAAATAATCTTTGTTTATTAGTTTATTAAGTTATTTAATTAACTTAAGTTCTAATTATGAGTTTAATTTATGTAGTTTTAATTTATGTCTCACAATTAATACAATTCTCTTATCTTTCTATGGTTAGTTTTATTTTCTGTATGTTACCGATGCAGATTATTTTCTGCTTCAGTGACCTTCTATTTTATCTACAACAGTGACCTTTTATCCTTATTGGTGATCTTCTATTTTATCTGCAACGGTGACCTTTTATCCTCAACGGTGACCTATAATTACAATGGTGACATTTACTGTTCCTTTTTTAAACTATCGGTAACCTCCCATGCACCTCACCGTTAGACATCCTCTTATCATGCCTTCACTTCCCCTGTATCTCTCCATTAGCCATACTCCATTTCTTCCCACCTTCACTGCCCATTGACTCACCGATGCAACACCATTTATCCACTGATAGTGACTACACTTCCTTTTTTTGCCTCTGCCACAACCACTACCCAATCTTTTAGCATTCAAACCATTCATACTGTATAAAAAATCAAAGAAAATTGAAATATAAATCCCCCAGATTCATGGATTTGTAGATTAGTACAGTAGTTTATCAATCTAAACCCACTTTTTGATTGAAACATAATCAATCCAAATCCCTCCACCTCTTCAGATATGGAAATCCAAGGAGAGAACCACTTCTAGTTTTTGTGAAACATAAGACAAGATGAGGTCATTCTGCACCTTCACACCACCACCGCTCACCACCGCTAGATCTATTTGAAGATGGATTCACTGTGGAGTAGTCAGAACGAGGAGTCCACTACTTTGATATACTTTCATCGCGGCTGTGTGAAGACCACCGAATTACCCCTGTTCCATGCTGCATTTAGTCGATCCACACCTGATGTGGATTGCAGGAGGCTACCACTGGAGCCCGTACACCTGAGTTCAGTAGCTGCACTAATGAGGGATTCCGATTTGCAACTGGTTGCAACCATTTGAAGCTATGACCAAAGATGTCATCATAGAACTGTTGAGTTCTATTACGCCCCACCATCCATAGCCATAGTTCCTAGAGGTAGAAGGAAATATTGTATCACCTTGTCACTGCAAGCAAGATCAGTCTGCCTCTATTGTACATCAGAGTAAGGGAGCAGACCGTCGCGTCACTTACTTCGAGGTCGAGCTAGGAGCCACCGCAGCGGTTCCTTACGAAAGAAACCCTTCCCCTGGTGCACTGATTTATGGAGAGAAAGAATAAACTTAATAAAAATTCCATAAAATAAAACAAATTAATATAAAAATGTCAATAAAATTACAATTAAATCATATTTTTATTAAAAAAATTTATAGACATAAGATATTAAATTTAAATAAAACATAATGATTAATTATCTTTAATTAAACTAGATTAAATTATAATAACCTCTAAATTAAGGTTAAATTAATTATTATTTTAATGTTACATTTTAAATATTTATATGTATTTAAAAATAAAATATTTAAAATAAAGTAAGAATAAGTTATAATTAAAATTTTGTATAAACTAAACTAATTAATTTAAAATAGTAATAATTTTAATTTTTAAAATAATAATAAACTTAAAGTTTAATAATTTATATTAATAATGTTAACTAATAAAAATTAATAAAATTATAATATTAAATAACAACAATTTATAATAAAACTCTTAAATTTTAAAGGGTTAATAATAAAATAAATTATCTTTAACTTATTTAATTAACTAAATTTTACCTTAATATTTAATTATTTATTATAACTTAACTTTTATTATTAAATAATAACTACCTTAATAATAATAATATATTTTTATTAACTAATAATAATATAATTTAAAAATATAGTTGTAAAAAATTATTGTCAATAATACAAATCTAATTAAATAACTTAATAAATATCATTATTTTAAAAACAATAACTATAATGATAATTGTATTATTATTATTATTATTATTTTTTGTGTTTTAACTATTCTATTGATTTATATTGTACAACTTCATCCAAGAGACTTCATCCGGTCTATGTTCATCCGACAATCTCATCTAGAGTCAGTTATAAAAGATAATCTAGTTTGACGTGTGGTTCGCGAAAAAAACACACGTGAGTGGTGCAATAGTAAATGACAAGTTCAAGTAGGAGAAGAGTTGTGGTGACATGCAGTTTATGATAGCATGATTTAAAATAAAATAAAGCATTTAAATTGGAGGGGGATACACATTCAATCATCCTCATCCAAGCATAGTAAGAACATAGGGCAGTTTTGGAACCACTTCTTGGAGTTGAAGAGTACCAGAGAAGGGCATCATTTTGGGAGTTCTTTTTACCTAGTGTTCTAGTTTTCATACTCTATTTTATTATGTTACAATGGTTGTAATGATAGTGAACATGTTTTCTAGATAAATCTTTTTGTTTGGAGAGAAATTGAAGTTCCACTTGTTAGCTTTTAATATTATTTTTAACTTCATCATTTTTGATGTATTCAGAATTGATCAGCGAGATCAATATTGTATTCCTTCAATTACATGTTCCACTAGAAAATAATTTTGAAATTTGAAAATCAATTGGAGAGATTGATCATGGAAACATATTCTAAAAGATAAAACTCATACGACTTCAGGACATACGGTGAGTTTTTCATGTTTTCATTTTCAAATAATGACAATCATAGTTGTTCTATTTTAGAGTGGTGAACTCTGAACTTGATCAACCTGTCTGACTTAACTCCTGGCGATGGAAGTAAATCATTCTCTTTAATGGTGGTATACTAAAACAACTTTTAATTTAATTGGAATACTTTTAAAACTAGTAGAATGAATATTTTTCCCAGGCATTACATTCTGGTTGTTTACTTATCATCGTTCTATATTTTTGTTCACTGTTTTCAATTTATTTTCTTTTTCATCTTAGACTAGATCAAAAATTAAAAAATATTTGTTACTTTGCTACACTATAAAAGAAAAAATAATATAAAAATTGAAAATAAAATAATTATCATTATAGTTATAGTTTTTACAATAATGTAATATATTTAGTTACTTAATTATATTATTATTATTGAGAATAAGTTTTTACAACTATATTTTTAATTTAGATTATTATTAGTTAAGAACAAACTATTATTATTATTAAGATAGTTATTATTTAATAATAAATGTTATGTTATAATAAATAATTAAATATTAAAGTAAAATTTAGTTAATTAAATAAGTTAAAGATGATTAATTTTATTATTCACACTGTAAAATTTAGAATTTTTATTATAAATTGTTGTAATTTAATATTATAATGTTATTAATTTTTATTAGTTTACAATATTAATATAAATTATATAAGATTATGTTTATTATTATTTTTAAAATTAAAATTTTTACCATTTTAAATTAATTATTTTAGTTTATATAAAATTTTATTCATAACCAATTTGTAGTTTATTTTAAATATTTTATGTTTAAATAAATAAATATATTTAAAATGGAACATTAAAATAATAATTAATTTAAACTTAATTTAGAGGTTATTGTTAATTAATCTAGATTAATTTATGTTAATTAATAATTCTGTTTTATTGAAATTAAATATCTTATGTCTTTTAAACAATTATAATCAAAATTTGATTTAATTGTTATTTTGTTTATGTTTTTATTTTGATTTTTTCTATATTATAAGATTTTTATTAAGATTCTTCTTGCTCCCCCTAAAATCAGGGCACGAGGGGAAGGGTTTCTTCTGCAAGGAACCGCTGCAGCGGCCCCCCTCGCTCAGCCTTGAAGCAGGTGATGCGGAGGTATGTTCCCCTGCTCTAGCGTGTGATGGAGGCGGACTGATCTGGCATGCGGCGACAAGGTGATACACCATCTCCTTCTCCCTCCAAGAATTAAAGCTATGGATGGTGTGGCATAACAAAACTCAGTGATTCAATGATGAAAACATTGGTTGTAGCTTCAAATGGTTGCAACCAGCAGAAAATCAAGATCCCTCATTAGTGTAGTGGATGAACTTAGGTGTGCAGGCTCTAGTGGTAGCCTCCTGCCATCCAATGTGGGTGTGGATCAGCTAAAGGTGGCACATAATAGGGTTGATTTGGGGGGTCTTCATCCAGTGGTGATGAATGTCCAGCAAATCAGTGGACTCCTCGCGACAGCTCTTCCACAGTGAAGCCATCTTCAACCAACTCCAGTAGTGGTGGGCGATGGCGGTGGGAAGGTTCGGGACAACCTCAGCTTGTCCTTCGTTCCACTAAAAATAGTAGTTTTTGTCTCCTTTTATTTAAAGATCCTAAGAGGTGGAGGGATTTGGATTGATTAGGTTCCAATAAAAAAGTGGGTTTAGATTGATAAATTGTTGTTCTGATCTACAAATCCATGAATCTAGGGGTTTTTTATTTCAATTTTCATTGATTTGTTCTACTGTATGAATGATTTGAATGCTGAAATATCGGTCTATGGTTGTGGTGGAGGTAATAAGAAAGAGGTGTCATCAGTAGAAATGGTTGAATGGTGATGCATCGGTGAGTCGGTGAGCAGTGATGATGGGAAGCATAGGAGTATGGCTAACCGTGAGATGAAGGGGAAGCGAAGGCGTGATACGAGTATGTCTGATGGTGAGGTGCAGGGGAGGTTACCGAAAGTTTAAAAAAGGAAGAGTAATGGTAATTGTTGCAATTAAAGGTCACCGTTAAGGATAAAAGGTCACTGTTGCAGATAAAATAGAAGGTCACTTATAAATATAAAAGCTCACTGTTTCAAATAAAATAGAAGGTCACTGATGCAAAAAATAATCCGCATCGGTAACATACAAAAAATAAAACTAACGCTTGCAATATAAAAGGAATGGACTAATGGTGAGACAAAAATTAAAACTGCTTAAATTAAACTTATAATTAAAACTTAAGTTAATTAAATAATTTAATAAACTAATAAAAAAATATTTTAAATTAGAATTAAAAAAAACATAAGTCAATTAAATGATTTGCAACTCGGTTATTATTTATACTGCATATACAAAATTAAAATATGAATGTTTTAGATAGCTATGTTAATTAATTAAATAACAAGATGAACAGTTAAAAATAATAACACATCAGATTATTGAATTAAAAACTTATGTTAATAAAGTTAATGAAAAATTGTCCAAATAATTAAACACAAAATATTAATAATGTTAATTTATTTTGATGAGTCTAAATTAAAGGATAAAATATTTAATTAATAAATAAGTTAATTAATACATAAATATGATGATTATGTGATTATTTGATATTAAATTCCATAATTTTAAAAAGTTAAGAACATTCAAATTAGCAAAACTAATCAAGAAATAATTAAATTATAAAACTGAAGTAAGATTAAAATAATTAACTAAAAAACTAAAAATACATAATTAATTATAAAAATTATTAATTAAAAAATTTAATTATAAAAATACAAAAGTACATTTATTTAGTAAAAATTACATAAATAATTAATTAAATCATTAAGAATTAAGTAAAAATGACGTGGAAAAATTATGTAAAACAGGGCCACATCAATTGGCTGAAACTAGGACTCCATAACTATGACAGAAATTAATAAATGTATTAGCATTCAATTATTTGAAACTGAGAAGATGTTCATTGATGATTTTTGAGTAGTGAGCATGGTTTATTGAGCTGAGTTTAACACTGAATATTAGAGGATGAGGTTCATGAAGAGTTAAACATATTCTATTATAATTTTCATTATGTATTGAAGGGTAAGATCATAATAATTAGTTTCTAAAACAAACCTAATTATCTTGTGATATTTCTCACACCACTCTGATAATATTATTACTAGTGGGATGTTGTGATTCTTGAAGTATATTATGAGAATTGATTAAAATTTTCCTATAAGATTATACCTCTCTAACAACTTGAAATTTCTAATTGATTATTCATATAAAATCTATGACATGGACTCATGTGTATCATAATAATGGGTAGAGACCCATATAAGGGTCGAACCTTGTAATAATTATGTAAGACTCGTGTTCAATAATTTTTAGTTATTATTTGTTAAGAATGATATTATTATTTCATTGGATTAGATACTAAAAAATAAAAAAGGATTACTTATACCAAAAAAATTATAAAATATATCTACACTAATTCAACACCACCCCACCCTCGAATCCCTCCCCCATAGTAGGTCAATCATTTTTGGGTCTTATCTCTAGGTATCTAATCATACCCTACTTCCACCAATTAGATTCTCTTGTTATTCAAATAGATAATTCAAATTCAAATAACATTAATATAGTTTTATCTTTTTTTGGGAAAAACATTTAATGAAAGAACAATTTTATGTTACTCTCTATTTTATATCTCTTCCAAGATGATGTTAATATAGAAATAGTGTGATTTCAATAGATTAAGAGAAATACTCTAATTTAATTTACATATAATAGATATTATGATGTTAATGAAAAGGTAATAAATTAAATTATCATTTATCTATGAGAAAAGGTTTACCCTAAGGTTATGGAATTGTAAACATATAAAAAATTCCCGGAAAAACATGAATGGATTTCTATTTTAAATTTCATGGTTAAATATACTAAAAGAATAATATATAGGGGTAGATTAGAATATATCCATATAGATGAAAAATAAATATTTAATAATTAATCTAAAGGAGTTGATGATATTTGTAGACATTTTTTAGGCTATAGATAAAAGTTATATTTCTCTACAATTGAAAATAAGAAAAAAAAATTACATGTCGATTTGATCCTAAAATTTAATCACTATAAGATATGTAGGATCTTACCAAAGATGAATAACACAATATTCTCAATGAATATGAGTTGATAAAGTCTTGGGAACTCAAAAAATGATTAAATGTCATTTAAATCAATGAGAAAACAAAGAATACACATTGAAGTAATTAATGTTTTATTTTTCTTTTGATGGTGAATAAAAAATGTATGATGAATATAAGAGATCATTATCCCTTATCTCAACGGAAATCATAAAATAGAAGGGAAATTTTAAAGTAATACTCCCAATTTAGTGTTTGAGGTCAGGTGGAATTGGGAACATTACTATTATCTATCTAAATAGGAAATGTGGGGTGTATAATGTTTATGATCATAATGAGATACCTCAAAAGAATAAATTTGATAAAAACTCGAAGGTGGAGTCAAAATTCGTAGGTAGGAAAAATAATATAACATGATGAAAAATAATATATCTAATGATAAAAGAGGGAGAATATTAATTCTCTTCATGTATCTAATTTGATTAATAAGAAGTTAATAAGTTCAAAAAATTCATGTATTAGATAAGGAAACATGAATAATACTCATGTACTGAATAAGATGGAGGTGAGAACAGTTAATGGAACACATCATGAAATATTAACTTAATCCCACCATTAGTAGAATAAAATATTTAAGATGTAAATATGACTATTAAGGAAATAAGTGCTAAGTATTATGAAGAAAATTTGAATTATATAAAAATGGAGAAACATACATTAATGAAATAAAAAAATAATTTAAATTGTATTTATAAATAGTAAATTATGATATATTTATATGAGAATCTAGCATTAAATAAAAAATAGCTAATAAATACATAATATAGTTGTATTGAGTCTTTCAAATATTTACGAATATGGATAATGATTTCCATAAGGCTATGGATTTTAAATCTATGTAATGTCAATTTTATGAGAAATATATCCCAAAATGATTAGTCAAATCTACTACAACTAAATTAAAAGTATTTTTTTCAACTAATAGTTTAAGTAAAAATTAAAAAACTAGTCAAGTTAGGGAAAAGATATTTTATGATGAGTCAACTATATTTGGGGTAGAAAAAATTTCATAAAGAATAATCACCTTCTTGAGGATAAAGAATCAAAAAAATATTTCATGATAACAACATAAATATTTTTATTAAGATTACTATTATCCATATGATCGATCAAATATAAAGTGATATATATATTATTGTAGGATTTATGAGAAAAAATCACCCTCATATCAAAACAACATGTCATTTCTATATAGTATTAATGAATTAAGGGGATTATTTTCTTAAAAAAATAAACACTTTGAAGATGAACATAAATAAAACTATGACTAAAAATTTATCAAGTAGGGAAAATAAAAAAAATGGAGTGTATGGATGAAATTTATAGATGTTACAATCAATATTGTAATTGTGTCCTATATTTTATGACCACACTCTATGTTATTTTTCTGTATTATTAAAATTGAAAGGTAATATAGAAGATAATTCAGGAATAAAATCCAATATGAGGGACAATTTTTATTCTCTAAAAGAGTGCGACAAAGGTATTCCAAGGATTATAAATAGGTTTTTTCCAAAATATATCTATAAATGATTGAGAACTATCAATCTAGGGAGTTATAATTGTTGATAATGAATATCAAAGGATAAACTGTGATATACTCGGTGTTAAATGGATTAAGCACTATTCATTAGGTGTGGACAAAAGATTTGTTTATGGAAATTATGTTTTATTAAAGAAAAATTCATTCAGCATCAAAAATTTAATGGAATTAAGTCTTAAAAATGTTATAGAACTAGTAGAAAAATATTCTAAATTGGTGATCCAATAATTTCTTTCTACTATTGTTCCAAACATAAAAACACACTATGGCATAAAATTATTGGTCTTCATATTCAAAGAATCTTGATTAAGAACATAAATAATGATGTTTTTAGAGATCTAACTCAACTAAAAAGAGAAGGATATATTGTTTTTGAAACATTCTATAGGTTGAATATCATTCAAGTAACTAATAAAAGAGTAGTGATTTATCTTACAATGCCACTAGAACTTATTCATTAAAAATATCAGGACATTATTTGATAATATTATTCCAAAACCGTTCTACATTTCATTACATTCATTTATGATTTCACTATGAGGGACAATTTAATATTTTTGAGTTCTAAGTTTGAACCTGTTGAGATGTGAAATATATGCATAAGATACCATAAAATGAACTCAGAATCTATGATAAAACTTTGAGATCAGATAATCTAAAATTTTACTCCTATAATTATTTCTAATTCTATCTTTCAAATAATGGAATTAAGCACCAATACAGTGCATCATAAACTCCTAAAAAATGTTATTGTGGAAAGAATGAACATAATCCTGGTAGATATGTGTAAAATAATGCAAGATAGACACATTCAAATTGATTTTTTTGGGGGTAAGTTGTATGTACTTTTTACAAGTATAGAATAAGTGTCCAATGAGAATTGTGACACACATGATAACATATTAAATTTGGTATAATTGAATTAAAATAATAATTTTTTTTTAATTTTTTTAGTAGTCCTAGTTTCATGATAATAAAAAATTCAATTATAGGAAGGTTTGAAGAGAAATATGAAGAATGGATATTCATGGGTTATATTTCTAATTCCATGTTCTAAAAATTCAATAATAAAAGGCTTTAAATTTTATTTGAATTTTATATTTTAATATTATTAATAAAAAATCCAAAATCAGATCTGTATATTGAAGTATATTCAGAGAACACTTTGGCTAGAAAAATGTAAATTTATGATAAATAGATTGATGATGGAGTATTAAATGAGTAGAAATGTACCGATTTTGATTTATTCAAAATGAGTGATGAAGATAAATATGTTGTTAATAATAAAATGAGATATTAGAGATCAAAGAATCATATTGGTTAAAAAATTATCATTATAAATCGGGAATCTCTATTCAAATAAGAAAAAGATTTCAAAAAGTAAATCAAATTGAACACATTTTATAGTTTGAACCACATATATTTTTAAAGGTAGTTAGGGACAAGTCGTTCATTAATTAAATGAATGAATTATAGGATCATATTGAGATGAAATATTTTTTGGAACTTTCACAATGTTATATAATTAAAAAATTTAGGGATACTAAATAGGCTTTTTGGGATAAGTTAAATAAAAAAGGGGACGTGTAATAAAATATGAAAATATTTTTTCTGAAAATATTATACACAACATAAATGAATATATTCTTTACAGATATTTTAATTGTGGATATAATATTGGTAATCAAAATTTTCCTTATAATGATAGCTCATCGAAACAAAGAATTTTATCAGATATTAGTGAAATATTTTTTATTGAATAGATCCTAGTATGATTTTGTTTTGTTGAAAAAACTACACGTTTCATTGTTAATAGTGATGAAATCATAGAATATTTTATAATGAATTATTTTTATAGTCTAAAACAGTCTCTTAAATCATGGTCTTTTATGTAAAATGGATTCCAATGGAAAGTTAAATTTATTATAAGGAAGGTTATCTGTAACTGATAAATGAATAAAATTCTCAGAGGTGATCTAATTTTCAAATTATTTTTGAATGATATAATATTTATAGGTGAAATGTAGTATATATATGTGGAAATTGGATATAAAATGAAAATTAAGTTTGATATGTCAACGCTACGAAAGATGAACTACTTTCCTGGATTATAGGTTAGGAAAAATAATATTTATATATCTTATTATCCATAGAAAAAATATGCTACATAATTATTAAAGTGATTATGAATGAATTATTCTATGTGAGTTTTAACAACCATATAAGTTTTAACTAATTTGAAAAAATATTAAAATTGGTGTAGTGTAAATAAAAAAGAATGGAAAATGATCATTCAATGTCTATTTTATCAAACATTTTCATGGATAAATATATTGTATGTAGTGAATCATTGTAAAAAATATATAAGTGATCCTAAGGATCCTATATTACTGAAGGAAAAAAATATAATATATTTTAAAGAAACAATTATTCTATTCTACTATAAAAGTGGAGTATGGAATTAAATCTGATTGGTTTAATAGAAAAATATTGGGAAGGAGACAGTAGTGGTAGAAAATATTATTCGTGTGTAATGAACATTTTAGGTGAATGTTTTGTATTTTTCATAGTAATAAGTAGTGTTTAGTTTAATTATTCCTAGAATATATATAATATATAGCATCTACATTTACTTGTACATAGATGTTGACAATGTAAGTTCACTAGGAATATTAGAATATAGTGGTTGAGATGATAAAGATTATTCTTTGTGATAATAATTGTGCCAAATATATTCCAAAAAAACATCTTCAAAACTATAGATGATGATACATTGATATCCATTATATATTCATCAAAAAATGGAAAATGGATATTTTAAATTAGAATAAATTTCCACCAAGAACTAAATTTTAGATGTGTGTAAAAAATCGGTGATAAGGGATGGGTTTGTTGAGTCAAATTTCAAAATTCTTTTTTAGTCTTTCCCTATATCTTGTGGAAGTATGTGATGAGACCTCACTATACTTCAAATTACATTTTCAAATAAGGGGAGATAGTTTAAATTTATTTTTTTAAAAGGAGGATACGTACAACCCTTTCATTTTCTATTAACAATCTAGAGCTTTGGTTATTCCTAAATGGGAGATAAATTGAAATTGGACTGAGGGGGAGAACATCTGAGCCACTTATCCAAATATTTCATTATCACTGAGAGATATAATTCTATCAAAAATAATACATCATATTTTAGTTTAGTGATAAATAATTCTCATTTTAGAAATGTTGAGACTTGATGATTCTAGTGTTATTTATTATGTTTTTAAAATGATTAGTGGAGAAAATAATTCTAAATAGATTTGAAAACAAATTAAAAGGTAGTATTGAGGATCCTAATTAAATTTTTTATATTTTTTATGTTTTTTATCCTTGTATGATAATTATTTTAATTATTTAATAAGGATATAAATTTTTTAGAATATTTTAGAACTATTCTATGGTTTTTATGATGATTTGATATTTTTTGAATATGTTTTGAGTTCACTAGTTGAATTAAATAATTCTTGATTTTGAGTAATTTATTAAACTAATTTTTTTGAAATATTCATTTAAAATCTAAATAAAAAAATTCATTTAAGTGTTAATTATTCTTGATTAATTAAATTTTAATACGAGTCATGTAGGATCTAAAGATTAATTTCCTTAATGAAGTGGATAATCAAAGAAGACATGAATCTCTATAATAGTCATTCAATATCTATAAGAGTCATTTACTGCTCTATAAAAGTCATATGTAACTCCACATGATTAATTTCACACTTCGTAAGAGTCATTTAAATCTATTTATATGAGTCATTTTCACATCATAATAAGTCATTTTATACTATTCATAAAATTAATTTTCAACTTCAGGAGGGTAAATTTTAGAGGTCATAATATTCATTTTAAACATGTGAAATATCACATAGAGGGAAATTTGGAAAATTTGGGGATCTACATAGAAAATTATAATATTTTTTACTCTTATGAAACAATCTTTATTGGTAGTTTCATATATATCAATTACATATCAAAATTATATAAAGAATAAATAATTCTGAAAGGAAATTTAGAATCTAATTAGGGTGATATTATATCGGCTTGAAGTTCCAAATTTAGATGTTGAAAATTATAAAGTTATTCAATCTAAGTTAATATTGGGTTGTTCAATTATGAGATGTGGCATGATATGGTGAAAAATATGGAAATACTATTCATGGATAGTTGTTTGAAAATTAAAAAAACAAAAAGAGGAAAAGGATACATTAACATTATACAATTCATAAACTAGTGAATTATTGTTTAATGGTGTATATTTCTAATGAAATACACCTATATTTCATTATTTAGTTGAAAGGAGATAAAATATAGTTTTATATTTTCATCTGGGGATATTGGTGGACAAACCCATGTAAATTATTTAATGAGGAAAATTATAGAAGATATTGCTTCCAAAATATTTTATGAGAATATTTATTAAAATGATATAGAATGGGATTTTATGAATTTAATTATACATAATTATTTGTAAATTCCATATACATGAGTAATAGATTGGTGTAAATCAATGTGAATTGAAACTGGAAAACTTAAAGGTAACTAAGTTGATGAAAAAATGGAAACTAAAATCAGTTATCATGAACAATGTGGTAAAGTAATCAAGGTCCATGCATATAGTGATTTTAGATTGAGATGAAAATTATTAAATATCTAGAATCAGTTAGAAATGATTATTAATTAGGGTTAAACATTGAATAATATAGTTTTAGGTTACTAAATATGTGAGGAAATTCTATTTTATTTATTTTGATGGATAAAAATGGAATATCATCACCATCAGTTACTCAAGAATCCTGGATTTTATTTTAATATTTCTCACACTGCTCTAATCATATTGTTTCTAGATAGATTTTTTTATTCAAGTGGGATGTTATGTAACTGTTGGTAAATACATAGGTAAGGAGTCATACCACCCAAAAAACATGTAATTATTGATTCATTTTTTTTTAAAATCTACTACACAGACTCAACTTTATAACACAAAGGAATATGAATACATGTGAGGGATGAACATTAAAAAATTGTGGGTGACTTTTGTTTTGATGTCCCATATATAGGTGCCACTAAAAGGTTCCTCTAGACTGGTTGTCCACATATCCTCAAAATCATCTACCCAAATGCTATTGGATGCCAACTGTCTTTGAGGGCCTAGGTTTGTTAGTGGGGAGACTATTACCTCATTACTAGAGTGCATCACAGTTGGTATACAATAAAAAATAAAGATTAGAAGCAATAATAAAAATTAAACAAAAGATAAACAGTAGGAATAAATTCAATTGAAAATAATCGAAGGAAAATCATAAACATATGATGATTATACATGACATGTGTCTCTAATAATGAATAAAAATCATGTATACATTAAAGCCATATAAGACAAGGATTAAAGGTTGAAAAGTTCAAAAAACGTATCCTAGCTAGCATCATGAGCCTCACCTTAGTCACACGATACCCTTCTTCTAAATAACTATCATGATCCTGTAGTATGGAGCTTTCCCATATCCATACCTATAAACAAATAGTTTGTTTGAGTGCCCCTGGTGGACCGAACAAGGTGTTGGATATAATCCCAATAGGAAATCACCCAAGGTCTAGTGCCATTCAGTTAGTGAGTATATCATAGTCGTATTCTACAGGAATAAATACAGTATGGAAGGATGTATTGAAGGAAAACATCCTATAAATTCCTTGGTCTAATTCATATTCAACATCATTTAAAGATTCAATCCCATTTAAATGCTATGTCTTGGTACCTGGCATGTATCCAATCATCCCCCATGTAGATATTTAATCAATGATTCCTAAACATTCTGTCCATAATGTGCACACAATGAATGAATCCAATAATGTGTTTTTTCTTGGTAGAGGCATCATTTAACTCATTGCATTAATTATTCACTTATAAACCCGGTTCTATCTCTGGAATTCCTAATTTGGAATCCAAGTATCACTCAAGGTGTATCATGAACCAAACACCTTATAATCCCATCCAAATAATTCCTCATTGGAATCATGGTATCACTCTCAGTGTGGTATAACATAACTTCCATTCAAGTTCGTCCTTAGCGGTCCACTATGGGAGCCCAAGTATTTCCCATGGAATATATGATGAAATTACCTCTTACACTGTACTTGGAAATCCATATAGAATCCAACTATCACTCAGTATATAATAGTCATCCCCTAAGAGTCTATTCATAGAAATCCATACAAGGAGTCCAAGTGTCACTCAGTCATAATAAATGTACAATCCATGTTATTTCATCTATGGTGTTTATATAAGAACCCATGTGTCACCCAAATAATATTTTCAATTACTAAAACAATTCCATTTAATAATATCAGGGTTCCCAACCGATTCATTTCAATTTAATCTCCCCTCAGAAGGTATACCTACATATTTCTAATGTTAAAAGGATTATCCTTCAATTTAACTCATGTGAGATTTTTTTTATAAAGTAACATCAATCTTTAAAAGGCTATTACATGGCCAAATCCAAGTTCATAGTCATCCATCCCATCACACTAAACATCTCAATTCCAAATTTGATTCTAATTCATATAAATTATCATTAACAACAAATATTACACGTCCCATTACATGGTGTAATTAAGAACACCTAAAAGGTATTCAATATCATATAACATCATAATGGTCCATTTAAATGCACAACACACCCAATGGGTGGTTCTAATTGTAGGAAAATAACCTCTATTCATTGATCAATTAGTTCCATTAATTATATAGGTCATCCCCATCTCTGATTTCAAGTATTGAATTAAATTTCAAGGGAAAGTATATAATTATTGGGAATTTAGTACAACTATATATATATATATATACAATTTTAATTTAATGTGAAATAATGAGATCCCCAATCATAGGTTTGTAGCAGATAACTCTTCCAGTATCAGCTCTTGATTTGAATCAGATCAAGAGAAAACTGGAGATCAGATGAAGAAAATATAAATAATACATATTATCTTGAGCCTAAATACCACAATGGATACTATGAAGAAATAGGAACTATACTATAGGAATCAAGATCAAAATGACATGGATCCAACGAGACAAATGATTCTTGATTTGGATCTCAGATAGAGGATTAGTAGAAAATTCTAGAATAATATCTAATGAAAATCTCCCAAAAGACAAGGGATACCAATGTGATAGAATTGGATAAATTAGGTTTTAAAACAATCAATTTGGTGTATTTTAGTAATTTTCCATGAAATCCTAGGTCACACAGTTTGGAAACACATTTTTCCAAACCATGTGTCAATCATACACCCTTTTCTATAGGAAAGGGTCACTTGACACTGTTTTCTCACATGATCTGACTAATTGTGCACAAATTATGTGTCATAACACTATAAAAATGGAATATATTCTCACATTGGTGTGCACACCAAATAGCATGGTTTATCTAACTGTGTGGCTTGTAGCTTCCCTATGTCTATCCTTGCATGGTTTAATCTTACTATGCAGCATTACCCACATAGTGTCAATAATCAAGTGACATATATTTTTCACCCCAAATGTCGGGTTTCAGGCTCCAAGGTAGCCTGGTCACTTATGTTACCTAAAAAAACTCAAATGGAATTCATTTTAGACCGTACATAGATATTTAAACTGAAAATATGTAGAATTTAAATGATATGTTCCCCAAAAAGGGTAGGTTTCTAAAGAAAATCTTGCATAAAGAAATTCATCCCTGCAATTTCCTTCCAGGAGTGGTGAATCATAAAATGAAAATAACTATACCTACTATGCTGATACATTAGAGTCCCACTCCTAGGTCACATCCAGTACATAGTCGTGGTTCCATAACACCTGTACTAGAGGAACTAACCAGCCTCAGATAACCTACATTCTATGAACCACAATACATTTTAGATTCTCCCAAAATTATGTATCTACCTGAAACTCAACCTCAATAGGTTGAAAAACATGAGATTACTTTGAATGATATCGGTTTAATTAGGATACATATAATACAATGTGAATGGACTATTACCTCTGAGATAATTGTAAACAATACGTTACTAGCCTAACTCTCTTCAGAATCTCAAATGGCCCGACATATCATTGTGAAATCATACCATGTATTTTGATCCTCCTTTTTATAAACCATGGTTAAACATATAAAAATAAATGATCCCTAACCTCAAAATAGAGAGTTCTTATGTGGGGATTTGTGAGTGATTTATGTTGAGATTTTGTTATACCCATCCACTTCTGAATCAACAGAACCTACATTCTAGTCTTTTAAACGAGACGGGGTCCATGTATATCTACCTATCCTCCCTATAACTAGAACATGGATGATCTTCATGTCCCATCATACAAAGCCTCCTAAGGATCCATCTGAATAGTATCATGGAATCTATTATTATAAGAGAATTCATCTAAGGGAATATGCCTCTCCCAAGATCCCCCAAAATCTAGGACGTATACTCATAGTATGTCCTCAGTCACCTATATCATGTGCTTTGACTAGCCATCAGTCTGGGAGTGGTATACCATGCTAAAAAAACCTATGTACCTAACTCCATCTGTATCCCCTTCCAGAACCCCAATGTAAATGGGAATCCCTATATAAAATGATAGTTTGTGGTATTTGATGAAGTTGTACTATCTCATGGATATAAAACCACATATTTTCATCTACTAAAAATGTAGGTATGATAGGTAGGAAATGTGCATACTTTTTGAACATGTCTACAACGACCCAAAAGAATTATTACCTCAAGGAGACCATGGTAAACATGTCTCAAAATCCGTCATGGCATCGTTGCATTTTAATTTAGGGATGGGAAGATTCTGTAAATGTTCAGTTGGTCACTGGTGTTCCACCTTCGCATGATGACTGGTGGAACTTATCATGAAAAAACCAGAAAAATATCTTTTCATACCTAACCACCAGTATTAGAAATGTAAATCCCGATTGATCATGGTGACGTTGAGGTGCACTACCCAAGATGAAGCATGAATTTATTGCATCATATCCTCACACATTTCCATGGATACCCATATGCAACCATGTATACGCAGAATATCATCCTCACCATTGTTTTAACCAGGAAGAGGGTCTTCACCTTCAACACTCTCCCATATAACTAGGCCTTATGAGTCTGATAGTCACCCTACACTAACTCAGTCTAGAAGGGTATATGTAATATCTAGGGATGATAAAAATATGACCCTGACTATATTTCACCTAAAAGTGTATCTCATAGAAAAAATACAAGAGCCTCCACTCTCTACTAGAATATTAAAATAGTAGTATCTAAGTTCTCTTGTTTAGTTCATCAACCACTGCATTGCCTTTACTAGGCATGTAAGAAAGCATGGTGTCAAAATATTGAAGGTATTCAACAAACCGCTACTACAATTTTTTTTGATTGTGCTATGTAAATATTTACTTGTCTTTTTTGTGGTCTATGTACACCACAAATCAATGTACCAGAAATTAATGTCCCCAAAAATGCACAGCCTAAACAACCACAGCTAACTCAAGATCGTGTTTCTAGTAATTCCTCTTATGTGACCTCAACTATAGAGACTCAAACACTGTGACACTATCTCCATACACAAGAACATATCCTTGTCTGATACCTGATGCATCGCATTAAACAGTGTAAATCATTATTAGCTTTGGAAAACTCAATATTAAGGAAGAGTTCAATCTCCCTTCCATCTCTTAAAAGTCCATATCATGTGAATCTAACCTAGAAAACTTCATACCCATCTTATTCAAGCCCTTAAATGGATCTTATAAGTGTTATAAGTCATGTATTAAATGCTTGTAATATCTATCTAGTCCCAAGAAACATCATTCCTCAAGAACGTTCATGGGATACTATGTGGAAACATCCTCTCTCTCCTTCTCCAAGTCAACTGATACTCCTATATCTAAGCTTATGTGACACAATAAGTGAATTATATCTATCCATAAGTGGTACTTTGTGAGATTATCATACAATTTAATATCTTTTAGTGTATTAAATAGGATCACACGATATTTGGAATTGTCATCTTGGTTGTCATAATACTGCAAGATACCATCTATAAAACCCACTACAAATGAATCATGATAAGGATTGAAACTCATTTCATCAATTCCATAAAGACTATTATAGATTTTGTGAGACCGAATGGTATAAACAAATATTCATATAGACCATAACTTCTGTAAAAAGGATGTGTGTGGTCTGTATGGGGGAGTAAAATCCACCTGATGATAATTGGATCAAAAATAAATCTTTGATAAAACCTAATTTTCTTAGAGTTTTTCATAGAGACAATCTCTCAACAGTAGAGGATATTAGTTATTCACCATCAAATAGTTTAATTTATGGTAATCCACAAAGTACCCAAGAGTTTCATCCAAATTTTTAGAAAATGTACCATTGAACCCCATGGAGAAGTACAGGGCTAGATAAACCCAATGGAAACTAATTATTTAGCTACCTCTTGAGCTCTTGAATCTCAACAATAGTTATCATGTAAGGAGGGATGGATACTAGTAGAACTCCTAGAACTTGGTCAATAGTGAACATTATCTCTCTTACTATAGGTAATCCAAAATATTCTTTTGGTAATGTATCCATGAAACGATCAACTTCCAGAGGAAAATCTACATGATATATTCCTCGATCATATTGAAGTAAACACACAATCTGGGCTATCATCCAACCCATCCCATGATTCTTAGGTCTATATCGACTTTTTGGTATATCCCATTCATCCTTATGAATGAACTCTCCATAATTTGGTGATGTGAAAGTCACCCTATGGAGGTAGGAATCAAAGAATGTGTGAAATTAAACCAACCATTCCATCCCAAGTACGATGTAAAAACCAATAATCTCGGGGAAAAAGAGTCCCCTTACGAAGTGACACCCGTGAATCTCATGGGGCACTCCCTAAACTAGTGTACTTATTCCATTATAATCTACAATGGAGTATCAATCATTATAAAACCATTAAAAGTCTAAACATTGTGCCCAAGGCCCTCTAAAATAGGAAAATATATAATTCTGTGAGAATTAGCTATATCAATAATTTTAGAAGATAAAGTAGAGGCTACAATAATAGTACTTATTACAGTCGAAGGTCTAGGATTCAACTCGTCGAGGTTTTTTTGTTGTAAAAATATTTGGCATGAACCACATCCTTGTGATACTATAACATCTCATTACCTTTATTGGGTATGTTTATCCTCTCTTTGATCTAGCTTTATTTCATGGAGTTTTAGATGATTATTTATAAAATTTTATCATGATATAGGAGAATTTCATGCCATGTAACTAACATACACATTGTGTAGTGGTTTTTGGGTGTAATCCTTTATAAGGGTTTATGTTTTGAAAGGTTACTTGACACGACATGTTTTTACACATTATGAGTTAATTAAAGATCAAATATTGTTCTAAAGCGTGGAGTTTTTTCCACATTTGGACATTATGGGTTTTATGAAATGTAATGGAATTAAAATTTACTTAATTTCCCAAGAAATGATTTTTTGGGTGTCATTTGGGTGTTACAAGTTGATTTGCTACCAGTTATCCCTTTTTCTTGACCGAACATTCCTCTAAGGAAATTTTTGGGAGGCTTTGTTCCTTCTCGATCGATCCGTTCAGTATTTTATATTCATTATAGTTGTGGTTCATCTCTCTAGGTGAGTTACCTTTCTTCTTCTTCCTTTCCATTAATCTTTGTATCATCCTTGAGTCGTGTTATCGGATTCGTTGGTCTAAATTGGTTTTTTATAAAGTATTCTTCTGGATATGTTGTGCGATCTCATTCTAGAGGTCGTTCCATTATCTGTCACGGTGTGGTGGGTGATGGTTCTTAAAATTTGTGGTGTTTTTTATTCTCTACCGACCCTCTTTTATCAATTTGAATAATTTTGAGATGTGTGGACTGGGTTCTAGGTAATTCATTGAATTCATCAGGTTTTCATTGTTGGGGGATCCCATTGTGGGATTATGTGACATGAGATTCAAGGTAGGTGGTTTTATATCTATCCTATTGTGATGAATGTTATTGTTCCTATATTATAACCAAATTTATAAAAGGAATTGGAAAGACTATTTTCGATGTGTTTTTGAAAATATTTTTTTAAAAATGCTTCTCAATAGTAGTTGATAAATAGAAAGAGAAGGGGTATTTTCAATGAATATAAATGGATTTGTGGAATTGTTTTGAATTTTTTTTTTAATTATTATATTGAATTTTGAAAATGATCGAATGGGTTACATTGGGTACATAGGTGGAGTGTTTATCTTGAGGCCACTATCCATATTTTATTGATTATCAGGAGGTTAGCTCATGGGTCATTCACTGTTTCCTAGGATTTTTGTTCTGGGGGACAAATATTTACTTTTTTATGGGGGTTTCTTGATGGGGTATTATTATTATTCCTAGAATGGTGTTCTAGGAATAAGAATGAGAAATTGATAGCTTGTGGTATGAGTAGTCTACTATTTTGACCTATTGGGATCCTTGGTGTTGGTACATGTGCTTCTATTTTTTGTTACTTGGATTTCATGTTTTTTCCTTGATATGCATTTTTATGATTTTGAAAGATGATATGGAAAATGTGATTTGAAATTAATATACCTTATAATGTTTTTTAACTAAAAAATGTGAAATTATTACCATGTTTTCTACGAAAATGAAATATTTTTCATCATCACATGTTTTATTTGAAATGAGCATACATAAATTTTTAAACAAATACATGTTTTATAACACCATCATGGGATCCTATTGACCCTTTTATCTCACACCCTATGCACCTCTTCGGTCATGTGCAGAACTATTTATATCTCCTAATGCCGGGAAAGGAAATACACCATTGTGATTTGAAATTTTTTCATGCCAGATGAGTTGGGTAATTGGAAGTGAGATGGTGGGAGTTCATCCACACTATCACATAGAGTAACTATTTAGTTTTGGTTCATTATAGTTTGACTTATCTCTTAGATATTTTTGATACTTTTTTAGCCATTTCCCCCCTTTTTTCTTAAAATTATTGAATATATTTTTTTAGGTTTATATTTTTCCCTATTACTCCATGGATATATATACCATTTGTTTGTTCAGGATGTGTGAAATCATTCCCTCTAGTTTTTGTTCAATTCCTGGGTTCTTTTTTCCAGCCTATGGGGTTTAGGAATTCCCTAGGGTCATGTGAAAGAATGTATCAGGTGCCATGTTTGAGGGTATCTCGTATTGGTTCATTACAAAATGTTATTTGAGCTAGATAGTTTTTACCTAAAGAGTCCTTATCATGGGACATTTCCTAGATAGTAGATAAGATTTTTAGGACTTGAGATTTATGTTGCGATGAGTTCCTGGACAACTCTTATCGTAAAGAGACTCAAGTTTCTATGGGAAGTTGCGATATGTGTCTCTATTGTTGTGTTTTGTTTTAAATCTTAGTTTTTTCTTATGGTTTTTTTGTTTTGAAATATGATTTATTCTATTGTATGATCGTTCTTTTGTTTTAGTGTACAGTAGTATGCCTCTAAGAGGTATCCCATGAGTTACTCAGAAAGGTTCAATAGATGATCCTCTAGGGAATCCACCAATAGATCATAATCACATCAAAAATATCATACAAGAAGTTTGTGTTGTTAATCATAACGTATCATGAGTTTAGAATGTAGTTATTGAAATATAACTAGTAGCTGGTGGAGAGAGAGGTCAGTCATGGGAATTCTTGAACAAGAAGCCACTGTCGTTTAAAGGAATTAATGAACCTCTTGAGGTAGAGGGCTGGCTAGATTTGATTGATAAAAAAATTTACATTCTAGGGACATATGATAATATCAAGATAAATTGTTAAGCATTCATGCTCGAGTGTTCTAGTAAGCGATGGTGGGATTCTATAGTCCATTTAGACTAACACATGGGCTTAGAGTGGTAGTGTATCAAAACCCTACTCTTCCAAAAAAAAATTATAGAGTCCCTAATATAGTAAATCTATCTAGATTGCATATCATTTTAGTTTGGATAAGAATCTGTGTCGGCATACTCCTATCAGTTTGAAGAGCTTGTCTATTTTTCTCCAAACATTGTAAAGAATGATCAGCAAAAGGATCAAAAGTACCTACAAGGTTTGTGACCATATATCAAATCACATGTATTTATGTTAAACATTTATACCATTTCAAAGATATTATATAGAGTTATGATAGTAGACATGAATATGGAAGGTAATGTTGTAATTTCCACCTCTTCTCTTCTATCTAGTGGCAGATTCAATGGCTTGCCTTGGAAGAAGAAGAAGTGGAGAATTTATTACAGGAGTGGTGTAGGTGCATCTCAACAATGATCCTCCTCTACGCCACTTTATTTAACTAGAAATTATCCCCAAAATTTCTATCATTTTTTAAATTTCATACACATAAGTCATTCTTGTATTTTGATAAGGAATAGTTGCAACAACATTGGATGAATTGGTCACTTTTAGTGCTTCTGTCAATCTATGACTACGCCTCTTTATAATAATGGTTTTTTGGATCAAAGTATACTGTGGGAAGTCATATTATTAAAGGAATTAAGGGATATATCCACAGTCCTTAGTAGTGAATTAATATCATGTAGTGGGTAAGTTTCCAATAGAGGTTGATGTAGTTCCCGTAACACTGAGAGGTACAATATTTATTTAATCTTCTTTAGTGATATCTTTATTTGATACTAGTGACTCACACTCATTTATATATTCATTATTTTAGATTATTATTGTTATAGTGTAACTTATGTACTTTTTTATAGAGTTAGTGATACATCGTCGTAATATGATATAGTAGGGGTTTGGCTGTCATTCTTGTTTGTTAATGATAGATGAAAAGAAGTTTGTCTAAGATTTTATCACTCTTGATCTAGATATATTTTAAATCCTCATTAGTGTGGATTGTCTTTTCACTCACTGAGATAAGGTTGACTATTATCAATGGTGTGATTCATTTCATGTTGCTGATGGGAGTACTCATGTGATTCTGGAGGAGTGGGACTCAGGGTCTAGTAATTCAAGGTCTTTCTTCCTAGAGATCAGGAGATTTTGGTCTTCTGTTAAATTTAAACATGCTGACATTTCTTACATTTTTTATCTTTATGTTGTTTTCTGGAACTTTTTATTTTTTTCCGAGAAGAATTATATGGTCTTCTTCTAGATAGATAGGTGATGTCTACAATTAACCTAGTACCAGTTACATAGTTGATATCAATTCCTTCTTATCGTATGGTCCAGTTGAGATAAAAGTGATCAATATTCAGTTAGATGACCTGTTGGAATTTTTTTTTCCACCTTAGTATTTCAACTAAGACAACCCCTATTCCCTTTTATAAGAAGGGAGATGGTTCAATTTGGTATTGTGTGGAATATCAAAAGCTGAACAATTTAATAGTTAAGAACAAGTACCATTTTCCTAGTGTGGATGCTTTGATTGATCAATTAAATGGGGGAAGTAGTTTTCAAGGATTGATCTTCAATCAAGTTATCATCATCTCAGAGTTTGGGAGTCTGATGTAACAAAGACAACTTTCAAGAGCAGGTATGGCAATTATGAATATCTTGTTATTCCACTTGGTTTGATTAAATCACTATTAGTTTGGATGGATTTTATGAATCGGATGTTCCATCAATATCTTGAATCTTCTGCAATATTGTTCTTGGATGATATTTAGGTTTATTCAAAATCTAAGTGTGAGAAAGATCATCATCTAAGGTTGGTTCGTGAAATGCTGATAAGTCAGTATTTTTATGGAAAGATTTCGAAATATAGTTTTTGGATAAAATAAGCGAAGATGTTAGGGTAAGATATTTCTACACATGGATTATCAGTTGATCTTGAGAAGATGATATTGGTATTTTCATGGAAATGACCATAGAATTTCATTGAGATACAGAGTTTCAATGGTCTTGTTGGTTACTACTGATGGTTTGTTAAATATTTCTCTAAAATGGAATCACCATTAACTAATATTACCAAGAAAGTGGGTAAATTCACATGGGATGAAAAGTTTTAGTCTTTAACAGATGAACTAAAATGAATTCTGACATCAGCTTCTATTCTAATCATACTTTTTCTCAGCACTGGGTATGATATGTTTTTTGATGATTCTGGAACTAGTTTGTGATGCGTGATTATGTAGGATGACCATGTGGTAGCTTATGGATCTCATCATATTTGACCACATGACAAGAACTACCCCACTTAGGATTTAGATCATTCTAAAGTTATATATGCGATAAAATGATTATGGTACTATCTTTTTCTTGAAATGTTCACACACTTCTCTAGTTATACTATTTTTAGTTATATCTTTTCACGAAATGACTTGAATCCCAAATAGATATGATGGTTAGAATACTATCATACTTTTCAATTGGATATCACATAAACCTCATGGACTGGGAATGTAATTGAAGACACTCTTCACAGAGAATTACCATCTCATAATGTCCTGAAATTTAAGGAGGAGTGGAACCACATAGGAATTTTTACTCAGTTGCACTAGGATACTCAAGAAGATGTTTCAGGTGCGGTTCTGACCAATGTTTAGTTATTATCATCTCTCATGGGGTATATTTTTCATTTTCAACAATATAATGAAGTGTCTAGTAAAATTTTAGAATCCTTTATGGTAGGGATACCATTTCTAGTTTCTATTTCTCTTTAGATTTTATATTCGACTTTGCAAAGTGGGTTTTCATCCCAATATCTGTGAGGAGTATAATATTGTTTAATTGTCACAAATATTTTTGGTTCAATAATCCAGCCAGAAAAAAGATGTATTATGATAAGAAAAAATGATTTTGGTGTCCAAGTGTGAAGCGTGACATTGAAAATTATGTGTCCCACTATTAAAACATCCAAATTATAAAGGTAGAAAACTTAAAACGCTCTTGTTTGATTCAACCTCTTTAGGTATCAGTCTAGAAATTAGATGAGGTATCCATGTATTTTTTATTGGATTACTAGGGACTCCTCGAGGGAGGAATTATACCGAGGTAGTTCTTGATTTTTTGATGAAGTCTTATTATTTCACACTGATCAAAGATACCTCTGTGGTTTTAGATCTCGGTAAGTTGTATGTGAAATAAATTGTGAGTTTACATGGGAATTCTTCTTCCATTTTTTTGGATAGGAATCCAAAGTTTACCTTGAGGTTCTAGGGGAGTATCCAACCAGTGATTGGATCACAGGACATGCTGAGCACAACTTACCATCCACAGACATGTAGTTAGAGAGAGTGTTTGATTTAGATCATGGAGGATATTGTTTGTGACTTTGTCATGGATTTCAGTGGATCACGGGATATCCATCTGGGACCCGTTGCTTTTAAAAAAAATAGTAGCCAACTATCAATCAGAATGGATCCATTTGTGTCATTGTATGGTTTCCAGTATAGGTCACCTCTTTGTTTGTATGAGGTTGGTGAAGTATATTTCTATGATTGGTCCATGAGAAATCAGTAAACATTCAAGATGTACATCGAAATATTTTTGAAGGCCAGAGTCAATAGAACTCATATGCAGACTAGCAACGTCATCCTTTTGATTTTACCAATGGTAATTGGTTTTCCATGAATGGTTCTTCTCTGTTGGGTCACCATTGGATTTGAAAATAAGGAACGTTGTCTCTGAGATATGTCGGACCGTTTGAAGTCCCTGATCGTCTTGATAAAGTTTCATATCTATTTTAATTGTTAGTTTAGTGGATAGGTATTGATGATTTTTTCCACATGTCTCATCTTAGGAATTATTATCCCGATCCTGCTCCTATTTAGAGATTAGAATAAATTGAGTTAGAGGTAGATATTTTTTTTCATGAACTAGTTGAGATCATTGACTCTCAAGTGAAAGTCTTACGTGGGAAGTTGATTCGGTTGGTAAATGTTTTATTAAAACATAGATTATATTTTCATGAGACTTGGGAACTATAGTAATTGATGAGGGAGCAATGGAATCACCTTTTTCTGGGGATTAAATCTCCCGCATGAATTTCTAGGTACGGACAGTCTTTATAGTGGGGATTTTTTAACATCTTATTACCTTGATTAGGTATGTTTTTTCCAATCTCTAATATCCATTTTTGGGTGTGGATTTTATATTTTTATTTCAGGATTTTATACGGGCTTTAGGATAATTTTACATCATATAATGGTCATTGCGTATTTGTCATGAGAATGGTTCAAACAGTGAAAGGTAACACGATGTGGAAACTTTTTACACATCATGAGTTAATTAATGATAATATTTTAAACTGAAGTTATGTGTTTGTCATTATATTCAGACATCATGGATTTCACAATGTGTAAAGGAATTACATGTCGTGTAATTTATCAAGAATGTATTTTTATGGATAATTTCATGTTTTAGGTTCCCCTTTTGGCATCTGATTCTTCTTTTCTTTTGACCACAAGCTCTTATCCAATGATTTTGGGAGACTCTATTTTTTCCTGATCAATATGTTTGGTATTTGATCTTCTTTTTAGTTTTGGTGCATCTATTTGGGTGAGTGACATTTTTTCTTCTTCATTTTCATTGATCGTGATAGAACCCGTGAGTTGTGTTATTAGGTTTATTGGTCTAAATTGGTGTTTATTCATGTATTTATCCATATCTGTTGGGTGATCCCATTCCAAAGGTTGTTCCATTGTCAGTAGTTGTGAGACGGGTGATCTTTATTGAGGTTTTTGGGGTTTCCTCTTCTCTGCCAACCCTATTTTCTCATTTTTCTCAATTTAGAGGTGTTTGTGCTAGGTTCTAGGGCCCTCTTTGATGTTTTCCAGTTTTTGTTATTAGAGGATCCCATTGTAGGCATGTATGAAATGAGTTTTGAGGTAGGTATTTCCATCTCTAGCATATGTATATTAACCTTATTGTACCTATTTTATAAAATAGTTTATAAAATAAATTGGCATGATTGTTTTTGTGTGTGTTTAAAATAATTTTTAATGAAAAATGGTTTTCCCTAGTTGTTGATAAATGGAAGGAAGATGAGTATTTTCAATGTATTGAAATGGATTTTTGAAATGTTTTTAAAATAGTTTTTTTAATTCATTGTATTGAATTTTAAAAATTAACACATGGTTAACCTTGCGTACTTAGGTGGATGGTTTAACTTGAGTCCATCGTCCATATTTTTGTGATTATTGGGAGGTTTTCTGATGGTTATTTCCTCTATTTACAGGTCTTGTAATACTATGGGACTAATGTTGACATTATTATGGGGTTTTTACTCATGGGGTATTCCTCTTCCTCCTAGGCCTCTGTTCTAAGAATTTAATTTTTCACTCGATTGATTGTGGTACGAGTAATATGCTACTATAACCTATAGGGATCCCCAGTGCTGATACATGTGCTTCTTTTTATTATTGCTTGGTTTTGTTTTTTTATCCATGATATGAATTTTTAAGCATGTTAAAGATGATATGGAAAATGTTCATTGAAATTGAAAAACTTGATTTTTTTATAACTAAGAAAAGGGGAATGTTTACCATATCTTTTATAAAAATACTTTACTGTTTATCAATACATGTTTTATTTGAAATGAGAATACATGAGTGTTATAAAGATACTTGTTATGGAACACCCGGGTGGGATCCTATTGAGAATGTTATCTCATAGCCTATGCATCTCTTTAGTAGTGTGAAGACCAATGTATATCTTCCAATGTTGGGAAAGGTGAGGAACTTCCATGAGGTAGTAATGTATCGTGTTATCTGAGTTGGGTAGCTGGTAGTGATATGGTGGGAGTGCATCCACAATATCACATGGAGTATTCTATTTGTTTTGGTTCCATTGTAGTTAGACTTATCTCGTGGATATTTTGGCTAATTTTGTAGAAATTTTGATTTTTATTTTTTCTTATAGTTATGGAATATATATTTTTAGATTTCTATTATTCCATATTTCTCTCTGTATATATATATGTCATGTGTTTTTAAAAGATGGGAAAAATCATTCCCTCTGGTTGTTGTTCGATGCTCATGTGCTTGTCTCCAGCCCATGGGGATTATGAATGCCCTTCAGGTTTCTGACATAATAAGTTGTGTTCCAGGTTGGACAGTAACTTGGGTCAGTTCGTTACAGATACTTCCTGGATACCCTAAGAAGATCCACCCTACTATCACTATAAATATAGGGTCTGACTACAATTTTCATGACCACCACCTCATCTAGATTGGCCAGTTTTACTCAATCTCCCTACAGAATGAGAAGCTGCTAACCCTGATCCTATATGTAAAGTCAATGAAAACCTTCTCTCATTTCCTACTAGAGGAAAAGTTTTTCACAAGTTTTATTATAGGACATTATTATCTCATGATCGGTATTCCACTGGGTCTCTCATACACTGAGGCCTTGTATGTCTCAGTCTACCACACTAGTATCACCTAACGTGGCTACATAAGTTCTTTCTTTGGATAATAATGTCACCAAGTTTAACTCCAAATGACTCATCCAAAAACCAGTCAATGTAGAACTAGATCTATATGTCGAACCACCCAAGATCACACATTCATCCTCTCTTAGTTTATGCTCTATGATAAGTAGCTAATTCACTATTCCAGAAATGGTATTCATCCGAAAGACATTCTCATATGATCTTATGTAAAACTTGAGACCATCCATGAATCTCTTAGCTATAGATAACTAATCACCCATAAAAATAGGTTCAAAAATCTAAAGCTTAGTAAAATGGTCCATGTAATCCAAAACTAATTGTATTCCCTACTCTAGGTGCTTCAAACCCCATGATATATCATCCATCAACATCTCAAGATAGAATTAGTAGTATAAGGATTTATGCTAGTCCCTCCAATCCATATCCCAATGAAGATCTATCTATGTAACAATATATCACCATCACATGGAATAATAATGCGGTATATATGTAGTGACATTTACCCTCTTCTATAGAGGTGTATGTAGATATTCTAAGGTAGATAACATGGCCTCTATCCATGAATTGGTATCCTATAGTCTTCCGTCCCCTAAAAACATGGGCGGATGCTGCTGCTGGATCTTAGTCATCAACTCCACCATATTTGGGGTAGGTCACAATGCTCCCTGAATAGTTTGAATGAACTGTATAATGCACCCATGTAACTATTTCTACGAACCTATGTCAATTAAAACTACTATCTCCAAAACTAGAACTATTAGAGGATCTACCGGTAGCCCATGCCCTACCAACTCTAGGGTAAGGTCTTATCCACCCTTCTAGAATATGACCAGTGGTCATCGTGATGGCATTAATCTACAATTCCATACACACACCTCAGACCAAGAACATTTTCAATGTTTACCTCTCAAAGTGCATAAATATTAATAGAATAGGTATAATAGTTTTCAAATAATAACAAACCTCTCTTCATTCTTCTTTATCTAGGTCTAGGAAATGTACAAATCATATATAAAATCTATAGATACTACGTACATCCCAAAACTAAGGTCGGGTCTGGGCCATGTTCTTTGCATTAATCCATTTCAGTTTTCATTACATTTTTATATTTATTTTTCATTTTCATTTGAATCCATATTCATTTCACATTTTATCACAATTTTTTTTAAAAGGATAAACCAATGGTTTAAAAAATTACGATCCCTAAGATCCTATAAACATCATGACTCAAAATGTGGGACCATAACCCATAGGTCCCAAGATTGAAACTTGGCTATTATACCACATTTTTAAGTCAAGAGCCTGGGTTCCAATGAATGGTTTTCTAAGCCTTGTTGGCCACATGGACTCAAGCACATCTACCCAAATTCCAGTGGCTATCTACTAGCAGTGAGGGCCTAAGACTGATAGTTGGGAGACTCTGCCCCCACTACCAGAGTGTAGCATAGTGGATATACAATAATAGATAAGTAGAAGAAGTAGTAATAATAATAAGACAATAGATACATAGTATGAATTATTACAATAGAAAATACCAAAGTGAAGCTCATATACATATAATGATCATACATGTCATATACCTCTAGTGAAGCATCAAAAATTCATATACATGGAAGTTGTACATCACATGGAACAAAAGTAAAAAAGGAAAACAAGTTTCCCATCTAGCATCCTAAGGCTCAGCTCGATCCCATTCTCCCTTTCTTCTAACAAAAAATAATGATCCTATCATAGGAAACTTTCCCTTAACTATATATGAAATAATATAGTCCTTTTAGTCACCGTAGGCATCCCAAATAGGGTGTGAGATATAATCACAATAGGAAACCACCCAAGATCTAGTTCCATCTAGTCAGTGAGTACAAAACAGTCACACTTTGTTACCAACAATAGATTATGCTAGGAATTACTGAAATTAAGAATTATATAAACAAAATGTTTTCATTTATAATCAACTTAATTTAAATATTTAATCTCATTTAATTACTAAGCCTCGTGACCTGACATGTATCCAAGCATCCTTGATGTAGATATTTAATCAAGGATTCCTAAAAAGGTCCTCCATAAAGTTTTGACAAGGACCAAATTCAATCTTGAGTTATGGCTTGATAGACACATAATTTATCTCATTCCATTCATTATTCATTTATGAACAAGATCCTATCCTCAAGATTAAAAATTTGGAATGCATGTATCACTATAGGTGTATCATGAATCAAACACCTCAGAATCCAATCCTAGTAATTCCTTATTGGAATCATGGAATCGTTCTAGGTGTTGTATAACATTATTTCCATTTGCGTCTTTCCTTACTGTTCCACTATTATATCCCCAGTTCCTCCCATGGAATATATGATAAAATTATCGTTGGTTCCATCCTTGGAATATATATAGATTCCAAGTATCACTCAGCATATAATAGTTATCCCCTAAGAGTTAGTCCTTTACATTCCATATAAGGATTCCAAGTGTCACTTGGGAAATCCTAGGGAGATTCAAAAAGAATATTTCCAGGGAGTTAGCATAAGAACTCATGTGTCACCCAATTCATATTCATAATTATTCAAAAAATCATTTAATTATATCATGTTCATCACCAGATTCATTTAAATTTAACCTCACCTCAAAAGATGACTCAATCCATTTCTTACCTTATATGGCTTATCCGGTAATTTAAATCATGTGGGAATTTATTTATAAGTGAAACACATGATTTAACAAGCTATTACACTACCAAATCCAAGGGCATGGTCATCCATCCCTTCCCATTAATCATCTAAATTCCCAATTTAATAACAACTCTGGTAAATTACCATTGATAATCAAACATTAAAAATCCCATTACAAGGGGTAATTATACTCACCGCAAAGGTATAAAATTTTATATAACATAATAATGGTACATTTAAATAGGCATCATACCTAGGAGTGGTTCTAATTCAAGTCTTGAAACCTCTATTCATTGGTCAACAACATCCATCAATTATATAGGTCATCCATATCAATTCATTTCAAGGACTGAATTCCATTTCAAGGGTGTCTCTCTAAGAATTGGGAACACATAATTATGAAATATATATATATATATATATATATAAACACATTTAATTTGAAGGAAAATCATGAGAACACCTACCATGGGGTTTTAGTGGATCGCTTGTCTAATATCATCTCCCGATTCGACTCAGATCAGAAAAAAATCAAAGAACGGGTGAAGAAAAAATAAATAGGGATATTATATTGCATATAAATTGCACTGGTGATAACAATAAGTATGTTAAATGGAATATAAGGAAGATAAATATTACTAGAGTGGATCCAATGTGACAAATGGTTCTACATTATGAGCTCAGATGGAGGTGTGGCAGCAAATCCAAGAATAGTCTCCATGAAGAATCTCTCAAGAGAAAATGGATGTCAATGTGAGAGAATGGGATAAATTAGGTTAAAATAGAATTAATTGGGGGTATTTTTTTAATTTACTAGGAAATATTGGGTCACACAGTTTTCCAAACCATGCATAAATAGTGTTCCCTTTGCTGCAAGAAAGGGGCACCTCGCATGGTTTTCTCACATGGTCTGACAAACCATGCGCAAACTGTGTCTCAGACCACTGTAAAAATTATACATTCTGTGGATATGGAAAAGAAATTTTGAATATGTGATTATGGTTGATGAATAAATAATTAATTAATACTTTACAAGAGTGAATAAAATTTTTAGAAGCATCAAAAGTTTCAAAGATACACTGAAAGACTATACTGTTGTCAAGAAATTAATGAGAAACCTCCCTAGTCAGTTTGATCTAAAGATTTATGATTTTGAATAAGTGTCTGATTTATCTATTTATGAGTCACATATTACTCATGTTAACTATATGATTAAGAAATCTTTGTTGTTAAAGAACTATATCAAGGATGAGATAGAATTACAAGCCATGAGAAATCTTATAATCACTGAATGTAAATATAAATTCTCAAGTGAATATAAATATGAGAAAGAAATGTAATAAGATTATAAAAGAATAATTTCTATTTTATCAATGAACATTTGAAAAGTAAAAGTTAAGTAAATATTTAAACTCCAACTAAAATGTTTTTAATTTTATGGAATTGGGTAATTTTCTAATGAAAGAATATCAAAAAAACTAGTTGTTTTAAAGATTATTAAATGTAAGAGGGATTCAAGAAGAATATATGAATAAAAAAGTCTAAGAAATATATATTACTAATTGAAGTAATGAAAATGTTCACTTGATGGAAAATAAGGATCATAGTGAGTAACAAGGTTATGACCACTTCACATAAAATAGTCAATCCAAATAATAGCTTCCTATAAAATATTGCAAGTTTATAGATCATATTGAAAACATCAAAAGACATCAAGTGGTTTTTAATAATTTCAAGTGGTTTAAGAAACATATTGTAGCACCCCGAATAAAATCACTCAATAGTATATTAGCCAGAGTATCACATGGCCTAACACCCCCCCTCCAACACTATTGGTTTCTGACTGGCAGTGAGGTCTAGAATCACATATTGGGTAGACTATTAACTTGATATCATAATAATCAATTACAAATAAATAACAAAATTACATCAATATAAATAATTAGAGTACTTATAATCAACACCACATACACTCTATAACAACAAAATATTATGATATATAATTATATTTCTTTACAGATCTCCCTCACTAAATATGACATAACCAAAATAAACCAATAATAAAATACATAATGAAGATACAATAAAACTCATAGCCTTATCTTAATGCCATCACCAATCCCGATAATTCTACACGGACATGATCCACAATGAAAACTTTGCTCAAACCAAGAATAATAGACATAAGATATGGAGTCACTCTCAGGTGCACGTGTAGTTTTTCAAAAGTATATCTTTGTAGGGACACAATAATTTCACCGAATATACATCATCATATCCATATATAATCATGATAAAAATAAATAACATGACTCAACTACATGAAATATTGCATATCGGATAATAATATGATAGATTACCCACCACAACACTGATTTGTACCTTCTTAAACCTATTTTGGAGAATGGTCACCTAAATGAAAAAAATCCCAACCTATTAATGGATATTATAGGTAGGGTAAATTGACATGCGTTGACTACTTCCCTCTTACTTGGGGAGGGCCTATACTGAACCTCAAATACATCATACCATGTCTTGAAATCTACCCAATTACTTTGGTAAATGCCCTATAAATGTTTTTGTGTGACTACATTCTCACTCAATGTATCCTATTAAAACATCTTCTCACTTGTGTTGCATCCAACAAACTAGTCAGGCAGCATATCACAACCATCACCAATAGCTTCCCACTCATGCCGGTCTATGCAGGAACTTTCTCACTCAATGTGAGTTCATACATCCATATCATGGACTATAATGTATCAATAAATATAGAACTTAGAAACACCTTTTTACTCCAACTGATGCTAAATATCTCTATCTTGGACCATAACATATGAATCAAGTCAATTTTTTCCAAAAATTTCTTACTCGAGATGATTACATGCATCCACATATCTGGAATCACATTCTTAATAATGTTAAGGTATCATATCATATCCAAGCCAATAACTTTTCCATTAATGTGTGGTCATATATCACATCAGGGACTTATATCATTTAACTCATGGTGGTCCATGAAAATTAATACTCACTAATGTTATACTCAAGATTCCAGTCACATCATCATGAAAACAAAAAACCATGAAAATACATGTATCAACAAAAATAATAATTACACTTATCTCCCACTCTCATTATAAAACTCACATCAAGACCATTTCTCTCATCTATCCCCCCACACAACCATGACACCATATATCACACTAGACCCATGGTATACTCACCTCGAGATTTCCTTGGTCTACCAAGCTTAATATTCTAAACTCATCCGCATTATCCTAGCTCATATAGGGGAAAAAAATACATATTCAAAGATTAACCTAATATCTACAAGACAATTCCAACTTCCTCTCATCACCCCATGGTGATTACATCCCCCGTATGATAATAGTATTATAGGTGTAAATAATAAAATATAAAAAAAATTTCTTTTATAATTAAACTTTTATTCATGCTTAATTGTATATTGTTTTATTTATATTGTGGTAATAGGAAATGAAATATTGAAACTAATGAAATGAATCCTATATGATCAAGATTCAAATCATAAAAATATAATTCACATCATGAGAATTTAATGATATTAATCCATTTCATAAAGAGGAGGTTTGAGGGAAAATGATAAAAAACGGGACTAGGCATCAAACATTCATAGTACGAAGATGATATTAATGCAAACAATATCCAATATTTAATGCCTAGAGACAATTACTAAGCTTGACTATAAAAAATACACCTAGGAGAAGAGCATCATTTTTTATAGTCTGACACCATTTTTCATTTCATGAAACTTTCTCACTAGATTTTGAAGCTCTGATTTTATAAATGATATGGTTGATAATTTATATTCATCAATTCAATAACCCTCAAGGTAACCTTTGACCCATTATTTATGAAAAATTATTTAATTTTTGACACCTTGGACTTTATTTTATCCTATAAATATATCAGGTATGTTGTGTTGTTGAGGATTTATATATTGAACCCTATGAAAATGTTCTTTGCTACATATCCCTCCATCATACCTACTAGACAATTTATTTTAGTGGTTTACTTTCTTTATTTTCCCACCCCCTCTTTGTAATAATGAGGTGGTGATTTTATTCATACTAAAAATGAAATGATAAGGGGAATTGTATTGAATAAAATTTTGGTTCCTTTTTATTTTAAATTGGGGTCTTTCTTCAATTCCTATAATTCTATTATCTTTATTATTTTATGAATAACGATTTTATTCCAATGTATGTGATGTATAATTTAAAAGTGATTACTAGAACTAGTTCATCTCAATGACAATTTTGTTGGAAAAATTCTACATTAAAAATACTTTCTGTAATCTATTTTATTAAATAACTAAAGTATCAAGAGCATTGGTAAAAAGGGTAGTTAGTTGGAGAGTGTGAGTACTCACTAAAAAAAGTGCCCTACATGAACCTAATTATAAATAAAACTTAAAGGAATCATGGTATTAAAATTTTATTAATTGTATGAATCTATTTGTTTCATACATAGTTTGGTTTGTTTTTATTTTCTCCCCCTTATTTCTCAAAAATCCACATGATCTATAGTTTTGATTTATTTTTTCAAATAAAACATAATTTAGTTATTACTATTTAATTAATTGTACATCTCTAACATTTCCATATTGGATAGACCTTAGGACTTACATTATTCAATACAACTAAATTGTATTGTTTGTGGGTATGATTTTTATGTTTTAAAAAATTATAAATTCAATATCGATGTTGTAATTAAAAACACCTTTGGATGTTACAAATTTTTATCACAATTTTTCATGATAGGAGAGGATATTGTTTAAATTTGTTAATTAAGAAAAAAAAAATTATCATATATTTTTTATTTATTTTATCATAGTGTTTTAAAATTATAATTTTTTTTCTTTACTGAACTTGGGTTTTTTGGTTGTGATGGAAGGATTAAAATGTATTTTTACTATAAATTAAAACATAATAATCCTTATTTGGGACTGGACACATAAATTTTATGAGTGTAAAATGATGAGTAGTCAAATATAAAAATTCCTACAGCCATACCCAAGCATGGAATATGAAACACTCTATCACCTAAAATCATTTTTTTAAAAGGTGTGTTAGGAGATGATATCTTGGGTAGTAAAGTTGAGGTAAGTTCCACTTCCAAGGATAACATTTTTCAAATAACCAATTCCCTAAATATTAATTTCTTAGTGGATGAATAAGAAGATAAATAAGTAGGGACATTAGTTACCATGTCTTTATATGAATTATTTGTAAACCTAGGATCACATTCAAAGACAGAAGAAATACAATAGAAGAGGATATAAGCTAGATTTTAAATGAAATTTATAAAATATTTTAGAGGGACATAAGAGGATGAATAAAAATAAATTGATAATTAATTATGTAGATGTTGATTAAGAAGTAGTAGTTTAAGAATAATAATTTTTAGAGATATCATTTATTTAAACTAGATTAACGGATGAGTGGAACAAATGCATCCAGGAATGGAAAAAATAATAATTATACTGATTCTTGATAGATTCTGAATTATTTCTACTTACATATATATTTTTAATATTTTGGTCACCACCTAAAAATTTCAAGATAATATCAATGTGGAGGAGATGATCTAATCTGTATGTACTTTATATTTAGAATATAGTTATCCCAATAAGGTTAGTTTTTCATCAAACACCTATCATATAACTCCAGAAAGGTCGAGATAAATGTCAATAAATAAGTTTTTTATGAGAGGAAACCTGAGTTTTTTATTTCATTCTAAGACAATAAATTTTATTGATTTCATCAAAATTAATTTCATATTATTATTTTAGTTTCAATCTTCTTTATCTCTTTGATAGTAATTGAATGTACCTTATTCATTAATTAGTTGTTAAATTTGTAGGTCCATAATGAAGGCACATGTATGAAATAAAATGTAAAAAAATTAGTGTAAATAAGTATATGAACACCATACAATAGAGGATTATGAGTTATATTGTTAGTGATTTTATTCTACTCCCTTAAATTTACGGTTGATAAATTTTAATTATAAAACGCATGCCTCATATTTTAAATTTTTATTGATTTTCTGATCTAGTAGACATGCACACCTTAGGTTAACCATCATCTCATATTTTAAATATAATTTCCTATAAATTGAAATAAAAATTATGAAATGAATAATTATATATAGACATAGTGATATATATTTGACGAATAATTTTTTGGGGAATTATTTGATTTATATTATGATTTTTTTTAGATTTTACATTTCATGAAAATCAGATTTGTTTTTTGATTTATTTAATTTTATTGTGTATTCCCATGAGTGATTTCCCCAATTGGATGTTATAAATCATGATAAATTTTCTATTCTGAATTTTTCTATTATTTCTTAAGTATGATTCATGAGAGATTCATGCATGTTTTCATCTAGAACATTATTTTCATCATGTCAAATCTATGGTGGTAAAATTTAAATTTTAAATGATTGAGGCATATTTTTATGGATCCATTATACCAATACCTACCTTCACATCAATAAATATCAAAACCATAGAAACCATGAATATCCTTATTTTAAAAAATCCACAATATAATCCCACTTTATCTTTTCCTAACCTACCCTAGGTATTTTTCATGATTATCAAAAAAATGTGATGGAGGCGGAACCATGTTGGTATGGATGTGTATATCTAAATAGATAATTATGTGGTTGATTTCATGGTATATTGGGTAAATTTTCATGATTATATATTAATTTTAATTTATTACACAGCTATTAAAAAATAAAAAATAATAATAAAATGGGTTGTGCCTTGGAGGGTCAAAATTCACCATCACATGACCGATGATTTTTATTATTTTGGGTTTCATTGTGGACGTCAAGCCTGTCCAAAATTGACTTTCAAAAAATAAAAATAATTAAATAAAATAAAAATTGTGTCTATTCATTAATTTTATTTAATTATTTTGAGACCTTTCTTTGTGCTTGTGAATAAGAGATATTTCATCTCTGGTGGATGAAATTATCTCTAAGATTTTTTTATCATCATGGAATGTAAATTAGAGATTAACATCCATTTTTATATTTAGTTGTTTCCCATCATAACCCACCAACCCTAAAGCCTCAAAAAATATTGATCATAATAATGAATCCCTATTGATTTTTTCTGATTTTATTCTATATGTGGTGGAGAAAATAGGTGCATTCCAATCCTATAGTATTTAATATGATTCTAGTTCTATGAAAAATCTATTTATATTTTTACCTTTAATGTTTTTTTTAAAATAAATTCAATTTTCTAAAAATTTCTAGTGTCAGACACATTGATAGTTAATTGAAAAAATCTAAATGAAAGAGAGGGGATTCATGGTTATGTCTAAAGAGAAAAATAAATTATATTTTTGACTTATTTCATTGAAAAATTTGTATCTAATAAATTGTAATATTGTGATTCTAGAATATTCAATTCCCAATTTGAACACTTTATTTTTATTAACATTTAAAGAATAGGAATCATATGTTATTTTTTAAAATACTTGGGGAAAAAAATGAGTTCATGTGTGAGGGGATTTGATATTCACATTTCATGCATATGTATTTGATTATAAAAATAATATTTCTGGTAATTAAATTGATTATTCTTCCCTAGTTATTTATTGATTTATGAATATTGTTAATGGAGAAAATGAAATGTTGAATCGGATAAAATTAATTTGATAAAATTATGATTCATGTCATCAAAATATAATTCACACCATGAAATGTTCATGGCATGAATTCATGGATCAAATGGGAGGTTGGAGGAAGAAACTAGAAAAATAGGGATATAAGGCACACATTAATAGAGTTAAAGTTATATTCATGTAGTGAGTATATAATATTACATGCCCAAAAACAAGATGTGATCCTACCAATGAAATGAAACATAGGGTAATAGAATAATTTTATCCAGTTTGGCACTATTTTTTACTCTATGACACTTTCTTACAATATTATGAAGCACATATTTTCTAAAAATTATTTTTGGTAATCACATTCATTTATTTAGTAACACCTAGGGTTGGCTTGGACCAATTATTTGGGTGAATTTGTGAAATTTGTAATTCTTGTTGGTGAATTTTCACCTTTAAATATATAGTATCAGTTGTTTTTCCTAGGAATTAGAGATTGAATCCTAGTGAAAGGTTCTTCGCTGCATAGTCCTTCATTAGACCTACTCCAAAATTTATTTTAGATTTTTATATTAATTATTTTATAACCCTTTCATTACTAACTTGAGGGGGTGACTTTATTCATGCTAATTATGTAATAATAATGGGGATTATACTTAATAAAATGTTTGTTAATTTTTATTTTGAATTGGGATTTTATTTTTCAACAATTATTCATATTCAATTATATTTATTTCTAAATCCTTAAAAAAATTATACAAAATTGAGGGAGAGATAATTTAAAATAAAATACTAGAATTAAGTATTATCTATGACCACTTTTTTGGCCAGATTTTACATTTAAAAATGGTTTAGGTTACCTCTTTTATTAATTGACTGAAGTATACTGATCATTAGCAATATGGATGGTTAATGAGAGAGATATTATTCACCTACACTAAGGATCCTAAAAAAATTATTTAGAATAAAAATTAGTGTAATCATTAGCTATCCATTTTATTAATTACATAAAGAGGATATTCCATTATTAGGGAACTTTGTATTTGTTTTCTCCTCCCTATTTATAAAAAATAATCATTTTGGGTAGTTCAAATTTACTTTCATATAATTATTCTTAATATAGGTATTATTATTAAATTAAATTAAAATAAATAACTTTTCCTCATGGGAATGACCTTGAGACTTGTAATATATTATACAAAATAAATATAGAGTTAGTGAGTTGTGGTTTTGTGTTTTAAAAATTTATAACATTGATGACCTCATTGGAATTAATGATGCCTTCAGATAGTACAACCATATGACCAAAATAAAATTAACCTCAAGTGGATTTTAAATATTCAGTTTCAGCACCCATATCACAACCCAAACTATAGTCCCATCTTGTATATCCTATGGTAAATCTCTCCAGACCATCATCTTGAGTCACCCTCCAAGTCACACTACCTAATGGATGAATGCCTTATTCTGATAAAAAATGCACCAAGTATACATATTACCCATAAGAGTTTATTCCTTATCATAAGTGAGATATACAACAATATCATACACAATAAATAGTACTAAGACTCTAAAGACCAAGATATTTTACCAAGGAGGTCAAACCATATATACCAATTACATATCTAGAATCATCAGACCTAAACTAGGTCACTTGTAATGTCAACTTATATCATCTCCCCATAGAGACATAATCCCATGACAATAAAAAACAACCAAAATGAAATGGATCACTATATCCAACTATCGATTTGTCAATGCCACCTCATTTCTTTACCTAGGAACTCTTGGTCCATATCACCTTTTAAGGTGAAACAACCTTTACATACATAATTATTTTATAATTTTATATGAATATTAAATACATTTCAAAATAATGTAAAATCAATGTCTGTAAATAGATAGAATATTTGGATACTAGATACATAATTATTTTATTTAATAAAATATCTTTAACATATCCTATAAACTTATGGTATCATAGTACCCTTGTTAATCATTTCATACTTAAATCCTTTTTCATTACCTATTGGAAATAGAAACATAATAATGGGTTAGCATCAATTATCAGTAAGGTTAATCATAGTAGATATCCATCAATGATCATATGAAAGAATAAGATACATATAAGGGTATGATATCTGGATTGTAACTTATAATGCTCATACCCAAATTTTTCATAGATCATAAGTAATGAGACATGGAATAATGAATTAAAATTAAAATGAAATGAGTCATAAGAGTATGGAATTTAAAAAAAAACATAATACAATAGAGAATATCATAAACAAAATAACATGTCCTCTAAAATTTATGGCACAATAATAATCATATAACATTATTTTTTTAGTCAAGTATCACTACCAATACTATTGTAGTGGACCAAGTCCCCTAGTGTATTGGATTGATACCCCATTAAAATATTTATTTTGTACATTTTCCCCAAGACTATCATAGTGGATAGAGTACTTTCAATTAATTGCTTCACTCTATATTTCAGTCCATATTTACTCAGGAGATATCCATATTTTTCCAATGAATTAAAAGGATATATAATTCTAGTCCCATCAATAACATAATTAAAACCATACATATATGTTCCATAAGATCATAAAACATTCATCAGTTCATTATTTAAGAACATTTATAAATAAAATGGACTCCAAAAACATTCCCTTATTTCTTCACATCATAACCCATGGAAAGGAAATAGGTTTCAAAGAGATTCTATAAAACATAAAAGACCCCTTAGAATTAAACGGGTTACGTAGAATCATCCGCAAAACATCATAATAATATGCTACATAACTAATAAAATTTGATGGTATAATATGATCATATCCCTAGTGAATCATAACAATCCATGAAGGATTTTAACATAGGTGTAAAATACTATTAGGAGATCATTAGAATATTTCTTTTAAAATAAGGAAAATATATTTTTCCCTTCGTCACCTTTAAAAACCAAAAAATACCAAAATATTATGAAAAAAAATAGTTGAAAATAAACATGATAAAATGTAATGTATTATCCAGATAAAATAATAGTAATTCATTAATGAAAATATATTCATTCAATAAATTTTAAAACAAAAAAAACCTTTTGTACTTTTTTGTAAAAAGTTATAAATAACAAGTTCAGAAAAAATTATAAAAATTTTATTAACAAATTTTTAAGATAAATTAAAAAATGATTGAAAATTATTTTTTCCAATATTTTTAAAATAGAAATAAACATTATATATTATATTTTAAAGATCACGGGCCTAGAAGAAAATGTGTGTTGACCAAAGAAGAAATAAGGCCAACTATTTTTATAAACATTTTATTGATAATTTTAAGTTATAAAGAGATTATAATGAATTTAAAACATGAAAAACCACAAAAATAAAAAAAAATAGAATAAAATATATGGGTTTTCAGAGATATATTTCATTTAATTCCCACAATGGTGACCCAATCATAATCAATCCTCAAAAATTAGATTATAACATAAAAGGTCACCTCAATCGAATCTGGTTACATACTCATTGAAAAATCTTTTATAATAAATATATATTTAATTAATATATTCCTAAACCATATACATTCATAAATTAAAATTTATAATTTCTTTATAATTTCTATTTAACCTTGTTTTATAATTTATTCATTAAGATGAACATCTAAGTGAAAACTGATTTGTTTTCCACGCATGTTTCAGTTCGAAGGATCTGGTCCATACACCTTGGTCAGGAATTCATTGTATCTAAAATATTCAACATTGAATAAGTATCATATTTATTCATTATAAAAACTTTTATAACCATACATATAAAGTGATGAGGAAAAAATAATTAAATCACTTTTTGGAGATGACAATTCTTTTGTATACCATGGTGATGATTTCACTTTTTAAAGGATATAATAAAAGAAATTTTAATAATAATTTGACATTTTAGAATTAAATTTTTTTCATAAGTATTAGTAATATTATTTAAATATATCATAATTCCCATCCATTTAAATATTAAATGATATATTAGTCAATTAGCTTCCTGTAGGTGCTACTCCATACGTACGCATGAGCGATGATAGGATTTTTTAAAGGATGGGGAGAAGATAAAATATTGATCTATAAATAATTTTTTTTTCAAGATAGGTAATATTCCAATTTAAACTGGTCAAAATGGTTATTGAATATTCTTTGAGGATATTTATTAGGAAATTAACATGAAACTGTTTGGTACGAATATGTAACAATTCTTTTGGTACCCTCCTAAAAAAGGAACCTTAAGGATTCATGGATAAATATTTTTGTAAGAAAAGAACATCAAGATCCTATATAAGGATTTTGGATGATAAATTAGCAGGTATGTGTTAAGATAAATAGATCTAATATTGTGGATAACAGAGTATATTATGTTCCCATTAATAAGATTGGTGGGTGGAAAACTTTTAAATATTTGAAACATTATTATATAATATATGTCTTACTCAAGTAAAGTGGCTCCAAAATTAAAAATATTAAAATATAAAATGTATATTATAATATTAAAAACAACCAATAAAATTAAATCTAGTGTTTTGGGAAATTTTAATTCTTATCTATTAGGTTAACCCATTCATTAACCCTTTCATTCCTTGATGTGAAAAAACATTTTACCATCGTAACTATTCATTATGGAAAAAAAATTAATCCGGTCATATTAAATTACATTAATTATGATTATTAAAAATATGGAATTTATTTTAAATGATTAAAATTATGTAACATGATGAATTTCATTTTAAATTAACTTTTCAAAAGGTGAAAAAATTGTTTTTAGATAAATGAATTTTTAATCATGAATGTAATTTATTCTTATTAGTTTCCTAGTAAAAATCATTAGATGAATGATAAACTAATTTAGTGAATATATTATATATTAATTTACTTAAATTAATTCATAAATAGTAATTAATATAATTTATTAAAATAAAAACATATTGGGCATAAAAATTAGTTTTTAAGGACAACGATACTTTTTACTTTCAATTGATTTTATTTTCATTTCGAATAAAATAGTTGAGAATGTGAATTCATTTTATACATGGGTAAAATATATTTTTTCCTAATTCAATTAATCATATAAATAATTTTCAATCAAATTGCTATGAGATAAATTTCACATTAAATTATAGTATTTTAATAGTATATAGTGTTTCATTTAAACTCGGTGTTACATGTGACTAAATATATCAAACACTTTGAAGGTATTTGATGAGATATATATAATAAAATGTCATGGTGCCATATTATAACCCCTTATAAGAATATATCACTTGACATTACATTAATCTGATACTAACAATGGAGGGTACATCAGCCTCATCAAATCCTCAGGTCACCACATTGTTTCACCCAGTTTATGGTTTTTCCAGAAATCATTGACCAATTGAGTGAAAAGATTACATAAAAAATATCTTTTCAATCAAGAAACTCCAAAAATGTTTCCTCATAAGAAATATAATTCTTTATATTTATCTCCTCTGAGTCATGTTTATATGAATGACCAACTATGTAATTCCTCATGTGATATATATGGAAGATACTGTGTACTTGAGAGAGATTTGGCAGAAGCATCCAACATTAAGAAACCATCATAATACGATAATGTATTTGTAATGAAACAATATATATAGGGATTAAAGTTACCTTATTTAAAAATATCATAACATTATTCCATTTAAATATTAATAGGAATACCCTTTCACCAACATTAGACTATAGATATCACCGATGATTGTCAACATAACTTTGATATCGACTCTTGGATACCCTAGTGTATTGATGAATGGGTCTAAATATATCTACCATTTCCTTAGTTAAATAAGGTCCCAATATTTTTTTTCTCAAACATTATCCTAGAAAATTATAGTTCTAAACTTCCTACCATATATTAATTCATAAGGATCCATCTAAATGCACCAGTTAAATCTATTATTGTATAAAAACTCAAAGAAAGAAATATGTTGATCTAAAACACCATTTAAATCTATAGAAAATGATATAAACATATACTAAATGGTTTTGATTTTAATATTATACTAATTATTCTTCTAAGAATGATATGTAGTGCTAAAGTGTAACTCTGTATTCAATACTTGCTGATGACTACTTCATAACGTTGAGGTAAACCATGAATCCAAATCAGAAACAATATAATGTGGTAATTCATACCATTTTAAAACTTCTGTAATGTATATTAGGAAAATATAAACAAGATATAAATATTTCCATATTGAAATTAAATTTTCTAATTTCGGATTTGTATCAACTACAATTCAAATAGAAATATATCCTTTAGATGTTTTATGGAGTCTAATGATGAAATTTGTGGTGAGGTTTTCTAATTTATGTTTGATTATGGGTAATGGTTATAATAACTTCTTGGAATTATATCTCTTAAACATAAATTTTAATATAAAAGAAATTTAGATATATACAATGAATTATCAAGTTTCATTTTTTACCAATAAAAATAATTTTTTATCCTTATACATCTTCATGCTTATTGGATATATATAGAATGATGAAATATGACTGTCATCTAATAGATCCTTCAAATTTGGTCCTAAAAAGACACATACAAGGTTCTTTAACATTTTTATTCCACTAAAATAATGTTATAATTCTATAAAATTAATATCCTTCTTCTATTATTATGTTTCTTCATTATACACATTCTTAATCATCAAATTTATTGATAATTGAACATTTTTCTGAGGAAGATAGGATATGTCATCTTTCCTCATGATTTCAAGATCCATATTCTCTATATCCATAAGTATTATATCTCTTTAAATCCCAATAATTGACAAGTATAATAGACTATTTGAATTATATCATCATCCACCTTGTTCCACTTCACATGGTGGTAATGTATTTAGAATTCATAATCTCTTATCAACTATAACCATCCCATATAGTTCATATTAAACTATTTTTCTGTGAGTATATAATTAATTATTTTTATCATTGTATATGTCATATTATTATCAATAAATATTATGCCCCCAAATTTTCCATGCAAAAATTATTTTTTCTAATTCCAAATATTGAGTTAAGAAATTTTTCTCATGAATTATCAATTGGCATGTGGTACAAGATATCACCTTTTCATTTAATATGAGGAAACATACCAATCGATATTTTTATGCAGCACTATAGATCATAAATTATTCTCCAATGTAGGGTAGTGTGAGAAAAAATAAACTTATCAACCTTCTAATATATTCCTAGAAATGTTCTTCACATTCATTTATCCAAAGAAACTTGGATTCCTTTAGATTCAACTAGGTTATTAGATTTGACATCCATGTGAAATTTATAAAAAATCATTGGTAGTATTCATTGAAGTAATGAAATATATGGACCTCAGTCACTGAGGTTGTCCCATTACATTTTATAGTAACCTCATTCTTTTAAGGTTCCACTGATATTCCCTCACTTGTGATTTTATGACCGAAGAATGAATATTTCTTAATAAGAATTCACACTTTCTGAATTTGTAATATTGTTTCTACTTCCGTAGGATATTCAACATAGTCTTCATATAGTCTTCATTATCATTAGTCACTCATTGAATATATATGAATACCATCTATAAAAACTAGAACAAAAAAATAAAGTAATATCTAAAGACATTATTCATTAGATCCAAGATGTTCGTGGGGTCATTTGTATGTCTAAATGGAATCACTATAAATTTACAATGATAATACCTCATATGGAATATTTACATGGTTATATCCTCCTTTGTGTCCCACAATTAATGTTATCTAAAACTATGTTAAATATTTTAAAATTATTAGAATCTATGCATTTGATCATATAAGTCATCGATATAGGGTATGTGACATTTTTTCATGATAGTGATCCTATTAAGTTGTTAATAATCAATTAAACGATTCATTACCCAATATTTATTCTTAAAAAAAGAATAGGTCCCCCCATGGTGATGAACATAGGAATATGAATCCATTTTTTGTATTCTCCTATCGTTTTTTCTTTAATTCCTGCAATATAATCGGGGCCATTATAAATGTATTCTGTGAAATAGGTGTACCACTAAGTATGAGTTCTCTTAAAAACTCAACATCACAATTCTGGTGAATAATATAAAATTATTTATAAAACGCATTAACAATAAGGCCCCCACCATAAAACATTACTTAGTCTTAATATTAGTCAATAATTTGACTTTAATTCATATTGAGGATCTTTTTAGGTTTAGAGTTTCAAAAATTAATCCATAATTATAACATTATATCAAAAATATTACAAAGTAGACACCCCTACTCTTTCTAAATTTTTACAATAAAAATAAAACTCCTTAAATAAAACAATAATTATTTTCTTGATAAAAATATTCTTGAATTCTTCCTTTCTCTTACCCTTCCTTATACCCTATGAAAAATATTTCAAAATTTTGGGATTAATATATAGGTCTCCGTAAGGGATATTAATAATTAAATAAAATATTAGTCCACGAATACATATAAATAAATAAATAATACTCTTTGATCATAAAACATATTCTCTTTAAAATACCTCGTGAAATTATAATTTTTATGAATAACACATAGATATCAAAAATCATAAAGGTAACTTGTGAAATCCATAACATAATTACATTTTTGCTTTCATAGCTATATAGGGAGTTACGTTTGGAATACCCATCACAATGTATTCCCTAAATCACTTAGGAGAATAATTAACGTTTACCTCTGTCACATTACCTAATGCATTGGAAAGCAATCTTAAGCTCACCCACCCTAGGTTTATCAGAGAACCACCCATTTTGTAAATAATTCCCAATAACCATAACATATTCAAAACACATAAAACAAGCATGAAGGAAAGATAAAATTTCCACATTGTAATAATAATATATCATTTTAAGATCATGACATAATAAATGCATTATCAAAACCATTTTAAATTCCAAAATATGTAAAAAGGGTATATGGTATTTATTTTCCTTTTAAAAACATTATGTAATTTTAAGGAATACAAATATAAAATAATGCTCACGGTGGAAGAAAGGTCATTGAAACCGTGTATGTTAAAATTAAAAATTCCTTTTTCATTTAGTAAAATGCTTCGTAAAACAAAAGATTACCTTTAAAAACTGTTGAATTAAATTAAAAGAAAAATGGTATAATTATACACCATCTAAAATAAGGCCATGTATAAACCAAAATTTGACTCAATTAAAGGATATTAAGATGATTTCCCTTACAATGATTGTATCATTAGATTAAGGATAAATAAATGACATAATTATGTGTGAAAAATATAAATACACCCAATATAAGTGGATATTAAGTGTAAAATAATCAGAGTTAATTCACACATATTCTTGGTAAAAAACTAATTACATGTATATTTAACTCAATGAATTCATATTGAGCTAATATTTCCCTTACAAGGTTCATGTAATTGATAGAAGAATTTATCAATGGAGTGATAATGTGTTGAAAAAAGTATAGCCACAAAAAGGTTAGTTAAAATTACAACATAAATAAATAAATAGTGATTCCACACATAATCTTGTCATAATATAATCAACTATGTATTCATAAAACCCAATGTGTGGAAATTGAGTTTAGAAAATTCCCTTACAAAAATTCGGCAGCCTAACAACGTCACTTAAAAATTTAGAAAATGAGTTAACGAGAGAGAAAAGGGTCTCTAACCCCTTGGAAATAAAATTTAAAAGAAATATTTATATATAATAATATATCCCAACATAATAAAATTTAAATTAAAAGTTGTAACATAAAATAAGTCTTTAACTAAATGAGGAGGGTGAAATGTTCCCTTACCTTGAGTCAAACTTGTCTTGTTCATTCTTTATCTCCCTGAATAATAAACATAGCCTAATTTATAGACGAATTAGAATATTTTTAATGTTTATTATGAAATATATATTACTTATCATCAGGTTATAAAAATTACATAACTATTTAAGATCATATTGGTCGTTTTGTCGATGTTCGGTACTTGAGTCGAAAATGAATTTGTTTTGATGTAAATTGTTAATGTAGTTAAAATTATATCATCACCATAATTTTATTAATAATTTAAGTATAATTTGGATCCATTATATTTGTATTTAGATCCATTATATATGTATTTATTATAGTCCATAACATTTGGAGATAAGAAATGAAATGCACGGTTCCTGGAGACGGTAAGTCATATGTACGCATGAATGCTACTTTCATTTTTTTTCATATTTAATGAAATTGAAACTAAATGATACATTGGTATATTATAATTCCACTATAATATAATATTTTATATAAATTACATAATTTTATTATTTTAATCCTTTATATGTTCCATGTATGGCATGAAAGAGTCATATCACTTTCAGGGGGCGGTAGTCTGCACCTCCTCAAATGAAATTGTCGTATTTACACATTATGAAAAGAATAAAGGTATTATATAAATAAAAAATACATAAGAATACTGAAAATATAAATATAATATATATCATATATAAATATAGTACTACCATAATGGAAACCATGAGATGCGGTAGGGAAAAACTGAACAATCATCGTTTCGTGAGGTAGTATCTCACCGTACACAGAAACTGTATGTTTGCATCCATTAGCTGAAGGTGTATGTATGTGTAGTTATAATAATACCCAAAAAAACATCCTATTATATTGATTATACTGTTTTTGTTATGATTTCAAAGAATAATAATATTACAGGGAGTGTATAAGGAAAATAAAGGAAAGGAACTTGAGAGAAGACGTTATATCTAAATCGGGTAATGTCTTTTGATTTGAGCCAAAAGGATTTTTTGAATTGCCTACTTCTCAAGGTAAGGATTCTAAGTGTAAAGGAGGTATGTTGTTATAATATTTTAGAATAATTTGGGTGAGCCAAGGGGCTTTAGAGGTGTCAGTGAATGGGTATAGTTGATGGACTTTTATAAGAGGGAGGAGGGGCACTTTAGGATGGTATTGAAATATTATTTTATTATAAAATTATTTCCAGTTTCAAATTGTAAAAACACATTTATTTAAAAGATAATATTATTTTGGGTCTAAATCCTCTCAAATAATATTGTTTTTAAAAGTTTAGGGAACAAAAGTAACCTTATCTTTTAGCTATATCCCTTAGTTAAAAAACATTAACTCTTACCATGTCTTCTTGAATTTTCATAATATATGTTAACTATATTTACTATAAAATGAAAATAGAACCATAAGAGGATCATTAATGAAATATTTAACATTATATAAGTCAGTTTACCTAATATTATATTTTTAGTACTATTATATCATTTAATAAAATAGTATTTTTTAACTCATTTATGTCAATTTTGACACTTTAGTAATTGATTTTGGTTAAAGTCCTAAAAACATGGTTACTCCGAACCAAATGAATTAACTAAAATATAATATGTCAATATAATTCATATAATTATTTTATGGACTAAAATAATCAAATTACATTCATTTTAATATTTCTAATATCATTTATTTGAATCGATCATTAATAAAGAAATCACTGCATCATCATTATGTCAGAATTAAATTTATTTATTTAGTGTCTAAAAATTATAAATAAAATACCATTATATAGGAATTATTAATATATTTATAATTACAATTTATAGTATAATATATTTTTTTATAACCCCATATAATTTTTTTAGTAAAAAAATACATGCTTATGTTATTTTTCTCTTCACTTCAAATTAATTATTATAAAATGTCATTATCATTCCAAGTGGATCCATGGGGTTTCAAAATCAACCCAAGGATTCCCATGGTGGAAAATATCTCATAAAATAGGATTAAGACATGTGTTATGGTAGTTAAATATTATTATAATATTTTTTACCCTTATTTACCTAATTTACCCATTAGCCATGGTAAATAAAATTATTACTAATGTTACTATTCATAATGTCCAAAAATAGAAGGTACCTATTTACAAAATTTTAACCTTATGATTAAAAATATTTAATCCATTTTTTAAATTCCAAACATATACTATTCAGAAATTAATTTAAAATTGATTCTGGTTGTCAAAACCCAATGGTGGGTTTTTAAAAAGTAAGAACTGCCAAAAGATTGACATGTGTATATGTCCAATTTCAATGTTAAATTACTTCTAATGACCAAAATTGGATTAAATGATAAAAATATATTCTATTTATATTTTGAAAACATTAAATAATATGATTTAATAATATAAATTATCTCAATGGAAAAATTAGTTTTCAATTAAAATTTCGAATCTTTTTACTATTCATCAAAACATGAAAGTTATAAGAAAAATGTCAAAAATACATCCAATGTAAATTTTTTAGTCCGTATACTAAATAATAAGTTTATTTGGTCAAATAAAAAATATAAAAGTGTCCAAAACTAAATTTAATAATGGTTCTCCATCAAAAGGGAGTAAAACTGCATTTTTAGAAAAAAACTTATATGAAAAAATTAATTTGTTATTATATCATATCTAGAAGACATATATGATGAATTTAAAACATTAAATCAAAAATATAACATATATTTTTAGTTAAATAAAAATCCATAAATTGTAAGATGATTTTTCAAAAACAATTATTTTATTTTAAATAGGTTTTCATAAAAAAATCATTTTTATTAAATTCATTTTTATTTCCATTTATAAAAAATTTGGTGACCAATGAATCATTATTTAAAAATGTATAAACCGTATTTAAAAATTTAGTTAATAAAATTATCTTCCTCCATTACAATGGCTAGGAGTTAACTACCACATAAAATAATAATAACATTATTGTATTATTTTTCGATATAACTCAATGTTGAGTGAAGAGTAAGATTTTAGAGAAACATGTTGTTTCATGTTGAGTATGATATTAGAAAAAAGTGTCCCCTTTTAAATAAAATTAATATCTAATTCAAGAATATTAATAGCAATGAAAAATTATTATTCTATAAAAACCTAGGTTGTTACATCATTCCCCCATTTTCGAAATTGTGTCCTTGTAATTTTAAAATTTGGCTCAAAAAACCATTGAAAATCCCACATCATAAAAAGAGTCAATAAAACTATTACTTTAAAAGAAATAAATATAAGAAAAAATGTCACTTGAGATAATATATACTAGGATTCCATGTTGGAAAATGTGGATATGGAAGAGAAACTTAGTGTCAACATCTGATGGAGAGTGATAGAAAACATGATCAAGATAAAGTTAACTACCAGATAACCACAAACATATGATGGGTTAAACAGACATCGATTTGAAATTAGGAGAAGTAAATAGAAAAAAAAATTATGTTCCTTTTCAAAAATTTGAAGAATTTATTAATGAGATTGGCTAATAACATAAGGAAATATACTTACTTTTCAAGTAGAGTTTCATCCTTAAAAATTTCTACCACAAACTCATCTTTTCTCTAAACAATGAGTATTGAAGATGACATGGTCACATCTGAAGTGCTATAATCAAATTCTAAAGAATAACATAATCCAAAAAAGATGAACTATATTTTTCCCTATCTTTAGACGTTAACCAAAACCAAAATGGTTTTTACAAGATCAAATAATCATAAAAAAGGATAATACATTATAAAAATAAATACTACCCTTAATCTCGAAAATTCAAAAAACAATACCCAAAGGTCAAAAAATAACATTAATACACAATTTACCTTAAAATTATTCAATGTAATCAAAGATAACATTGAAACCCAAAATTAAGAAGGATTTCATCACATAGTCTTCCAAGAGAAATCATAACATTTACATCCAAATAACATTGACTACTCTTAATGTCTCATAGTGAAAAGTAATTTACCTAATCACATATTCTCTATGATAGGTTAATCATTTCCATAAATAACCCAAATCTCTATAAGGACATAATAAAAACATAGATTCTTCCAAAATAAAATTCAACCACTACTCCTCTATTAAAATCCCATAGTATTCAATTTACCATAACCATATAAAGTTACTAAAGAGAACATCTACCAAATAAAATTTATCACTTAATCACCAAATCATTTTCTTATACTAAGGATATCCATATGATAAAACATAAGTTCACAAAATAAACTTTTTCTTGATCCATAAAATCATTTAACTTAAAATAATATGTCATGATAACCAGGGACTTTAAGTAGGACAGTGGTATGTGATAAATCATAGTCGCACTTTAGTTTTTGGTTCAATTCCCATAGCTTTGTCCAATGCAACAAGTTGTCACATGGCATGCGTGTTGTCCTTTTTCAAAAACTATATAATTATAATAATATAAAAAAAAAGATAAAATCCACAAAAATAACCATAACATGTTTTATCCTCAAATTATATTTAATACCTCAAATTTTGCATCCCAAAAAGTAATAACACATAATTTCCCCAAATGTTAATGTCTTTAATGATATAGTTAATGGATTTGAAATAAAAAAATCCTCAAAAGGGGTTTCTAATTCATTGAACTTATAATTTAAATTAAAATTATAAACCCATGATCATATCCTTAACCCTAAAGACAACATCTTAATCTCCAAAGTTGTCTAAATTTTTCTTCTAATACCAACAATAAGGCCCCATCCTTACAAAATTACTTATTCTTGATATTAGTCAATAATTTGACTTTAATTCACATTGAGGATCTTTTTCAGTAATAGAGTTTTAGATAATTAGGACATAACTATTACATTATATCTCAAAAATTACAAATAGACACTTCTACTCTATCTATTTTTGACAATAAAAATAACACTCCATAAATAAAACAATAGTTATTTTTGTGATAAAAATATTCTTGAATTCTTCTTTTATTTTACCCTTCCTTATACCCTTTGAAAAACATTTCAAAAATGTTGGATAATAATAAAAATCTTAGTAAGGGATATTAAATAAATGAAAGAAACATTAGTCCATGAATACATACAAATCATGAAATCATGCTCTTCAATCAGAAAACATATGATCATTAACATACCTCATGAAATCATAAGAATTATGAATAACACATAGAAATCATAAATCATAAAGGTAACTTGTGGAATCCATAACATAATTAAACTTTAGATTTCACATCTATACAGGGAGTTATGTTTGGAACACCTATCATAGTATATTCATGAAATCTATTAGGAGAAACATTAACATTTAACTCGGTCACATTACCCAATGCATTGGAGAGCTATCTCAAACTTAACCCCTATGTTTATCATAAAACCATCCGTATTTTTAAAAAATGGACATGAATTAAAATATATTCATAACACATAAAACAATCATAAAGGAAAGATAACATTTAGATATTGCAATAACAATATATCATTTCAATATATTAACATAATCCATGATTTCTCAAAACCATTTTCAATACCAAAAGACATAAAAAGGGTCTTTGTTATTTATTATCCTTTTAAAAACATTATTCCTTTTTAAGGAATACAAATATCAAATAATGACTATGGAGGTGAAAAGGTCATTTTCACCATGTGCATTAAAAAGAAACATTACCTTGTAATTTAGTAAAACACTTAATAAAACTGAAGATTCCATTTGAAACCCATTAAATGAAATTAAAATAAAAAGGTTATAATTTTACACCATATAAAAGGAGGTTATGTATAAACCAAAACATGTCATAATGAATGTATATTGAGACCATGTCTATTAAAAAGATAGTATCATTAGATTATTGTAAAATCAATAACATAATTATGTGTGGAAAATATAAATCCACCCAAAATATGTGGATATTATGTGTAAAAAAATAACAAGTCATTAACACATATTCATGGAAAAACAAAACCAATGACAAGGATATTTAACTAAATGAATAGAGATTGAGCTAAGATATCCCTTACAGAGTTTGAATAAATGATGTAAGAATTTAGCAATGGAGTGATTATGGGTTGAAAAAGTATATCCAGAAAAGGGGAAGTGGAAATTAAACCATAAATAAATAAATATTTATCACACACATAATATTAGAATAATATAATCAACTAATTATGTGTAAAACCCAATTAGTGGTAATTGAGTTTAGAAATTCCCTTACGAAAATTCTCGAGCATAACGACGTTACTTAAATTTTCCGAAAATGTGTTGACGAGAGAGAAAAGGGTATCACATCACATGAACATGAAATTTATAGAAATAAAGATATATAATAACATATTCCAACATATTAAAATTTAAATTAAATTATATAACATAAAATAAGTCTTTGACTAGAAGAGGGGGGTGAAAGGTTCCCGTACCTTGAGTCCAATTTGTCTTCTTTGTTCTTTATTTCCATGAATAATAAACATAGGTTAATTTATACATTCTTCATAAAAATTTTCAAGTTTATTATTCATTTTATATTACTTATAATCATTTTATAAAAATTATATAATTATTTAATCTCATATTGGTCATTTTGTCGATGTTCTGCACTTGAGTCGAAAATGAACTTGTTATGATGTAAATTGTCTATGTAGTAAAAATTCCTTCATCACCAGAATATTATTAATGATTTAATTATCGTATATAGACATTATATATTTATTTATATATAGTATATATGTATTTATAATAGTCCATAACATTTGAAGATAAGAAATAAAATGCAACGTTCATGGAGACGGTAAGTCGTACGTATGCATAAACGCTACTTTCATTTCTTATTCATATTTAAATGAATTAAAACAAAATTATACATAGGTATATTATAATTATATTATAATATAATATTTTATATATGTTTAATAAGTTCATTAACTTCATGCTTTATATGTTCTATTTATGGCATGAACGATTCATATCATTTTGAGGGGGCAGTAGTCAACACTTCCTCAAAAGAAATTATCGTATATACACATTGTGGAATGCATAAAGGTATGATTTAAATAAAAAATACAGAATAATAGAGACAATATAAATATAATATATAACATATATAAATACATTTCCATCATAATGGTCCTCATGAGATGTGGTATGGGGAAATTGAACAATCATTGTTTCGTGATGCAGTAGTTTGTCGTACATAGAAATAGTATGTTCGTATCCATTCGATGAAGTTGTGTGTAAGTTTAGTTATAATAAGTATTATAACAACATCATATTATATTTAGGATACCTTTTTTTTATGAAAAAATATATTAAGAATAGAATAGGATGTGAAGAAAGAAAATAATGGAAATAATCTTGAGAAGAGACAATACCTCTAGATCGGCTAACTTCTTTTGATTTGAGCTGAAAGGCATTATTTAATTTACTCATACCCATGGTAACGCATCTAAGATGAAATTAGGTATGTTTTGAGATTATGTTATCATAATTTTGATGATACAAGGGGCTTGAAGGGTGTGATTAAGTCGGTAGAGGTGATGGCCTTTTATTAGAGGGAGGAGGGGCACTTTAGGAAGGTTTTGAAATATTATTTTATTATAAAATTAATTTCGGTTTCAAATGGTCCCAAAATCCTTTATTTAAAATAAAATATGGTTTTGGTTATAAATCCTCTCAACCAATAGGTTTTAGACAAGTTTAGGGAGAAAAATTAACCTTATATTTTAGCATTAACCCTTAGATAAAAACATTAACTCTTACCATGCCATCTTGCAATTTCATAATATGTGGTAACTATATTTACTATAAAATTCCAAGAGGACCATAAGTTAATAATTAGTGAAATAATAAAATTATATAAGTCAGTTGGATAAATCATATATTTTTAGGACTATAATATTTTTTAATAAAATAGTATTTGTTTTAAAAACTCATTTATGTCAATTTTGACAATATTAAGTAAATGATTTTTGTTAAAGTAATAAAAACTTGGTTCCTTCAAAAAAAAAGGAATTAAATAAAATAAAATATTTCAATTTTGTCCATAAAATTATTTTATGGCATAAAAATAATCAAATTACATTTATTTTAATATTTCTAATATCATTTATTTGAATCTTTCATTAATGAATAAATCATTACATCATCATTGTGTCCTAATTAAATTTATTTCATTAATATCTGAAGATAATAAATAAAATACCATGATTTATGAAATATTATTATCTTTCTAGTGAATATTTATAGTCAAATAGTTGACTTATATAACCCCATATAATTATTATTTTATTAAAAATAACTATGTTTACGCTATTTTTCTCTTTACTTTAAATTAATTATTATAAAATGTCATTATCACTCCCAAGTGGATCCATGGGATCCAAAAATATACCCAAGGATGTACATGATCGTACATATCTCATCCAATAGGATTATGACATGTTCTAGGGTAGTTTAATATTATTATAATATTATTTTTTACCCTTATTTACAAAATTTACCCTTTGACCATTGTGAATAATATAATTACTCATGTTACTATTCATAATGTCCAAAACTAAAAGGAACTTATTTACACAATTGTATCCTTTTTATTAAAAATATGGAATTCATTTTTCCAAATTCAAAACACATAATTTTCTGAAATTAATTTAAAATTGATTCCCGTATCAAAACAAAAAAGCAGGTTTTTGAAAAGTAAAAAACTACCGAAACATTAACATGTGTTTATGTCCAATTTCAATAATAAATTACTTCTAATGGAAAAAGTTTTATTAAATGATAAAAATATTTTTCATTTTTAATTTAATACCATTAAATAATATGATTTAACTATATAAATTTTCCTTATTGAAAATGTTGTTTTCAATTAAAATTTAGCATATTTTTACTATTCATCAAAACATGAAAGTCATCAGTACCATGTAAGAAATTCATCCAAAGTAAATTTTTATGTCTCTCATATAAAAAGAAGTTTATTTTTTTTAAAATAGAACATATGAACGTAAAAAAGTTAAATTTAATAAGGGTTCACCATGAAAAATATATAAAAACGCCTTTTTTGAAAAATATTTCATTTATCTGAAATATGGAATTTTCTCTTATATAATATCTTGAAAAAATATATTATGAATTTAAAACCTTAAATTGAATATATAGAATATATTTTAATTAAATAATAATCCATAATGAGTTATATGATTTTATAAACACAATTATTCTATTTTAAATAGGTTTTCATAAAAACACATCCTTTATATTCAATTGGTTTTTATTTCCATTTATAATAATTTTGGTAACTAATGAATCATTATTTAAACATGTATAAACCATATTTCAAAATTTATTTGATACTATTAATTTCTGTAATTCCAATAGACAGGAATTAACTATCATTTAAAATAATAAGAACATTATTGTACTATTTTATGGTATAACTCAATGTTGTGTGCAACGTAAGACATCATTGGAACTTGTTGTTGTGTGTAGAGTATGCTATCAAAAAAACATCACCTTTAACATAAAATTAATATCACATTATTAAATTTTAATAAAAATGAAAAGTTGTTATTCTATAAATACATGGGTTATTACATTAACATATTTATGAAAAATAAGAACATTTTTAATGTTGGGGTTCTCTCTAAAAAATTGAGATAAATACCACACATGAATAGGTAGTAACACATATACAATGAATGAAATTTCCATTGGAAGTTATTATTCATCCTCACAAAAAATGATCATATGTTGATTCCTAATACAATATATGACTTACCTTCTAGAAATTGATATTGGTGAAATATAAAGTAAGCTATTGCATTCCAAAAATAACATAAAATTAAACTAGAGGGAGAATTAACATATTTATAGGAGGCACATTCACAAAAACTTGTTTTAAATAGGATCTATATACATGAGATATAATCATCATTCCAATATGGGTTTTCTCAAAGAAATCAACATCGTATTTAATGACTCTATCCTCAGTAGCCTATATTCAATGGTTTCTTTATTACATTGTAATCATATACTTTTATTTCATCCCAAGAGACTTATTAGTTTTTTAGTCTTGGTAAACCTGATATATAAATTAATCTCTCATTTTATTTGAAAACATGAAATAAAACATAGTGAATGTAAAAAAATGCATCCTTGAACTCATTCAAAGATTCCTTCTTCTTATCCTAGGGAAAGGAAACAAAATAAGGGTGATATTAGATACTCAGAAAGAGTTAAATAAAGAGGAATCTATATTGAATTAATAAAGAATAATCAATAATAAATAAAAAACTATAAAAATGTAAATATCTTAACACACATTCCTTTTAATAAATAATACAATTATCATAATTAGATGAGTCATAATAAATATATAAATGTAAATACCTAAACACACATTCCATTTAATCAATAATTTGAGCACAAAATGCATCCATTGACAGTGTTAGTAAAATAATCTCATGAATAATAATAATATAACTCTTAATGAAGGAAACACTTAATACTGGATTTCATGATCTCAAATATCACAATATCTATACCATGAAGGTATTTCCAAATATTGTTTAAAATTATGGGTAAAAACACATTTAATACTATCTTACTAATTAACATCATTATATTTTCAATTCGTGGATGGTATATATAATTATAGAACCCACAAACCCTTGTATGATCGATGTATTACTCGTATATAGAATGATCAATTTAATTCATGAAAAAAATTTCTTATTAAAAAATAATTCATTAAATAAATAATATAGAATACAAATATTTCCATAGTTAATCATTTGACATTGAAAATAAAACATCATATGTAGAAATGATATATGGTTTAGGTATTAAAAAAATACATAATAAATAATTTGGATATTTAGTTGAAATATAATTTCTAATAAACCCAAGAAAGTTTATATTTCAAGGGAAAGTAAATGATTACAAAAAAATCAAGAAGGATAATTTCAATAATTTCCCTTGTCAAACTAATCATAACCCATCTATAAAAAAGAATAAATATGGTATAATTATAACATATCTTTGGTGGATTATATATAAAATAAATGGTTTTTTAATTGATGAATATAAATACTATAAAAATATAATTAAAAAAATTCTTAAGGAAAATACTCATTTCATTTTAAAAATCACTTTTAAAATATAATAATTTCTATAATATTAGGAAAACCACTTTTTTAAAAACCTTTTGAACTGGTAAAATAATATTCCATGTAAGGAGTGGTTATTATGGTGGAATGCTTCCAAAAATTTGGTATATGTTAAAATAAAATATTCCATTAACATTTTTGTAATAAAAGTAAAAAAGTACCCTTTTCAGAAAATGATAGGAATATTCCTTGTAAAACATTTTGTATAAAGACAATTATTGGTAAAATTCAATTTAAAAAATCATATTATAACATCATTGAAAATTTTATAAAAAACATGGATTAGGAATAAAAATAATTTTTTACAGAAGATATAAATGAAGTAATAAATTATTAAAAATAATTTCTAAGTTAGTTTAACTACTAAAGATAGGAAAAATGTATTATTTCTTAAAAAACCTCATGAATAACGAGATGATATTAAAATTAAAGCGATTCAATATAAAATGATAAAATATTTTCCTTCACTAGGAGTTTTATTATAATTAGTCTTGATTAATGTGATATTGAAATACAAATCTCATACCACATTGGAAACTTTTAAATCATAAACCCCATGAAATAAATAACCTGAAATGGAACATTAAATACCAATTATAATTAGTGATTCATGAAATAACATATTAATGTGGTATTAGATATGAAAGGACCTAACCTCAAACAATACATAATCTACTAACATGGAACAATAATTCACTTTATTTCATTCCAAAAAAAAAATTGGTTTAGATTTTTAGAGATATTGGTCATAACAGTAACAAAAAAACCCATATATATACAAAGTGTAAACTTCTAATTAGTATCCATTTCTTCCAAAATAGAAAATATTTAAAATAAAATACGATTTCCATTCATGGAATATTTTCATGACATTAAACGTAACTTCTTCATTTCTCTAACCCATCATTAAACCTTGGGGAAAAAGTTAAACTATGGGATGACCACAACAAGCTTAGTAAGGGACTAATAAAAAGAAATTCATTAGTTGAGTGACAAACATGAAAACCCATTAAATATTCACCCTTGTAATAAAGTTATTTGATAAAATGAATTATAAAATTTCCCAATGAAACCAAAAATCCTTTTTTCCAAGGAAAACATTTAAAACCAATATCAATAATAATAAAAAAATTTATGGCATCATAGAGCATCATATTCATAACCCTTATTAAACATGTGTGAGGAATAATTAGATACCATTAATATCCGTAGGAGAAACCCTCTACTCAATCCCTCTTTCATTCCAATTAATACAAGGTACATTTCTCAATGCATTGGAGAACAGTATAGGTGTAACCATCATATAATCTATATTGGGATCACCCAGAACTATCTACAAGCACCATTCATATATATGTTTTATCTATCTCACCTGGTGCTATTGGGTCACACTAATCACATAATCTATATCATTCTCACTAGTTTCTCATAAAATTATAATGTTCAATATCATGAATATTTAATTTTATAATTTTAATTTTTCAAAACAAATCACTTTAAAAATTGTTATAAAATATCATGTAAATAACTCTTGGATATCAAAATACCCTTTTATTTTTATAATCTATTTACAATACTAAAAATTCAATTTTATTTGAAACCCCATTTTTAATACCAAAATACCCATAAAATGGGGTTTTATAGGAATAAAACATTAAATATTTTAATTTAATTGAAAAATAAAATAACGATTACAACAGTAGGGAAATTCATTATTTTTGTACATGTTAAAACAGGACATTCATTTTTCTTATTTTCCAAGAAAGTAAGATGTTTCATAAAAATATTAATTTTTAAAAAAATTGAATAAAATGAAAAATATTTCTTTTATTAAAATAACTTGTACATATAATTTCATTAATAAAAATCATTTTCGAAACTTGTCTGTTGATGATAAAAGGAAGTTTTATAGAAACATTAAAATAGTTATATTTTATTAAAGAAGAGTCCCTTACCACATTGGAAATAATAGAATCATACGAACCAAGAAATAATTATATCAAAAAAACATTAAATATAAAAAAAATAGAGAAATTGATGATATAACATATCAAAGGTTATATATATACACCTTTTAAAAGAATATAGGTTCATAACATAGAAATATACCTCAACGAAAGGAAATTGAGACGAAGTCCCTAACCTTGAGTGTGAATCCCCACATATATTCTTTATCATCATAAATGATAAACTTAAATAAATTATTTACTTATTTAGAAACATTTTAAGTTTATTATACCTATTATTTCAATTATTACCATGTTATATATTATTACTTAATTAATTAATTTTATGTCATATATATTGGCGATATTCAGCTTTTGGGCCAAAAATGACTTCGGTTGGTTGACAAAGATGAAAGTGGTCATTATTAAATCATCCATAGAATAATAATAATTAAATAATTATCATTATTATACATATTTTTTAATTTTTAATCCAATCATGAATTATGGTTATGGAAAATAAACTATGTTACAATCATGTAGACGATAGGTGGTACATATGCATGAGTAATGATTCGATTATTCAACGATCATTATGGAAAGAAGTTAAGTATTAATTAATCATTAAATAATAGAAATAATATCATAAAAAATATTATTTCATTAAATATACTTATATATATCATTCATATGATTTAGTGATGGGAAAATAATCACATTGCATCATGGAGGCGATAGACCACATATACACATGCACGACGTTATAATTTCTAAATAAATGGGAATGTAAAAGTAAATTATATATATATATATATTATCTTTTATGAATGATAAATATTTCATTACTATCATAATTATGTCATACATATCTCATATATTCATTATCTTTATCCATTTTACCTTCCATGAAAAGCAGTAGTCAAAAATAATGACAACGCTTCATGAGGTCATAGTATTTTGTACACATGAGAAACGTTATTGTATCCCCCATGGAATGGAAAGTAATAATTTATATACGATATAATACATCCATAAGTCTAAATATGTTAAAAATATCACATAAATATATAATTTAAATCCATCATTATAAGAAGTCATGCGATGAGATTATGGAAAATGAATGACATCAGTTGACGATGTGGTAGTCCACTATACACACAAACAATGATTTTATGTCCCATTTGATGGAAGATAATATGTATTTAGGTGATAAAATTAACAAAATAACATCTCAGTATATGTTATATAAATTTTTTATTATATAATAATAATGAAATAATATTGTAAGGAGGGTGAGGAAGAAATAAAATAGAAATGCTTGGTTATGCATAATACATCTTCTTCAGACAAACTCCTTAGGTTTGCATCATAATCCTTCATAATATGGATTTATGGTCCTAAAAAGGATTATAGGATACATGGAGGGATGTAAAAAAGATATTATATCAGTTATTTCTAATCCAAATTAATTTTATGGTGTGAAAAGGAGAACAGAGTGGGTGGCCTTTTATAAGTGAGGTGGGTGACACACTTCAAATTTTAATAGAAAAAATTATACCCACATTTTTTGCATTCCATGTTACTCCATAATTGACCATTATAAATAATTATAAAATATTAAATATAAATATTTCCATTAAATGGAATTTATAAAAGTTTTCATGTCATTTTAACCCTTATCGTTATAGTTTAACCCCCAGTAAATCTGTTTTTTCTTTTATCATGGTAATTAATTTTTACTATTTTTACTGTTTACCCTATTTATTATGGTAAAAAATTAAGTTTGACTTAATATATAATTTAAATAAATCTTTTTACAATATTTTAATCAACTTTACTGGGTTTATTATATAGAAGATTTGGAATTTAATTTTTAATTAAACTAGTATACAAGACGAAATGGTGGTTTTTTCAAATTTGTATTTTTCTAGAAAATGATGATTTTATACCAACTATATGAATAGTAATAATAATTATAGGAATTTAAATTAATATAAAATTAATTTAAATATTTCTTTACTATGGAGTTTTAAAAAAATTAAGAGGACACATTATGCACTTTAAAATTGCTTTTAGAATAATCCCATTTCCATCCGAAAATTAATCTTATACAAAAATCCAATATAAATTTGATTTAAAATTATTTAAGTGGATTAAATATAACTAAATAAATATTATTTTACTTTCAATTATATTCAAAACATAATGGTTCTGTTAAATTTCTTAATTGATTAAAAAGAAATGAAATTTTTACAAAAAATGGTATTTTCACTATTTATTAAAATGTCAATATTTTCTAAAAAAAATTGAAAAGTTTTATCCCAATTAGATTATTATATTCTGATTTAAATTATTAAATTAATTTTTTAAAATTAAAAATCCATAATTTTAAATTACAATTTTCAACGAAACCTTATAATAAAATATTTTAATTAAAAATATTTTATTTTGATTTGAAAATTGCATAATGTTTTTAAAATAACTATAAAAATATAATTCATATTAATAAATAATAAAGATTTTTATTATAACATTACCAAGGTTGTTACAATATACACCACATAAAATAATATAGTCATATAATATGATGTATGTCCCAACAAATACAATTTTAGATGAGCATCTCTTATAATGATCATAAAGATGAAAAGAGAATTAATCAATGAATCATTTGTGTTTATTCAATGTAAACCCATATGAAACAAGTGGAAATATATGATAATAAAAATTTATTACACACATTATCTTATAATATCAAATACAATGAAGGAGTAGTACAACCCAAGGAAACGAAATCGAGTTATGACATTATTTACAACTTGGTAATAATCAAGTCAAATTCCCTATGATTCAATAATTCAAATTAAAACATAAAATACCATGAATTTATAATTATTAATGATATTACAAGTTATATGGGTAGTATATACACCATAAAAACAAATTATATTCATAACATTACAATATTCGTCAAAGAAATGATATTGAAACAAAATCCCTTACTTCATGATTTCTTTTGGATGAACATAATTTTACCTCATGCTTAATTGTGTTAAGACTATTATTAATATAAAATATAACCATATTAATGTTTATAATTTCATATATGATCCCCTTTCCAAATCTTATTACCTATTTGTGAATAATCCTTTATTATTATTATTATTGTTTCACCTACTAAATTCCTTATTATCTCATGAATGTTTTTTCTTGAAAGTTTTAGTTCTTATGAACATGATATAGTTCCATCATCTCCATAATTATTTTAATGTTATAAATATAATATTTACTTATTGGATTAATTTTTAAAAACAATTCATGAAATTTTTACATGGAAAATGAGTCACATGTATTTAGAGAGATAGTAGGTTGTATGTACACACGAGGGAATATATCATTCCCTTAATGGGTGAAAGGGTAAGTAAGTGGATGTATATTAATTTTATAGAAGTAATATTATTCAATATTTATTATATGTAATCATTATTTTCAACATTATAACTATTCACGTGATTTATTATTGGAAATCAAATTTCATCGGTTCACTAGTCAGCTGTTCACTCTACAGATGACTGATTTCATTATTTCCTATTTCAGTGGGGATTTAATAGATAAATATTATGACATAAACATAATATCATCTTAGTAAATTTTAGATACTTTTATGGTTATATTTAAAATTTCAAGACATAATTTATGGTGAAAAAAATAATGCATGATCCTGGGAAACTGTAATCATTTGTTCTAATTTAATTTTTGGTTTTAATCCCTTAAATTTGGTTTATTGAATGTTTATTGGGTGTATTCATATTTTTTCGGGTGTTCTGGGGGTTCAGGACATGAATGGAAAGGAAATCAATCCAAATCGTTCACCCTTTGAAAAGTTACAATTTACTAATTTCCCCCTCGATATTTTCTGTATCCCATCTGATTAATTCAATCATTTATTCTCAAGAAACCCTACTAATGAAAAATTTCGACCAAGGCTTTCCAAGGACTAGTCTCCTTCGATTCTAGGGTTTTTGGAGTGTTTTCGGGTGTGGATCTAAATTATAGGTAAGTATAATGATCCTTTGGCTTCTGTTTTCTAGATTAGGTCTTGTTGTTTCATTCTTCTTTGTATGAAACCCTTAAAGCCTATTTTTTCAGAGGATAATAGGTTGGGGATTCAAAGGGTTATTGAATCCAAATCTATGTATAAGTTTAAGGATGTGTTTATATTCATATTTGAGGTAGGTGTTTGACATGTCATATCCCATAGTTTTATTGTCTATTTTTACATGTGTGGTTGTGATATTTCTTCCCTCTCATTGTGCATTTTATTAATTTAGTAATATTTAGAAAAATGGTTGGCTAAATGATGATTTAGGTCCATCATGATTCATGTGGGATGCATTGAGGTTGATTAGACCTGGTTATGGCCACCCATGGGGTGCCCAACATTCCAGAACAGGGAAAATGGTAATGTTACGCCTAAATTTGATTTGAGTTAAAATAGTGCCCATGAGAAATATGTATAATTGTAAATTTTACTTATGAAATTTAATTAATCATATTTGTGAAATTAGTTTGGAAATTTCATAATGGATTTCTTTAGAAAATGTGATAAAACATTAAATGGAATAATTTGAATGCGTCAAATGACTTATGAGTTTGTAATTGAATTGTATAAATGGTACAATGCATGTGAATTGATGATTTATATGAAATTTTCTAATTTATGAGAATTTTTTAATATTTATAATGGGTTAGAGTATAAAAATGGAAATGGGTTAAGTGGTTTATACGGTGTAAATGGAAAATGTGATAATATGTTAAGTCATGACATTGAGTTATATGTGAGTGAATATGAACTATGAATGTTATGTGTGTTATATATGCATGGTTTCAAAAATATTAAATGTGATTAATGAATAAATAATTATTTTCATATGTGTTGGTAGTTGTGGGTTATTGGACATGAGGATCTATGCCCAAGGGTCTGGTCAGACTGAGGCTCCAAACCCCACCCCATAATTCATGGGTTAGGAAAGGAGGGTAAGTCTTTATACCCCAAACAATTTCATTTGAGAAGTCTACCTAGACTAAGGGTCCAAGGTAATTTTGATTTATTTTTTATGAAAAATATATCCCCAGTGATATAGGTAACTTGACTTATTCCATTACGCATGACATATTGACTGACTTATCCAATTATGTAAATGATGTAAATTCCAATCCCATAAAGCATGTGATGAACATTAATTTTTTAATAAAGATGGTTTAAGTGATGAAAATGGATTTAATGATGGAAATGGATAAGATTTACAATGTTAACTAATGGCACCATAGTTGTGTTTAGTTGACCTGGTCATTTATTTTATACTTTCAGGCACTATCTGTTTGGACTGGATATTTTGTTGAAAATGTTGGTGTTGGACTTATGAGTTGTACTCACACACTGGTCGGCTATTCATTGGGTACCTAAGCAGATTTCGTGGTTGTAGGTTAGGATAAGGATAAGGCCCCAATTCTAAGGAGTTTACTTGGGCTTGGGATGTGCATGGATGAGGATTCAGACCTAGATTCTGGACCTATTTTGGGATTCATTCATTCTCCTTATTTTGGGTTGTCTTCACTTTTGTAATGGTTATCATGACATGTTATATTTATCATTTTGTTGATTTTTTACCCTACTTGGGAATTGTTAAGTAGTTCATATTTCCATTTATTGATTATCGATTATGTTGTTTCATATGTTTCCTATTGTGGCATGCACTACATAAGAGGGTATAGTCTCCCCGCATAATCTATTAGACCCTCTCTGATAGTCGGTATCCTATGGAATACTGGAAGGTGTGCTTGAGGTCATGTGGTGACCCATCTTGGGAAATTAGTATAGTGGCTCCTGGGTTGGGGTCGTTACAAAGTGTTATTATTGTAGTTATTTTCTATGGTCTTATAATTTTGGATGGTAAAAGGGATATTAGGATGTGTGGGGGATTGGAAATAAGCTCATTCATGGGATTATCTAAGCCATGTACAGGGGAAATCCCAAGTACTCAGGGTGGGAATTATTTTTCTTAATATGTTTTATTACAATTGAATGATATTTCACCATTGGGTGATGCACTAGTTCTATAATGTGACTATTTTATGATATTATTCTCATGGATAAAATTGAAATATTTTGTGCATCCAAGAATCATGTTAATAACCTAGGGATATTGGTTTCATTCATCATGATAAACACACATGGTATGGGTGTGTGGGATATTAAAGGGGGAATGAATCTTAAATTTTGTGAAAAAATTGAAGAAAATGGTTTCCAATAAAGATGATGAAAATGGTTAATTGGAAAGAATGTTAAATAATTTTTCTTAATGTAAGGGTGTAAATAACATGAAATCTGGGTTGTAACAAGTTGAAAATGGGAAAGATACATTAAAAAAGAAATATTTTCATTGTGATAGTGGACATGGTTTAATAAGGGTGTTTATTGAAGAAATTATAACTATGTAAGTTTGTTTTCTCTAAAGTATCCATGACCACAATAGTAATGGTTGATGGTAGTGTTATAAGTGGGATGATTTTTAATCAGATATTTTATATGCAATGTGATGTTTATGGCTCATAGCGAACCATTATTTATGTAAATGATGGAATACTTATGTTATTTTTTCTAATAATTGTGTTTGGAGTTCTACAAAAAATCCACCATAATGATGTGTACTGGGTGGGAGATAAGAGGATATCATAGAGAACAAAACACTAGTTGTGGATAAAGTAAATCCATTGGTCAAAGATAATCGAGGAGATGAGAGATTCTAAGAGAACATTTCTTATTTTGTGTAGATGATGGAGTGGGAACCGGGTGGGTCGTACTGAGTATGTTTGATCTGACAATAGAATTTTAGTTACAACACCCTCCAATTTTTGTAGGAGAGTGAGGAACTAAGAATGTATTAATCAGGATAGAGTTCATTTATATGATTTTGGATGACATGGTGACTCTTGTAGATAATAGAGTCATGTTTTCAGTATACTTTTGTGGGGACTAGAAAATTGATGGTGGGATATCCTAGTTCAGATGCAACAGGCCGATGGTATGTTATAGAAATACTTCAAAGAAATGTGTCTGGAGAACTTTTTACTAGAGACCTTGTGAAAGGATAAGACTATATATTTTATGAGGCTTAATCAATGATCCATGTTTTTGAGGGATAATGGACATTGTTTCACTGACATGTAACACTATTCTTCAACATTGGTAGTGGATGAGGTTGCTACGGAGAGACACTTTCTGGTTTGAATTAGACATGAAATCGAGTCCTCGGTAAATATTATTTATTTAGATACATTTTCAAAAGTGGTTGATCAGTCCCTTTTATCATAAGGGAACATAAAAAAAGGATTTAGGTAGTTGGGTTTTGGTTATAGTTGGATGGTCCAATGGTGTGAATTATTAGGGTAGGAAGTTTCATTTCAGAAATATTTATCTAGGTGGTAATGTTTAGAGTATTATAAGGAGATGAACATCATCTTAGGGTGGTGAAGAGGTGTTTTTGTATTAGTGTGGATGGATAAGGAACATGTTTCGCCAGTTCCCTTGACCTCCAGTTGAGTGCCGAGCGTGAAAAATAATGGGGAATGTAGAGAGCTTATGTAGTAAACCTTAACAACTGGTCATGGAGGGAGGATCAAGGTCGATTCCTCATGAAAAAAGGTGTTATTTACCTCATATCAGGTAGGCAATTGGAACTTGACCATTTGTACTAGTATAGGTGGCAGACAAAGTACTCCAGGATGAGAGCATCCATATTAGCTTGGTAGTGTAGTACCAGGATCTTATACTGGAGCCCACGGAAAAGTTTCAAATAATCTTCATACAGTTCAACAATAATTTGTTGGTGGTGAGGCGGGACCATCAACTCTTCGAGGTATGATTATCGTGGATTATATGATTTCAAGTACATTATTTGATACAAGTGCTCTAAAAACATTTATATCTTATAAATTTTTGAGTGTGTTGGGACTAGAAGTGGAACATGTGTGTGGGGTTATGTCTATCGATACACCATTTAGAGTTCAATAAGAAAACATGAAGCACTATAAGGGGTGTTCTATTGAATATGTTGGGTATCATTTCCAATGGGACTTGTTTATACTTGAAATTTTGGGTGTTGATCAGATTTTGGGTATGGACTAGATCATGTTATACCAATCCCATATTGACTGTTACCATCATAGGGTAACATTAAAATCTCTCTAGTTAGAAAAGTATGTTCATCTTGGTGAATGAGATGTCTAGTTCGGTTGTTCAGGGTGAACTTTTTAGCTGTTGGGAGCACTCACATCCCAGGGGACTTGTATCCAGATTGATTATGGGGGAGTAGAGAATCTTTTCCTTCCTCCTATAGTGGATCAATTTCAAGATGTTTTTCTTGAGGACTTCTTAGGGATTACATCTATGGGAGATATTGAGTTCATGATGGAGTTTCTGTCAGGAGCATAACCAGCTTCCATTCCTCTATACCGAATATCATCAGTAGTACTCCTAGAGCATATAACATAGTTCGATGAATTATATAATAATGGGTTCATTCTTCCTTGTATTCCACCTTAGAGATATCCAGTGTTGTTTTCCATGATGGTTCATGGATCGTTGCAGTTTTGTGTCAATTATTAGAAGTTGGATCAAATGAATGATAAGAATAAATACTCTCTTCCCCATATCAAGGATATTTTTGACTAGATTAGGGCTAATTTATTGTTCTCCAAGATTAATATGAGGTCTGGGTATCAACATTTTAGGTTGAGACCTTCTGATAAACCACAAACTACCTTCAGTAGCGGGTATGGGTTATATGATTTTTTTCATGTCATTTGGGTCGACCAATGAAGTTGTAGTGTTTATAGCTCTAATGATCAAAATCTTTCACCCTAAGCTTGATCAGTTCATAGTTGTCTTTTTTGATGACATATTCACGTACGCCAATACCCATGATGTTCATTCCAAACTTCTTAACATCCTCTTTAGTACACTAAGAAATTATAAGCTATATGAAAACCTATATAAGTTTCATTTCAAGATATATATGGTGTGTTTCATGGTTCGCGTTATCTCTGAGTAGGGAGTCTCAATGGACCCTAAAAAATTGCAAGTAGTTATGCCTTTGGAGTAGCCAAAAAATGTTTCTGATATATGATGTTTTTTGGGTTTGGATGGCTATTAATGAAGGTTCATTAAATACTTCTTTAATTTTGCGACACCAAATTTAGTACGGACTAATAAAGGCATCAAGTTTTAATGGTCTGAAGCATGTAATAATTATTTCAAGGAGTTAAAGAAGCACTTGAATACATCACTAGTTCTGATCTTACTCAAACCTGGTGAAGAGTATACAATGTTTTTTTATGTGTCTCGTATTGGTCTTTGGGAATTGTTAATGTAGGATGATCGGGCTGTCATGTACATATCATAACAATTAAAGAATCATGAAATAAATTACCCTACGTGTAATATTGACTTGGTTGTGGTGGTTTAAACCTTAAAATATTGGTGTCACTACTTATTAGGATAACATATTATGGTGTATATTGATCATAAAATCCTTAAATACGCCTTCTCTAAGCATTATTTGAATATTTAGTAGCAATTATGGGTTGAGTACCCATAGTATTTTGATTTTGAGGTTTTTTACACACTGAGAAAGGGAAATAGTGTAGTAGATTAATTGAACCAAATGACTCAAAATTAGGTAGTTCTAGAATCTACTTTTGAGTAGAGAATGATGGCGTTGTTTGCTGAGTTGAATCTGGAGGTGCAGGATGGCCAAAAGGATATTACCCTTACATCTATGGCATTTGAGTCCATGCTTCTATGTAGGATCAGGGAGAAACAACAAGAGGATTCATAATTTTTTTATTTAAGATATGTATTAAATGTGGGGAGTAACTTTCTACATATATCATTTTTTATTATGGGATTGTTTATTTTTGTGTCTGTGATGACATGAAAAAATTTATGTGGTAAGAGTTGATGCATGAGTTTCATGCATCAATGTAGGATATGAAGACTGGTCTGACCAAGATGTATCATGATCTTCAAATTCTATATGGTGGTCATGGATGAATAAATAGTTTGCAGGTTTCTTAGAGTAATTCCTTACCGGCCAGTAAGTTATAGTTGAACATCGATAGTCAGGTTTTTTGTTGTAGCCATTTCCCATTATGGAAAGGAAATGTGAGGACTTGAAGATGGATTTCATGGTGGGTATTCAGATGATGACCCTAAATATTGATGTGATCTGGGTAGTTGTAGATCATTTGACTAAAGTAGATCACTTCTTACCAATTTGAGAGGCCTTCACCATTGAACATTTGGGTGAATTTTTTGTTTGAGAGGTAGTGCAGTTTCACGAGGTGCCATAAACTATAGTTTCATATCATGATATTTGTTTTAGATCAGTCATATAAAAGGGATTGCAGAAGGATCTTGGTACCTAGGTGATCTTGAGTAGGATTTTCACCCATAGATAGACGGGAAATCAAAGCATACTGTTCAGGTATTAGAGAACATGTTGAGGGAATGAGTCCAATATTATGGTGGATAGCAAGAGAATCTTTTGGTGTTTATTTAATTTACCTAAAAAATAGTTATCATGCTATGATTACTATGGATCCATTTAAATTTCTCTATGGTATGCCATATAGATCTCCTTTTTGTGGGATGGAAGCTGGGGATTCATATTTGTTGGAACTGGGTCTCGTGCAAGAGACGTTAGAATAGATTTAGTTTATTTGTAAACATATGGAAAGGGCTTAGAGTATGCATAATTCATATGAATATTAGCATCTTAAACCACTTGATATTTTGGTTGGTGTTTAGGTGTTTCTTCAGGGGTAACCATGGTTGGGTCCGCATTGGTTTAAGAAGTACGTTAAGTTTACACCCAGGTATGTAGGACCGTTTGAGGTTGTGGAGTGGATCTGACCAGTGGGGTACCAATTGGTTCTTCCACAGAGATATAGTTGTATCCATGATGTATTTACGATGTCAAAACATCGGCAGTATCACCCCGACCAATCACATGTGATTAATTTTGTTTAATTTGAGATTGAGGTTGATGTGTCCTTTTCGGAGCATCATGTTCATATTGTGGATCATAGTGAGAATGTTTTTTGGGGAAACATTATACCCTTGTTTCTAGATTTTTTGGAAACATGGAATTGTTTAGGATGAAAATTTTCAGGGAGAGTTGGATATACTGACCAAGTGGTCTAGTAATTTTTGCTTGGAATCTTAGTGATTCTTGGGAAGAGCTTCTCAAGGATGATCTATTATAAGGTGGGGTGGTTCTAAGAACCTGAGCTTCATGGAGATATGTTATTTTTTAAATTTTGGTTTGAATCCATTAAATTTGTGTAATTAAATGTTTACTGGGTGTATGATAAATCTCAGGGGTGTTTTATGGGTACATGACATGAATGGAAAGTGAATTAGGCCAAACCATGCTACCTTTAAAAGGTGAGAATTTATCAATTTTCCCCCTCAGTATTTTATGTATCCAACCTAATTTCTTCCCACATTTCTTCTCCATTAACCCTAGTGGTGAGATAATTAGAAAAAGGATTACTAAGGATCATTGCACTTTGATTCTTGGACATTTTTAGTGTTTTTGGGTGTGGATTGAATCCTCAGCTAATTCTAATGCTCCTCTTTCTTATCTTTCTTGGATTAGGGATTGTGGTTTTTTTGTTCATCTTAAGAATCCCAAAAACCCAATTTTTTCAATGTATCTCATGTTCGGGGTTCAAAGGGTTCTTGAATCTTGTTCTAAGGCTAAGGCTAAGGGTGAGATGACCCTCTGATATGAGGTAGGTCATCTATAATTTATATCTCATAGTATTAATATTGATTTTTTCTTGTGTGGTTGTGATATTGATTACTTCTTGTTGTTAATTAGGTTACTTTATTAATATTTACTAAAATGGTTATCTAAATGATGATTTAAACCACTCATGTTCCTTTTGGTATTTTTTGAGGTTGATTATACTCGGTTAGGTCCACCCATGGAGGGATCCAACATTATCAAACAAGGAAAATGCTATTGTTAATCCTAAATTTCATTTGTTTTTAAATAGAGCCTTTGATAAATGAGTTTACTTTTTAATTTGATTTATCAAATTAAACTAATGGATGTTTTATCAATTTTATGGAAATGACATAAGGGATTTTTTGAAAAAGTGTTAAAAGGTTTAAATAGAATAAATTGAATGTGACAAATGACTTGTGATTTTGTAATTGAATTATATAAATGGGAAAATGCAAGAGAATTGATTAATTATATGAAGTGGGGTATTGTATGATAATTTTTGAATATGTTTAATGGGTTAGAATATGGAAAGTTGAATCGGTTAGATGGTCTATGTTATGTAAATAGAATATAGGATAATGGGTTAAGGCATGACATTGAGTTATATGTGAGTGATTATGAAGTTTCAATGTTATGTGTGATGAATTTTAATGGTTTCTGATATGGTATATGTGGTTAATGGATAAATAATCATTTGAACATGGATTCATAGTTATGGGGTATCGTACTTTATGATCAATTCCTATGGGTCAGGATAGACTAAGGCTCTAAACCCCACCCCACAATGCATGGGTTAGGGAGGGTTACTAAGGCTCTATGACCCTAATAGTTGAATATAATGAGACAACCTATTCTGAGGCTACAAAGTAAGTGTGATGTATTTTTTAGGAAATTTTTATCCTTGGTGAGATAGGGAACTTGAATTATTCTTTATACAAGATAGTCAATCATCTTAGGCCATTGTATAAATGATGTAAACGCATAACCCATGGAGCATGCGATGAAAATGAGTTTTGTAATGAAGGCAATATAAGTGATGAAAATTTATATAATGATATAAATGTTTATGATGAAAATTGTAAACTAATGGAACCCTAGTTTTCTTTAGTTAAACATGAAATTTATTTCATACTTGTAAGCACTGTCTGTTTAGACTGGATATTTTGTAGACATCATTGGTGGTGGCATACTTATTTGTACTCACACCTTGCTTGAGCTACAGGTGGGTACCCAAACATATTTCATGGTTATAGGTCATGATAAGGAAAAGGGCCCTATTCTGGGGAGTCGATATGGTCTTGGGATGTTCATGGATGAAAATCCTTAATTGGAGTTAGGAAATATTTTGGGGATTCATCTATTGTCTTTATTTTGGATTTTCTTCACTTTTTGAATGGTTATCATGACATGGTATATTAATCATTTGGTTTTGGTTTATACCCTATTTTAAAATTGGTTAGTAATTCATGTTTTTTAATTTATTATTGTTTCCTTTATTTCATATGTTCCATATTGTGCCTCAATCTAGTTAAGAGGGTGTAATATCACCATGTGATCTATTAGAACTTCACTACTAGTCATCAACCTCTAGAATACATGGAGGAGTATTGGATGTCTTATGGAGACCCAGATCGGGACCCAAGTTTAGTGGATCTCATTTTAGTGATTTCACAATTAAAAATATTGATCTTGGTGAACACAATTACATTTTCTTAGAAGAACATCCATTGGATCTCTTATTAAGGACCTTGGATTAGTCTTCTGGGATACTAGACCCTATATAATGAGGAAAAGGATTTTTGGATGTAATTTATTTTGGGTTTTTCAAGAAAAATGGCTGGAGTGGTGTGAATAAGTTATGAGAGGGAGTTCCATTTTTAAATGGAGTTGGAGCACAAGTATGGAATTTTTGAAAGTAATAAGTCATAACCATATTATTCACATGAAAAAGGGATATATAAAATGGTCAGTGTAGAATAATATATGAGATAATTCATTGCAATTGTATTTGAAATAGAATTCATTTGAGGATCGGTTGGAACTCTATAATATTTTGGAAATGTATTTTGTCTTCGAAACTATAAATGCCCAGTTGGAATATTTCATGTTTGAAGAAATGGTTTGAAAGACCATGGGATGTGACAGTTTGGTTGGAACTTATGAATGACTTTTTTGTATGATGGTAACCCCCATATTGGATTTCCCTATATGTTTTATCATATAGGTGGTGTAAATTTTGGGGTAGGCAAGGGCGGTGACATCAGGTAAGGTGAGTCACGCATGCAAGGGACTCCTCCAAACACAATGTACCATTACCATGGGTTTTTGGGAGACTTTTAGATAGTCGAGTGATGGTTTCTTGTCAACCTAGATTACATGGTTTTGTACCCCCCTCCCCCTACAAGATAGGGATTGGTGGGATGTGACAATTGATTGTTCAGTTTAGGGAATCCACATGGTTATAGACAATGATGTTCCACTATATGTCAGTAGGTGTGTCGTACTCGAGTACATCTAGGGATAATCCTAGGGATGTGTAGGAAATTTCTATGGAAAAATATTTGTATTTTTTGGTTATGTTCTATTGCATATTTCTTTTTATTTTTACTACTTAATTTTTTGTCATAGCTTTCTATTGTTTTGTTCGGAGTTTTGTTCTCTATAATGGTAAATGTGTTTTGAAAATGGGAATATGACATGTGTTTTTCTGAAAAATGGAACATATGTTGTTGTTAATGTTTAAATGAGAAAAATCAATTTTCATACATGTATTTAACACTAGTGTTAATGGACTGTTTTTGGGAAAAGAAATGTATGGACTCTATGGTGATTACCTAGTGATTTTTTAAGATCACACCCTAATTGTTCCATTCAGTGTCAGTAGAGTCGAGCTATTTTTCAAGTTCACATTTCTGCTATGAGTGTACTTTGTTGAAGGTCGGTTGGTGGATGGTGGTGAGAATATGGTTACATGGAGATCACATTTGTATGAGTTTAATGTTGGATTTTTTGAGTTTTGGATTTGTTCAATTGTATTCACAGATCGATCAGTTTGTTTACTCATGTGTGGTCATTTGTTTATTATTGATGCACGATCAATTTTTTTAGTTTATTTATTTTGATACTAGTTCTTATTTGGTCCAAATCATTCTCACCCTGATTATATTAATACCCAACACTAGTTATCAGCTGCTGGGGTCAGGAATGAGCTTCAGGCATGCCATGGACCAGGTTAGATATTAGGTTGGATGGAATCTTGATTTCATTCATGACATTGTTGGTGGTGACCTATTTAGATTATATCTCACACCATACTTAGTCTTACATTGGTACCCAATATGTTTATCTACATGAAATTACTGGAATGGGAAAGTGCCCCACTATTTTTCATTTAAATAAATTACATATAGATGGATTGTAGGAGAAGAGGACTGAGAAATTGTTTGAGATGCTATTGGGGAATCTTTTTTTCTTTTTGTAATTTTTATATAGCATGATTGTATCTACCTTCCCCATGTTCCCTTTCTTTATATCATCTTTTCATATATCCATGGATTATGACTTCTCCTATGGAATTTGGATTATCATATTCAGTTATTTGTTTACACTTCTATAATTACTTATCTATTATGATTATTTATAGTATGATTTTACTATTTAATTGAATGTATTGCATATTTTGTGCCACACTTATATGAGGGTATAGTCTCCACACCATACCACCTATACCTCCTCACTTCTACTTAGTAGAATCTTGCTTACGGGGAGGCATGGTTGAGGCCATGTGACCCTCTGACTTGGGGAATGGGTTAAGTAGACCCTTGGTAAGGACGTTACACATAGCCTGCCCAAACCAACTCTTAGGTATACCATTACATTAACAAACTATCACTAAGTTATCTAATGCATGAACCAACCCATTATGTGTCACTAAAATTACCTTAAATTAAAGGGTTATATAAGCATCATCAATTAAGATCCCATGACTTGATCAACCTATGTTGTTATTAGAAAAATTCTCATGAGTAAAAACAACAGTCCATATGAGTAGAATTATATAAACAAGATATTTAAAAAAACATTATATTGGTTGTTTTGAAACATTAAACAATTTAAACCCATTTTGTAAATAAATATAACTATAGAAAAGTAAATATATCATGTGAATCCTATTTTCCATGTCGGATTCAAGTACTCATGCCTTTTAAAACAGTTTACCAAGAGCCATAAGCATGAATAAAAATCTTAAATACACACATTATAATTAAATAATCATCTCATTTGTAATATAAAAAAACCAGAACCAAAATATCATAATCCTGTTATCCTGGATTCCCCATGGAAATTTTTTTAAGACTCAAAAAATTAATTTTCATCAAAAGTTCCAACACATTTCTATTCATTATCTACAATATCCCAAATAGTAAGACCAAAGAAATATCATTTTCAATACCATATTTTAATTCCTTAGTTAAAATCACATGATAGTATCCTAGAGGGGGTTCCACAAAGCCTTAATCGTTCCTCCATGTATGATATAAACTACCAACTAGAGATGAGGGACTAAATCATGCATTTGTAATACTATTATAGTGATATGATAACTAATAGTAATAAATAAATAACCAAAAAACTTTCACATACACAGTTAGTGTTTGAAAAATCAATAATTTGTCCCTATTATATTAAATTAAAATATAGTTATATTATCATCAATCCTCACATATCTCCCACATGGGGGATAATATATAAAAAAATAAACCAAGAATAAAATAAATAATGATGCTCTAATATAACCATGAGCCTCGCCTCAAGCCTATCATAAATCCCTATTGTGCTACTCTATCCCAATCCACTACACAACCTATATTCAGACATACAAAAAGATAAAAGGTTTGTGTGTGCACCAAGGTTCCCATGTAAGGTGTGAAAAATAAATCACATTATTTTTTACTAATTTCCCCAAATATGAACAATAATATCCATGTATATGTGGGAGTAAAATAAATAATAGAAATCAACTACATAAAATCATGTGTTTTGGGACATCATGTGCTAGATAAGAAACAAAAAAACTCTACCATACTTGATTTATCCTTTTTAAAGAATATTCACCTCATAATAGAAATCCTAACACGTACCAAAAGATTCATGGTAGGAAATCTTACAAATAATTGAAATCTTACCTCTTACCTAGGGTAGGCCACATATCAAACCTCAACCATATTTTACCAAGTGTTGACCCCTACCCACTTACTCATTGTAGGGTCCCATAACCAAATCAGGGGATAGTACCTTCTGAATCTATGTGGTCCATTCTAATTCTACCTTAGTCAAGGTGGTTACATTCTTTTATTCATTCACTAATTCACAACCTAGACTAATAAATTCCCCCTTAAGGAGGTAAATTATATATCGTTATCACTCAGGGTGGGTCCATAAATCCATATTGTACACAATACCGTATCATTTAATGTTATCCCTACAATCCCCTTATTATTCAAAGTGGGTCCAAAACTCATCTTATATTATACCATAACACCCAAGGTAGTTTTCATCAATATATTCTAACCTAAGTTGAGGTCATGCATCCAAATCCTTACTACGATCTTCTCACTCAAGGTATCATCATATATCAAATCTTGACCACTACCTTCTAACATAATTTTGAGACATAAATAAAATAAATAAAATTATCATATCACTCAAGGAAGTCAATTAAAATACTTTCTCACTCATGGTGAGTCCAATAATCTAGTCACATCATTGGTAGTATATAATGTTGGTCATATAGCACCCCATTCATTTATTATAGAAATATTACATATTATTAAAGGAATATTCATTAAATATCATTTTTATCCACACAAAATCTACAAATGTTTAGTGTATTTGGAAACATAGATACATAAAAAATTGGTACAGAAAGGATCTATAACACCACCCACTTATTTCTGTACATATGTAACCCTACATCGGCATACCCTATATAATACCTTTTTCATAACCTGGTAAAAGTAAGCATAATAAAGGGTGATATTAGATGTATAATAATGGTAAAATTTATAGATACTAATCAGTGGTCAGGTAGAAGCATAACATAAGCATAATGGTATGAGATAATGACCATGAGTTATAAAGTTCATACCTAATTTTCTGTAGATCATAAAAAAGATTTCTAGAATAAAATGTAATCATTCCAAAATAAATGAATCATAATAGTGATGAATCATTATAAATCAATCATGAAATATAATCTCAAATCATAATCCTTTATACATTTTCCAATATTGTGGCACCATCATAGGAAAATAAACCATATCAGATGTCATGGTTAAATTTTGATAAAATGATATCATTATGGATTAGGAATCACCAAATTATTCTCAAATCATATTTGATAAAGAATCATGACATTTTTCTCAAACCATAGTTGATTGGGAATCCCTATTTGTTTCTTATACCATAGTAGATCAGGTGCCCCTACCTATTTTACATATTGGATCAATAAACCCATGTCATTTCCAATAATTATTTCATGAGATATAAACTTATACCCAATGAATTAGTGGGATATATAATTTTCCCCCTCCAATCACATATTCATAATCAATTTATATTTATTTGAAAAGGTCCTAAAACATTCATCATTACATCATATTATAACCCATGAAAAATAAATGGGTTTTGAAAACATGTCTTCATTAGAATAAATTTTTATCTAGAGAATTAATAAATATGGTATCATTGGAACATATACCTAGTAAATAATATGTAACATCAAAGGATGTTATCATATAATAAATATTATTTTTAAAGTAAAGTATAATATTTATCAAGGAAAATAAAAATTTCATTTTCAAATCACTTGTTTAGAATAAAAAAATTTCATAAATATTATGGAAAAAATTTCTTTTAAATGAACCAGGGAAACATGAAATGGATCATTTCTATTAAATTAAAGCCCATAATGGTAGGAAAATCCATTCATTCCTTATACACTGAAAGTAAAAATTTCTTTCGCACTTCTGTAACAAGAAAAAAATGACTTCTTTGGAAAAAAATTAAAAAAATTAATTTTTAAAACATTATAAATAAATTCAACGTTAGTGAAAATTAAAATTTTAAAACATTTCAATTATAATATATAATTTTCAGAAAATAATTCTTAAGATCATGGAAATGAATGAATATGTTTTTTAACTAAGGAAAACATAAAGTCTCTTTCTCTTTAAAAACATTTTAATAATCATTTTAGTTAACATGTATAGTAAAATGGTATAAATATATATATATATATATATAAGAATGATAATAGGGGAAAATAGATGGGGTTAAAAGGAATAAATCCATATAATTTCCCAAAAATGAAATTTTAGAATAAATAATCTTTATAAAAATGTAATTGAAACATATATCAGTTTCCACTTTGGTAACTTTTAAAAATTATACCCATGAATGAATAACACAAAATGAAACAATAAATATCAAGATAATAATGAGATTAATTATATAATATTTTTAACTCATTGTATATACACCTTATAAAACAATATCATCATATAATATAACATATGTCCCAAAGAATACAATTTTAGAAGATGAACATTTACAGATTTGGTAATATTTGAATCAAAAGTAAATGAAAGATATCACCTTATATATGTATAAATCAACGTATTTTTAATGGTTATAATCATAAAATAAAATCACGGTTATTATATACACCACATCAAAAAAAATGTTTTCTAATGTGGCATATGACTCAAAGAAATAAAAAATGATACATGGATCCCTTAAATCGAATTTTATTTGGCATTATATGCATTAGAACCACTTATTCATTGAGACACCTCTTGTTCATTAAACATTATTCCCTGAAGAGATGTTTTTTTGGAAAAACCATAAGCTCTATTACCTTATGATTTAATTTGTATAGGTATTTGGGATGGGATTGTCTACGATAGAAGGTTCAAACATTGTGAATAAGGGTGGAGTGGAGGTACTATTTTTTAAGTGATGGGAGGTGCACCCTTGGAATTACATAATGTATTAATTATATGTTAATTAATTTTCAATTTAAAGTGGATAAAAATTATTATATTTAAAATATATGAAGATTATAATTTGAAATAATCACATCAAATATTATTTAGACATGTTTAAGTCTTGTTTTAACTGTCATCACTTAATTTTAACCACCAGTCAACCCTTTCTATAATTACCATAATTTCAAATTTTGTAACTCTTTAAGGGTAGAGAATTTTAATATAATATGGAAATAAAAAATAAGTGTAAAATTTTTGAAATTGTATTCAAAATCTAATTCACTTGGATAAAGATAATATTTTTATCAAATTTAATTTATTTAATACAATATTATTTAACATAAGATACTATTAGAGTCTTTTTTTGGACTATTCATAATGTCTGAATTCATAAACAACATGATTGAAAGGAAAATAAAATAAAATAAATAAACATTGATATTTTGTTTTATATGTAAATAATTTTCTTTGAATAAAATAATTCATCAAAATTTTATTACTTATTATATTTTTAAAAACCTTTATTTTATTTTTATATACCTTTAGAAAATATTGGGACGGTGTTGCATAAGCATTTAGGGTAATTATTCCAAAACATGAAATTAAAAAAATACCATGACACAAAATTATTTTTAATTTCAAAAAAAAAACTTAAAAGTTTAAATAACTAATTTTTATTGTTTTAAAAATATATTAGATATATCAAATTCAAGAGATTCACATTTTTGATTTATCATTTTCTTAAAATAATATAATGGTCATATTCAAAGTAAATCGGAACCAATTTTCCTTGTATTAGAAACACGGATGATAATGGATGAAATACACACATAAATTAGTATAAATGAATGTATTAGTTAAATTTAAAATTCTTTTCCCAATATCTTAACCTAGTTTTACTTGTTCTACGCTTATCAAGGTGACAAAATTTTTCTTAGGTTATTATTCGTATTGACAAAAAAATGAAAGAATACAATTTACAAAATTAGATCCTAATTATTAAAAATATGGAATTCATTTTTCATTATTTAGATCCTACATACATTAGAGTAAAATTTTAAAATTATCATAAAAAATGGAATGAAAACAGTATTTATGAAAAATGTTTTTTTTGCATAAAAAATCATTTAATCATATTTAATTTCTAGTAAAAACCATAAAATTAATGTAAAATATTTTAATTGGATATATAATATATAAATATCATTAATTTAACTAATTAATACTTATTTATATAATAAATTAATATAAAAAACACATTTCACATAAAAAAAATAGTTTTTACACAAAAAAATTAATTACATAAACGGTCTTATACCAAAATAAAGTATACATATCACTCCTATTTTATTAATTATATTATATATAATTAAATAAGAACTATGTTATTTTGATATAAAAATAAAAAAATAAGGGTACTTTTAAATCACATGATATAATTAATATAAATGACATCTTTACAAAAATTAGTATTTTGATTATTCACCTAATAATCAATTATTTTCAAAAATACCTAAAGTTCACTATAAAATAAATATTTTATGATGAATAAAAATTAGATTTTTTTTCATATAAAAATTGTAAATGTGGTAAGAATTGACTATAATATTCAAGAACTAAATGCAATAATTTTTTTTAAGAAACCCAATTTTTTTTATCCTGGAATGACTTTACAAAAAATTGAATTCATATATATTATAAATTAATAAATTAATTTTAATTAATTTATCCATATACATATATTTCATAATGTTATTTATCTTATTCATTCTGATCAATTTAATTTCTATATTATAAAATATCATGGTTCATTTTAAACATGGAATTGCATGGTTAGCAAGTTATCCATCGCAGCCTGACCCTAGTTTTCTATTTTATATTATTTATTTCCTGGACCTTGTTTCTACATGGATTAATGGATGATTTTTAGGTTTATATTACCCTAAATTGAATTTTTTTTGTGGTTTAGAGGGTTGTTCATGGTTTGGGAAGATTGTGTTCCAACCTAGGGAAAAACAAGTGGTCCATACAGTGGATTTTTTCCAACCACATGGTCAGGAACAAGGCCCTATGCTAGAGTCTATGGCTCATTTAGTCCCATAAAATAGGTGACTTCATGGTTGGTGCATGATCTAGATGATCGTGCAACCTTAAATGTTTTTTTAAAAAGAGTATTATTCTTATTATTATTGTCGTTATTATTATTAATACTACAACTATTATAATAATTAATATATTATTGACATTATTATTATTATTTTATTTTCCTTATACCCCTCCCTCCCCTCAACTATGCTCTACCTACTCTCTAAGTGGCTACCAGGCACACTGTCCACCTCTCCCCCTCCCTTTTTGGGCTAATTCCTCCCCTTATGCCTGGTATTATCTTGTTCAGTGAGTCATCCTCCCCCTCTATCACCATTTTCTTTATCTTTCTCTCTTCCATTATTGTTTTATAAGGTAGGATGAACCCAAGGGATTTATAATGGTATAATTTCAATGTTTTATCCATAAATCTAGGGTTTCATCCCTTTTACAAGCTTCCATGGACTCATTTTATATGATATTAGGTATCAAACATCAAAGGTAGTGGGTTACCCATCCATTTTGGGTAGGATTTGATTAGATCATCCTCTTTTGCCTAATTTTATTTAGGTATTTTGTGACCTTTGAATTCCTTGAATTTTTCTTTTATAACTTTTACATCTGTGAGGTAACTTTGGTGTGATATTCATGAAGGGGAAAATCCAGGGATGCCTAAAGGTGTCTTACACACATATACATGGGTAAGGTATATATATATATATACTCTTTTTGTACATATTCCCTCATGGATATGAGAATATCTTCATTATAGCTAGGGTTAATTATATATGTGTGTGTGTAAAATGAGGGTTTTGATTTTCCATAGTCTTTCTTGGTCTCTATTGATTTTGTCGACCTCTTTAATGCGGATTTGGGTTTTCATCATCATAGGAGACTTGGTTTAATATAGTCTCCAAATTACCAAGCCTTTAATTTGAATTCCATGATTTTGTGATTATTTGAAAAATGTCTTTCATTATTGTATAAATTTTATATTCTATGAAAAGTAACTTCTTATTTTCAAAAACCAATATTCACTATACTCTCATATTTTATCTAATCTTCCAAACATAGTTTTCTTGGTTTTTGATTTTGTTTGACCTTGTTTAAAACACAATTTATTTTCAATGTAAGATTATTTTTCTAAATATTGTGTACCATTTTGGTATTACACAAGGGAATCATGTGTATCTAGGTGGGATGACTGGGATATATACACTATGCATGACCTGCATTACCTAATGGATTGTGTTACAACACCAACTAAAATATGATGGTGTGGATTGGTTATATCTAGAAGGTGAATAGACCTTCATGTATATGGTCAATCACTAAGAGTATGAGGATCCAAGGTCCCCACTAACACTAGATATATAGGGATTCCCATGGTTCTTTTAGTATTTTACTCCTATTTTCCATGTTATTATTTTTGAAATTCTATTTTTCATAGTTTAATTTCCTTAACTTAAATAAATAAAATAATTTTTACTATCTATACTATTTTGAGTCCATATATAGAACCCAGTTTTAGTGTTAATTATATTTTATATGGAGCTTTCTGAGAAGTCTCTCAAACATTGAAAACTGATTTTGAAAATATAATATAATTTTGTTTTTTATTAAAATGGAATATTGTGAAATTTTTCCATAAAAGAGTAAAAAATACTATATTTTTTTAAACATTTTATTAAAACTATCTTTTTTTAATTACCTTTAATGGTAAGGTAGAAGGAATGGATTATTTGGGCAGGAATATTGATTTTTAATACCTATGCCAATAACTTATCTTTATTTTTGGATACTGTTATAGCTCCTAGCTTGGTCTCAGTCTCCAGGGTGTGATATTGGTTCAGTAGATGACGGCGAACCATGAGGTAATATAGATATATGTCTACTGTTTACTTTTATCTACTTAGTTTCTCATTTATTTTACCCTACCAGAATTAGTTTTTCTTATTCTATGTTATTTACCTATTATTTCATGGGCTAAATAATACTAAATTGAGTTATGTTGGGATCTCGGAACTAGTTTCTAAACCAAGAGGATCCAGAACACATCTCTATACATTTTTTAGGCAGACTTAGGTGACCATTTCAAATTTTACCTAGATGGTTTATGCCATAATAATATCTGGGATATTATCCCATGTCATTTTGGAATTTTCGGTAGTTTGGAGGTATAATTTTCATAATTAAAGTGTGTATTAATGGGTAGGTTCTTTATCACCTTCTATTCCGAAGGACACTAGAATTACAGGGTGTCTTGGGAAGGTTTTCCTTCAAAATACAATCTTGGATCTTGGTTGTTTTTGAGTTTTTTGGTTTTTTTGAGTGTGTATTCATTGTAGTGAGGATTAATAATTTTTTTTAATAAATTATAATGGTTTGGGGTGTTTTTTATTGATTTTTAGGATTAATTATTATATTTTATGGTCTAGGAAACCATGCGCATACCATGAAAATGCCTCTATTCACATGTATTATGCTAACATGACTACTACATAGTCTGCTAAACTATGAGACTAAGGTATGTGTTGGGGATTTGTTTCTATGTATCTTTAATTTTGATCTATTGAGTGTTGAGTTTCCTTTGTTTTTTCTTGGATTGGGGTTGAGATGGTTTTTATTATTTACCATTTGGTTTAGAAATTATTTTTGGTTCACCAAATTTTTAATTTTTTAAATAGAAAACATTAGGTTGTTTTTAAAATGAAAATAAATTGTTTATAATTTTTAATAGGTTTTTAAAATGTGAAATGAGAAAAAATTGGTAATTTGGTAAATTTTTGGTGTTTATGGTTATTGGGCATGTGTATCCTTTGGTATTTATGTTGAATGTCCACTTACATGTGTGTATATGGGGGAATTTGTGTGAAAAGTGAATGTTAGTACATATGCATTGATGGAAACAAGTAGAAGTGTTTATGAACACATATGTGAGATCTCATAGGATGATAGAAGTGATTATTTAAAATAAAATATTGAACTTGGTTTTTCCAAAAATGGTTTTCAAAATGGAAAATTGTTTCTGTTAAAAGGGTTCTTATTTTCTAAAAAAAATTTGATTTCAAATGTAAAAGTAAAGTGGTGCTTGTAATTTTAATGTGGATGCACTAAAATTATTTTTAGTCTAAGAGAACATTAAGTGAAAATTTAATTTGAGAAATAATATTTATGTTTGAAATTATTTTGGAAGTGGGAAAATGGTTTTAAATTTAAAATAGAAAATTATAGTTTTTAAAAGAGGGTTTTGATTATATTTTATAATGTGTTATGGTTTATGAAGTTGATACTCTAAGTTGATTTTTGATTTGGTTTTGGTGTGGTTTTGGGATCTTATGTAATTTAGATTTTTCCACCTAAAAAAGTCTAAATGTTTCTTAGGGGCCTCCTCCAGTTTTGGGTTTTTTCCAAACTCCCAATGGAGGGTGGGGTTTAGTTCTTTTAATTTTCTACCTATTTATCGTGAAGGTATAAGACTATTAGGGATTGTATGATGATTTAGCTCAAGTATTCTCAACATGGTCATCAAATAGTGAAGGGATATATTCACCACTATAAGGATAAAGTTTATTTTTCTCCATAAATAGTGTTGGGATATCTTTTTAAACATCCTCTCTTCCAGTGGGGTCTTTTTATTGAGATTAAGGACTGATTTATCTCATCCGAGAATGTTATATTTAGGATGTTGGGGAATGAGTCATTCTTAATTGATTTGGTTTCTAGGGGCATATAATTGTGGTTCATATTTCATCTTCTATTGATGTAGGTAAGGGTCCATATTAGGTGGGGTGTCTGAACTGGAAGAACCTATTCCTGGGGTGACTAATTTTTTAGTTCCTTCTTCAGGTTTGACAAACCACTCACATTTTTCCTCCAGTGTGGTTATTTTTGTAATTCTATTCCATTTTTCATAATCCTATGAAGGTTCATCAATGATGTTTTTGTTTTATTAATTTAAGGATGTTATGTAATTTATGTTATCAAAAGTGGAAGACTTGATCGGAGGTTCTCAACTCTTGACTACGGGTAAGTAAGAAGTTTTGGACATTAGGGATCTAGAAATTGGGCCTAGAGTGAATATTTTCTTGTATTTCAGGAATTCATTGAGGTAGGGGATATTATTCCAACGTTTTGAATCCAATGGAAGATAGAATCCACTTGAGTTTTTTCTTGTTGTAGTTTTTCATTTTTGGGCCTCTTTTTTAAGGTTTTTGTTTTCCCCCTCTTGGGATCTATAAATTATTTTTGGAATGGTTCGTTGGTTTGATCCTATTTTGGAGATGATTTTTTATTATGTAAATTTTCAATTGTGGTTTTTTTGGATCTTGGGATGATTTTTCTCAGTTGGTTTCTTATTGAGTTGAGGGTTTCCTATCATTATTTTCGGTTTCTTAAATAGCGGGGATACCCCACTCTTTTTCAAATGGATATCTTTGTTGTTCACTCTTGATCAGGTTAGTTGTGACCTATGGAGTTGAAGTTCCACCTCGGTGTTGATGGTATCAATTGGTTTTTTATCTTTTAGTCTCGGTTTTTATTCCTCATTATGTTGAGTTTCTTTTTGGGGGCATATATTTTTCATAGTTGGGAGAAATGATGCATCCCCACCATTGATTTATCTTTAATTTTATTTATTTATTTTTAATTATTTTATCCTTAGATCCCATTAAGATTTAATTTTGATTTCCCACATAATTTGGAAATTTTATAGTGTAAAAGTTTCATTCATAGTTGGAATATGATTAGGGAAAGAATGTCACAACCTAGGGAATATTCTGTTTCCCAGATAGTGGTGACTGTATGGTTGGTACATGGCCTGAAAGACTATGTGTAATATAGTGTGTCCTATACATTTTTTGAAAAAAAATCTATTATTATTATCATCATTATCATAATTATTGTTATTACAAAAATTATCATTATTATATCTTTATTTTTCTTATAACCTTCCCTCCCCTCTACCATGCTTGACCAATGCCTCAAGGGGCTCCCTAAAATTATCTCCCCCACCCCCACCCTTATCACTCCCTTTTTATCCAATTCCTCCCTAATTCCTTGTGCGATCTATTTTGGTGAGTCTTCGCTCCCCTCCATTACCTTCTTCTCCTTCTCTCATTATTCATTGCAACATAAGGTTTCTCGAACCTTAACGTATTCTAATGGTTTAATTTTTTTTTGTTTTCCATGATTATACTGTATATTAAATCTTTTGAGATGTAACACCCTGATATTAATGTATTGTTAAATTATTAGTAAATAATAATTTGATAAAGTAATTTTAATATTCAGAAATGCGTTTTCATCCAAAATTAGTTTTATTTCTTTTGAGAAATGAAAATTATAAATAAATAATTAATATTTTATAGAAAATTTATATGAAAAAAATAATTTTATTTTTGAATTCATAATGTAAAAATTATCTTAGGAATAATTTATGATAATTTTTTGAAAATGTTAAATTATCAATGAATAGTAAAAAAATACTTCTTTTTATTAAAAATTATATTATTTTAAAACTATTCAAGGTAAAATAATGTTATAATTTATAATTAAATTTTAATAAGTTTATTTTTATTTAAAATTATTCAATTATTTTTTTTTAAATTTCGTTTATACTTGAATTTATAATAAAACATTTTCTATTTAAAATGGTCATTTTTTTTCTAAAAAAAACTATTTTTTGCTTTCATTTTTCTTGTTTAATTTTCAATATGATTTACTAAATTCTGTTTTTGAATTATATTAAATTAATCACATATTTGTAATCAAGATTTTAAAATTTGGTAAATCTTACACTTTTATTTTTAGTAAATTTAATTAGTTGTTATGGTAAAATTTATTACCATAGTAAAGGGAAAAACTGATTATTATGGATTGAAAAAAAGTGATAAGGAAATAATTTTTCATCCAATTTCTTATTGATTTATTTTAATTCAACTCTTAGAACCTATGGTTTGAAATTTAGTTATTAAATGGACATTATTCCATGAAAATGACTAATATATTATTAAAATCATAGAATGTGAAAAAAGGCCACACTCGTATATTTTAATACATTTAATATTACTAATATGGGGCTCACCAGAAGATAACATAAAATATAAATATTTTTTAAATGTAAAATATTTATCTTCATTATTTTAATTTATTTATAATTCATAGTAATTAAATAATTACCCAAAATTCTTAACAAAGATGATATAGTAATTCTTCAATTAAATGAAAAATCAATTTTAATGATATTATAACTATTAAAAGAAATATATTTTTGAGTTAGTTAAGGTTTAAAACAAATTTTATGGATTTTGATGACAATTTATGAGTATATTAATTATATTTTTTTTTTCAAATATATCTTCTTTTATAAATTTTATTAAAGTATAAGTTATTAATAGTTTTAAAATTGACACTAATGTCATTTTATTAAATTATTTAAAAGTCATAAAAATATTAAATAAGCACAAATTGGATAAATTATGGTCTAAAACAGCATAAGTTTTCCATTTATTATCCAATAAACTTTTTATAAGTAAAAATTAAAACATTTTAATTTTGAAAAATTTGTTACTGTAGTTAAAATTAAATTAAGTTAACTCAGGGTTGAACACAATGATAAGATTTAAAATAACACAAAAACATGTATAAATTATATGGTTTTATTATATTAAAACCTTATCATATCTTATCATTGAATTCATTTCCATTTTATGTTAAATGTATAGAAAATGAATTTATTATAATTTTTTCTTTTAACAAATTCCAAAAGTAACCCTCACCTCATTTATAAAAATAAACCTCCTCCCTCACTTATTTACACCACATTGATTCTTTTATCTCAAAAATAATATAAATATATCTCTTTTAAACTTCCCTATACACTTTATAGAGGTCATTTTATTTTAAAAACACTAACCCTACTGCCCCATAGAAGAGATCTAAAGGAGGCGTTTCGAAGAAGAGGTAATCACTCTAACCGATCGCATTGCTTTCTAATCTCATTACCTCCTATAAATATAAGATTATTATTAGAAAACTAATAACTTATGTATCCCTAATATTTTAAATATTATTTTGATTGTTAAAACACCATTATACACCATCTATACCATCAAATAATAAGTGAAAGTATTATTCATGCATACATATGGATTATCGTCTCCACATAGTCATACAACTCATTTTTCATCCCCATATTTTATGGATGAGTGTCATGATGGTATTAATGAATATTTATTATATATATTATATAATAAGGATTCTTTAAAAATTAATTATTATTTACCTTTATTTTTAATCTAACAATCAAAAAATGAAAACATTATTCTAATGTATATATGGTCTACTATCTGTATGAACGGTGTAATTCGTTTTTCAATTTATAATATACTTGAACAATTATAAATAGGTATATAATTTTTATATATTATTTAGATACAATTAAAAAAGTTCTTTATATAATTGTACCATGATCATAGTATAAGGACTAAGACTTCTGAACCGAAGCATGAAAGGAAAATGATGCAGTTATCAACCAAAACATTGATTTTAATAAAAATTATTAATTTATGGGTCATAAGATGTTATAATTAAATAATAAATGATATAAAAAATATGGTTATGGAGTAAATTTATAGTAAATCTATATATATTATATAAGATTTTGGAAGGTGAACAATGGAATTCAGGTCTTGAGGTAAGAGAATTTTTAACTTTATTTCCTTTCATTGAGTTAAATATCTACTTCATTGATTATGAAAGTATAAGATTATGTGAGAAATTAATTTTGATTATCTTTGTTTCTATTATCCAATTTTTTTGTGGATTTACAGATGATACACAAATAAAATTTTAAATATTCACTTGAATGATATTTGTAAGGGACATTCTATTTAAAATCAACTTTTTATGTTTCTTTTTAAAAATGTAAAAAAGGATTGTTTATTTAACTTATATAGCAGAGAATATTTTTATGCTTCCATGGAGCCTAATTTTTTTGGATATTCCTGTACAGTCTTACAAGGTTATTTTCAATGAAAATTATTTCCTTTTTTAAGTGTGTGTATCTTCTAAAAAAATAAAAATGTAAAAGATATTTTCCTCAATAATTATTTTATGTGATCATTAAAAATTATTTTCCATATAAGTAAAAAATATTTTTTGTTACTTATCCATTAAAAGGGATATGATCAAAGGATACCATCCTTATTCTTTCTCTATACGATTTATTTTTTTGATGGGATGATGTTTAATAATTATATTACTTTTCCATAGGTTATGAAATGTTGAAATGTTTATAAAACCATTTATTTTTATGGGTTATAATATGATGAATGATTTATGTTCATGTGGAACACATATGTATGGTTTTCATTATATAATGGGTGGACCTATATCTCTCTCCAATTCATTTGGGTAATTATTTGTGTCTCATGAGATAGTTAGGTATAGAATGATAAGTGAACCTAGTTCAATAATATAGGGATGAAATGGGAAGTGAACCAAGTTCGGTAATATAGGGATGGAATGGGAAGTGAACTCAGTTTAGTAATATTGGGCTGAAACGAGAAGTGAACTAAGTTCAATAAAGTAAATTTTCCTCTATAATGGTTTTGGCCGTGATCCTTTAATAATATAGAAATGGTTTTATATTATTATGTATATGCCACAAATTCTATTTCTTATGACAATATTATACATTCATAGATCATGTTCTTTGATTTACATATGATTCATACCTTATGAGCAGCCAAGATTTCTTCCATAATTCCACATTATTATATTTGATATAATGGTTATATTTTTATATTTTTTTCATGTTCTTATATCCTTATTCTCATATTATTCTTATGAATTCATTGTTATCTCCCTTTTTTACCCTTATGGAGAATATGATCTCTCACTTATGTTATTTTCCCCATGATATGATGAAATTTATTATGAAGGATATGTCAAAAATGGTTCTTGTTTTGAAGAAACAAGTGGTAGACTTTGTGGATATTTGATGAACATTTTTTTATGTTTTAATGTTTATAAATACACTAAACATATAATGTTCTAGTGTGGTTATGTGATGTTATGTAATGAATATTCATCTAAAAAGATGTAATATCAATGTACTAAAAGTATGAGATGTTATATTTTATATTAATGATGTAAGGGTTGGTGTCCTCAGAACCAACTGTTTTGTACTTTGATTATATAAATGTTCACTTATTATATATTGTTCATTGTTCTGCATGACTAAAATATAATAATGTTCTGGAATATTTGTTGCATTAATAAGGTCATAGCAGATCCCCGCTATGATGAGAACCCTGAAATTCTATAACAATATTCTTAAATAAAGTTCTACGGTTGGATGACATACTATGATAGGACACATTGTATACATACCGTCATGTGCGAGTACTCGTAAGAAGACAAGACTCTCTCTCATGGAGTTCACACTTGGTAATCTCCATGATGGGAGATTATGAGAACAGACCTGCCAGTAGTAATTCCACATGTCTTGGTGTCATCAGATATTGCTATCTGCGAGCATGTGTAATGGTCCTTAGACTGAAAGATTATCATTAACTCATGTCATGACTCGCGCACTTATATTTACTGATGAAAACCATCACGCAGACAGTTGGCGGGAAGTAGGGTACGTTGGGTGCGTCACGAATGACATGTTGTTAATGGATAAGTCGAGGAAGGATTTTTCCCTTCCATTTATGGAAGTTGATATCTCGGCCCTTTGATTGAAATAGAACAGTCGCATTAAATTCCATGGCCATGGTGTAAAAGACGAGTTTATTTCAGGTAGTCAAATAATGAAGGATCAAGAATATAGGTTTATGACACTTCCATGAAACCTGCTTGATGAGATATCGAGAAAAAGGGATTAAATTACATAGTAAGTGTTCGTATGAGGTGATACGTCAATGCAACATCAACTTCTTTCTCTTGGGTTCCTTGACCCGTTGCTAGATAGTAATCTTGGACTTTAGTCAAGCCCGCCTAATGCCAATGAGAAAGAGGCATAGAGGGTCACACACTAAGTGTATCCAAGTATCTCAAGTTGAATAAATATTATTCCCGTATGTGGTTTAATAATTATTCAAGGAAGCCTAAGTTGTTTTAAATGATTGAAGAAAAATAAAATAAAACAAGTACACACTGTGTATTATTAAATGTACACGCCGTGTAGTTTTATTTTGGAAAGGAAATGAATAAATGAAAACAAGATATACACGCCATGTATTTTTCAATTAAAAACAAGTACACACCATGTATTTATTATTACACACCGTGTAGTTTTTCTAGTCGGGATTTTGAGGATATAATATTGTTTTAAATGATATTTATTATAATCAGTGTGGGCGCATGTCAAGGAATTATTTATTCGACATGGGGGTTTTAAATAAAGAGTCAATGAAATAAATAAAACGTGTAACACATTTATTTATTTTCATAACTCTATAACCCCACACACCCAATTATAAATATCCTCACAACCCCTAATCTTTCCCTACACACAAGAGAATCGTTGTGCACAACATATCTGGAGAATTATTTCAAGACTGAAAGAACCTCTTCGTCCAAGAATTCTCTCAAGACCGAGAGAGATCCTCTTCCAATGGATCAAGACGATCTAAGGCGGACAAAGCAAGTAAAGTATTCTCCACACTAGCACCCGGATAATCCATTGGCGATGTCTAGAGATACGAGGTACACGTGTGGATCACCAATAGAGGGAGTCTACACTTGCGTTCTACGACGCAACGACGGATCAAATCGACAACGTGATCAAGAACATCAACAAAGAAAGAACACCCAAAAGTTATTTCTTTATAATTAATTAAATTAACTATAATCAACCTGTAACGATCCTAGTTTGTGGTTCCGGGACAAACCATCTTCTTTGTCTTCTTCTGTGATTCGATCCGTGGAGACTAGCATTTATCATCGTATTGATCCTGGATTGATCATTGATAATGACAAAAAGCCAAGTGGGCACATCCACCCACGTGCTTCTGCTGAGCCCAGAACCTTCAAATTGTATCAGAGGGAGGTTAAAACGTTTATTATAGTTATTTAATTTTCATTGATAATTTACGCATTCATATTTGATTCAATTTGAAATAAATCTTTCTATAAATATGAATTAACGAGATATATTCTTCCTCATTCGTTTCTCTATTCATATCATAGAAACAACCTTTTAATTTTAATTTTGATTAAAATAAAAACGAGGAACTCATCCGGAGGATCCGCTCTTTCTTTCTGTACAACACGGGATTACACGGCGTGTAATTAAAACTACACGCCGTGTACATAGGTTCAACGAACCGGTACTGGTCTGCCAAACCACACCGTGTGAATTGATTATGCCTATGTTTTAATCACGCTGTGTTGACCAGAATAGAACGGCGCGTGGAAACCGGAATACACGGCGTGTATGTTGAAACAACACGCCGTGTAGTCCGTTCCGACCCAGGTAAAATGTGTACAAAGATAAGCCGCGTACCGCGTACACGGGATCACCAGGTCGGTTACCGCGCAACAAGTACACGCCGTGTATGATTCATCTACACGCCGTGTACTCTAAAATTTTCAAAGTACAGAAAACACGCCAAAGCCCCGGCGTGTACTTTGGATAAATGGTGAAAAGAAAAATACACGCCGTGTAATTATAAACTACACATCGTGTACTTTCCAGAAAAAGAATTTCACCAGGTTTCCTCCAATGTACAAAGACCCGTACAGGGAATATGGATGAGAAGAATCTCAAGGAAATTCAGAAAGGAAGTTAAGATAAATAATTGATTAATTATAAGATCATAAATAATGGAATTTGAGCACGTCTTATCTTAAATAAAAGAACGATTGAAAGAATTTGAATTATAATTATGCGTAAATGTCGTTGCATACTATGGATGATCATTAGCTAGAACAAATACCCTTTGTATGTGTATGGTTTCATTTAAATTTATTTAATTTTGTTGGCCTGCGAGCCTTCTTCCAATAAAATGTAGGGCCTACGTTCCCATGGTTTCTTTATTGTAAACCCGTGTAATGGAGGATCTCCCAAGCTAGAGGAGACGGTTCAAATCCTGAAGCCAAGGATAAACCGACACAAGAAGATACAAAGGTGGACAGGTGGGAGCTGCAAAACATGAACCATCAGGTTCAAGGTGTTTTCACTAGGTCAGGGTTAGCTTATCAAAACTGTTAGATAAGCTAACCAAATAGAAGCTCATGATCATGACATCTTATTTTATTTCTGTCTGATTGCATGGTTTATTTATTATGTATGTGTTGTCGCGATCACATAATTAATAAAATGAACAAGCATGCAAAGATTGAATAAAATAAAAACCGGACTATGCGTAAACATTATCGGAACATGGTTAATCACTTAAGAAAGCATCACTTAATATTAACAAGCATGTGATAATTCAAAGATACGCATAAAGAATAAAATCCCTCAAATACCATATTAAGTCAGACCAAGCCTTCTGTTACTTTATTACGGGCTAGAATCAATAAAACTATGTGTTTGACCAACCCTTGTTGGGACACTTACTTTTATAAAGGAAGCCCTTATGAAAGGTTTCGGGTTGACTTAACCATATTACATCAAGAGAAGTAGCCCTTTCTAGACTTGATGTAATATTGGAGGCAAGAGTTGAGGAAATCCAAGTCAGGATTTTAGGATTGGGGAGTCCACTCAACAGATCAAGGAACTGTAAGCTCACAGTTGGAAAAGACCTGCCTACCTAAATACCTTCAAATATCTTGACCAACCCTTGTTAGGGTTATGCGAAGGGAAATATGGATCCTTGCCACTAGAATGTCAATGTAACTGGACATTCCAAGTTCAATGGTGAGGGCCATTAGGACTTGATAAAATAGTGGGAAAATTAATTTTTTTATTATTTCTCATAAAAATGTAATCAAGAAAGTACTAATAAATCTGCTCTTTTAAAGTTGTAGAATCAAGATGACAAACTCGCCAACCACATTTTCTCTGCAATCAATACTAGATAAAGACAATATCCTCACCGGCAGTAACTTTCAGGAATGGTTTAGGCACCTTCGGGTTCTTCTACACCATGAACGAATGTTTTACATGCTGGAGTCCTCACTTCCTAATTCCCCTGCCCTAGGGGCGAGTGATGAAGATTTCCTAGTCTATGATCAACATTTGAACGATGCACTCGACGTTCAATGTTTGATGTTATCATCAATGTCTAGTGAGCTCATGAATTATCATGAAGACATGGATGCCTATAGCATGCTCAAGCATCTCCATGGTCTATACCAGGAGAGAGAAAGACAGTAAAGGTTTGATATCTCTAAGTCTCTATTTCAGAGCAAGCGTGGAGAGGGTGCCCCAGCTGGGCCTCATGTAGTCAAGCTCATTGGCTACATTGAGCGCTTGGAGGTTCTAGGGTTTAAACTCCCTGTAGAACTGGGTACCGATCTCATTCTCGCATCACTCCCCCAGAGCTTCTCAAACTTTGTTGTTAATTTCAACATGAACAATATTGAGAAGTCTCTATCTGATCTTCTTATCCTTATTCTCCAAGTGGACAATGACATGAAGTGTGAAAATCCTTCTATCCTTATGGTGGATAAAAGGAAAGGGAAGGTGAAGAGATTTAAGCCCAAATCTTCTTCAAGGCCTTCCAAGAAAATGAAGATCAAAGGGGAGGCAAAGGAACATGATGTTGTTTGTTTCACATGTGGAAAGAAGGGCCACTGGAAGAAAAACTACACCCAGCCAAGGAAGCAAGGGGAAGCTGCAGGTGCGTTTGTTATCGAATGTAATCTATCTGTTTCTACTAATTGGGTATTATATTCTTCTTGTGGTGCTCACATCTGTATCCAAATACATGAACCAAGTAGATTCAAGAAGATTGATCGAGGGGCGGTCGATCTATGAGCAGCCAATGGAGCCAGACTCGCTGCTGTAGCTGTCGGAGACTACCACCTCACATTGCCTACCGGGATGGTCTTGGTTTTGAAAGGTTGTTATTATGTGGCTTCTGTTACTAAAAACATTATCTCAGTATCCAGATTAGATACTGATGGATTCATATTCATGTTTGGAAATGAATGTTGCTACTTTTATAAATATATCATTTGTTTTGGTAGGGAACATTTATATAACGACCTTTATGTGTTAGACTACACAAACCAAGTAATGGAAATCGATAACAAAGTTAATTCACATGAATCCTACCACACCCAACTTTGGCATCACCGGCTTGGTCAGGACAATGAGAAACATTTGACAAAATTACATCAAGATGGGTATTTAGATTCTTTCGAACTAAAACCACTTGGTGTATGTCATGAGTGTCTACAAGGCAAAATGACCAAAGCCCCATTTATTGGGAAAGGTGAAAGAGCTAAAGAGATTCAAGAATTAGTTCACACAGATGTGTGTGGACCATTTCCAGTGTAATCAAGGGGTTGGTTCTCGTACATCATAACTTTTACTGATGATTTTAGTAGATATGGATATATCTATTTAATGAGGTATAAGTCAGATTCTTTTGATCGGTTCAAAGAATACAAGAATGAAGTTGAGAACCAGCTTGGTAAGAAGATTATGAAACTCATCTCAGACAGAGGAGGAGAATATCTTAATCAAGACTTCATTGATTTCTTACGGGAGTTTGGGATTCTATCTCAACTCACTCCTCCTTACACACTGCAGTGGAATGGTGTAAGTGAAAGGAGGAACCAAACCCTGTTGGACATGTTGAGATCAATGATGAGTCATGCGAGTCTTCAATTATCCTTTTTGGGATATGCATTACAAACAGCAGCGCACATACTAAACCAAGTACCAACTAAATCGATAAATGGTATTCCATACAAATTATGGAGTGGACGCAAATCTATGTTATCGAATTTAAATGTGTGGGGTAGTGAAGCATTTGTTAAGGCCTCTTCAGGTAACAAACTTGCGCCTCGAGGCACAAAGTGTATCTTTATAGGATATCCCAAGGAAACAAGGGGATATTACCTATACAACCCCTCAGACAAAAAGGTTACAGTGGCAAGACATTCCATATTCCGTGAAAGGGAGAACATCTCCAAAAGAGATAGTGGGAGTGAGATAGACTTCGATGAAGTTGAGGCTCAAGATACACATGAGTTGGTACAAGAACAGATTCCACAAAGCCCCATGGAAGAACAATCTGTTCCAGAGACACAAGAACTGCGTAGGAGCACGAGAGAGGTGAGAGAACCAGAATGATATGGTTTTCTTGTCACCGAGGATGGTGACTCATTATTGGTTGACAATGATGATCCTCTTACCTACAAGGAAGCAGTTGAAGGCACAGATGTTGCTAAGTGGCAAGAATCCATGAATTCTGAAATGAATTTCTTGTACCAAAACCAAGTCTGGATTTTGGTGGATCCTCCAGTTGATGTAAAGCCTATTGGTAATAAATGGGTATTCAAGAAGAAACTGGACATTGAGGGGAAATTCAGCACCTACAAGGCACGATTGGTTGCAAAAGGTTTTAGACAACGTCAAGGAATTGACTATGATGAAACCTTTTCACCGGTGGCAATGATGAAGTCCATCAGAATCCTATTGGCCATTGCTGCTTACCATGACTATGAAATTTGGAAAATGGATGTCAAAACAGCTTTCCTTAACGGGAACCTCCAGGAAGATGTCTACATGACACAACCTGAAGGTTTTTTGACTCCAAAGGATGCAAACAAGGTATGCAAGTTGTAGAAATCCATTTATGGATTAAAGCAACCATCAAGGTCATGGAACATTCATATTGATGAAGCTATTATAGAATTTGGATTTTTTAAGATTGAATGTGAGCCTTGTGTCTACAAAAGGTTTAGTGGAAGTGCAGTCGTTTTCCTAATAGTATATGTTGATGACATATTGCTAATTGGAAACGAAGTACCTATCTTACAGTCAGTTAAGGCATGGTTGTATAAATTATTATCCATGAAAGACTTGGGCGACGCGGCATATATTCTTGGGATCAAGATCCATCGTGATAGATCCAAGAGAATGCTGGGCCTGAGTCAAAGTACATACATTGACAAGATACTGAAGAGATTCAGTATGGAACAGTCCAAGAGTGGATTGTTGCCAGTGTCACATGGCTTTCATCTTTCCAAGAAAATGTGTCCTCAGACACATGAGGAAAGAAAGAGGATGGAAAGGATCTCTTACGCATCCACGATTGGGTCAGTCATGTATGCTATGCTACGTACAAGGCTAGATGTTGCTTACGCATTAAGTGCAGTTGGAAGATATCAAGCTAATCCAGGAGACTGCCATTGGATGGTAGTCAAGACAATCCTTAAGTATCTGAGGCATACTAAGGATATGTTCCTGGTTTATGGAGGAGATGAGGAACTAGTCATCAGAGGACATGTAGATTCTAGTTTCTAGACTGATCAAGATGACATGAAGTCGTAGACTGGATACATCTTCAGTTTGAATGGAGGTGTAGTGAGCTGGAAGAGCTCAAAACAAAGTGTGGTGGAAGATTCTACAGTGGAGTCCGAGTATATCACAGCTTCTGAGGCAGCTAAAGAATTAGTATGGATGTGAAGCTTTGTCCAGGAGCTGGATGTAGTATTGAGCAGTAAAGATCCTATCACATTCTATTTTGATAATACTGCAGCGGTGGCACTTGCAAAAGAGACAAGGTCACATCAGCAGACAAAGCACATACTTCGGAAGTATCATCTCTTGAGGGATTTTTCTCAGAGAAGTGAAGTTGCAGTGAGCAATATTTCCACAGAAGACAACATGGCAGACCCATTGACTAAAGCCTTGACTCAGCAGAAACATGATCATCATGTGAGGTCTAGCGGACTAAAAGTCGTAGGCAGTTGGCCCTAGTCCATGTGGGAGTTTGTAAGGGTTGGTGTCCTCAGAACCAACTGTTTTTTACTTTGATTACATAAATGTTCACTTATTATATATTGTTCATTATTCTGCATGATTATAATATAATAATGTCCTGGAATATTTGTTGCATTAATAAGGTCATAGCAGATCCCCACTATGATGAGAACCTTGAAATTCTATAACAATATTCTTAAATAAAGTTCTTCGGTTGGATGACATACTATGATAGGACACATAGTATACAGACCGTCATGTGAGTGTACTCGTAAGAAGACGAGAATCTCTCTCATGGTGTTCGCACTTGTTAATCTCCAAAATGGGAGATTATGAGAACAGACCCGCTAGTAGTAATTCCGCATATCTTGGTGTCATCGGATATTTCTATCTGTGAGCGCGTGTAATGGTCCTTAGACTGAAAGATTATCATTAACTCATGTCATGAATTGCGCACTTAGATTTACTGACAAAAACCGTCATGCAGATTGTTGGCGGGAAGTAGGGTACGTTGGGTGCATCATGAATGAAATGTTGTTAATGGATAAGTCGAGGAAGGATTTGTCCCTTCCATTTATGGAAGTTGATATCTCGACCCTTTGATTGAAATAGATCTGTCTCATTAAATTCCATGGCCATGGTGTAAACGACGAGTTTATTTTAGGTAGTCATAGAACGACGGATCAAGCATATAGGTTTATGAAACTTCCATGAAACCTGCTTGATGAGATATCGAGACAAATGGATTAAATTACACAGTAAGCGTTCGTATGAGGTGATACGTCAATGGGGCGTCAACTTCTTTCTCTTGGGTGCCTTGACCCGTTGCTAGACAGTAATCTCAGACTTTAGGAAAGCCCGCCTAATGCCAACGAGAAAGAGGCCTAGAGGGTCACACACTAAGTGTATCCAAGTATCTCAAGTTGAATAAAGATTATTCCCGTACGTGGTTTAACAATTATTCAAGGAAGCCTAAGTTGTTTTAAATGATGGAAGAAAAATAAAATAAAACAAGTACACGCTGTGTATTATTAAATGTACACACCGTGTAGTTTTATTTTGGAAAGGAAATGAATAAATGAAAACAAGATATACACACCATGTACATTTAATGTACACGCCGTGTAGTTTTCAATGAAAAACAAGTACACGCCGTGTATTTATTATTACACGCCGTGTAGTTTTTCCAGTCAGGATTTTGAGTATATAATATTTTTTTAAATGATATTTATTATAATCAGTATGGTCGCATGTCAAGGAATTATTTATTCGACAAGGGGGTTTTAAATAAAGAGTCAATAAAATAAATAAAACGCGTAACACGTTTATTTATTGTCATAACACTATAACCCCACACACCCGATTATAAATATCCTCACAACCCCAAATCTTTCCCTACACACAAGAGAATCGTTGTGCACAACATCTCTGGAGAATTATTTCAAGACCGAAAGAATCTCTTCCTCCAAGAACGCTCTCAAGACTGAGAGAGATCCTCTTCCATCGGATCAAGACGATCTAAGGCAGACAACGCAGGCAAAGGCTTCTCCATGCTAGCACCCAGAGAATCCTTTGGCGACGTCCAAAGATACGAGGTACACATGTGTATCACCGCTAGAGGGAGTCTACACTTGGCTTCTACGACGCAACGACGGATCACATTAATAATGTGATCGAGAACATCAATGAAGAAATAACACCCAAAAGTTATTTCTTTATAATTAATTAAATTAACTATAATCAACCTGTAACGATCCTAGTTTGTGGTTCCAGGACAAACCATCTTCTTTGTCTTCTTCTATGATTCGATCCGTGGAGACTGGCGTTTATCGTCATATTAATCCAGGATTGATCATTGCTAATGACAAAAATCCACGTGGGAACATCCACCCACGCACTTCCGCTGCGCCCAGAACCTTCAAATGAAAGGTTTATGTATTATTTGGAAACTATCATGAGACAATCTTAGTATGAAACCAAAGGATAAGTATAAGTATAGGTTATAATCCAAGAATTTTGGTACTGTTCATAAATAATTTAGGATTAATCATGTGATGTCATTGATTGAGATTTTATAAGTAATATCCCATGAATATATTGCTTTTCCACTATGATTAGTGTTTCTTACATTATAATTTTTTGTTTTAGTCAATGAATGGAACCTAGAAGAACTGTATTAATGTTGTATGCGATGGGAAATGAAATGATTATCCTCCTTAAAAATCAAATTTTATGGGGGAAGGAATGAAAAATCCTGTTTTTATGCTCATAAAACATTCTCAATCAATGAATCATGTTGGAAATCCAAATGATAAAAGGGGGGAATAGAATTTTGTTGATTCCTTCATGAGGTTCGGTACACCTTATTTCTATTGTTATTCTAAGCCATTTGTGGTTGAGCAATGGATCAGTACCACTGAAAATATATTTTTGGTTATCTGATGTTCATAACATGAGAAAGAAAATTTGGTAGTCTATCATTTGGAAGGTGAATTAGGTTAGTGGTGAAATATTATCATGAATACGAGGAAACTGTGATAAATTTACTTCATGGAATGGGATATGTTTATATAATTATTTTTTAATAAGTAAATTAATTTAATTATTTGAATGAAAATGAGGAAGTAATTCCATTAGTTAGGGAAAATTATGATGAATCTGTTGAAACCTATAGATAAAATTTAACAATACATGCAAGGTACGCATATGGGATTATCATCAAATAGGAATATATGGTTTACTAATTAATCAGTGGTTTAGAACCATGTATCCAAAGTGATATATCCATAATATACTTCAATATCTATGAATAAATCATTTTTTGTTCTCTTAAGGATAATATGGATATTATATTCACCCATAAATATTTTAGTTTTCATAAGTAAGGAAAGATGAAATTCAAGAGAAAATATAAAAACCAAAAAGAAAAGAAGATGATATTTCCTTTATTTATAGAGTGTGTAAATAAACATGATGTAATTTTACTGAAGTGGGGTAATAAATATTTTTAAGTGTGGGAATGAAGCTCATCAGGAAATTGATTGCTAAAGTAATGAGAAAAAGATCTCTAATGATGTGAATAAAGAGAAGGTAGCACAGAATGCACCGATCACGCTACAATTCCTAATGTGTATGTTTAATGGTAATTTTTATAATAATTTTTTAAATCTAAGGGTTAAAGATGATTATAAACATCCCTGACCTCTTAATTCTAGAGACAAGGGGTAATCACTTGTGATCACTACTAGAAATGTGGAGTACGATAGCCAAGTGTTGAAATGTACAGTTACCATCAAATAAAAAATAGATAATGTCTTATTTGATTTTGGATCCATCCACTCTTTTATTTTTAAATAATTTTATAAGGGTGTCACCATATAACCTCGAAAATAGATATTCAGTTAGCTGTGAAAAGTATGAATAGCATAATAGTCACATCTCAAGTTTATAATTCTTCTCTATTTGATGTTTGTGGGAATGTGATTCCTAGAAATTTATGATCCTCCCTATTGTTGAATTCTATTTGATTTTTATCATGGATTTTATTTAACAATATGGGGATCATATTAATTCTTGAGGAAGGGTTATCACTTTTCATATTTCGAATGAACTTATGATCATCAATATCTGTAAGGATTAATATGAACATCCAATGTAAATTACCTTCATATTGTGTGTGTTGGTTCCTGTAATTAAAGGTTATATATCACATATGGTTGGGTATAATATCAATATTAAGTTTATAACTATTATATAAGAGTTTAGTTATGTATTTTTGAATGAATTTTTGGGTCTTCCAACAAATCTTGAAGTTGAGTTTTCAATGGAACTCATACCTGGTGTAATTCCTATTTCAAAGACTCCTTGCATAATGGCCCAATTGAGTTATAGAAATTGAATAATAAACCCCTAGATAATATTGATAAGGTATTCATAATCCCTATTTCATCAGCTTGGGGTGCAAATGTTATGTTTTTTAAGAATAAATATGGATCAATGTTATATAACATTGATTATCGGTTATATAACTAGATAACTATCAAGATCAAGTATCATCTTCCCCGTATTTTTAAATTATTAGATCTACTACGTAAATATCGGAACATTTTCAACACTGCTCTACATTCTGGATATCATTAATTGAGGGTCACGAAGTAAGATATACCCAAGATGGAATTTCATACAATGTATGGATAGTATGAATATATAGTTATGCCTTTTGGTCTTACTAATGCTCCAACTATATTCATGGATTTAATGAATAGTTATTTCAGAGACTATCTTGATCAGTTTTTTGTAGTATTTATAGATGTAATTCTTCTATGTTCAATGATCAGGGAAAACATGAATATCACTTGAGGATTTTTCTAAAGACCCTAATAAAGGAGAATCTTTATGAATAATTTACCAAGTGTGAATTTGGTTCTATTTTTTGGGTCAGAAATTATCAAGATAGGGTATATCTAAAGATACATCAATGATGTAATTTATTGAATATTTTCCTAGACAAACAACAGTGACATAGATCACATGATTTCGTAGTTTGGATTGATATTATCCCTGATTTTTTGGAGAATTTAACTTGACTATCCAATCCCCTCTCAAAGATAACTCATAAGGTCACCTGGTACCTTTTCACAAATGAATGTGAAGAAACTTTTAATGAGATAAAGATAATGTTAATCGACACCCATGTTCATACATTACCATGTAGTGGAAAGGGGTATGAAATCAATAGTGATGCATATAATAAGGGGTTTATATGCATTCACATGAAAAATGATATCGTTGTAGCTTATTCCACTTGAAAATTGAAGGTTCTTGAGTAAAATTACCCAAATCTTTATTTGGATTTTTTTGCGTTAATATTTTCATTAATGATATGGAGGAATTATATTTTTGGATAAAAATTGATATAAATACCTGTTACAAAATGTTAAATAATATATACACATATATGGAGTTGAATATTCACCCAATAAGATTATGGGAGTTGATTAAAGATTATTAATGATCAATACATTACCACCCCAGAAAAGTGCACAAGGTGGAAGATGCTCTGAGCCTAAAGGATAAAGATGTCTTATCTATGATAAGGTTAAAAAAATATCCAATTAAAAAGGTTGTACGTGAAAATCATAAATGAATGGGAGAATTTTTATCTTGCTCAAATGAATGTTCAACCATATATAAAAGTGAAGATTAAGGAGTCACATAAGGAAGATGTAGATCTACAAAATAAGGTGATAAATGTTTCTGATTTCAACATTCCTTTTGATGGAATAATATTGTTTTGAAATCATTTTTGTGCCCCCACCATATTTAAAGAAATGTAGGTTAGATGAGGGTAATAGTTCATAATTCATTATTCATATTGGAAGAAAAAAAATGTATAAATAATTGAAAGATTATTTATAGTGGGATAGTAAGGAAAGAGATACTGAAGTGTATGTTTCTCAGTGCTTGATATGTCAGCAAGTTAAGTCTGATAGAAAAAATTCTAAGGAGATGTTACCACCATTACATATACCATAATGGAAATGGGAAAACGTCACAATGGATTTTATCTTCAAACCCCCAAAACATATAAGGGGAATATTTCAATATGGGTTATGGTGGAACTCCATATTTAGTCAGAACAATTAATTTCTATCAGCTAATATTTCTCTCATGATAATATTTCCAAAATATATATTAAAGAAGTGGTAATAATGTATGGGGTACTACTTTTTATCGTATCTGATTGGGATTAGAGGTTTACCTAGGAGTTCTTGAGAGGCCTTGAATAGGATCTAGATAAGATGTTATGTTTCAGAACTTCTTATCATCCTCAAATAGATGATCAGTCTGGGATAACCATTAAAAATATAGAAGATATGTTGAGATCATTATCTATATATTTCAAAGGTAGTTGCGATCAACACCAACCATTGGTAGAATTTTCATACAACAAATTTAACTCCAGCATTCAGTTGTATCCTTATGATCCCCTCTATTGTAAGAAGTTCAGGTCTACAACACTATGGAATGAAGTTGGGAAAATAAATCTAATTGGATTAGATCTGGATGAGAAAATGGAAAAGAAGGTTGGATCCATTCAACAGCACATAAGAGCAGTTGAGAGCCCGAAGAAAAGTATGTTTAAAATCGATGGAAATAACTGGAGTTTGAAGTGGGTGGGAATTTATTCCTATGAATATCTCCCGGGAAGTGACTAATGTGATTTGGAAATAACGGAAAGACAATACCTAGGTATATTTTCCCTTTTGAACTTCGAGATTGTATCAGGATGGTATCTTATCAATAGGTTTTTCCACTAAATCTATTTAAAGAACATGATGTGTTCCATATATCTCTCTTGAAAAAGTAAAAACCTAATCCTCCACACATAATAAATTCAAAGGTCATACCTCTAGAGAGAGGTCATTCATATGAAGAGCAATAGGAAGATGTTATTAATCATAGATAAAAATTTCTGTAAAACAAGACCACTCGATTGGTTAATGTTTTGTGGAGAAACCACCAATTTGAGGAACCTACATGGGAACATAAGGATGTTATGAGGAATAGGTATCTTCATATTTTTGTATCTAAGTGAAAATATTTTAGGTATAGTTTCATTTTAAGGGGTTATACAATAACAAACTCATATTTTATGAAAATTTTCTCTTTAAATATTTTTTCAATAGCTTGCGTTGCATGAAACAATAAGTTTAAATGAACAATGTAACATTATTAAAATATAATATGTATCTTATAACCTATCCATAATGAATAGGAATAACTGTTTTATGAAATAAAAATAATTTTCCAAATCAATATTAATATGTTGTCAAATTGTTAGAAAATAATAATATAAAAAATTAATTTTAATCTTCAAAAATCCATTTTTTTATAAAAGGCGTTTTCTTGTTTTTCATGATTGAATATTATGATAAATTGCTAGATTTTTTTGAAAATTTATTTGAAAAAATTAATTTTAATTTTTAATCATTTCAATATTATCTAAGGATGATTTTTTATAATTTATTAAAAAGATTAAATTTTCAATGAATAGTGAAAAATACCAACTTTTATTGAAATTTATATTTTCATTGAAAAAACATAAAAGTTAAAATTGTGTTTTGGATTATTTTTTAATTTTAGTTTGTTCGCTTTTATCTAAAATAATAAAATTATAGTTTTGAAAATTGATTTTACACATGAATAATGTATTAAAAAATTATATTTGAAAATCACATTTTTTCGAAAAATAGTATTTCAATTCATTTTTTGGGTTTTATATTAAATTAAAATCATAAACTTATGTGTTTTGAATTAGAAAAATTAAATTTAATATTTTTAATTAGTAGTTTCAAATTTGGTAATTAATCCCTGATTTTAGTAAATTTAAATATGAAATTTATTAAAATGTATTAACACTATAAAGGGTAAAATGAGTTAATAAAGATTAAAAATAAGTGATAAGACCCTGATTTTTCCAAATATTTCTTATTGTGTGAATTTAATTATACCCTTAAAACCAAAAGTTCTATATTTAGTTATTTATGGTAAATTTTCCCCAATAATAATATATATATTATTAAAATCAAGGAATGTGAAAAAATATCACTCACACTAATTTTTAAATAAGAATTATATTACTAATATGGAGTTAACCATATGATATTTTCAACTTTAAATATTATTTTTAAATCTGAATGATTTATCTTCATCATGTTAATTTATCTATAATTTTTATGAATTATATAATTACACTAAATGTCTACACAACCCTGATGCAGTAATTATATAATTAAATAAATAATCAAATAAATGATATTATAAATATAAAAATAGATATAATTATAATTAAATAATGTTTTAGACGAATTTTATGGATTATTATGACTTATTGTGGGTGTATTAAATTAATATTTTTAAGATATCTTGTTGTCATGATTTTCTTAAAGTCAAAGTAATGAATAGTGTCAAAATTGACACTAATGATATTTCATGAAAAAAATAAATTATTAAATTAGAAAAAAATCATAAAATATTAAATAAGGACAAAGGGGAAAATTTATTCTCTACAATATCATAAATTGTTTCTTTATGGTCCAATTGAAACTTTATACACAAAAAGTAACACCTTTTTATAATGACAATTTTTTACTACTGTTAAAATTCAAATAGTTTAACTAAGGGTTAAACAAAATGATAAGTTTTAAAATAAAACCAATGCAAGTATAAATTTTATTAGTCAAAGTTAATAAAAATATTTATCTTATATTTTAATTCATTTCCATTTGGTGGTAAATTGAATTAAAATGAATTAATTATAATTTATTCGTTTGAGAAATTTCAAAACTTCCCCTCACCAAAATTATAAAAGGGAACCTCCTCCCTCCCTTATTTACATCACTTTAAGCCTTAAATATCAATAATTCACTACAAATGTATCTTATATACTTCCTTAGACACATCATTGAGGTGTTTCTATACATGAAATTCCAACCCTAGAGCCCTTTAGAAGATATCCAATGAAGACGTTTCAAAGAAGGGGTAATCACTCTAATATATCACTTTATTTTGTACACTTCATTATCTCATCTAAATAAAATGTTTTTTTTGAAAAAATATTAAGTTATTTATTCTCAATATTCCTAAATGTTATTATTATTATGAAAATATCATTATAAACCATATTTCCCATCAAACAAGAAGTGAAAGTATCACTCATGCATACATACTGCTTACCTACTCCACATAGCAATTATATTCATTTTTCCATAACCATATTTTATGGATGAGTATTATTATGGGTTTAATAAATACATATAATATACCTGATATAAAATAATTAATTATAAATTATTATTTATCTTTATTTTATTTCACCAATCTAAAATGAAAACAACGTTCATGCAAACATACAGCCCACAGTCTCCTTGAACAGTGTAAATCATTTTTCTATTTTTAATTTATATGAATGATTAAAAATATGAATATAATTATTATATGTTATTTTTAGGCCATAATTATCAATCTAGTAATTATTATACCAAGATAAACGTACACGGACCTTGACTTCTGAACTGAAACACCTTTGGAAAACTAAGCAGTTATCCTCCAAAATAGTGATTTTAATAACAAATTATTACTAAATGGGTGATAATAGGTTATAAATAAACTATATATGATATGATAAAATTAATGTTAGGGAATTAATGTATAATAAATAAATATTTATTATAAACTTGTTTTTAATGTGAACAAAGAAATGTAAGTCTTGTGGTAATGTAATTCATAACTCAATTTCCTTTTGTTAAGTGAAATTTCTACTTTGATTATTATATCATACTATGATTATGTGTGATATTTATTTTTATTATATTATATTCTATTTAAAACTGTGTATTTTTATTTAAAATAGATACACATAATGAATTTTTAATATTCACTTGAATGATTTTTCAAAGGGACTTTCTTTTTAGAAACCCCATTTAATGTTTCTTTTCATATAATTCAAAAGGAATGTTCATTAACTTATACATCATGATAATATTTCCCTGATTTCACTTTTTCATAACGTTTTTAAGGTTCCTATAAAGTTTTAAAAGTTTTTTTCAAATAAAATTATTTCCCTTACATGTTTCTGGAATTTTAAAAAATCAAAATGGAAAGTATATTTTCCTCATGAATTATTTTATGTGTTCTATCAAAAATATTTTATTTATAAGAAAAAATTATTATAAGTTACATATGAATTAATGTGGATATGATCCAAAGATAACATCCTTATTATTTACCTCAATGGTTTATTTTAATGATGAAATTATTTTTATGAATTCTTTTACTTTTCCATGGATTATGCAATGGTGAAATGTTTATGAAACCCATTCCTTTTCATGGGTTATGATATGAAGAATGATTTATGTTCATGTCGAAAAAACATGTATGGATTTCATTATCTGATGGGTGGGACCTATATCCCCCCCCCAATGAATCAGGTGAAAATTTATATCTCATGATATAGATAGATGTGGGATGGGAAGTTGACTTTGTTTAGTAATACATGTATGGAACAATAAGTGAACCTAATTTTGTAATACGGTGATGGAATTGGAAGTGAACCTAGTTTAGTAATCCGTAGCTATAACGGGGAGTGAACCAGGCTTAGCAAATTACTTTTTCCACTATAATAGTCTTGGTAATGTTCCTTAACTAATATGTAAATTCATTTTTATGCTTATGTGTATTCCACAAATTCCATGTCTTATGCAAATATTATTCTCTCAGTCATCATGTAATTTTATTTACTTATGGTTAATATCTTATGAATTGAAAAGATTTATTCCATCATTCAATATTATGATCTTTGTTATGTGGGTTATAATTTCCAAATGTTTTGTTCATGTTTTTATACACTTATGATCATATTATTCTTATGAAATTATTTTTACCTCTATTATTTAATCTTACTCTATATCTGAGCTCATCCATTCTTATGCTTCATTTCCCCATGATATAAATAATGGTGTTAAGTATGATAATCCAAAAATGGTTCTAGTAATGAATAAATAATTGGGTGACTATGTAGATATTTGATAAACTGGTTGTTAGGTTTTTGTGTGGGTTGTTATGATATGTAATAAATATTTATCTAGAAAGATGTAATATCAATGTATAAAAATTATGGGCTATTGTATGGGCTTCCATGGACTTGTTTGAAATGAGATTTGGTATTGTTCATCGAAGGTAGTGGGTTTTCCATTAGTTCAGGGTAGGTTTCCATTCAATATTCCTCTTTTTCCAAATTTTATTTAGGAATTTTGTTACCTTTTTATTGCATGTATTTTTTGGGTATTCCTTCAACCTTCTTGGGTTATATTTAGACCACTATTCATGAAGATAAAAATTTGAGTCTTCTTGAAGGTGACTTACACACATATACATGGGTAAAGAATATATATATACCCTCTCTGTACATATTCACTCATGTATAGGGGAATATATACATTGTATATAGGGGTATTTATTTATATATTTATATGTGTACATATGTGTATGTTTAAGAAAAGGTTTTTCTTCTCTAGATTTCTTATTATTCTCCATTTATTCCATGTTATTCTTTGAATTTGATTCATGTTTCCATCGTTACAGGTGACATTATTTAAGGTAGGTTCCCTATTCATAAATCATTAATTTTAATTCCATAATATCATGGTTGCTTTAAAATTTTGTTTTCATTTTTATATAAGATTTATATTCTTTGAAAACTGGCTTTTTATTTTTTTGAAATGAATTTTCACTCGCTTCCCATATTTTACCTAAGCATCCAGCATGAGTTTCCTTTTTTGAGATTGTGTTTTACATTTTTTGAAACATAGTTCCATTTAAATTTTTAATTGGTTTTATCAATAGTGTGTATCATAAATGTAGTGATTCCCAAAGATATTTTCTTGAAACAAATGTTACTTATAATATAATGATTCTCAGTTGGAACTTTGAAGTTTTTGAGGAAATGAAAACACCTCTTAATCATTCCTATTTTATTTATAATGTTGTGTGTTATAAATTTTTGTTGTGTGATGTATGAAGGGTGATGGGACTTGTGATTTTTTATCAATTTTGGAATGGGAAGAGGGGGCTTTACTTAAGATAGATTTCAAGGGGGTGAAAACAAATGGTAGTTCTTGTGAAAATTATGAGATATGTACGTATATTCTATCTTGATAGAAAAACATACCACCATTTGGTTATAGGACAATAAAATAATAGGTATTTTGGTATACATACTAGGGAAAGTACTCTATGCATGACCCTCTTTACTTTACATGATTATATATAAACACTAACAACACTATGATAGTGTGGATTTGTTGGCTCAAGCTTGATAATATACCTTTGGTTCTATGATCAATCACTATGAAAAGAAGGATCCTAGGTCCCCACTAACCCATGCTATATTGGGATTTTCCATGGTAATCTCTCTCATTTAATCCAATTTTTCATTGTACTATTTTTAAAATTTTCTTTTGAATAGTTTCCTCTTCTTGACTAAAATAAATAAAATATTTTTTACTTTATCTACTATAATTCATCCATACAGATACACTTATTTTATAATTAGTAATCAATTATAATGAATTTTATATAAAATCTCTCATTATTTGAAAATTTATTTGGAAAATATATTTGAAAGTAGTTTTTTATGGAAATCTGTTAATTTTTTTCTTCAAAATAGTAGAAAACCCTATTTCTATATGTGTTATTTTCAAACTATGATGTTATGGATTTGTATTTATAGTTTAGGAATGGGTAATAGTTTATTCAAGAATTAATACTGAGTTTTAATACTCATGGAAATACCTCCATCTTTGTTCTTAGCTTCTGGTGTAGCTCTGAGAAAAGTCTCAGTCTCTAGGGAGCGATTTTTAATTCAGTGAATGATGGTGAATTGTGTGGTCATGTGGAGGTCTGTCTACTGTTTTCTTATATCTTCCGGTTTTCCCATTTATTTTCTAATACCATTATTAGTGTTTCATATTATATTTTATTAACCTAGTGTTTCATAGGACTAATCTTTCTCAATTAAGTTATTCATGATGCCCATCACTAGTTACCTTCTCGGTGGGATCGAGACGCCTATTGGGTCTAATTTTGGTCCGACTCAGGTGACCAGTTTGGGGTTGACCCAGGTTGGTTCATGATACTATAAAACATAAATCATTTATTTAAAGAGATATTTATTATAAAATATTTTGGTTTTAAATTCTACGCACATTAATAAATTTGACCCTCGCAATTTTTATCATTGTAATAAACTATTCAATATTTTCAAATACCTTTATTGAAACCCCTTATTTTACAAAGGAATGATAAAATTTATTTTAAATAGAAGATATGGGGAACATAATTGTTACATAAAATAACAAAAAAAATCATATTTCTATATAAGGATAACATTGGTTAAAAGAAAAAATATAGACATGTGTAGGAGGATAACTCCGAAGGACTAATAGAGTGGTATGTAATATGTTTATGATTATATTAATAAAAAATCATAAATTGGTGAGGGTTTAAAATAACATCAATTCAACATAAATTAATGTAATGGGTTGAAATTTTTATATAAGATCATTTTCTTATTGGTAATGAATTATTTTAAAGTCAAAATAGAGTACTCAAAAAAATATATTCTTAAATGATTTATTTGCATTTCATAATTATAATTTCTTATTTTGGTTTCACTATGATAAATTTACACTTCATATAATTATCAATTAAGTGAATAATCAAGATGAATTTATTATTCCTTAAGCACTGAAATTAAATTTTGATGTATGAAAAGTCATTCCTTCTATCTCTAGATATTTACCAAAACCAAAATAGATAGTACTTATTTCCTAATATGAATAAATCATTATATTATGAAATAATACATTAATATCTAAAAACATAAACAATAATCCCCAAAGATAAATTTAAACTATTAAATTAATATTTAACCTTATAAATCAAACAAAATATTTCAATCCAAATTTAATACCCAAAAATCAAAATATTTGATCACATATTATTTTTAGAAATCAACATCAATATTTATCACATGAAAACATGTAGTGGCTCAGAACGTCACACAAAAAAAACATGAAACCATGATAATATATGTAAAGACCTCATCCCTAGTTCGCTATAGCTAGTAGTTTCTTTATTACATTGCCACATGATACAACTAGTTGTATAAAAAATGACTGAATAATTAAGTGTTCTTGGAAAAATAGATACATTCTTGAATCCCAAATTACATTTGAACAACATAAAATACAACATAGTATTTCCATTTATGATTTAATTACTCCTTTTAAAATATCACTACATATAAAATATTATACACATTCGAGAATCCTTGGGAAATGTAACATAATAAATGGGTGATCTTTGATACACAGTAATGGTATGAAAAAAGTGGAATCTAATAAGGCTTGAATAATTTGGAAAGAATAAATGATGATAAAATAATTATATATAAATAATAAAATGATCTAGAAAAATATCCATGCATATAATACTATTAAAATAATCACATGGACATCAGTAACAGATTTCAAAATTATGGAAAACATAATTTTTAACATATGAAACATAGCATTGTGGTCACATTCCAAGACATCTTACAGAGATGGGTAAGGCCCCAGAAAAATACCCAATATATATTTTCTCATGAATTATACCATTAAATTTAAAGGTATATATTTATAGTCCCCATGAGTCACTTAATACGTCAACTTCATTCATTATATAGATAAACTACATAACTTTATCAACATGCCTTAAAAATCAATAATTTTCTGTATTAGAAGATGTATCATATGGATTATCAATACATTCCCCAGTCAAGATGATCATAAACCATATAAATAAATATGGTCGATGTTATCATAAGCTTATATCCTCAATAAATCATAATATTCAATAATGTATATTGATAGTGATTAAAAACGTTAGAAATATAACTAGAAAATTTATTGAGGAATATACTCTTTTCACATAGAAATTATTTACTTAAAATCTAAAAAATCACAAAATATATTTTCAAAAAAATTCTCTAAAAAACATGGGAAATTATATATTAATTTATAAATCATTTATTGATATATATGGTGTGAAATATGTTTCATACCATATAAGTTGAAGGAAAATATTCCATTCAAACTTTTGTAAAAAAAAGTAAAAAAGAAACTCATCTAGAAAACAATAAGAAGATTCCTTTAAAAACATTTTTTAAAAATTATAAAAGGGTAATAAATCACTATAAACCATCATATTATACCATTAAATATATTTTTTACAGTAATTTTATAAAAACAATTTATGGAAGAAAAAGGATATTTTACCAAAGAGAGAAATAAATTCGATTTTCCTTAAAAATGTTATTTTAGTATCATTAGTAGTTAAAGAGAAAAAAATAAATGAAAACTTATAATTTAGAGAAATAAAAAAACCTGAATATGTTGGTTCAATGAAATAAATATCAAACAATTCCCCCGTTAGATACTTAAACATAAACAATCTCGAATAATAACGATATTGTGAAATAAACCCTTACCTTAGGTTCAACTTCCTCTGAATGTGTCTAAAAATACTAGATAATAAATATTGATTTATTTTACATATATTAAATAACAATAATGATATATATTATACTATTTATGATTTACTTGTTATATTTTATCTCCCTTTATTAATTATTCTATGTTGATGTCACTATTTCTGGTAATAACTGCTTTATTTTCAATATATGTTTTGGTATGGTAGTGTTGGTCCTTATACATTCATCATTGTTCCATCATATATAAATTTTAATAATGATATAAATATCATATCTATTCATGATATAAACATTTATATTCTTAAATTAATATAGATATTGAAAAATTTATTTTATCGTTTATAGAGATGGTAACTCGTACGTAAGAAAGAACGTTGTATCCATTTTTTTGATGGATGTAATGAAAGATGCATAAATAATTATTAACCTTTATATAAAAAAATTATATAAATATATCACTTATATTCATTAAATATAACCTTATTAATTTCTATTTAAAAATTAAATAAAAAACATATCACATCTTTTCGTGGAGGTAGTAGTCTACACGTACGCCTGAGCGATGTTATCATTTTCCAAAAGATTCAAAGGTAGGAAGGTAGATATGATATTATAATTATATAAGAATAATGTTTTCATAAATATCATATATATATATATATATATATATTAAATCCATAATTATATGAATATGTGAGATATGGATAGGGAAAATGGATTACATCGGTTTGTGAGGTTGTAGCTCCACATACACATGATCGACGAATTAGTTCCCCATTTAATGGAAAATGATATAGATATAGATTATTATACTAACATAAAAAAATATAAATATATTAAAGATAAAATTTTTATTATTTCATCATATTTAAATTATGTTTTAAGGAAGTAGAAGAATAAATGAAAGGAAAACACATCGTTAAAAACTATGTCTCTTCTTCAGCGAACCTCTTTAGGTTTATACATATATCCCTACTATGATTATTTATATTGAGAACTATGGAATATAGATCATGGTTAGTGAAGTGAGTAAGGTATTTTTGAAGGTATTTTCTGAACTGAAATGATCTTAAAGTGTGGATAAGAGTGGATATTGGGTACCCTTTTATAATTGAGGTGAGTGTCACACTTATAATTTTTTAATATTTTCCAATAATACCATGTCATTTTCTTGGATTAATGTCCCCAAAATGGACTAATCACGAATCTTAAATAAGATAATGACAAAATATGACCAAAAAATAGGAATTATAAAATTATATAGTTCATTTTAACCCTTGTCTCTTTACTTTAACCCCCCAGTAAGCATGTTTTATCCTCATCTGTGGTAACAAATTTTTCAATGTTTTTACTTTTCATTATGATCAAAAATTAAGTTGAAATTATTAAAAAATATTTATGAGGATTCAAATTATTTAATCATATTTATCAAATTAAATTCAAAATATTGGAATAATTTAATTTAAAATTAAACCCTCAAATGTTAGAAAAAGTTGTTCTCTAAGGAAAAAATTTCCTTATGTATAAAACGTTTTTATATAAAACTTTAACATAAAAATAATTCCAATGACATAAATTGGATTTAAAAAATTATTATTGATTATATTTTAATTTCAAAACCATTTTAAGGAAATGTAACTTCTAAAATTCCTTAAATGAAAATAAATTGTTTATTAACAATTAGTATTTTCTATTATTCATTGAAAAATTAATTTTTTCAAAGACCTATAAAAAAAACTCCATAAAATAATTTGACAATTTTATTTCTAAAATGAAGTTATTTTTTTAAAATTTAAATTCTAAAATTACAAACAAAATTATTATATTATTTTCTCATAAAAACAATAAAAACCATTTTCTGGGAAAACGTATATTTTAAAAACATATAAAATCTTTACAAAAAACATTCATTTATCTAAAACCTTTATATATATTTTTAAAAATTATTTATTCATATTCATACATTGAATTTAATGGAAACATTATAATGATATACTATATTACAGTTCATTTAAAATCATGGTTTTAGGTTTAGTTTTCAAATATATTAGATTTATTTAAGAAAGAAAATATCATAAAATCTCATGGTGTTACATTCTAAGCCATATTAAAATGAAATTCTACCAAAATATTCCCTTAATTTGATAAAAAAAATAATGATATCTCTATCTCATAACATCCTTGGCTTAACACATATCCTTTTCAAATTTATGATCCCTCTAATTAATAATAACTAGGTAAGAATTCATATTTTGTAGCAATTTATCTCTTTGATCCAAGAATTAAACTGATTTTTAATCATAATAAAGATCATTCTCTAGTGGTATGAACTTTTACTTTAGTACCTATGAGGATCAAGTATGTAATTTCAGAAGAGAGATATATGTAACACTTTATGAATATGATAGAGGTTCATTTGTAGTTTTAAGAGATATATTACCATCCATACTCATTCAAGAATCTGGAATAGGATAATATACCTAGGGATAAACTTTCCATTCATCCTAAATTACTTAACCTTATTCTATAGAGAAATTTATAGAGACACCTTATCAAAAACATTGAACAACAGATATCACTGATGATTATCAGTATAACTTCTCTATCAACTGTAAGATTCCTTGATATGTTGTTGAATGGTTTTGTATTTCTCTATAATTTTCATAACAAGATCTCGTCCCAATATATTTCTTTCTATAACTTCATCCCAACATATAGTATTTCTACATTTATCTCAATAGGGGGATTCATAAAGATTCATCTGAATGCTCAAGTTAAATATATTATCATAATAAAACTCGACTAGAGTAACGTATTGGTCCCAACTACCTTTAAAATCTATAGAAAAAGATCTCAAGATATCTTTTAAGGTTTTAATGGTTCTCTTAGAATAACCATTATTTGAGGATGATAAGCTACACTTAAAGTAAACTCTATATCGAAATATCACTGTATACCTTAACAAAACATCAAGGTAATCCCAAGATCCCAATCAGATATAATGGAATGTGGTACTCCATTTAACCATACTATATTCTTAATGTATATTCTTCCAAGATGATCAAGACTGAAATATTATCTGATTAGATTGTATTGTTATAACATTGTAAGGCGATTCACTAAAAGCTAAATATTATTATGGCCTTTCTACATTTTTTGGAGTGTGATTACAAAATACATGGTTATGTTTTCCCATTTCCACTCTAGTATGGGAAATGGTTTAACACCCACTTAGATTCAAGTCCTCAACATTGAATTGATAACATTCTAGGAACCGAGATACATACTTTTCAATATATCTCTTCATGTTTTCCTGATATAAATATAGTTTCAAATATATATACATCTTTATACTTTTAGGATGAATAGAGAATTATGAACTATTAGATTAATCTAATCAATTATTTTTCAGGTCTGGTATTGAGGGGACATATACACAGTTCCTGAACCATAACATTACTTTAAAATAAACTTTTAGCTTAGGAAAATTTATTATCATCTTCCAAAGCTCAATATATTCTTTATGTGACTCTTTAATATTCACATGGATTGATGGTTAAATAATAATCTGAGAAAAATAATATTTCTCTCCTTCATTTATGATTTAGGGATTCGTCCTATTCAAATCTAAAAAGATGGATGTTTTTTACCCTTATAATAGATTAGTTGGTATGGAATTTATGACTTAGATAACAACTACCTTTTTAACCTTCCTAGGGTGGAAATTTATTAAGAAACTATAATTTTTTATCAAATCAAACCATATTATTTGGACCATATTAAACTCCTTGTACTTAAATATATACTTCATGCTTTTATGATTAGAATGTATTCCATACATTTGACCATAAAAATAATTACACTAAATTTTCATTGTAATAATTACCACTATTAACTCAAAATCATATGTTAGTTAACTTTTCTCATGAATTTTTAATTCATGAGAGGTGAATTCTATAACTAGTTTATTTTTCATGATGTACCATACTAGTCCCTTATTTGAGACATCACTTAATATCACAATACCTTCTACATAATAGGGTTATATATAAATGGAAACTCTTAACAACCTTCTCTTCAATTATTTGAAACATTATTTTCATTAATTTTTTCATAAGAACTCAACACCCTCCTTATTTAGCTTAGTGAGTATATTAGATGGTTGTAGGAAATATCTCACATAGAATTAATAGTATCCATCCAACCCTAGAAAGCTATGGATCATGGTTACTATGGTTAGTCTAGGACATTTTTCAATAACTATTATAATTTAAGGATCCATTGATATTACATCAGTGAAAATTATATAACCCAAGAATGAAACTTTCTGAAGACAAAATTTGTACTTGGTAAATTTAACATAAAACTTCTCATTCCTCGGGCTATTCATCATAGTTCTAAAATTTTATTCATGATCCTTCTTGATCTTTTAATATTTAAGAATATCATTTATATATAATATTGCATACTGAACAACGTAATTTCTAAATACTTTATTCCTTAACTCCATGAATATATAAGTATCATTGGTAAGTCCAAATGAAATTATTATAAATTCAAAATTACCATACCACATATGAAAGGATTCCATAGGAATATTTTAATTCTTAATATATATTTAATGATATCTATATCTAAAATAAATATTTTAAAAATCTAGATATCATCATAATTGATTAAAATGATCATCAGTAAGTGTTGGGGATACATGTTCAAAATTGTAATATTATTAAGTTACAATAATCAACAGAAATATGGATTAACACATATTTCTTTAAAAAAATTAAAAATTATACCCCATAGAGAAGCACTGGGATAAATGAATCCCTTATCTTTATATTCCAAGAGTTTTTTCTACAATTCCTACATCTTAATTGGGAATGTTGTCTATGAAATATATGAAATATTTGTATCATCATGTATGAGTTCAATTGAACATGAAACATCACTATTCAGGATAAGTGCAAGAAAATATTTGTGAAATGAATTAGAATATTCATGAAAAATGGGAGCACATTAAATTATTAGTTTCTCCCCAACCATTCAAGATAAATATCCCTCATGAATATGTGGAAAAACCTATATTGTGGATGTAATTTCCATGGGTTGTTCAGGTTCATCCTCAAACAAATAAGTGATTCACAGTTGATTTGAAATATCAAACATAACTTCCCATCCTTGAAAATTGATATAGTATCTATACTATGAGAGCCAATCCATACACAAAATTAATAAAAAAATCAACTAGAGGAATAATAACAAGATTCTCAGGAAGAACCACCCTACAAACATCTATCATATAATAGATATTAAATTGATATGTATTCATCTTACCATTGGGAGTTTTTACCAAAAATTCGGTATTTAATTTTCAAGGTGGTAATATTATACCCTTATAAAATTAATCAGATATAAATTTTTTATAGAACTAGTATCAAATAAAACATTCGCAATCCTGGAGTAGATGATGAGTGTACCTCTCACTATGTTACTTGGAACTTCAACGTCGACTATATAAATTTAATAAAATTTAATTTATTACCTAATATTAATTAATAATATTAAAAAATTTAATCCATTTTATAAAATTATATTCATAGATGTGGCTTAATTTAATTTTAATTTTAATACAAAAACCCAAAAAATATCGCTTTTCAAAATAATTTTCTTTCTCAAGTATAGAATCTGTTTATTTCATAATTAAACATAAAATTGATTCAAGTGTACTAAATTGGATTAATAATAATATCGCTGAACTAATTTTACTTTTAAAACCTTATTAAATCAAAATTTAACATTTAAAATTCTTTATAAAAATTGATAATTTTTAACAAAAAAGTTTATTTTTTACTATTCATCAAAAAATAAATGTTTACATAAAATTCATAAAAATTAAATTTAAGCTAATTTTGGAATATTTATTTCTGAAATTGTCTTCATTTCTTAAAAAAACATTTTAAAAACGATTACTAAAAATTTTAATATATTATTTTATTAAAAAATAAATTAAAACCATTTTAAGGGAAAAAGTATCTCTTTGAAACATAAAAATTCTTTATGAAAAAATGTTATCTTTATTTAAATCCTTTATAATATTTTAAAAAAAATTATTTTTTCCTATTAATACCTTAAATCTAAATGATTTGATATAATATTATTCAATATTTTAGTTCAATTAGAGTCTGGCTTGTGTATCAACCTATCAAAGAGATTAATTTTATTTAAAAAGAAATATATCCTAAAATATCAGGGTGTCACAATATATTATTCTAAAACATAAAAGTCATTTCCCAAAATTACATACATCACCATAAAACCTTAATGAAGAAATAGTGCTTCCAAAAATTAAATCCACACAAACTATCTAATTTACTTTATCAATATTAATAAACTCTTTATCCTAATTAAACTTTATTTTCTCAATATTATGCACATATTTAGAGTTATATATGTATCAATCATGTTTTTTTCCAAATAATGAAACATTTTACACTAAATATATTTTAATTTTTATCAATATCACTCAATATATGCTTCCAAATCCTTAAGTATAACTAATTTAGAATAATCCTTATATTTTTTATCATTCTTATAACCAAAATATCAATAACGAAACACATTTATAACATGATTATATAATAAAAATACAAAAAGAATCAATCAATACACATCAACAATTATCAAATAAAAGGCCCTTGGTCTAGAAATTAGTCCTTAGATTAGAGAATTTACTCGAATAATACCCATGTTCCCCACACATAAGTCATTAAACTATAAATGGTTCCTCGTGATATAATTAATTTCTATCCATTGAAATATTAACTTTTTAATAGTAATTACATGCTATAATTCGTTATTTTCCTCACTGAAAATATCTTTTCATTCCTTTCACACATTCTATTGAGTGGTTCTTCCCACATTCTCAAAATATAAAAAGATAAATCATATTTTGTTTAAAGTCTTCATTAATTGAGCTACCATGAAACTATATTTTTCTATTGTTATGTGTGTTAGTAAATTTTCTCATGCTGAGATTATTAATCATATAATAATTTGGATTATTAGGCATTATCCAAATATTTCATATTGCATCATCTATTTTTTGGGTTTCTCATTATCATAATTCATTGTTGTTCTAGCCAGTGAGTAAAAGAAAAGTTCATAGTGTGAGAAAAAATAACAATAGTAACTAATCATGTAATCATGAAAAAATTTCATATAATGTCTAAATATAGAAATATTATTGTTAATATATGACAATTTTTGTTTTACCAGGTCATCTATGGTCATTATTTTATAAAATCATTCATTGTGGTTCCAAAAGAAAATATGAATTAACCCAACCTTATCCCATTTTATTTTCTATCCAATGTGAAGTTTCCGGCCCAATTATCATGCACTACTAAAAATTGATCTAATATATAATCCTCACATTTTAGAGTTTTTTCCCAATGTTAAATATGTTCTATCGCTTCATCCACTTTTTGAATCCAAACATGGTTTTTATTAACTTTGAAAATCAAACTCCTTGAATTACCATAAATTAAATTTTATATTATATTTAGGCTCATCATAAGGGTTCTCACTATGGTTTCCTCACACTAATTTCAAAAAATTAGTAAACCTTTCTATGATACAAACTATATAGACCCATACTTTTTGTACATAAATATTACATCATATTATATGAATATTAATTTCATTACATTATGATCCATGCACAATCCATAATGGTATAGTGTCTTTATAAACATTAATAAATAAAAACTAGTAAATAAAAGATTTACACTGCCTCGTACTTAGTTCTTCACATCTTTCATCCTTCTTGAACATACCCTACTAAAAAAATTTGTTATAACATGGGTAATGGAAACATAATGAAGAGTGATCTTAGATTATCATAAAGGATAAACATGAGAGATATCAATCAATAATCATATAAAATAATAATACAAATATATGTGTATGAGATCATGATCATAACATAAAAATTTCTTACAAAATATATAATATATCATAAATAATAGTAATAGAATAGAATTAATCATTTCAAAATTCCAGAATCATAATAGTGAGGAATTATTAAAAATCAATCGTGAACCCTATGCTCAAATCATAATCATAAAAACATTTCATAAGAGTGTGGTGCGATCATTGGAATAAAATTCATGTCATATGTCAAGATTGACTTCTAATACCATCATATTGTATTGTATAATGCATTACCACATGTTTCCCATATCATATAATATCAGGCATCACCGCCTATTTATTATATCATATTGGGTCAGGAATCCATACCTATTTCCAATATCATAGTGGATCATGAATCCCTTACATTTTTTCATAGTGGATCAATAACATCAACACATTTCCCATAATTTTCTTATGATATATAATTATTTTCCTATCAAATTTTATAGATATAAAATTCAATAACTAATCATAAAAAATTAATAATCCATTCATATGTATTCCATATGACCATAAAACATTTATCATATCATCATAGCATAACCCATGGAAAATAAATAGTTTCCATTAACATGGTATCATCATAACCACAAACCATCAAGAGAATGAATAAGTATGGAATCATTTTATCATATTCCTAATAAATCATAAGTAACATCAAAATATATTATCATAGAAGAAATATTCCTTTAAAAGTTAACTAGAATATTTCTTGGGTAAAATATCCTTTTTATTTAAATATCAATTATTTAATATAAAACAACCAAATTATTAAGGAAAAAAATTATTTGAAAATAAAATTATAAATTATAAATGAATCTTCAATGAAAATAATGGTTCTGAGGGTTGAAAATTATATTTATTCCATATAAATTAAAATAAATCCTCCCTTCCACATTTTTTTTAAAAAAGACAAAAATTAATTATTCAAAAAACATTTAGATATATTAATATTAAAATATTAATAAATAAAGATAATGGTAGGGAGATTCTCCAATTTTAAAACATTTCAAATATATTTAATAAATTTCATCAAACAGTTTTGAATATCATGTACATTAAATAATTAATCATTTGAATATAGAATAAATAAGATTAACTATTCTCTAAAAACCTTTTCCTGGTAATTTAATGTTATAAAGAGAGAAAAATAGTGTAAATACATAAAAAAATCCATTAATAAATAGAGGGTAAAAGAGATGGAGTTTAATGGGAATAATCAATATAATTTACTCAATGCAAATTTAAGGATAAAAAGTCCTTATTAAAAGGTGGATGAAAAATAAATCTCTTGCAACTTTGGTAACATCTGAAATGTATTCCAAACGAAATAATAACCTCAACTGAAACCTTACATATCATGATCATAATGATATTCATGATATGATATTTAAAATTTGATTTATATACTCCTAATAAAATAATATATGTTCATAAAAAACATATGACCCAAATAATACAATTAGATATGATAACTGTTTACTGCTTTGTTAATATCTAAATCAAAGCCTCACGAAAGAGATAACTTTATATGGATATGAAAATCCTCATAATTTTAATGGAAGGAATCATAAAATACATTCATGGTCAGTATATAAACCACATGAAATAAATAAGGGGTGAATATAACATATGTATCACCAAAATAATTGTGAGATGAGAAACTCATAGCTCAAGTTTTTTCTAGCTTCATATGTATTCAAACCACATAATTATTGAGAAAATACTTTTATCTTACACCATAATCCTTGAAATAATGGTCATATGGAATTAAACAAAACCTCTAGGATCTGATTAAGGAATCTATACAGGTTTTAGGGGATGACTTTTCCAAGCTCTAAGGCTCAAAATTTATGCATAAGGGAGGATAGGATGTTACCTTTTATAAGATATGGGAGGGGAACCCTAGAAATTTCTTAAATTATAAAATAAATATAAATTTATTTTCTGGTTCATGTAAATAAAAATTTATATATTTTAAATATAATATATTGATAATTCAAAACACTCACTTATAATATTATTTAAATATGTTTACATGATTATTTAACCCTTTTCCCTCAGTTTAACATATATTAACACTTTCTAAAATGTTCATGATATCCTTGTTTTATTCTCTTTAAGGTTGTGAAATTTACTATAAAATTACAAGTGATATATCAGTGGAAAATGGTTTATATTATATACCATATCTCATCACCAATCTAAATATAATTTTTTTATTAATTTTAATTCATTTTGTAAAATCTAAATTAGCATAATATACCATTAAAGTCAATTTTGGGACTACTCAAAACGATTGACTTTACAGAAAAAATGATTGATATGGGATTTGAATAAAAACATTTAAAACATATCTTTTATTTAATATTTATCTAAAAAATCTTGGATTGTAATAATTCATCCAAATTTCATTACTTTTAATATATTCACTAATATTATTTTATTTTTAATTTACATGAAAAAATATTATGTTGATGTTGCATAAAATTTAAGGTAATTATTCCATCATTAAAAATTAAAAATAGATTAGCATGATAAAAAATTTATATTAATTGTTAAAGTAAACATTTAGAACTAATGTTAACATCTTTTAACCCTTAATAAATAATATTAGAGATATGGAAGTCAAAAGGGTGACATTTCATATTTATCATTCTCTTAAAATAATGCAATGGTCATAATAAAAGAAAAATATCACCAAATTTCCTTTATTTTTAAATTTGATGATATTGGAAAGCATACACTCATCCAATTAGATAAATTAATGTGTTAAATAAATTTTAAGGCCTCATCCAAAAGTTTTAACACTATTTTACCTATTTTACCCTTATTGTGGTGACAAAAAATTACTAATGATTTTATTCATAATGACCCAAAATTAAAGAGACCTATTTACTAAATTTAATCCTCTAGATTCCAAATAAGGAAAAAAATTATTGATTCAATTATTATAAGTTCCATATGTCCATTTTTAAATAAGCATATAATACACAAGGAAACCTTTTCTTAATAAAATTGAATTTTAAAGTATAAAAATTGATTTATTCATATCACATGAAAAGTAAAAACCACCAAATTAATTTAAAGTGAATTTTTAAAATATATAATCTATAAATTTAATTCACATCATCCATAGTTATTTTTTAAATTAATTAAGATAAAAACACACTTCGCACATAAAAATAGTTTTTCAAAATTTAATAATACCACAAATTATAACAAAATCATGTGTAATGTTTATTAAAATATAATTAATTAGATTATATCTAATTAAATTATACATGTTTTAATTTTAGATAATATTAAAAAACATAATAGAAATTTTAAATTTATTGATTTAATAAAACAAAATGACGGTTTAAAAAAAATAGGGATTTTTCATTATTCACCAAAAAATAAACTATATTATAAAAATTCTAATAAATAAATCTATGATAAATATTCTATGATGTATCCAAAAATTATTTAATTTTTTTTCAAAAAAAATTAATATATTAAACAATTAATTATAGTATTCATGTAAAAAATGTAATATTTTTTTTAAGAAAACCTATTTTAGAAACGTAATATGACTTTAATAAAAATTTAGTTATTATATGTTATGAATTAATAAATAAATTATAATTAAGTAAATTATTTTTATATATATTTCAAAATGTGTTCAATATTATTAATACCCAATAATTTTATAGCTATATTATAAGATATCACAGTTCATTTTAATCTCGGTGTTGGGAGTCAAGAAAGTTATCGAATACATACAATTTATTAATAGGGAGATATATATTCTAAAATATTAAGGTGTTATAAGGAACACACATAGTCGAACAAAAATGGAATCATATACCCCTTTTATACTAACCATGACGGTAATTTCATATCCCTAACTCTTAAAAATACCATATACCACCATTACTCAATAAATCCCACAATCCCAATAGAATACTACCATAAAGACCTTCTCTATCATTCAAGAACAACATTTCAAACTCATCTGCATTTTCATCTCAATCGTAAGGGAACCTTCTAATCCCTATAATCCCAACCTCATATCTAGTTTTCAATAAAAATATTCACTTATCAAATTTTGTTTTCCCAATTTCCATAGGACCCAACTAGCCTTAATAGTAATAAGAAGTTTCAGTTTCCCTTTCAACACCCACATCTCAAAATAAAATAGTGTACCATATCACAACATCTATGGGAGATATCTCAAGATAATCATCCTTAGGAACCCTCTAGGTCACATGACCTCAATCTAATAAAAATTATTCAACTCAAGATATGACCCAAGTCTCTAATCAACCCTCAAGATGGTATTTCATGTCATATATGAGATGTAAACACATCTCACATATAATCCCTAAACATAAGGCTCTCATTTATGTGACATTATTATTAAGATATCTAACCAATGATATATATAACCCATCTAGAATCATTAGGGATACCCTATGTCTCTTTTAAACACAATTAATATAATTTCCTACTAGGTTACATAGTCATAAGGTAATCCCAAAATACCTAAAGTGAAAATGAGATCTTAACCCAACTCTTCGAGTCTCAATGAAACCCCATTTCATTACATGATCACCCTTGATCCCTATACCTTTTAAATTAACACATATTATCATGGAGAAATTTGAAATCATGGATCACCAACCACATGTTTTACTATTATAGGTACTCCCTCCCTCAAACATGGATTTACCCCCTTTCTATGCTACACTCTTCCATAGATAATCTAGTCCACGTCTCGTACAAGCATTCCAAAATCTAAACCTGTTTATCAAGAAATTTAATAACCCCAAAAAATTAATTAAAATAATATATTCCTAATTATAAAATTTTATCTAATGTGTCATAATCTTATAAAATCTCACGAGGGAATGTGGCATCACTGAAACCACGAAAAACAAAAAAACTTCTCCTCGATGGATCCCCTCTATCCAACTCAAGAAAAATACACATTTATAGTCAATAATTACACAACTATGTATTGAAATATACAAAATTTTATATCGCCAATTCTTTACATGTCATAGTGAAATTAAGAGGAAAAAAATAGAAGTTAATGGAGGGAATAACATACCTGAAATCACCATGAAAATTTCACCAAAACAACCCACACCAAAGGGGAATAAAAGTATGACGAGGAGGAGTAGTAACCAACTAAATGGCGCTCTCATCTCCCTTTTTTTACCATTATTAAGATAGTTCAAAACTATAAATGACATATCTAGTATTGTTTTAATAAAATGGGAAATGTTCATTTAAATGAATGAACCTAAGGATCATAACATGATACCTTGGCTTGGGGTCAGGTCATAGCATGGTCGAAGTTGTCATAGAATCCCACCAGATCACAATATTCCCATCAAAGTGTGACCTATGTCATATTGACATGGAAATTCTCTCCCATATAAAACAGATTTACATAACATCATTACATGGCCTCCTCCCATCATTGGGTAGCCTTCTCCCTCCATAGAATATCCTTCACCGTCCACATAGTTACACCTCTCCTTGGATAAACCTTCATAGTGTGGACCTTGGAATATGGTGTGAATAGAATTATCTTGTAAAATTTCAGAATTCCATATGTAAGCATTTCCAATTAATATGTATGGATTTCCATCTTGGTTTGAAGTCCCCAAAAATGGTGTGCTCCTCATATTTAATACTCTTTCCCCTTCCAAATACCCAATACATAATTTTTATCATCATAGTGAGACACCCTATTCTATGGTGTCACTCTCCTTTCCCATATGTATTTCTCCCTTAAATTTAATGAAAAAAAAATATGTCACACCATAATACCCACTACTTAGGGTGTGACCTGTTGCCTAAACATCATGGTGTCCCCTTAGCTAAAGAAATTATTCCTTAATCATCCACTAATTATATCATGATCCTAACACATCGTGGTATGATGAGCCACCAATATTAATGATTTTCAACATTTTAACCCTATCCTAGCTCCAAAAATCACTTGAGAACTCAAAAAAAATATCGGTACCTTGAACACATTTGAAAAAATATTCTAGAGACAATCCAACACATAGAATCCCAATCAAATACCTACCTCCCAAAACATCCTTTAATATATGATATAAAATTAGTATTTCTTTATAAAACAAATGCTTATAAATTTAAGGTTCATTATGGTTATATTGATAACATGTTGAGAGTTGATATTGAAACATTTATTCATTAGAACACTCCATATAAGATAGAAATAATACTATTAAAGAGGGATTTTGGGAAGATAAATTAAGGCCAATAAAAATTTAATGATATGAAATATGATTGTTTTGAAGAGATTAAGAACCACAAGTTTAAAATTTCATAACAAGAGGACATGTTGAAACATCATAATGAAAAACATGTTGCAGAGAATAAAGAGTAAATTTGGATATAATTATGGTTTCTTGAATCCTAAAATATTCTGATAATGATGAGTTAATATATCAAAAAATATATATATGTTAAATTTTAATCATCTTTAATAATAGAGAATGTTATCCTATATTAAAAGGTACAAACTGGACCAATTTTTATAAAGGTTACTAAATCTATTTTAAATAAATTTATAAGTACAAAAACATAAACTGGACTCGTATAAGATAATAAAGGTAATAGAAACCTTGCTCTTATATCAAGAGGAGTTGCAGGTAATGTTTGGGGGAAATATTCTCTAAATATGGGATAAATTGAATCTTATAATGTTCATGGATAGAAATAGAATGTTTATGAACCATATTTTTATTATCATGGATGATAAATTACCAAAGATCTTTTTCATGATATGGAACACATTAGAACAAATCCTAAATTTTTATGAATAATATGTCACTTCTTTGGAGTATGAATAAATTTAGGGGGAGATACACTAGAACAAAACTGGGTATATATATAAAGAAGATAAATATTCATATGTATAAAAAATGTGTGACTAAAAGTTCAACAATTCTGAATACTCAAAACAGATTTCATTTTTGAGAATAAATCAGTGAAATATGTGACCAAAAAGTTTATTGTGTTGAAGATTTTATGAGTAAAATTGCTAGATATTTTATTCATTCTCAATGGGGTAATAAAATTTTAAGGAAAAAAAATGAAGAATAACAACCAATTTTTAATGTGTATCTAAAGGACAAAGGTAAAAATTCATGAATATTTCATAATAGTTTTCTTCTCATATATAATATATAAAAAATTTTAAAAAATATTTAAAACGATAATGGAGGTGAAGTTAACCTAGGAATAAATTATCCTTAAAATCATAGTATTTTTTTACAACTTAGAATAAATATCAAAAACTCTAATCCAAAAAGTATCATTTTGTTTAAGGTAATAAACAAAACATATTGACTATAAGAAATTAATTTAATGATGGGAATTAATTTATTTTTTGAAAAAAAGTCTCATATATTTTCATGTGATTAAAATATGGAATAAGTATCACTATGATAGAATGAAAAAAGTATTGACTTATTTCTAATTAGATATCCAAGTTACTATTGTTATCTAAGTACTGAAAATGAAAAAATGTTGTGTAATATAAGACTTACCAACATTGACTAAAAGATAATGAGAAGTATCTAAAAGGAATTTACGTTGAAATAATTAGAAAAAAAATAAAAATGAAAAAATTTATATTTGAAACATATTATGAATAAAATACTGTAAATGTAAATCACAAATGGGTGAAAATTCAATCAGTTGGATGAAATTGACTTTTTCATTCTCATTTATACAAACATATGAGACATAAATACACCAAAGGTGTTATTTACATTATCAAATTCCTTGATAATTTGACCAAGAATACTATTGATATTTTATTAAAGCAAAAATATAAATTTGTGGAGATGTTCAAGATATTTATATGTAATTTTGTGAAAGTGTTGGGAGTATATATTTTATTGGTGAGAATAAATTATATAAATTAGTTCACTAGAGATTATTTTAATACATATATAGAAAAATAAGGGATTAAAAATAATTATATCTCTCCCTATACATCCAATTAAAATGGTGTGATATAAAGGAATAATATAAGATAAGTTTATATAGAAACAACTATACTTACTGAGTTCAAACTCTCAATGTTCCTTTAAAGAGAAGATGGAAGTAAATTTTCTTATATCCATAATTGATGTTTTTTGTGGGTATAATCGAATGTTACTCCTTATTAAATGTGACACAAGAAGAATTATTCAATAACATACTTCAGGGATTTTGGTATTTCCTGTGTAATTAATGAAAAAAATATATATTTGGTAAATATATATAAAATTATGAGAAAATATTATTCATGAAATATTCACCAAATAGAAGAGGCTAAATGTGTGAAAAAAAATTACTACATAAGTTGGAATATTTATATGATGTGAAATTTATTGAAAATATGTCTAAATTGATAGAGACAAGTGATGGAGAGTTTAAATAAAAAAAGTAATATAACTAAGTGAGTCCTAAAAACATTAGTGAAGAAAAACATGATCATTAACCTAAAAAACCTAACAGTTAATGTAATTAGTATTGTAATGATGAAAATATTTTTATAAGTATAAGACCAATATTTTAGAATTTATAACATCTTGTTGAACATAAAAAGATTATTTTAATTTAGGAATCCCTAGTAAAGAAAAAAAAGGAAATTGTACTCGAAAAATCAAATAGCTCTTATTTCCCATGTTAAACCATAGTATGTTATTGATGTTATTTATAATAATTAATTGATTAATTATAAGAATTAATAACTCGATTAGATTAGTTAAAATGACACATGGGATATTTTACTTAGACTATAAGGAAATAATTTTATAGTAATGAACTATCCCTTTAGAAGTAAACTTAATGAAAAAAGGTGATATATAATGTAATATGGATATATTAGTTTGAAAATATTATTCATAGGTGGAACGTAGATAATTTGATGAAAAATGTTTACCTGTTTTAATACCTAAATGTTTTATAATGTTTTTAGTTACTATAACCCAAAAAAATTAAAAGTTTTATCAAATGGATGTAAATCCTTCTATATTAATTGGATATCTCTAAGAAAAAATTATCATTATTAAAACTATAGATTTTATACTCTATAGTGGTGTAATAGTGGTTTATAGGGTAAATAATCATTGTATAGGTAAAAATAGACTCCTAGAGCTCAGTACTGCAAACTAAATAGGTGCCGAAAAAATCTAAATTGTATTTATTAATGGTGGATAATAACATATATATTAAGAATATAATAATAGGTACACTATTTATCATTTTATATTTTGACGACATTGTTTTTTCATGTGATAGGGAGTATGTGAGTGAGATATTTTCTAAACAAATAAATATTACTTTTGAGATACCAAATCTTGAATAGATGAATATGATTCTGAGCCAATAAATTATAATAAAATAAAAAAACAACCTTCATATATTAGGAGAAATTTACCAAGGAATCATTATAGTTGTTCGGTATGTTATATAAAAATTATTTAGTAATACCTATGATAGATGGTCTAAAGCTAAGAAAAGATTAAGTAAATAAATATGGGAATCCCAAAAAACATGTGTAAGTTTATTTGAGGCCTTAATTATCTTAAAAAATTAAGAATATATAGTTTTATATAATAAAAGTTTTCTCCAGGAAGAAGAGTGATCAAAAGGAATCACACATCTTGGAATAGGATAATTCTCATGTATATCAAATGAATATTTTGTTTTGATTTCATGTATATATAAAATATGTAAACAATTGGACTTTTTAGGTTTCATTGATGTTGATTATGGTGGAGATTATAATGAGGGAAAATAAACATCTTGAGGAATATTATTTTTTTGATAAACTCACGTGCGATAGAATAGTATGAAAAAGGTTTTATAAATTTGAGAAAAAATAAATATGAATATGTTTCTAACACACATTCATGTACATGGATGTTTTGGGAAAAATGTGCTTCATGAGGATTTTAAAGTGAATGTTGAGAATCATATAAGGTTTACTTGTGGTAAAAAATGTGAAAATGATATTTTTATAAATCTAATTCAAAACTCTAGATCCAAAAAAATTTATATAATATATCATTTCATCCTGTAAAAGGTTAAAAGTGTTGATTTGATGTTGGTGTACATTTCCAAAAAATATCATATCGATGATATGATCACTAAAGTTTTTCCAATGGAGGGATTTTTAGAGTTTAGGCTGAAACTTCATGTTCAACCCTACCCTCCTAGTCATAGAAGATATGGTACTGCTAAATTACTTTGCATTCTATTATCAAAGGAATATAATTACGCCACTCTTAGGTGAGAAATGTATGTTATCATTTGTGAATCAAAAGTTGTTGTTATTGTAAAATAGGGAAGAAAATATATGGGAATGTATTAAGGGGTAAAACATCATAAAAACTATAAAAAATTTCTATTAATTGAGGGGTATAATTATCTAAAAAAATATTCCATTTTCTTTCAGTTTAGTGACAAGATAGTTTTCTTTGAGAAATTTTGTTACCTAATGAAAATGTGAGTATTTGAAGTGTTTATGACAACTCTAATGTGGGGAATTTAGGAACCCATGGAATTATTGAAATATTTATTTTAGTTTTTAATTATATTTGTGATAATACTTTTAATAAATAGTTAAGGATGAATCATTTAATTTTGGATATATGGATTCAATGTATATTATCTGAGGTAATATGATTATATATCTTAATACTATCCATTTTCTTGAACCAAAAATTATTCCCATGGAATTTACTGTAATAGTGGTTGTTTATTTACTAACAAAGAAATATGTGTGTCCAGATAATTCATAAAGGATTTGAAAAATTGGAAAATATCCATAACTTTTACATTATGATATGTAACATATTTAATATGTTATGTAATATTTTTTTTTCTAATATGTGATCTATTTTAGTGTATATTGAATAAAATTTTAAATTAATTTTGATGATATTATTAATAGAAAAAACCTTATATATGGGTTACTCTACCTAATATGTGACAATCAGTATCAGGTGGAGATGAAAATTAGGGATGGAAAGAAATAATATGTTAATATGTAATATTTCACTAGATCATATATAAGAGACTTGAAAATGACCATATTGGAAATGGGGAATATAATAAAATCGTATGTTGATAGATAATAGTGACACTATCTTATATAATTTTATTTCCCACTAGAAATTTTACAAAGTCACAGATCCTCACTATGATATCTTAGAGTATAATTGATATAAGTAAATGTAAATTGGATTATATATATGTATTACAAGTGTAAAATGTCGTGATTTTTTGTGATCTATTTTTGATACATGAAAATTTATAAAGATGTAATTAGTATAGGATTGAAGATGAAGTATCTAGAAGTTTAGAAAATCATAAGATATGAAGATGAGTTTTCTAGAAGCAGTCCAAGATACCATATGACATAGTTTGAATTATGTGTTAGTGTTATAGAGGGAGAACAACAGAATTTTGGGATGTGTGTTAGATTAATAAGGAGGGTGTATATGTTATCTATTAATTTTATGAGTGTTGAGAAAAATTGTGGGGAAATATTGATGTTCAGAAGTAGAAGAAGAGTGAGCAACATGATCTGAATATTTGAGTAATATAATGGAAAAGGTATAACTTGTAGCATAAGTAGAATGAAGTTCATATTATAATTTACTTGAGTATGTGGAAGTTAAAAAACAAAAATATATAAAATCTCTAGTGATTACACATAATATCTGTTTGAAGTAAAAGTCATCATGAGGATGATAAAATATACATCAAGATATAAAAATCATGATGTTTATGTAAGGATTCCATATGAGTTTGTAGTTGAGTTGATGCCATTTGACACTGAGATTTGTGGGATATTTTATTAAATTAGTTTTTGATATAATTGGATAAATTAAAGGTGGTATACATAAGCTTTGTGTGAGAGGGAATTTCAAATTCCGTTCCTTCATTCTATTTATTTATAAAAGTATGATTCTATAATCGAGGACATCATTCGAGGGTCAGTGTTGATGATTTGACAATAGAGTTTAGAAGAATATATATTTATTATTCCATAATATCTATGAGGTTAAAGAATAATGGTAATGATTTTTAATAATTCCATAGTATAAAAGTTAGATCCAAAATTCTATAAAATTTAACAATTGAGTAGTTATAAATTTAAATTTTTCACTTTAATATACCTGAAAGGGAATTTTAAGAGATATAAATGAAGGACAATGTAATAGTACAATATAAGGTTTAAATGTGGGGGAAATTAAAGAATTGAGAAATATAATAATTCTAATCCTACATATAGTTATAAAGTTAATTTATTTAAGAATAAATAAAGCTCGGATTTTGGAGAATTAGTAGTTCCAAAAGAAATATTAGTTATGTTATAAAAATAACTTTTAGTTAAGTTGATGTTTATTATCCTATATTATTAGTACCATATTAAACTAGAAGGAGGTATTATAAAGAAACAGTAATGAGGATTTAATATAACTAACTCATAGTAAAGTATTTTTAGGACATATCCTATGTGTATTAACATTGCATTATTATTGGAGAACGTATGCCTTGGATTGAAACCAAATATAGAAAAGTTTATAAAACCACATTGGAATGGAAATTTATCAAAAAAAATGTGTTTATTATATAATAGTGAGGGTGTTTTTTAAGGTTTGAGAGGATCCTAATTCCAATAAATCATAGGGGTTAATTCCTATAAGAAGTTATAAAATAGTGACACTAATTTAACCACCTTATCAATATTACAACATATTCTTGGTCAATTAGGATTCCATTTCATGAATTTCAAGAACATATTATCAAAATTAATAGAGGATTAGAGAGTATCCTAGAGGATTTTTAAAACATAATCAATAGATATGAAATGGAATCCATTTATATTGTGAATATCATGACTATCCTTATGATCAAGATCTATTCTCAATTATCCCTTACAATTTATAGGTACTATCATACCATGGTTGAATGAAAAATCCCACCCATGCATTGTCTAATTCATCAACCCATGGATACCTTAGGATGAATGAGACTTTTAGAAAGTTCTCAATGTTATTCATAATGAATGTGATCAAAGACATTAGGATTAGAAATTTTTTATGTACAATTTATTCTTAATTTTATATTATTCATGATTTAATATTTAAATAATTGTTAATCATACATTATGGTTTTTTATTTAATTCACTTATTGAATACCTGTTATTTATTCCAATAAAACCTTATAGTGTAATTAGATAAATTTAATTCATTAATTAATTCATAAAATTACATTTAAAATTAAAAAAATAGATATCATATTCTCGATCATAAATTTCAATTTAGTTTAAGTATTATGACTTATCACATTATATGAGATAACATATGTTTCTGTATGATAATTCGGTATTCTATACATTTAAACTACTTGTGACATAATGTGATTTCATTAATTTTAGTGTATCAGAATGTACAATATATTCTTTCATGAGAAACATTATTAAATTTTTTCTATATCATAACATATAATTATGGATCAAAATAAGAGTTGTGGCTAATTACAAAGATTGAAAAATATAGAATCATGTCATTAAAAAAATATATAGCCTATCATAAGCCATATTAACCATCCCCCAAAGGATATGTCGCAGACCACGTTCTGCTTATCGAATAATTCATTATTGGTTTTGTACTAAATAATTTTATATGAAATAGACAATTCATAGAATATGATATAATGAAAAAAACACTATTGTTAATTATGAGTTAATTTAGATAATTCATATATTATTCATAAATTATAAAAAAATGGATATTTATTTATTTATTATTATGTTCCTAAGTTAATTAATTATATAATGGTTATAATTAATTATTAAATATTTTTCAAAAAATTAATAAAATAATTTTTAAAATATTAATTATTAATATAAAATGAATTTAATCTATATTTCTTGAATTATAATTTTTATATTAAATTAATATATATAAATAATAAGATAATTTATAAAGTGTCAAAATAAATATTGAAAATATGTAAAAATAAAAAATGTTTTTATTTATATTATGAATTTTTCATAATTGTTAATTTGAAATTTAACAACAATATTTATTTTTAAATTTATTTTTAACGATATCAACATGGTTTTAAATAATTTATATGATAAAAAATAAAATAATATTAAATATTTACAAGTTTAATTATGTAAAACGATTACAAAAGGTACGAATTTTTCATATAAAATATTAAATGTACTTATTTTAATTAAAAATAATATATTTTATTAAATTCCATATAGAATAACATTATAAATGATTATATATTAGAAATAAATATAAGATGATTTAGTTTATTTATTTATAGAGCTTACATATTATTTATTCAATTATAAAGTCTTTACAATTATTTTATTTATGAATTTTTCATAAATGTTTCTCATGTCTCAATTTATGAAATTTTCATTTATTTTACATTATTTCCAACTTTATGTACATATATAAACTATTTATATAACGAATATATTTATAATTTAGATTGAATTTCTTTGAACTAATTATTGAAAAGATCAAACATGAAATTGTGGAGTATCATTCTAGGTTTCATAAATAATTTTGTATTATTCTATTAGAACATTGGCTTAATTTTGATTTATGAGATTCAATTTAGTAGTTAATTGTAGTTTATAATTATTAGGTGAGATATTTATTATATAATTGAGGTCTCTCATGTGTATTGAAAATTTGTTAGTGTAATAATTTCTGGGAAAACTCATTATACGAGGGATTTTTCTATATCTAGAATTGTGGAAGTTTCGAATATTGACCACCATGTTTTATCTTATAGAGATTTTTATTTTTAAGGATTCTAAAAATTTTCATTAAAATGGTTCCATGTAGAAAAAAATTAAATAATTTGGATATGATTAGATATTTTCATTTATGAAAGTGATTTAACAAAACAATTTATCAATTGTGTTAAGAGTTACACATCAATATGGTTTTTTACGCATTGATTTTTTGGGAAAAATATGGATTAAAAAAACATCTATATAAATACTGTAAATGTAAATATAATACATGAAATAAGGTGGTGAGATATTAATATCCACTTGAAATAATTATTTTAATTTGAATAAAATAATATGAGATCGATGATCTTCTTAACAATAGAAGTAAATCTTCTAGAGTTTAAATGAATTGTGCTAATGAACTTCAGTTGATGCTCAGTTTATACCAAGAGTATAACCATAGAGATCATGTCTATTTAAGTGAGAATAATTTTTTCAATATATTCTAAAACATTATAGGATGAATTTTTTGAAATTAATTATTCCTAAAATAAATAATCTCTAAATTAAACAGATTTGGAAATTAAAAAATAAAATCTAGTGATGCATTTCTTATGATTTAATTAAATTAAATATCAAAAATTCCCTTGTGATTCAATAATATAATAAATAAATAATTTTTAATATTATATTTGAAATTAATAACTTGACTAGGATTATTTACATGTATTTATTGAAGCATCCAAGATCAAATGAGTCACTTCAGGATATTACAGTGTGTTTTATTTTATATAGCAATTAAAATGAATTAAATGTAAAGAATTTTAATAATAATTAGAGAATAAGGGTTGTCGTTATTGTTAAAAATAAAGGGAATAATTATTTGGATAATAATAAAATAGAATAAATATATTAAGTATATTTTTTAAAAACACTTTGACTTGAGAAAAAAATCATGGGAGATATGATGTGCTCCTATGGTTGTTTTATTTGACTTGCATGTTATCCCTCTTATTTTTTTATTCACAGAAGTTAAGTTATACACCAATAAAAAATTTGGAATTGTGTTCCAAGTAATGGAATGTGAGTCTCTTGAGAATATTAAAAAATGGGGATGTTGTATAAATATCTTGTTACCGATAAGGGAAAAATACAATATAATAGATATAGATAGATGTAGTAGTGTGTAATGAAGTTAGGAGTTTTCTAAGAAAATTGAGTTTTATAGAAGAATAAAAATTGTTGTGAGTTTTTTGAGATAATCATGACCTTTTATGGAAAAAACATTATCATCAAAACCTTTGAAAAATATAAAACCAATAGGGTTTTAAGTAGATGAATAGAAATATAATAGAAGGAATATACTAACAATTTTTTTCCTAAAGAGTATCATTTAGTTGGACATGTTTTAAAATAAGTGAATAATAATTTAGTGGGAATGATAATAGTTGGTTATTATTTTTTACTTTCTTATTTATTTTTTAGATAATATTTTCTATATTTTACCATGAGGACAGGTGATAAATATTGTCTAAAAAGGTTTTATTATGAAAAATTAGTGGCAGAAAAGTTCTTAGATATTTGGGCTGGGAGTTTCCATAAAAATTTATAAAAAGATTTTGGATGTTTTGGATATAATGGTGGGAGAGGTTCATAGGTCTCTCTTGAATATATAAAATTTTTTGAAGACACAACTTGACAGGGTGAATAAATTGGTAGGGTTAAAAGACATTCCTAGACAACCAGTTGGTCTACTTTCAAGATGAGGAAGAACTTCCAATAAGATGAACTTGTTTGATTCTTTTTGGAGACTATAGGATATAGTATAAAGATCCCTCCAATTTTTTATTATAGTGATGGAAATTTACCTTTGTAATTTAGTTATCAATTTCCTGTGTAATATGGAAAGATAGGTTTCAAGATAATTCCTAAATAATAGATTGTAATTGCTAAAGTGATTATTAGTAAATAATTGTTTATTTGGGCACCCTAATCACCAAAAGGAGTAGGTTTCCCAAATTAAGTAAAATTCTATAAAAACACCCATGAAAATGTAATTTTATTCCTATTAATTTACTATATGTTAAATTCATGTTAAACTATAAGTTATAAATTTACATCCTAATCATTTCTAGAGGTTCCAGACCAAAGGGGTTAAATTGTAAACATAAGAAGTGGTTTTTTGTAAAAAAACATTTCCGACACCAGATTCACCCCCCCTCCTCATGTGTCTACACCAATATAATTGGACTCTCAACCTTGATCATCCAACTGAGTATGTCCATTCTAAATATAGGTGACCGTGGTTTATCATGTGTATGGAATCATATAAATGCCTAACCATAAGAGTTAGGTAAAAAGTCTATTATAATCATTAGGTTACATATATCTAGTAAACTATAGGAGTTATGATTCCAATCCTATGATGTTTGGATAATCTATATGATATATTGGATAATAAGTTATTTTCCTAACTATTAAATTATTATAGATTACAATATTGGTATAATGACCTACCTAAATAGACCAATTTCTATATAAGCACAATAGTGGACCCAAATATTAAGGAAATTTAATATTAGTCCACTCATAAATTTTATTTAATTAATAGGGCATAATTATATTATTGGGAGAATATTTAATGAATTTTCTTATTGAATGAATATAAAACATGATACTCATAAAATAAATTCCTCAGTTATAGCTAAAATAGTATCATCATTAAAAAACATGCCTTTCAGATCAACACTATAGAATAATAATCAAAATGTTTAGACTTGTACAAAAGTAAAATAAATTTTATTATGAAATGGGTTCTCATAAAAACATCATGTGTATCCAAATATAGATTATTTTAAACAAGAAGAACAATAAATTCATATGAGAGGCATATAATTGTTTAGTTGAGGATTCAACAGAATTGTTTAAATGTATTTTCAGGGATATAATATTATTCTCTACATTTTTACTCAATATTTTTAGGTACATTATTGATTGGGAGTGGTTATGATCTCCTTTAAGGATTGATCTAGCTATCAACATCATTTTACAATAATTATAGAAATGTTTTTAACAATTTTAAGGACTTTATCAAGATGTTCTCTCATATTATATATGTTATGATCATAGTACATCATGACATGGGATATCTTGGAATTGGTAATACATTAACGGTGTAAAATGGAAAATATTTAATCTTTAAAAAAATAATGGTTTTTCCAATTATCATCCTTGGACATTAAGAAATAATGGAGGTGGTAGGAACCTGAGGAAGAATTTCCATTGAAGATAAAATTTCATAGAATACATAAAGGGTTTTAGAAACAAAAATAAGATTTTATGTCATGTATTAGTGTTATATAATAAATTTATTGATTTTTAAAAAAATATGACTACAAATTTATATTTTACAACTATTTAAAATATACAATATGTTCAAAATTTAGGAAAAATTAGATAATGTGTTGTAGTTTTCATTCATGTGATGCAGAAAGAGTTATTATACCAAGTAGTTGAATGTATAGGATTATTTAAATTATTAGATGAATCTATAAAAAATTATGTGTGTTTTACTTTATCATTCTTATATGATGAGAATATTTACATGTAAAAAAATATTTTTTGTGAATAAAATGAGGTGGTATTAGTGAAAATGTTATATGATTCATCATATTCAATAAAATGCTTTGAATAGAAAAAATTATAAAAGGAGTACATCCAAAATAAAAGTGTTTAGATAGTTTATTTTTTAAAATTTGATAGAAATATTTTACATATACTTCTAGTGGAATAATTTACAGAATAAAATGTTTTTGTTAGATTAATTATCAAAACACATAGAGTATCATATTAGATATGTTTTTTAATATATTATTTATTAAATATTCCCAATAAATATATATATATATATATATATATATTATTTCTAAACACAAAATTTTGTGGTTCTTAGTGTGATATTAAAAAGGAGATATAGTTTATAAGAGTATAGTACCAATATGATAGGACTCTGAGACTATGAAATCTTGGCCCAGATCACTTGATAAAACTATCCAATTTGGTGGTCATGTGACCTCAAGCACACCTCCCAAAACACCAGAGGCTACCAACTTGCAGAGAGAGACCTTTCTGGAATAGTGGGGAGACAATACCATCATAATTATAGTGGTAAAAAGATATGACGATGAATAAATATTGGGAGGATAAAAAGACAAATATAGTTAAGGAAGTAATTCATCTTGATGTTTTTAAAACTTCAATCCAATGGTGGAACCATATAAAAAATGATGGGTATAGAATTAAGCTATAAAAAATAAAATCATAAATACATAAGGGTGTATAAAACTGAAAAAATTGATTAAAAATGCTATCCAATAGATTCACGAGCCAAGGATCAGTCAAACACTCCCAAGATTCCATAATATAATCAATCAAGCATCAATGACTAAGATTTTTTTTTCTTTTTTTTACCTTCATCCATGAAGTCTGTCTGGGTAAAAAAAAAGTGTCCCAATCATGGTGCGAGATATGATTAGTAGGAAACCACCACTGATGTCCAAAATTATCTATCCACTACATATAATATGAGTAGTTTGTAGATATTTTAATATTAAATCAATAAAGTAAACTGTAAAGGGTTGGATCTGACTCATGAAGGACACCAGGATAAAACTACCCACTTCGTCCCATGTTGGAAAACCTCTAAATAGATTTCTCCATCAAAATATAAATATATATATAGATATATAAACTATATATGTAATGTTTTTTATATTTATATATAAATGTAGTGATATCTAGGACTTGAGGTGTAACTTAGTCATCCATATCTTGTCATTGGATTCAAATAAAATAGTAAGGGATGCCATGCTTTAGTATCATATCAGTAGGGATTCAATAATCATGTATCATAGGTATATGGGATTCTATGCTTGAGTATCATCTCAGTAGTGATTACATTATCAATTATCATAGGTATGTTCAATTCCATTCTTATGTATCATATCAGTTGGGATGTTAAGCCCGAATATCATAGGTGCATGTGATATCATGATCAAGTATCATATCAGTAGTGATTCCATGATCATATATCTTATGTATATGGGATTCCATGCCATAGTATCATCTTAGAAAGTATTTCATGCCAAAGTATTACTAACAATAAGAAGTCATATGGGATTAGTGTGAGTCAAAAAAGGGATTATAATTCATCAATGTTCCAATTTAATAAAGGTGTAACAATTTTTTATGTAAAATCACATGGTGTGGTCTTTCCACTCACATTCCATTTAATTCCTTAAATTCATTTTTTCTAGATACCAAGCCCAAACCAATAAGGTGGTGGTTTGGTCACATAATAATTCATAATATCAAGGGGAAATTACATAAGCACAACTCATGTTATTTCATTAGTCATAGGTGACCTATTCATATAATAATATGTAGGCACCTAGTCATTTATATCAAGGATAATTTGTTATTTGATGAAAATTTGTATTTTTATGGATATTCATGGTAAATATGAAGTGCATAGTTATGATGCATAATATAAAGAAAAAATAATACGAGTAATCATTAATAGAACACCTGCCTTATGGCGGTATAGGGGTACTCGTCCTGTATCAACTTCTGAGTGTACCTAGAATGAAAGAAATCAAAAAACTAGAAAACCCCCTAAAAATATAGAATATTAGATTACATGAAAATAACTCCAAAGATGGATAGTAAAACTGAGAAAATAAGGTCACATATCAAATATCTTAAAATGATGAATCAAACGAGATGGGTGGAGATAAAATTGGATTCCAGATGAGGGAGAGGCTTCAAATATAAGTAGGATAATAAGGGGAGATCTCAGTGTTCATTTAACGTGTTGAATAAGTGAGTTTTATGATAAAAAAATTTCTTCCACATTTAAAAGAAGTTACATGTGATATTCATGGTGTGAATATAATTCATGTCATGAATTCTTTGGTTTTTCTATTCTAATTGGAAAAAATAGTTCAAATTATGAATAGGATTCATGGAATGCATTAAATTCATGTTCTATAATAAAAATCATTGGGTCTACCCAGACCAATTCACATTGTGAATTTCATCTACAACCAGGAAACAAACCTCTAGTACCTTCTTCCATAAAAATAAACTGACCATCTTAAAGGTTCAGTTACTTGTTCTAAGACCAAATTTCAAAACTAAAAAGGGATTACCCAAAATTAAAGGATCTATGCCTCATTATAAAAATATAGGATCTTATAGTCTTCACCCTATAAAAGAAATCATCCTTGGGTTTCCATTCAATGTGTGGTAAATATTCATATTAGTATAACTCTGAACATGGAACATGTACATTAGCCTCTCTCTCTCCAAATTATTATCTTGTGCATGGTTGTGCTGTTATAGCACCCTTATTATAGGGATAGACCTACCTTAGAGGGCCTTTATGATATGAATAGGATACTCCTCAAATGAAGAATTATCCACCAATTCAACATCCGAATGATCAAAAGTATGAGGGGGCCATTATGAAATTAGTGAAGTAGTGATATGTGGAAGACATCATGAAAGGATTGATTCCTCTGAGGAAGAGTTATCCAATAGGATAATAGAACAACTCTCTCCAATATCTGCAAAGGTCCGACATAATGAGGTGATAGGTTTCTATATATCTGAATCTGATTGTGCCTAATTCTTGGAGAAACACATATGGAAACCTGATCCCCTACCTTAAACATCAGAGTTTGGTGACATTGGTTAGCAAAGGTCTTCTATCTAGACTGATCTACAAACATTCACTTTCCGATAAGCTATAATATCTCTAAATTCTCTTGTAAATTATGAGGTCCTAGTAGAAATACCTCTCTTACCACTATCCACTATAGAGGTGAATGGGATGGCCTACCATATATATCCTCATTAGAATCCATATTTATATTACTATGGAAGATATTATTGTAAGAAAACACCAAAATAGGTGTACGTTTATCCTAAGAACCCCTGAAATCAAGTACATATTCCTAGAGCATGTCCTCTTGTACCAATAACATCCAATGTGAATTCCCATTAGTAAATGGGTGAAATGATGTTCTCATAAGCACCTGTGTCCTAATATCCTTCTGTTACCCCTAGAGAAACATGACGTAAAATGATAATACCTATATAAAACTATGGTGTGGGGGACATGATGATGTAAAATATCATGGATGTATAATCTCCCATTCTCTTCAACTAAAACGATCCCCCTAATAGGATGAAAATGGGTGGCCTTCATTAGCCTATCCACGAATACCCAAAATGCATCACAATATTAAGAAGACATAGGGAAAAAATCATAAAATACATAGATATATCATCCCATTTTAATTCTGAGATTGGTAAGAAATCTAACAATTTATCATGACATTGGTTCTCCACCTTCACCTACGGACAGGTGGAACACCTTGTTATAAAACACACAATCTAACATTTCATCCCAGACCACCAATAATAGTAGTGCATGACCTAGTACATCATAGAAATACCTGGGTAATTTATCCATTTTAAAGCATGGGATTATCACATCAGCTCCTCTAAAATGTCTCAGGTTCCCATACATACCCACAATAAGTGGAAAATCATCTCGGTTTATATCATACCCTGTGGTGGATCCCTACCTAAAATTATCTCCCTTAGGACTAAGCCCTATGGATCAAAGAACCTCGTCCTCTTAACTCTATCCAAAGTGATGAGGTTACCACTAAGTACATAAGTAATGGATTTTTTGTCTCTCATAAACCCCAGGATGCATCTCAAGAAGATGAGCCATCAACCTTCATCCACCACTAGATTCTAAAATATCTCTTCTCTATGTCTTTTAGAACAGAGCATAATCAAATACATTTCCCATTCTAGATATATATGAAATCTAAAAGTCAAAGGAACGAAGTTAATTGAACCTCATTATATATTTTATTTTCAATTGATGTGTTTTAAAGACATATTTAAGGATCGTTTGTCCTATTAACACCACAAAAAACTCTCCAAACCAGTAATGTCCCCAAAAACTCAAGTCATGAATGACAACATATAGATCGAGATCATTCATCATTTAATTCCTCTCATGATTGCTATACTGATGAGTCTTGTATGTAATGACTTAATCATCCTACATCAAATCTATTCCAATATCAATACCTGATTCATAAAAAACAAATATCCTTTTACCAGCTCTTGTATAATAATGATCAGTGCTGAATTAAATATTCATTTTATCTCTTTAGGGGACTTATTTTATGCTTCAGAAAATAATAACCTTTCACCCTTTTTATTCAAGTCGATAAGAGGTGATAAAATACATGATGATAATTATACAATGTTCTTGTAATACCTAGATAGCCCCAAGAAACTCTATTTGTCAACGAATTTATTGGTCTGCTTCTAGGAAACAAAATTGCTCACCTTCTTTATGTATGATGATGCTCCTTTATCTGAGATAATGTAATCCAAAAAACGAACCAGGTTGATTAATGAGTTTCCTTTACTAATATTAGCTTACAGTTAGTGATCTCTTGATTTATTAAATAAAATGTCAATATTCTTGTCATGGTCTTGTCCAGTATGTGAATACACGAAGATATTATCCATGAAAAAACCAAAAATGAATTTAGATATTTGTGAGATCATTGATTCATCATGACCATTAATATTTTAGGCACATTCATGAGACAAAATGGAATGACTAAGTGCTTAAGTAAAGAATACATACTTTGGAAAGATTTATAGGTTATATTGAAATGATGTACTTATTCCTGATGAAACCCCGACCTCAAATAGATCTTACATAAAACCCTTTCTTCTCAGAGCTGGTTGAAGAGGTCATTGATATGAGGAAGTGGATACCAATTTCTAACCATAAGATGGATCAACTAAAAATAATCTATACAATGTATGCGGTTTCTTTCTACCTTATGGGAGAAAAGGATAGGTGAACCCCATGGTGAAGTGTTGGGTCATGTAAAACCCTTAGCCTCTAAATCCAATAGTTTCCTCTTGAGATCTTATAACATTGTAGTATCCATCCTATAAGGAGGAATGGATATGGGTGCATCTCCTGGTAATAGCTCAATAGAAAACTATACCATTTTCTCAGGAGGTAGTAAAAAAAATTAATTTGGAAATATGTCTCCTAAGAGATCAACTGTCGTGGGGAAATCAGTTCGAAATACACCCATATCAAGTAGAAAAGGGATAGAAATATTGATTATCACTCTGCTCATTCCAAGATGCAATGGTCCATATCAAATCTCATATAAATTCCATTCACCATTACATATATAAATACCTCCCACTGGTGTTGTAAAGGATACCCTCTGATGATGGAAATTGTGTAAGAATGGTAAGGAACTAACCAATCCATTCTGAGAACTATTTCAAAACAATACATCTCAATGAAAAAAATGGTTTAATAGAAAATGATGGATTCCTATATCATAGGGATATACTTAAACTAGTGTGAACTCTCAGAATGTATAATCAAAGGAGTGTTTGTGGTCATCACCCACCAGGGTACCAAATTTCAAGGCTGTGACTTTCCACAATTTCCATAGATATGAACGAATGAGGCACACATGTGTAAAATATGGATGAAACCAATGTAGGGGAAACTAGAATAGTACCTCAAACTATATATGGAATGATGATCTAATCCTTCAGAAAAGACATCACTGCATTGATATGGATAGATCTATGGCCTTTATATACAACTTGACTATCTTGAGTAGTGATTCCCTACTAGCATTGTACTTCTGAAGCCTAGATACCACATCCATGACGACCTCCCCTACCTGAATGGTTGTAGTACTTTATCTACCTACTATAGAGGTTCCATTAATCCCACTCATGGAGGTGAATCTCATATAGATCCTCTCCCAATATTCACATGTGGTAAGGTCCTAAAATAATATTGAAGATGCCCAGCATTTAGAACGCTCAGCACTCGATGGAGTCTTTAGGGAACGATGGATTACAATGATCTGGATTTCCACACTAGTTACAAACCAGGTAACTATTACTGGGTTTTATATGGTTTTATTTTCTCCTACATGCATTCTTAAAGTGATGATTTTGGATTCTATTTGAACCACATCCTTGTATCATTTTTGAACCACCCAATCACATATCATCATTTTACCTCAAGTTTCACTCATTAATGAGGGAAAAATTTTCTCTTTTCAAAATGTTGGTCATTCGGAAGACATTCACCTAAGATCAGATGGTATATATGAGACCATCCTCAAAACATCGAGTTGTCGCTAACTTATCACCAATAAGAGTCAGTGTAAAACCATGGAGATCCTTGAACCATGAAGAATAGTCCATCATGGATATAGTAACCAATTGTAGATGTATAAGCTCTCAATATTGATCCTATCTCAGTGTATGAGGAAAAAAAGTTTCATATAAGACTACCTAAAAGCCCACCCAAGACATACAATGATGATGATCTTCTTAGGTGATAAAATCACAACATCACATGGAAGAATCTCAAAGAATATAAACAATGACATTCAATATCCTCTAAAGAGGTGTCTCAAGGTGTTTAATGATAGTCAACATGGCCTCTGGCCATGACTCCGTAGCATGAGGGCCACCATGTACCAAAAACATGGGAAGATTCTGCTATTGAAGCTCTCACATTAAGTCTATCATTATAGGGAAAATCTATGGGGATCCCTACATGGTCTACCTGAGCCCTAGGAATCCCTCTTGAAACTAGTTATAATTTTCCAATTGGATTATAGTAAGTTCTTTTAATGTGGAACTACCAGTGGGTTAGGTCCCACCATCTCTTGATCATGGTCATTATCGCCTTCCTAGTGCTCGACACAAGGATGTCTGTGTGGAAGAGCTCTAAACTTTCCTAAGGCGCACCTTAGAAAAATTGTTATTAATAGCATAATCCATTAGTATAAGAACAATAAATTTGCAAAACCTTTCTATATAAAATTCACACCCCTCTTCCTATATCGAAACCCAGGTTTTCGTGATGTACAAACCATAAGTAACATAAGAGATACTTCATACGTCTCACTACGTAGGAGGGGTTAGGGTCAAGTTCTCTACTATAACTCGGGGGGTCCCAGTATACAGAGTTCCATTTGCATGTCATAGTGGAAAACACCCTTAATGATTCAATTGGAATCTTCATTTAATGACGATCATTTTATTTCAAAATTTAAATTCATTTAAATTCAAACTAATTTATATAGGTTTTTTTGAATGGTTAAATTATATAGTTCATCATTTACAATTTATAATGTACCATACACATTGTGAATTTATGTGTGGTTTTCATTTAATTACAACCCAATTAATGTTTCGGTCCATGTAACTATTATTCCATGACTCGACATGCCATAATTGACTACATAAGGTTTCAATATCATGTTATGTAGGAATAAAATATTATGTTGATAAATTAAATTTAAGTAAATAATTTTTTTATCATTTAAATGTATGAAACTATAGAAAAATTCCATATATAGCAGTCAAGGAACTTGTAGAAACCATAGGAATATAAGAAATGAGATGCACCTATATGGAATGGAATAATACATGATATGTGAGTCTCTATGTGCCTATGATGATGTAAGATTCAACATATCCTTGGCATACCAATCTAATGGTAAATTGGAAACCTAAATCATAATAATAATAAACATCTCATATCATGTGCATCATACAATGGTAAAATCACAACAATTGTAATTATCATAATCTAAAAACATCCATTCCCATTCCTGGTAATTTTTATTTTCATTGTACATTGGTTAGGTACTCTTAGGAATAGTCTCATTACCAAATTTTAACATTTTAATCTCATTTATATCATCCCAAGATAATATGGAAAAGAAAATAAACTTGTAATGACACTTTGTAAAATCCCAACACATCTCACCAGATAACAGTATCCAAATTGGTGGCCACTTGATCTCTAGAATGCCTCTCTAAATGCAAGAGGCTTCTGAATAGTACTGAGGTTATATGGTGGTATAATGGGGAGACTATACACTCATAATTATACTAGCACCGTGATGATATAATTAATAAATAGTTTAATAATAATAAGAAAAATATTGTTGTGGAAGAAAATCATCCATAAAATAATAAAACATTAATCCAAAAGTGTCTCCATATATAAAATGATGAGTATATCATGGATCTAAAAAATATGTAGTCATACATAAAAATAGTTCTATAAAAATGAAAAAAGACCAAAAAATTATCCAATAGCATCACAAGACATGGCTCGGTACTACGCTTCCAATCTACCATGATATAATCAATCGAGGATCAAAGACAGAGTGATTTTCATTGTCCCTACCTACATCCATGAATTATATCTATGAACCAAATCAATGTAAAAATATGGTGTGATATATACTCAATTGTCCACTGCTGATGGGGTATAAAATTATCTTATTAATGTATATGATATGAGTAGCGTGCAGATATAGAAATGGAAAAGTAGTGATGTAAATTGTCAAGGGTCAGCTATGGCTCCTAAAGGACACTAGGCTGATATTACTTGCTTTGTCCCATTCTGAGAAACCTCTGGATAGATTTCCCCCATGAACATATACATATATATATACGCACAATATACATCATGATGTTTAAATCCAAATACATATATAGTGTTGTCTGGGACACAAGGTGTAACTCATATGACCACACATCCTCACAAAATTCATATAATGTAGTAAAAACACTATGTACAAGTTACATATTAGTAGGGACTCCAGGACCGAGTATCACAGGTACATGGGACACCATACTTATGTGTAATCTTAGTAGGTATAGCATGTCAAAGCATCATAGATATATGAAACTTCACACCAAAGTATCATATCTATAAGGGCTCTATTACCAAGTATCATAGGTCTTTGAGAAACCATTCCCAAGTACCATATCAGTAGGGACATCATGCTCAACTATCTTAGGTATATAGAATTCCATGCTAGAGTATCATATCAGTAGGGATTCCATTCCCGATTACTGTAATCAATAAATAGTCTAATATGCTTATTATGATTCGATAAATGGTTTATAATTCATTACAATTCCACTTTAACAAGGCCATTTCTATTGTTTATGTAAATTCGTGTGTCGTGGTCTTATAAATCACTTCCCATATAATTCATTGTAGTCTTTTATTTTAGTTAAGAATACAATATCACTTAGAGGTGGTTTGGTTACAAAAGATTTTATAATATTAGGTGGGAATTCCATAAGCACACCTCATTGGGTAGAATTATTCAATGGGGACCTATTCCAAAAATAATAATGAGGAATATGTTTATTTATATCAAGGATGAGAAGTTACTTAAGAGAACATACATTTTTATGGAAATTCAAAGTAAATACAGTCTACTGCATCATAATACACAATATATATCATTAATACATGAGGTATAATTACTAGACCACCTACCATACGGTGGTAGATAATTACTCATTCATTATGGGCTTCCGATTTGTCCTACAATGGAAGAAACCATTAAACAAAAAAACTCTATATAAATAGGGAATATTAGCTTGCAAAAAAATAACTCTAAATCAGGAGATATGAACTAAAAAAAGTAAAGGCTCGAATATCATAGCAAGATGAATCCAATGAAATTGAGGGTGATGTAATCAGATTTCAAATGAAGGAGATAATTTAAATAATAATCAAGAGTGGAAGGGGGATCTCACTATTCGCAACTATTGTGAGGAATAAGTGAGGGTTCTCATAAAAATGTTTCTATCCTTTTTTTAATGTTAGAAACATATTCTTGATGCAAGTCGAATTCATTTCATGGATTTCTTAGTTTCTTTTTCTAACAAGAAAATCCAATTAACATCTTGAATAATATTCATGGAATAAATTGAATTCATTTCCTTTAATGGGGATCATGGGGTCATTCTAGACTAATTCAAGTCATGGATTATTTATTCCACAAGTATATATCCCCCTACTACATACTTCCGCAAAAAATAACCATAATAAGGTGTGGTTACCTGGTCTAATCCAAAAATATAAACATAATTTGGGTTTAAAGAAAATTAAAGGATCCATACCTCATATAAAAAATTTGGAATCTTATAGATACCTTAAAATTTTTATAAATAAACAATTCAAATTCAATGTGAGAGACACTATATATTCAAAAATAATTTAGGGTATGTTGGTATGAATGATAACGTAAAGTGTTTGATTTTTAATTGAAATGGTATGAAGGATAAATCGTATTATAAATGTTCCAATTTGAATATATTAAACATAAAAAGTTATTTTTGAATAAAACATATGTTATTTGAATTGTAATACTGGATGTTGTAAAGTGAAGAAGCTTAAATACATGTTCAATGAGTTAAAATTATGGAATACGTTTCTATATATCACCATTATTCAAAAAAATATTTTCTAATAGATTATATTCACTATAATAGTTTTATCATAGTTTTTTGAAACATCATAATATATGTTATAAGAATTTTATATAGATATAATGAGACTAATAGAATACTAAAATTGCCGCAATCATATGGCCTCTCCAGTGGTATATAATTTGGTATATAATTAAATGGTTATTTATGTGTGGTTCTTTTATAAATCTTAATGTTGTTTGAGAATATAAAATATAATTTTCATAAAAAGAAAATATTTATTCTATCATTATTTCATGTCAGACTAATATAATCCGGAACTAAAATAATAATTAACATCCCAAATATATAACTTTGATTTACCCAAAAATGATGTATTTCATGGAGTATTATGGGTTTTTTGTGACTAAATGTTTAGGATATAATGGGTATTATTTAAAATAGAGATAAGTAACACTCTCATGAGTGGTAAATTGAGTTTTTTTACTCGATTACCAACCATGTATACCGCATCGAGTGTTATACACTATGTCTTTTGTATATTTTCGGTAAATGATTCATATTAGATATGTGTACCTAATGTTTGAAAAGATAAAAGTATTTATAAAATATTATAATTTGATACCTTTATATTTCTAGTTTCTAGGATGAGATAATGAAGGGGTGTTTAGGTATATTCCTAATCATGTTATAAGTTAATGTTCAACCAATATGGTAGATGTCCTATCATATGATGAGTATGACATTTGGGACCATGATAAAGGTAGAATGAAGAATAGTTTAGTCATATTGAGATAAGTTATATGTGATTTGATTTTCTATTGGGTGACTAATATCTAGTTCTCTCACTCATCTAGATGAATTACATGGGGTACGTTCAACCATATAGTAAATCTATACTTGTACAAACTAGAATGTATATGTGTCTCTATAGTATTAAAATACTTCACATCCTTTCATTAATTAATGTAATGAACAATTGAATCATATAATTATGATTATTTTTATATTATATATCTTATGGATATAGTTATAGAGGTACATTTATTTGATAGAAATATCATCATATCACGTTTTTGGATTGGGTAGCACAAATTATTTGTTAGAGGCCAATATTTTCTTGAATTTATATAAAATATAGTTAATAATTTATTTCAACACTACTAAGGCGCAATGTGTTACACTTAATGGTTTACTTAATGTGGATTGTGTTTTAAAAACATACTTAGTTGCACTATTATTTTCATTGATATCATAAAAAAAATATTTTTTGATTGGTATTTTTAGTGTATTTAATATGGTGTAATACACAGTGAAATTAATGATATCTTTCCAAATGGGTTATGAAAATATCCTAATAGAATTTTAGATAAGGTTACACAATTTATTTTACATGATATTACACAAGGTAGAATGCTGCATAGTCTTTAAGGGTTTAGTGTAAATGAGATATTAATGGGGATATACTCTAAATCATATTTTCATAAGATTTTTATTGGCATATTTCAATGTGTATGATATGTGTATGTCATATTTTTTGAAATATATGAATCCAAGATATATAAAATATATCGGTATGGAATATCATATTGTCATGTATATGGATATTGCACCACTCCCTTTATCTATATCCTTGTGTACAAAATGGACATATTGTAGTGTGTTGATATGAGTAAATAATATTTTATAAATGGCAATATTGAAGAAAAATCATAGAAATTAATGATTCAATTTTATTCCATATAATTTTTAATTATTACCTATGTTTCATAGGATAAATCAAATTTGATAATTGAATGAATGCATTAAAATATTAAACAGTTTGATATATGGTTGAATGATTATAAAATGGTTTTTAGCTAAATGACATTACTCTAATGTTATAAATATTAATTCAAATACTATAAATTCTTGGGGGAATCCTAGAGACCTATATAAAAGATGTTGAGGCCAATAAAACTGAATCTGATTATCTTATTTGTGGCATTATCCTCCCCATTCTTAAATTCCATTCTCTTTTATCTATTAGCATTGATATGTACTAGAATATTAGGTTTATTATAACCTGGAAAAAGATCTTAACCAGACCATTCTCTAAAAGGCCTTGGGAATATTTACCTAATAACCAGAGGCTATCAACTAGTGTTTATGGAAAAAATAATCCAGTGGGGAATTATTTTCCCCAAAAATACAAAAATGAAAATGAAAAAAAATAATGTAAGTTGTAAAACTCTTTTATAAACACCATTGAAAATACAAAATTGAATAAAATATTTTTATATTATCTAAGACTAAGGTAAAATGAAACATGTTGAATAAAGTAAATAAATATAGATCATGGCCTGGCCATTGACTCCTTCAGACAATATTTGTAATGGATTAATGGCTCGCCACTGATAATTTAAAATACCTTTCCATTAAATACATCTAGTCCAGTCATATCTATATTCCCACTTAAGTGTGCATATAGGGGTGAGTATAAAATAAATGGGATAAGAGTCCAATAATTTTCTATGTATTACAAAATTAAACAAATGAAATGATCACCAACTATGATAAATAAAAACTTTTTAATCTAATACATTGATTTATCAAATATATTTTCTTACAAAGATGACATATTCTATGATATTAGAACTATTTAATTAGAAAACTGTGTTTGATGGAATAACATCATCAAATTAGACCTGTTTTTTAAATCTATATCAAAACCTATATTTTTTTATGATAATATATTTTTAGAAAGCTTCATATTTTTACAAATTAAATAAGAAATTTCTCATTTTCCAAAAATGTAGGAAACTCTCTATTTTTTGAAAATCATTGCAAAATTCTTTCTTCATGATCACAACTCAAGATGAGGTGTAACGGAGCATTAAGAATTTAATATTTCATATTATCTATAAATAAATTCTATGTAAACAAATTCATACCCTATATTTATATTAATCCCCAAACCACTAACATTACCACTATTGGGAATTAGTTATTATATTCTATCCATTACACCCCATAATTAATTATCTTTGAGTTCCCTACATTATCATGGTAGAAGCAAAGAGGTTTTCAAAATTGGCCTCAGCAAAAATATTTTCACACAAGCATTCACACCATGAGAGAATATCAAAAAAACTATGTCTAAATCATTTAAAAAAACTAACTCTTCATCAGATATTTCCTCTAAAATGTTTGTTACCAATTTGAATTAAAATTACATATTATTATATCTAATAAACATGGATATAAAATCACTTCTTGATCATAAGTATTTATTAAATAATAAATGAATTAGTTGTCTCTTAAAAAGTATTAAATCCATCTATATAAATGATGATTATTTTTTCATTAAAATTCTACAAATTGATGGCTCATTCAATATAAATCATCATGTATTATCACAAGAACACTACATAAATAAAAATTTTACAACAAGAAGTCATAAATATTATTTTATAGTATATTTTTCATGGACTATTTAATACTGGAATAATCTTCATGATAATATATGTCTAGGATTTCACCACCCCTAGTGAGTTTTACAACCCCGTGAAACACTATGGTTATTATGTATATAAGGAGGATATTTATAATTATATAAGTATATCATAAACCTTGTTTAATTTTGTCATATCCTATGGAAAATATTATAAAATCATCATTTAACACTTTCTTAAAAAAAACATTGAAAATATGGTCATTATGAAATGATTAAACATCAAGATAATTAAAATAATTTATTTGATATATATGGATCAATATATATTTATAGCATATTATCTAGAAAAAACTTAGTAATTTCAACCACCTCCCATCATCCATTTTATTTGAATTACACCTCTAATATAACATATTAAGCTATTCATCAAAATGAAGAGAATAAATCTTCAGTCCCTCTAATTTATATTCCTACTCATCTTTCCCCATTTGATTCCACCACATAATACATAATTAAAGTGTTCAAAACAACTATTAAAAACCCTAAAAATCTCTAAAAAGTAATCTATATAAATCTATGAATTAATTGTTACCAATGTTACCAATTTTTAGACAAATCATTTAAAAACCCATATTATTTTATAATAAAACAATAGTAGACCACCACTATAATTCTCCAAACACCCTAGTAAATTATAAATTAAAAATAATAGAGGAAACAATATAAACATGTAAATTTAAATATTAAAAAATTAATTCCAAAAAAAATTATTCTCTTATCCTTTCTTACCACAACCCATAGACAAACCCCATAATAAATATTCAAATATTCTATTAAAAAATCATGTCACTAAAACCATAAAACCTAATAAAACCATTCATATTCTCAAATTTAAAAAAATTAACCACCATAAATTTCCAAAACTCATATCAACAATGTTAATCCCATTATATTTTAACTTCACATGCTAAAAAATCATCCTCAAATTTTTTCTTTTAAATTACACAATTATATTCCCCTAAGACCATAGTGCATTAGAAACATGAAATAGTTAAAATAATAAAATTTTGCTCACATTTTCATGTTTACCACACTTATGAAAATAAATTGAAGTTAAATTCTAATTTATTATATAACATAAAAAAAAGTTACAAATATTTCCACTATAGGAATTTTCCCCCTGAATGGTCATTAGGAAGATTCATTACCCAAAAAATCTGGCTACTGTTGTCTCAAATAAACATCTCTATCCCAATTTTCCTCTTTAATGTGTCCATGTTTCAATAAAACTCTCACTTAAGGAATATTGAGTCTTTTGAGAATATTTTCTCTCTATTGTAAATTTTTTATAAGTTTTTCAATAAATGATAGATCAATTTCTAGTTCAACTACTTAAAAATTCAAGGCATAAGACTCATCATACATATAATTCATTAACTATGAAACATTGAAGGCATTTTAATTTTTCAATTAATATTTTGGTTGTGAAAACTGATATTCCACTTTACTAATTCATTCTATTTTTTTAAATTGTTTCATATATCATGGATTTAATTTTCATCATTTCCTTAACCATAAATGACTTACGATTGGTATCACATTTATAAATATACCATCCCCAACACCAAATATCCAAGTTTGATCTCTTCGATTGGCATAATATATCTACCAACTCTGAGTTGAAGCCATTCATTTTAAAATTATTTCAAATCATTCTATAGTCTCATGAAAAAAACTAGGTCAAATTTAGTTTTTCTATAATATCATCCCAACATAATAGTGACCAACATAGTCAAAATACATAAATTCAAAATGTTCTATATGAATTTCTGATTGAAAATTGTTATTTTAACAAAACTCTACCAGGGATAGAAGATTCTCCTAATATTTTCAAGATTCAAGTACACATTATCACAAACCGACTCAATAAGGCTCAATCGAAAACTACCCCAAACATTCCTCCATAGTCTAGGGGTTGGTGATAGGTGATAAAATGTGTAACTATTATGGGATAACTTTTCCAAATGTTCATATACACACACACCCAACCATATTAATGAAAAAGTGCAGAGGAATAATAATACGAATTCTCAATATATGGAATATAACCATGTATTTTAAAACCTCTCAGGTGTACAATTGTATACGAGTGAAAAATAAAAGTAAAGGAGAAAAATAAATGCCCAACCAAAAAGATTTCCAAACCTAACAAAACTGGAAAGTAAATATTCTAAGAGATCCCATCTACTGATCTCTAAGATCTGACCACCATACATATTCCAATGCACTAGCTATCCATATGCTCATATATATTCACCGCTGACTTGTCCATCATCTTCATAATACATAAAACATATAGGAAAATCCCATGAAGGGGTGAGTATATACATTCATTATAGGACACCCCAAAAGCAGAAGGGGGTTAGTAAAAGACATGAAAGTAATAGATAGATAGTAGAAATCACAACCCACATCAAAAGTGTAAAAAAATATAATGACATGGATACACACACACACACACACACACATATATATATATGCTCAAAACCCCAAAAAGAAAGAAAAGAGGATCTACATCTCATAGAATATCCTAGGAAAAGAGTCAAAAGAATTCCAAAAGTCCATCCTCAATTCCCAAAATCACATTTTCCATTCTAGATAAGTAACTATGTGGATGTCATAAACCTCATCATTATGTTATAAAACCGAGGGGACATAGTCTCCATGTAGAAGACCCATGACCTAGTGCATCAGGGGGGGTCCACATAGTATAAGTAGGATCAGAGCCCAAAATTATATAGATTACAACTCAGTAGATAGAGGAACCACATCCTGACTCCATAGTGGTGTACCAATTAGTAAATATAGTACCCACACCCAAATTAATTATGGGGTACCACTCAGTAGATAGAGGACCGACACCTTAATTCCATAGGAAGGTACCACTCAACGGATATAATAATCACACCCTAATTCGATAGGGTTTACCACTTAGTTGATATAGGACCCTCAGCCAAATTCAAAATGGGTACTGCTCTGAGGATAGATAGAGGACCAACACGCTAGTCTCTCAGGGGGTACCACTCTAATAATCCTCCCTGAGCACTACCATTGTCCAGCACCACATAAATTTGAATCTTGTCTATAAAATATGTCATCATATCTCAAAATCCACAGGTATTCAGCCATCACATTATACAAAAAAACAAACTCATGGTAGGATAATCATGCGACAAAATCTCATTCTAAACGAAGGAGATATGAGAGGTTGAAGTTTCTTCAAAATGAAAGAAGAGGTATAGAGCGTGTAAGGGAACCACATGGCATAGGGTCCTACTCCATCACCTGGATATTTCCCTACTAGTTTTTTTATCTCTACTCATGTAGGAATATGAGGCATGTAGAGGGTCTACATAGTATGTTTGATCCATTTGGGGTCTTTCCCATGCCCCTGGCTATGTTTGTGTAAATTTTATGATGTCCATGTACTTAGGAACACAGTGTGTGCCTTCCCATTCCCATTCCCATGTACTCCATGAGTAGGAACTGGGACTCTAGAACAAGGGGCACATAGTGTGTGGGGTTCCCACATGGTGTTTCATACTTATAAATTCATGAATCCCAAGCTTCTACAACCAAATCCCTACACATCATGTGTTCTTTAGACTATATGGTGTGTAGTTGAATTTTCCATTGTTTCTTAGATCCACTATTAAGATCCCAGATATGTATCTATTTCTATATATATTTCCTCTAAGCCACCTAAAAATGTAGGATCTTACTCCAACCAATGATTCCAACCCTTCGGTGGATGGAAAACAAACCTCCATATCCTCCCACATAAACCCACATAAACTATTATCGCCCTTTATTTTCCTCCTATCACCACCATCTATGGTTCGGATTATTGAACAAACAATGATCACCCTCTACCAAATAATCCTATTATTTCATCCCTTATTCATTTTTCAATTCATTACACATGAATTATCCATTGTTCTAGGGGTCTGATCATGCTCAATCCTACCCCACAATGTTGAATCGTGACCCTATGGTTAAAAGATGACTAACACAAAGAATAAAGGGATAATGGAATAAGAAAAATATGTGAAATGATAGTTGTCGTAATATTCTTAGGAATGACCTAGACCTTTTTCACCATCACCCATACAATTATTGACCCACAAGAGAAGCCTTGTCAATCTCTATCTGGTGCAGGGGTGACCTATAGGGTATACCATACTGGGCCTCAAAAGGAGAAATGCTAATAGTAGAGTGGTAGCTGTTTTTGTAAACAAAATCTAACTAGGGAACGTGATCCTCTAAGCTCTGGACAATATCTAACACGCAAACCCTAAGCATATCATCCAATACCAGGATAGTGTGCTCAGTATTCCCATCTATCTGGGGGTGAAAATATGTACTCATTCTCATCTGGGTCCTGAATTCCTCCTTTAGGCCTCTCCACAATCGTGACATGAACCGAGAATCATTATCAGAGAAAATATTCATGGAAACCCATTAAGGAGAAAAATATCTCATATGTTTGTATGCATTAAACTCTCTAGTGAACTCTACTCCCCAATTGAGAGGAAGTTCTCTGACTTCAGGAGTTGGTCCAATATCACCCAAATGGCGTCATGGGACTTCTCTATCCAAAAAATCCCTATGAAAAAGTACATTCATATTTTAGCCCATTTCCACTTCCTAATATCAAGGTTCTGCCTAAAACCTGCTGGATCCCAGTTCTCATCCGTCACATGATAATTGGTGATGCACTGTGAAATGAAATCAGCCACACTGCATCTCATGTCAGCCCACCAAAACTACCACTGAAGGTCTCTGTACATCTCCCCCATACTAGGTTGTATGTCTAAATAAGAAGTGTGGAACTCCCTCATCACCTCCTCCCACATCGTTACTGGGACCACTTTCTATCACTAGAAATTAATTATATGATTCCATTCTTTAGAAAATCCATCGGGTTAAACATATAAGGATATATAGTTTTTTGATACATCATAATCTATGTCTCCCAATTGGTACTCTCTCACATGTTGAAGGAGATAAAGAATCTACAGCACCTACTAAATAATGGTTTCACCCTCCTGGTCATCTAGGGTCAACTTCTTGGAATCCAGACACTCATAATCCTAGTACTCCAACGAGCCTATGACTTCCTCCTAAGTTCATATTCTTTCATGTTACCCTTCCTCAAAGTATAGAATATCTTGAATTTATTGTCTTATAAGAACACCAAATACCACTGTTGTCTCATGTTCAAGTCTCTCAGTATGAAGACATGCCAAATAATCTGATGGTTTAATTAAACCATGAATCTCTCTCCCAAAATATATTGCCTCCATAACTTCATATTAAAAACTACCATTTCTAGCTCGTGTTCATGAGTCACATAGTTCTAATCATGGGGTCTCAACTACCTCAACTGATATTTGATAATTTCCTATCGCTACATTAACACATTGCTGAGATGAAATCTTGATGCATCACAATACACTATGTACTCCACGCCCTCTTTTGGTAGTCTCAAAATCAGACCAATCATCAGTCTCAGCCTTAACATCCGAACGGAACTCTAGAAATTCTCATTCTAGGGAAATGGATACCCTTTCTATGTTAGTGTTGTCAAAGGGAATGTAATTCTAAAACATTCTTCCACAAACCTCCTTTAGTATCCCTCTAGGATAAAGAAACATTACACCTATGACACAATATTGGGTGGATCCCAAGAAACCCTATATCGATCTTCACCAAGTCCACAACCAATCCATCTTTAGAAATGACATGCCCAAGAAATTGAAACTCTTGAATATCAAACTGGAACTTCCATAGAATACAATAATGTTGGTTCCCATGTAGAAAATCTAGAACCATCCACAGGTTATCTTCATGTCCCTCCTCTATCACTGAGTATTAGAGTATGTTATCAATAAAGACAACCAAAAATTGGTCCATGAATGGATGGAATATCTGGCTTATAAAATCCATAAACATTGTAGGGGATTTCTCCACACCAAGGGGCATCACCAAGAACTCGTAGTATCCATAGTGACATCGGAATTCCAACATCAGAATATCATCCTCACGAACCCTCAACTAGTTGTATCCGGACTTGAGATCGGCCTTCGAGAAAAAAATCATGCATTTAAACTGGTTAAAGAGGTCGTTAATCCTCATAATGGGGTATTTTTTCATTATCATGGCCTATTTTGGGTGATTATAATCTACACAAAGTTTCAAGATCTCATTCATCTTTTTCACAAATGACACTACAACTTCTTAGGTAGGCAAACTGGATATGATAAAAACATTATCTCAAAGGTCCTATAATAATAATCATAGCTCCTTGATCTCTATAGGGACCATCTTATATTCCATAGAGAATATCAAAGATGTTCTAGGATGCAAGTCGAAACAAAACTCAAAATCATGCCTCAGTGGTAGTCTCAGAACATCCTCAAGGAGGAAGTCCATAAAATCCTCCACAACTAACGGAATCTAAATAACTAAAGATCATGTTTCCCCAAGGGATACACTCTCTAACTAATGGGTTATGGGATACAGCCTCATGCTCACAAAACCCACTCATCCTACCATGATATCTCTCTCACCCACAATGGATTTTCTTATTCCATTTACAGGAATCTATTTGACTAGTCTACAATGACAGTTAATCAGGGCTCATACCATGGATAAATTCATACCGAAAATGATGTCTTATAGTTCCATCATCAAAACTAAAAATTTCTATTTGAACCTCTCACCGACAATATATATCTCTCACTACTATTAGATAAACTATTTTGGTGAATAATTCCCCATAGGAATCTCAAGACAAAGCTGTTGGGATAATGCCTCAACTGTAACCTCTAACTCTAGAACCCACAGTAAACCGATGAATGAATGAATCTAACCTATGTATAATAATATACAATAATAAGTGGAATAAAAATATATCATACCTCCAATCATCTTGTGTTCCACTGGGTTATATTCATCCATACCCTACAGTTGTCCAAGACTCCAACCTCTAGCTCCCTGATCCTAACGTGGGTTGACTAGTGGTGTTGGTGGAAATATATCATAGCACCATCCACCACCTACAGTTCCTCCTCATGTAGATCCACCTTCTCTAGTTCAATCTCTACCTCCTTGTGTCCCTCCCTGCCCTATCCTAGAAGATCCCTGGTCATGGTGCTACCTCTATCGTGAATGTCTATCAGCTATATGACTACCCTCCTCAGTACATCGGGTCTAAAAATCAGGTTCCATGTGACCTTTCCCATCACATGAATAGAACGAACCCTATTTGGGATTCCATAGTCCTTTATGATGTTCCTATGCTGCCTAACAACATTCCTAATTCTGGTCATAGGGAGGCCTTTTGAACTAAGATCCTATTGACCAGTTCATTCTATCTACTATAGACAACTCATCCAAATAACACCCACTACTAACCATAACTGCCTATAATCTCTCTCAAGATAGGCTCTCCATAACCAATTATTACTATAACACCCCTTAATAGGTGGTAATTCACAAGGTTACTGTACTAGAATGGATATATCTACGGACTCCCTATCCAAACTCCAATGCTCAAAAGTTTCCATCATGGATCATGTCAAGATAGTTTCACATAAAGTCTGTGAACCTCATACCATACTATGAAACATTAATCCATCCATGATACCACTCCATAATATCCTTAATTACTACTAAGTACAAGTAGAAGGTGTGTTAGTCCTTATAGAATAGTTTCTAGAATTCAGGGAATGATTCTTTTTGAATCCTCATGCATTTGAGTAACTAGACTCCACCAGTTCCCAAAACCTCCATAAAAAGGCTAGATTCCAGTGAAACTAACTAATCCTTTAGTGTTTGAATAATAATAAAAACATATACCATCAAATATATCCAATCTTATGTTACCTAGGTCACTGGATCGACATGGAAACTTAACAGCATTTTTCTTTGGAACTTGTGGTGTGTGTTAAGCCCACACGCATCCTCATCCTTCCTTATGGGTATGGTCTACAACTCAATAGGGTGAGGTGCTACTACATTACCACATAGAGGAATAATATTGTGGGATATATATAATGCCCTAAACTTAGTTACCCAGAGTTTGTACATTATTTTAATACATTGGAATGATTACAAGGAACCATGTCCCAAAGGAGCGATGTGTTTAGAAGTCTTGGAAAATAGATTACATACATTAACATTAAATAACAATTTGAAACATAAAACATATCACAGATAGTTCTTTGAGAACTCCATAATTCCCTTTATCTTAACCCTACATATCAATAATAATACACTTCTTGGAAAACTGGGAAAATAAATCATAAGAAAGGGGTGAGCTCAGATGCCCAGTGAGGGTAAAAAATTTAGCGGTAGCTATAAATTTTTAAGGAAAGATGTGTGATAAAAACAATAGCCTTTTTCAACCTAAACTTGAACATAATATGGAAAAAATAAATCAAACAACACCATATAAACATGCACATGGATATTCTAATAGTCGAATAATCACATGGAATAAATAATTTCATAATGAGGGAATGCCTAATGATGAACATCATTACCACATAGTCAAGGACTTGTGCCAAGACTAAAAATAAAACCTGTGACAAGGCCTTGTTCCAAGACACTATTTTGTCTCGTGAGACCTACCAATGCATCTAGGAGCTATAGCGGGCTCCACCCATCACTTACAAAGTCCACTTCATTCCTCATATGAAAAGTTTAAACATAACATAAACATTCGTATTAAAACTATCATACGAAATGTCAATACATTAACTATAAACTATGAATGGTATAAAAATAGAACATCCACAGTAAAACAAAACAAACTCATTCAATACAATATTTAAGATCTTATTATAATAAATCAACTTCAAACAAGTTTAAAATCCATTAAAGGATGTTTACATAGATGAAAATGATGAGTAAAATTTTTTGAGAAAAATATCCTTTTTTAAATCATTTAAAAGTCACATATAAAAAGGAATTAATTTAAAAGATATTTTTTAATCAAAGTTTCCCATACCAATTTTCAACTTTTGAAAATAACTACCATTTCAAAACATTCAGGTCCATATAAATAAATCCTTAAAATCAATTTGAAAACATGGACATTAATTAAAAAGATTTAGAAAGATAAATCTTTAAAACATTTAAAATTCTGATCTTGAAAAAGAGTACCTTTAAAAAATCCATAAAATATTCATTTAGAAATCATTTTTATAAAAAATGGTCATTGATGATAAAAATGTCCCGGTAAATACTTACACATAAACCATTTCAGATAATAATGAGATTGAGGAATTAACCCTTACCTTGCACTTTCCTTTAGTCAGGGGTGCGTTTAACCTCCTGTATGAAGATAATATTAAGTTATTAAATTATACTAGAACCATATTAATATTTATGATATCATACGTGATTCATTTATGAAATTGTACTACCCATTTAATAATAATTTCCATGGTAAATTAACATTTTTTGTAATAATCTCTTTCTTTATCGTACGTGTTTTAACTTGTTACTCTTGATTGTATTGCTTAGATCAAGATTTAAATAATTCTAGAATATAAAACATGATTTATATATCATATATATTTAAAATATAAATATGTTTAATAGATATATATATGAAATGAAAATCACCATTTATGGAGACGGTAGTCCGTGCGTACGCATAAACGTTGTTTCCGTTTTCATATCGTATTGAACGGAACTAAGTGAATAAGATATATGTAAGTACATATATATTTATATATAAATATATATATCTCTAGTAGAATTATTATTTCATATATTATGTACTTATTAATAATATGTATTTTTATAATCGTCAATGAATGGTGAACGTGGAAGTGAATCTCATTGTGTCGTGGCGATGGTAATCCATACGTACGCACGAGCGACAATATCATTTCCATAAACGTGTGGAATTGGATATAATATTGATTTAACAGAGACATTATCATGTCATTTTCAATATTTATATACATATTACTCATCATTATATCCATCCAAATAACATAGTGTTGAATAATATATTACACCACTGCGTGGAGACGGTAAGCCGTACGTACACACGCGTGGTGACATTGTCATTCATAAGATGGATAGAATAATGAATATAGTTGTGCCATATTTGTAATTGAATCACAGTATATAGAAGATACTGGAGTTATTATTTTAGAATTGATGCAACAAAGAAAGAGTAAGTGGGAGAATAAGAGAACTTGAAAGAGGGTGGTGAAATCATTACCTCTTCTTCGAGTTATTCCTTTTGATTTGATCAAAAGGGCTCCTTAGGTTGGCTTTCTGACCAAAGGAAGGCCTCTAAGATGAAGGTAATATAGTTGGGATGATATTTGGGTAGGGTTTGGCCAAGCCAAATGGCTATGGAAGTGTGAATTTGAGAGAAGGGGAAGTTCCCTTTTATAAGAGGGGTGAGGGACACCTTAGAAAAAACTTAAAATATTATTTCATAATAAATTCATTTTCAGTTTCTAATGGCTCCAAAAATGAATTTATTTAAAGGATAATATGGTTATGGGTCTAAAAACACTCAAACAATAGATTTTAGGCAGGTTTACGATACCATATTAACCCTAATGTTTAGATTTAACTCTTAGTTAAATAGTTTGACATTTACCACGTCTCTTTGTATTCTGACATTATATGGTTAATAAACTTACTATATACATCCAAGAGAACCATAAGTGGTTCATCAATGATAAAAATATCATTATATAAGTCATTTGGCAGAACCTTAGATTTTTAGGAATAGAATACCAATTAATAATATAATATTTGTTTTAAAAACTCTTTTATGTCAATTTTTACACTATTTGGTATTTTGTTTTTTTGTTAAAATAATAATAGCATGATTACATCGAAAAAATTAATCTAACAAACCCTGAAATGGGAAAATAACCTAAAATATTAGTGGAATTTATAAAAAGTCTCAAATTACATTTATTTGGATTTTTATAATGTCAATTATTTTAATCATTCATTAATACAGTAATTACTGCATCATCATTGTGTCATAAATTTATTTAATTATTTAATGTCTAAAAATTAAAAATAAAATACCATTATGTAGGAAATATTTTTATCTTTCCAATGAATATTTATACTCAAACTTATCTTATGTGTAACCCAATATTAAAATTTTTTTAGTTATTAAACTTTGATTTTAACTCTTTTAACTCTTCTTTGAATTAAATAATAATAAATGTCCTAATCTAATCCAAGTGGACCTAAAGGATAATATTTTATTCCTTGGGTTGTTTTTGGTCGAATTACACTTATCCAATAGAATTAGGACATGTGTAAGGGTAATTATAATATCATTTATACCATTAATTACCCTTTTTAATTTTAACTGTGGTAAATAAAATTAAAAAGTTACTATTCACCAAAAAAATATTTTTTCCTTATTGAACCACATTTTTTTACTTATATCAATTGTGTCTCTCAGATTTTTGAAATTCCACTCACGGAAGTGGTAAAATTATGTTTTATGCGAATTTACAAAGTGCCCTAGGAGGTGGGTAAAAGACGGTGAAAAGTTCAATAAAATTTTATGTATCTAATATTTTTACAAAATAACTCCCTTGAATTACATTGAAAACATATAGGTATTATGTATCTATATTTATCTAAAATAAATTTAAATAAAATAAATATTTATTTAAATAAAAAGATGGTTTTAAATAATAACTCAGGGTTTCTCACTATTCCTCAAAAAATGAAAGTTTTTAGAAAAATACCAAAAATTCACCCTAAGATAATTTTGATATTATGAAATAAAAAATGAAGTCTATTTTACTAAATTCATTTATTAATTTAAAATTTATTCCCGTTGTCAAAACCAAAAGGCGTATTTTTAAGAAACAATAACTATCAAAATATTGACACTTGTTTATGTCCAATCTCAAAGTGAAATTACTTAAAATTACCAGAATTGGATTAAATGGTTAAAATATAATCTATTTATACTTCTGAAACATTAAAATTTATAATTTAACACTATAAATTATTTTGATTAAAAAATTTGTTTTCAGTTAAAATATAGTATTTTTCAATATTCACCCAAATATAAAATTTATCAGAAAAACACCAAATATTTATTGAAACTAAATTCTTATATCCCGATTCTAAAGAAGAAGTTTATTTTTTCAAATTGAATATATAAAAGTTTCAAATATTGGATTTAAAAAGGGTTCGCTATTAAAATGCGGTAAGAGTGCATTTTTTGAAAAATACTTCTTTTATCTGAAAAAAATGAATTATTACTTACATTATGTCTTAGAAACTCATAATATGGATTCTAAAATTAAAATGATTATATATAGTTCAAAATTCAATTAATACTATTCATAACCGCTTTTGAGAGGCTAGTTTGGTAAGTCGTGGTGAGCTTGAACTTGGTGTTGCGTGTAGTCAAAATTATTGAATTACTTTGAAGAAATAACGTACAATGAAATCATGGGGTGTTACATTCTTCCCTCCTTCAATAAATTGTGTCCTTGTAATTTGAAATTGTTCTTCAAAAATAAAATGATCAAAATATAAAATACCTTTGTGGAGAACTCATATCAGAAATTAGGTTAATAAGATTTAGTCTTAATAAGAGGGAAAATATATATATATATACTTCACAAGTAGAGTTACATACTTTAACTAATTCCTAACCCAAACTCTACTTGCACTCCAAAAAGATTTCAAAAAATATTCTATTTATCTTAATCATATAGGGTTCCAAAAATAATGAATTGATAATTCACCTATGAGACCCTTTAAAAAAACTAAATTATACCATCCAAGGACTTCATGTAGTCCAGTGGTAGGCGATAAATCCCAATCATACTATGGTGTGGGTTTGATTCCCACAACTTTGTCTGACGCGACAGATTGTCACACGGTCTACGTGTTGTCCTTTTTATAAAAATACCAAAACAACCTTACCAATAATATCCAATTTCAAACTTAATCTATTCCAACCTTTAGAATTATCCAAAATCGTTCTATCTAAACTCACATTCCAAAATTTATAAGGAAGTTAAACATAATGAAGATCCTTTTTTCCATTTAATAACATGTGAACACCTTCATCATGTATTATTTTAAAACATGGTAACACCCTGAATTACCATACAACCTTATTGATTACATTAATCCTCCCTTAACCTTTATATAATAATGGATATATTCATTATATCCAAAAATTTTGAATATTCCAACAATCGTGAAATAAAAAAAACCATTAATCAGTTCAAAGATAGTCAAGAATATCCAATATAATTTATCCAAATCAACCATATCTTATTCCAAAATTACTACCTTAGTATCAGGACCATATAATCTAAAATTCCCAATGAAATAGTACAGAAGTACAATCCATATTTATTTCCATAATTCATATAACCAGTACATCGTTGATACAACACTCAAATGACATAATACATTAATAACAACATAAGAACTGTTAATCATTCCTCTTTATCTTCGGTAGTATCATAACTTCATTCTTATCCAGTAGTATCATTTGGGGTATACTCTGATGATTTGGACATTGATTCACGTAGTGTACTAACTCCTTATAGATGAAGAATTGTACATTTGAAACTTTTTTCTTACCTTTGAAATCATGTACTTGGTGTCCTTTTTCTACACACTTATAACAAACTCTCATTCCCTCCAAAAATTTACCAAGGTGATTCTTTCCACAATTATCACATATGGGAAAATACTTCTTTTCCCCCTTCCCTTTATCCATATTTATCTCTTCCATCCTTTTCTTCTCTTTCTTCCCTTCAAAGCCATATGACTCAGAGAATTATTTACTTATCCTATTAACACATGATACTATTTTTTCATATGTTGAGAATACATGGGAGACTATTTACCTTATAAATGTGGCCTTAATACCGCGAAAGATATGACCCTTCTTACTCTTTGGATCATATGTATTGTTGGAGTTCATATTCCTTCTACTGGGAACCATTTCTATACAATGGAATACACTAGGTCAGTTTATGAATTGTAATGAATAATTTCAAACTTGTAAAATACCTAACGTAAATTGAAAAGTTCTTGGATATAATCCATAATCTTAAAAAATATTTTCCTTGAGGAAGTATATACTCATAAACCCTTCATAATGGTTTTTAAGGAAAATGAGAGTAATCATAAGCATATCCCCTGGGAGTGTCATAACCAAGAGTGCAGCAAGGCCCGTTGTCGTGAACCAGTTCCCATTCGAGTGTAGCTCAAAGATGTGTTTTTGGGTTTTACCCCTAGTTACATCTGTTCCAGAGCCGCTTCTACCTGGTCGTATCCAGACAGGGATGTATTTCATGGAAAACTCACAAAATATCTACAATACCAAAATTCTAGGAAGTTCTTCTATACTAATCCACAAAGTTTATCTTAGGGTAATGTGCTCTAATTAGATTTTATCTAAATCTAGATTCCAAGGTTTGTACTAAACTTCCTCTGATGCCAACTATAACGCCCCAATTCTAATTACCCCGAGCCGGTGCATTATTTTAATACATTGTCATGATTACAAGGAATCATGTCCTGAAATACATATCAGTTTAGAAGTCTTGGAAAATAGATTACATACATTAAATTTACATTACAATTTCAAACATAAAACACAGCATAGATAGTTCTTTGAGAACACCATTATTTCCTTTAGCTTAACCCTACATATCAATCATAATACACATCTTGGAATCCTGGGAAAACAAAACATAAGAAAGGGGTGAGCTCAGATGCCCTATCAGGGTAAATAATTTAGCATAAGCTATAAACTTTTAAGGCATGATGTGTGATAAAAACAACATCCTTTTTAAACATAAACATGAACATAATATGGAAAAAATAAATTAAACATTACCATATAAATATGCACATGGATATTCTACTTGTCGAATAATCACATGTAATAACTAATTTCATAATGAGGGAATACCTAACGCGGACATCATTACCACATAGTCAAGGCCTTGTGCAAAGACTACAAATAAATATTTTGTCAAGGCCTTGTTCCAAGACACTAGTTTTTCTCATGAGACCTACCGCTGCATCGAGGAGCTATAGCGGGCTCCACCCGTCACTTACTAATTCCACTACATTCCTTATATGAAAATTTGAAACGTAACATAAAAATTCGTATTAAAACTAGCATACGAAATATCAATACGTTAACCATAAACCATGAATGGTATATAAATAAAACATCCACAATCAAACATATCATAACTCATTCAATACAATATGGAATATTGTATTATAATAAATCAACTTCAAACAAGTTTAAAATCCATTTAAGTATGTTGACAAAGATGAAAATGATGAGTACAACTTTTTGAGAGAAATATACATTTTGTAAAATCATTTAAAAAGGAAGTAATTTAAAAGAGGTTTTTGAATCAAAGTTTCCATTACCACTTTTAAACTTTTGAAAATAATTATAATTTCAAAACATTCATGTTCATATAAATAAATCCTTAAAATCATTTTAACTGACTGAAAATTATTTTTTTATTTTATTATCAAATCACTTTTAAAGGGAAAGTCAGAAACCCCAAGTCCATTAAACAACCAAAATAAAAGCATAAAAGAACCCCAAGAAAAATACTGGTCTTGCCTCTTTCTAGCAAACTCAGCATTAAAAGGCCTCCACCAAATCATGGGAACTCAGCAAATAGTCTCGTGAAAAGATGCACGGGCATGGAACCAATGGCCAAGAAATACCCTCTCTTTCTTCTCCTCCAAGTGACATGAAGAAGTGAAAGCCTTGTGCTCTAAACCACATCTAAGGAAGAACTATATAACATTCTATAATTGAAACATCCAAATTCACCTCAGGACACACAAACTGAAGAATAACTTCCTCATATCCAAACACATCAAGAAAAAGTGAGCACCCAAGCATTAGTCAAAAAATGGTAAAGAATAATTATTGAAAAACAATTTAACTCTTCCAGATACCATATCCCTAAATAGTCTCCAGGATATAGTAGATACCTGAGTATCTGTATCTACCTTTATCAATCCTTCAAGTGAATAAGTTAGTTTATCCGAGACCTGAATGTACTCCTCGAGTCTGGTTATCGCCTTATTGAAGCCCCCAACTAGGATTGTGTCCTGTTTGTCAACCAAAATATATTTTCCTCATTAATATTCACTTCAATATCCCAGACCATCATCTTGGCCACTTCCTCTTATAAGGTATTGAGAAATAAAACTTGCTATGTCACCTCATCATCCGAACTTAAAATCAACTCCAAGGGTAGTTCAGACTGACCAGGTGGTTCCAGTTGACACCTGACCTCACTGTCCAACTTCTCATCCACCTTCTTTTTTGCTAAACGAGTCTTCATAGAAGGTGGAAAGGATGAGTAGTCCTTCTTACCCATCCTCCTCTTATGTCCCAGTAAATACTTACACATAAACAATCTCAGATAATAATGAGATTGAGGAATTAACCCTTACCTTGCACTTTCCTTTAGTATAGGGTTCGTTTAACCTCTTGTATGAAGATTTTAGTATGTTATTAAATTATAAAAGGAACATATTAATATATATGATATCATACATGATTCATTTATGAATTTATACTACCCATTTAATAATAATTTTTATGTTAAATTAACATTTCGGGTAATAATCGCTTTCTTTATCGTACGTGCTTTAACTTGTTACTATTGATTGTATCACTTAGATAAATATTTAAATACTTCCAGAATATAAAACATGATTTATATATCATATATATTTAGAATATAAATATGTATGATAGACATATATATGAAATTAAAAACACCGTTTATGGAAACGGTAGTCCGTACGTATGCATAAAAGTTGTTTCCATTTTCATATTGTATTGAACAGAACTAAGGGAATATGATATATGTAAGGACATATATATATATATATATACATATATCCAGTAGAATTATTATTTCATATATTATATACTTATTAGTAATATATATTTTTATAATCGTCGATGAATGGTGAACGTGGAAATGAATCTCATCGCTTCGTGGAGACGGTAATTCGTACGTTCGCACGAGCGAAAATATCATTTCCTTAAAAGTATGGAATTGGATGGAATATTAAATTTCAAGATACATTAGAATGTCATTTTCATTATTTATATACATATTACTAATCATTATATCCATCAAAATAACATAGTGTTGAATAAAAAATTACACCACGGCGTGGAGACGGTAAGTCGTACGTACGCACACATTGTGACATTATCATTCATAATATGGATAGAATAATGAATATTGTTTTCCCATATTTATAATAACATAACAGTATATATAATATACTAGAGTTATTATTTTAGAATTGAAACAATAAAGAAAGAGTAAGTGGAAGAATAAGAGAACTTGAAAGAGGGTGGTGAAATCATTACCTCTTTTTCAGGTTCTTTCCATTGATTTTATCAAAAGGGCTCCTTAGGTTGTTATTATGACCAAATGAAGGCCTCTAGGATGAAGTTATGATAGTTGGGAGGGTTTTTGGGTAGGGTTTTTCCGAGCCAAATGGCTTTGGAGATGTGAATTTGAGAGAAGGGGAAGTGACCTTCTATAAGAGGGGTGAGGGGCACCTTAGAAAAAACATAAAATATTATTTTATAATAAATTAAATTTCGGTTTCTAATTGCTCAAAAATAAATTATTTAAAGGCTAATGTGGGGATGGGTCGAAAACCACTCAACAAATAGCTTTTAAACATGTTTAGGTCACCATATTAACCCTAACTTTTAGATTTAACCCTTAGTTAAATAGTTTGACATTTACCATGTCTCTTTATATTTTTATATTTTTTGGTTAATAAACATACTATATACTTCCAATATAACCCCAAGTGGTTAATTAATGAGGAAAATATCATTATATAAGTCCTTTGTTCGAACCATAGATTTTTAGGAATATAATATCAATTAATAATATAATATTTGTTTTAAAAACTCTTTTATGTCAATTTTGACACTATTTGGTATTTTGTTTTTTTGTTAAAATCATAAAAGCATGCCTACTTCGAAAAAAATTAATCTATCCAACCATAACATGGAATAATAATCTATAAAATTAGTGGAATTTATAAAAATTCTCAAATTACATTTATTAGGATATTTATAATGTCAATTATTTTAATCTTTCATTAATATGGTAATTACTACATCATCATTGTGCCATAAATAAATTTAATTATTTCATGTCTAAAAATTACAAATAAAATACCATTATGTAGGTAATATTTTAATATTTCTAATTAATATTTATAGTCAGATTTATCTTATGTGTAACCCAATATTAAAAATGTTATAGTTATTAAAATTTGATTTTAACTCTTTTAACTGTACTTTGAATTAAATAATAATAAATGTCATAATCTAATCCAAGTGGGCCTAAAGGATCATATTTTATTCCTAGGTTTTTTTGGTTTAATTACACTTATAAAATAGAATTAAAACATGTTTTAGGGTAAGAATAATATCATTTTTACCCTTAATTACCCTTTTTTTACTTTTAACCATGGTATATAAAAGTAAAAAGTTACTATTCACCAAAAATTATTTTTATCTTATTGAACCACATTTTTCTTATTGATATCAACTGAGTCTCTTGGAGTTTTTAAATTTCACTCCCCAAAGCGGTAAAATTATGTTTTATGCGAATTTTCAAATTCTCCTAGGAGGTGGGTAAAAGATGGTGAAAAGTTCAATAAAATTTTATATGTCTAATATTATTACCAAATGAATCCCTTTAATTACATTGAACATATATATGTATTATTTATCTATATTTAACTAAAAAAAATTAAATAAAAAGTCGGTTTTGAACAATAACTCGGGGTTTTTCACTATTCATCAAAAATTGAAAGTTTTTAGAAAAATACGAAAAATTCACCATAAGATAATTTTGATATTCCAAATTCAAAAATGAATTCTATTTTACCAAATTCAAAACATATAATTATAATTTCTTAATTTAAAATTAATTCTCGTTGTCAAAACCAAAAGGCGTATTTTTATGAAACAATAACTATCAAAAGATTGACACTTGTTTATGTCCAATCCCAAACTGGAATTACTTACAATGAACCACATTGGATTAAATGGTAAAAATATAATTTATTTATACATACAAACCATTAAAATTTATTATTTAAGAATATAAATTATTTTCATTAAAAAATTTGTTTTTAGTTAAAATATAGTATTTTTCACTATTCACCCAAATATGAAAGTTATCAGAAAAACACCAAAAATTTATTAAAACTAAATTCTTATGTCCCAATTCTAAATAAGAAATTTATTTTGTCAAATTGAATATATAAAAGTTTCAGATATTGGATTTAAAAAGGGTTCACCATTAAAATGCAGTAAAAGTGCATTTTTTGAAAAATACTTCTTTTATCTGAAAAAATGAATTAGTTCTTACATTATGTATAAGAAACTCATAATATGGATTCTAAAATTATAAGGACTATATATAGTTCAAAATTCAGTTAATACTATTCATAACTGGTTTTGAATGGCTTGTTTGGTAAGTTGTGGTGCGCTTGAACTTGGTGTTGCGTGTAGTCCAAGTTATTGAATTACTTTGAAGAAATAACATACTATGAAATCTTGGTGTGTTACATTCTTCCCTCCTTCAATAAATTTCATCCTCACAATTTGAAATTGTTCTTCGAAAATAAATGGTTGAAAATAGAAGATGCCATTGTGGAGAACTCATATCATAAATTGGGTTAATAAAATTTTTTCTTAATAAGAGGGAATATATATGTATATATATATATTTGACAAGTAGAGTTACATCATTTAACTAATTCCTACCACAAACTCATCTTGCACTCCAAAAATATTTCATAAAAAATATTCTATTTATCCTAATCGTTTAGGGTTCCAAAAATAATGAATTTATAATTTTGTTATCAGACCCTTTAAAAAACTAGATTATACCATCCTGGGACTTCATGTAGTATATTGGTAGGCGATAAATCGTAATCGCACTATGGTGTGGGTTCTATTCCCACATCTTTGTCTGATGTGAGGGATTTTCACACGGTCTGTGTGTTGTCCTTTTTATAACAATCCAAAAATAACCTTAACAATAATATCCAATTTCAAACTTAATCTATTCCAACCTTTAGATTTATCGAAAATCAATCTATCCAAACTCACAGTCCAAAATTTATAAGGAAATTAAACACAATAAAGATCCTTTTTTCATGTAATAACATGTGAACACCTTCATCATGTATTATTTTAAAACATGGTAACACCCTGAATTACCATATAACCTTATTGATTATATACATGCTCCCTTATCCTTTACATAATACTGGATATATTACTTATATCCAAAAATTTTGAATATTCCAACAATCATGAAATAAACAAACCATTAATCAGTTCCAAGATAGTCAAGAATATCCAATATAATTTATCCAAATCAACCATCTCTTATTCCAAAATTACTAACTTAGTATCATGACCATATAATCTCAAATTCCCAATGAAATAGTATTGTAGTACAATCTTTATTTATTTCTATAATTCATATAACCAGTACATCGGTGATACAACACTCAAATGTCACAATACTTTACTAACAACATATAAAATCATAGTCAATCCTCTTCATCTTCGGCAGTATCATAACTTGACTCTTATCCAATATTTTTATTTTAGGCATACTCTGATGATTTGGACATTGATTTGCGTAGTGTCCCAACTCCTTGCAGATGAAGCATTGTACATTTGAAACTTTTTCCTTACCCTTGCCATCATGTACTTGGTGCGCTTTTTCTCCACACTTATAATAAACTCTCATTCCCTCCAAGCATTTACCAAGGTGATTCTTTCCACAGTTATCACATATGGGAAAATCTTTCTTTTCCCTATTCCTTGTATCCATCTTTTTCTCTTCTATCCTTTTCTTCTCTTGCTTCCCTTCAAAGCCATAGGAATCAGAGAATTATTTACTTATCGTATTAACACATGATATTATTTATTCATATGTTGAGAATACACGAGAGACTATTTCTCTTATAAATGTTGGATTAATACAGTGAAAGATATTATCCTTCTTACTCCTTGGATCATATGTATTCTTGGAGTTCACATTCCTTCTAATGGGCACCATTTCTATACAATGGCATACACTAGGTCAGTTTATGAATTGAAATGAATAATTCTAAACTTTTAAAATACCTAACGTAAATTGAACAGTTTATGGATATAATCCATAATCATAAAAAAAATGTTTTCCTTGAGGAAGTATATACTCATAAACCCTTCATAATGGTTTATAAAGAAAATTACAATAATCCTAAGCATATCCCCTAGGAGTGTGGTAACCAAGAGTGCAGCAAGGCTCATTGTCATGCACCAATTCCCATTCGATTCTAGATCAAAGCGGTGTTTTTGTGTTTTACCCCTAGGTACATCTATGCCAGAGCTGCCTCTACCTGCTCGTATCCATATAGGGGCGTCTTTCTTAGAAAACTCACAAAATCTCTACAATACCAAAATTCTAGGAAGTTCATCTATACTAATCCTCAAAGTCTATATTAGGGTAATGTGCTCTAATCAGAGTTTATCTAAATCTAGATTCTAAGGTTTGTATTAAACTTCCTCTAATACCACCTATAACGCCCCGACCCTAGTTACCTTGAGTTTGTGCATTATTTTAATACATTGGCATGATTATAAGGAATCAAGTCTTGAAGGGCCGATCAGTTTAGCATTCTTCGAAAATAGATTACATACATTATCTTTACATTAAAATTTCAAACATAAAACACATCAGAGATAGTTCTTTGATAAATCCATTATTAACTTTATCTTAACCCTACATATCAATCATAATACACCTCTTGGAATCCTGGGAAAATAAAACATAGGAAAGGGGTGAGCTCAGATGCCCAGTAGGGGTAAATAATATAGCAGAAGCTATAAACTTTTAAGGAAAGATGTGTGATAAAAACAACAGCCTTTTTAAACATAAAATTGAACATAATATGGGAAAAATAAATCAAACATTACCATATAAACATGCACATGGATATTCTACTTGTCGAATAATCGCATGCTATAACTAATTTCTTAATGAAGGAATGCCTAATGTTGGACATCAATACCACATAGTCAAGGCCTTGTGCCAAGACTACAAATAAAATTTTTGTCAAGGCCTTGGGCCAAGACACTAGTTTGTCTCATGAGACCTACCGATGCATCGAGGAGTTATAGTAGGCTCCACACATCACTTACTAAGTCCACTGCATTCCTCATATGAAAAGTTGAAACATAACATAAACATTCGTATTAAAACTAGCATACGAAATGTCAACACATTAACCATAAACCATGAATGGTATAAAAATAAAACATCCACATTCAAACATATCACAAATAATTCTATACAATATGTATGATTGTATTATAATAATTCAACTTCAAACAATTTTAAAATCCATTAAAGGATATTGACATAGATGAAAATGATGAGTACAACTTTTTGAGAGAAATTTTCTTTTTGTAAAATCGTTTAAAAGTCTCATTTAAATAGGAAGTAATTTAAAAAATATATTTGAATCAAAGTATCCCATACCAATTTTCAACTTATGAAAATAATTATAATTTCAAAACATTCATTTCCATATAAATAAATCCTTAAAATCATTTTGAAAATATGGACATTAATTAAAATGATTTAGAAAGATAAATCTTTAAAACATTTAAAATTCTGATATTGATAAAGAGTACCATTCAAAAATCCTTAAAATATTCATTTTGAAATCATTTTTATTAAAAAAGGGCATGGATGATAAAAATTTCCCTGTAAATAATTACACATAAACAATCTCGGATAATAATGAGATTGAAAAATTAACCCTTACCTTGCGCTTTCCATTAGTCGAGGGTATGTTTAAACTTTTGTATGAATATCATAGTATTTTATTAAATTATACCAGAACCATATTAATATTTATGATACCATACATGATTCATTTATGACTTTATACTACCCATTTAATAATAATTTCCATGCTAAATTAACATTTCGGGTAATAATCGCTTTCTTTATCGTACGTGTTTTAACTTGTTACTCTTGATTGTCTCACTTAGGTCAAGATTTAAATACATCAATAATATAAAACATGAATTATATATAATATATATTTAGAATATAAATATGTATAGTAGACATATATATGAAATGAAAAACACCATTTATGGAGACGGTAGTCCGTACGTAAGCATAAACACTGTTTCTGTTTTCATATCGTATTGAACAGAAAAATGTGAATAAAATATATGTAAGTACATATATATATTTATATATAAATATATATACCTCCATTAGCATTATTATGTCATATATTACATATTTATTATTAATTTTTTTTAATCATCGATGAATGGTGAACGTGGAAATTAATCTCATCGCGTTGTGGAGACGGTAATCCGTACGTATGCACGAGCGACAACATAATTTCCATAAAAGGATTAAATTGGATGGTATGTTAATTTTACAGAGACATTATCATGTCATTTTCATTATTTATATACATATTACTCAACATTATATCCGTCCAAATAACATAGTGTTGAATAACAAATTACACCACGGCATGTTGACGGTAAGCCGTACGTACTCACGCATGGTGAAATTATCATTCATAAGACGGATATAATAATGAATATTGTTGTTCCATATTTATAATAACATCATAGTATATATAATAAACTGGAGTTATTATTTTAGAATTGAAACAACAAGGAAAGAGTAAGTGGAAGAATAAGAGAACTTGAAAGAGGGTGGTGAAATCATTACCTCTTCTTCGGGTTCTTCCTTTTGATTTGATCAAAAGGGATCTTTAGGTTGTCTTTTTGACCAAAGAAAGGCCTCTAAGATTAAGTTAATATAGTTTGGAGTATATTTTTTCAGGTTTTTGCCAAGCCAAATGGCTTTGGAGGTGTGAATTTGAGAGAAGGGGAAGTGCCCTCTTATAAGAGGGGTGAGGGGCACCATAGGAAAAACTTAAAATATTATTTTATAATAAATTTATTTTCGTTTTATAGTGACTCAAAAATGAATTATTTAAAGTCTAATGTGGTGATGGGTAGAAAACCACTCAACAAATATCTTTTATATAGGTTTAGGTCACCATATTAACCCTAACTTTTAGATTTAACTCTTAGTTAAATAGTTTGACATTTACCACGTCTCTTTGTATTTTTATATTATATGACTAATAAACTTACTACATACTTACAAGAGAAACCCTAGTGGTTCATTAATGGTACAAATATCATTATATATATCCTTTTTCCAAACCTAAAATTTTTAGGAATAGAATATCAATTAATAATATAATATTTGTTTTAAAACTTCTTTTATGTCAATTTTGAAACTATTTGGTATTTTGTTTTTCTGTTAAAATCATAACATCATGATTACATAGAAAGAAATTAATCTATCCAACCCTAAAATGGAATAATAACCTATAAAATTAGTGAAATTTATAAAAAGTCTCAAATTACTTTTATTTGGATATTTATAATGTCAATTATGTTAATCTTTCATTAATACGGTAATTACTACATCAGCATTGTGTCATAAATAAATTTAATTATTTAATGTCGAAAAATTATAAATAAAATACTATTATGTAGGAAATATTTTTATCTTTATAATTAATATTCATATTCGAATTTATCTTATGTTTTACCCAATATTAAAAATGTTTTAGTTATTGAAGTTTGATTATAACTCCTTTAACTCTTCTTTGAATTAAATAATAATAAACATCCTAATCTAATCCAAGTGGAACTAAAGGATCGTATTTTATTCCTAGGGTTGTTTTTGGTCGAATTAAACTTATCCAATAGAATTAGGGCATGCGTTAGGGTAAGAATAATATCATTTTTACCCCTAATTACCCTTTTTACTTTTAACTATGGTAAATAAAAGTAAAAAGTTACTATTCAACAAAAATTATTTTTAACTTATTGAACCACATTTTTATTACTGATATAAACCGTGTCTCTTGTATTTTTTAAATTCCAATCACAGAAGTGGTAAAATTAATTTTTATGCGAATTTGAAAATTCTCCTAGGAGGTGGGTAAAAGACGGTGAAAAGTTCAATAAAATTTTATATATCTTATATTATTAAAAAATGACTCCAATGAATTACATTGAACATGTATAGGTATTATGTATCTATATTTACCTAAAATAAATTTAAATAAAATAAATAATTATTTAAATTAAAAATCGGTTTTAAACAATAACTTAGTGTTTTTCACTATTCATCAAAAATTGAAAGTTATTAGAAAAATACCAATAATTAACCCTAAGATAATTTTGATATTATGAATTCAAAAATGAAGTCTATTTTACCAAATTAAAAACATATAAGTTTCATTTATTTATTTAAAATTAATTCCTGTTGTCAAAACCAAACGACATATTTTTATGAAACAACAACTATCAAAAGATTGACACTTGTTTATGTCCAATCTCAACGTGAAATTACATACAATGACCATCATTGGATGAAATGGTAAAAATATAATCTATTTATACTTACAAACCATTAAAATATATAATTTTACACTATAAATTATTTTGATTAAAAATTTTGTTTTTAGTTAAAATATTGTATTTTTCATTATTCACCCAAATATGAATGTTATCAGAAAACCACCAAAAATTTATTGAAACTAAATTCTTATGTCCCAATTCTAATAAAGATGTTTATTTTGTAAAATTGAATATATAAAAGTTTCAAATATTTCATTTTAAAATGTTTCACCATTAAAAGGTGGTAAAAGTTCATTTTTTGAAAAATACTTCTTTTATCTGAAAAAATGAATTAATTATTACATTATGTCTAAGAAACTCATAATATGGATTTTAAAATTATAAGGATTATATATAGTTCAAAATTCTCTTAATACTATTCATAACCGCTTTTGAATGGCTAGTTTGGTATGCTTTGGTGCACTTGAACTCGGTGTTGCGTGTAGTGCAAGTTATTGAATTATTTTGAAGAAATAAAGTACTATGAAATCTTGGGTTGTTACAATATACACTAAATTAAGGCCTTATCACTCATCAGATCATTTTAACGATCTAGGATTGGTAACCTGGTTGGATGTAATAACATATTCATACTAAATATTTTATAAATACATTCCAAGTTCATATGAGAATATATATATGCAATGGGGATCTCAATAAATAATAAAAGTTATATGATGAATTTTTCATTGATCCTTGCAACCTAATTTCTTGGCCTATTAACTCGACAGTCAGGTATTCAAGGTCCTAGTGAATGGATATGTCAGTCGTTGAACAAACACTGGGTTCCTTGGCCTTATATCCATACTCTAGACACTTTGACATTGCTTCCCTAAATTCCAACCAAAACCTTATAAGGGGACTACTCCAAACATCATCCCAAAGATTAAAAAATATTTGATACCAATCTATCATGACCCAAACTAATGGGGCTCAAGCTGAAAATACCCCAAGGCTACCTCTATAGGAATGGGGATAGCGATAAGAATGAAAGGAATAACTAGTATGGGATTCCTTTGTCAAATGTACATGTACGCATACACCCAACCATCTGAATAAAGATGTGAAAAGGAATAATAGTAAAAATATTCAATATCAAGAATATAACCATGAATATGAAAACCTCTATGGTGTACAAGATTACAATAGTAAAAACTAAAATTAAAGAAGAAAAATAAACTCCCAACCATAAATATGTCCCAATCTAATAAACTAGAAAGTAAATGTGTTGATAGAGCCTGGATCCTAATCTCCAAGCTCTAACCACCTGTATGGTCCAACACACATGGAATCCCAATGCTCCTCTATAGTCACCAATAACATGTCTGTCTTCTATAAAAGACATAACATGTATGGGTAAATCACATACGGGGGAGAGAATATATATACCCAGTAGGATGATCCAAAAGATGAAGCAGGAGTAGTAAGAAAATTGAATGGAATAGTTATATAGTAGACTACTCAACCCAACGAAATATATTAAAAAAATGAAATGGATAAAGAAATATATATATATATATATATATATCTTTTCAAAACAAAGAAACAAAAATGAGTGAGAAAAGGGGATATCCATTTCATATCCCAACCCAATAAAAGAGTGAAAATGGTTCTATAATTCTATCCCCAATGCCTGGAATATCGCATTCTATTCCACATAATTAACTTTGTGGAGGGTCTATGCCTTTTCACTATGTCTCACAGGTGAGGGGAAATAATATCTATGTCGAGGACCCATGTGCTAGTGTGTCGGGGGATTCCACTCAGTGTAAGGAGGACTATCACCCAACTTGATAGGGGGTACAACACGGAAGATATTTGACCCATTCCCGAACTCCATAGAGGGGTACCACCCAGTAGAAAGAGTAATCGCACACTAATACTATCGGGGGATACAACTAAATTAGATAGAGGATATGCAACCAAATTCCATAGGGGGTACCAAATAGTAGATTGATAACCCACAACATAATGCAATGGGGGATAACACATAGTAGATAGATTTCCCACACCCTAATTCCATAAAGGGAATTACACTGTGGATAGATAGAGGAATTGCACCCCAGTCCGTCAGGAGGTACCACTCTATTGATCTTTCTCGATCACTACCACCCAGTAGATAGAGGAATCACACACTAATACATGTATCATCACCAATGAGGGACTACATGGCATGAATAGGTTCTACAAAACGTGTTCAAACCACTTGGGGTCCATCTTGTGCCCCAGGCCATGTTAGCGTAAATCGGCACATGTCCGTGTACTTAGGCTCATTGTGTGTTCATCCATGTGTAATACTATATTACATGTGGGGTCAGTAGAACAAGTGTCACATGGAATGTGGGGTCCCACATTGTATTCCATACTTATAAACTCCTGACACCCTAGCCATCATATCCAAGGACCTATATGTTGGGTATTTGTTAGACTATATGATGTGTAGTTTCATTTTTTCACATATTATTAGATTTTTTCCACACATCCTATATTTTCAGTAGTTTCTTATAATATTTCCTCTAAGACACGTAAAAATGGGGTATCTTACTTTGTACAGTGATTACAACCCTTCATTGGTTCTAAAATGTTTCTTCAGCTCTTCCCAAATGAACCCACGTGCACTACAATAACCCCTAGCATGCCTCCCATCACTTACATCTCCAGTTTGGATATTATAAAAAAATCTATCACAAAAAAATACTATAATTTCATAGATAATTCATTTTTCTATTCATATCACATGAATACACCATGGTTCTAAGATTCCGTTCTTTCTCAGTCTCACCTAGAAATGTCAAATCATGACCTTGTGGTCTAATGATAACTAACATGATGAAATGAGGGAGAATGGAACAAAAAATAGATGTGAAATTATCATTGGAAAATAATTATAGGCCAATAAATATAGATTTAGGGATTTGGGTGAGAAAATTGATAAAAAAATAAATACATGGGAACATGCAATGGATCGATTATAATGAATATCAAAGAAGTAATATGATCATTCTCAATCAATTAAATATGTAGGGAAATAAAACATGAATTTTTGAGTCCTATCTGGTTTTAGATTATTTTTCATCTAATAAAATTATACCCAATGAATAATTTGATTCATTACATTTGTTGAATCTTGATCTATCTAGATTCGGAGTCTCATCATCATCTGATTCTAATTGTCTAATGAAGGGTTTAAGGAAATTCTCAATTCTACCAAATAATATGCAGCTAATGTCACATCCCAAGTAAGTAATGAATAATAGATATTTTTATCTATGTCTATTAATGAATTAGATAGTGTTTTAAAGGCTTAAAATGAAAATAAATCCAATCTTAAGCATGGAATACACTAATATTCTTAAAACATTGTTTTACTGCCTTTTGATGGAAAACCTTTTTAAATCAAACTTTTGACAATTTTATAATCTATATTTGTCAAAATAAACATATTTATTATGATTGGGACATCAAAATTTACTTTGTGTGAATTTTTGGTATTTTTCTGACAATGTTCATTTTTTTATGAATAGTGAAAAATACTGCATTTTACATCAAACCTGCTTTTTAATCTAATTTATTGATATGATTAGATTATATTTTGAATTGGTTTTAAAGTGAAATTAGAATATATTTTTACCATTTAATCCAATGGTGGTCGTTGAAATAAATTTCACTTTGAAATTGGACGTAAACTAGTGTCAATATTTTGATACTTATTGTTTCAAAAAAACCCGCTATTTGTCATGACCGCCGGAATTAATTATTAAATTAATTAATGTAACTTATATGATTTGAATTTTGTAAAATAGAAATCATTTTTGAATTCAGAATATCAAATATAGCTTAGGGTGAAGTTTTGGTATCTTTTTGAAAAACTTCAATTTTTGATGAATAGTGAAACCACTAAGTGGTAGTTAAAGAAACTGATTTTTCGTTTAAATGAAATTTTACCACCTATGTGATTTGATTTTAAAAAATCATACATACATGGTTGTCATTAAGAATTAAAATTTGGTTCAATGAGATTAAAATAATTTTTTGTTGAATAGTAACTTTTATGTTTTTAATTGCGATTAGTGGTAATTAGTGTAGTTTAAGGTAAAAATAATGTTTTAATAGTATGAGATGAGCTTGACACATGTCCTAAACTAATTGGATGTGTCATGGCAGACCAAGAAAAGCCATGGGTCAACTTGGGGACCCCATGGAGCCACTTTGTTTGGGAAATGACATAAATAACTTTTTATTTAATGTTAAATTAAAAATGACACAAACATGAGTTATTTTACTAAGAAAAATTTACATGGGGTTATACAAGTCATATTTTTTACTATAAATATTAATTATAAATATAAAATGATTTCCTACATCATAGTATTTTTTTTATAATTTTTAGACATTAAATAAATTAAATTATTTATGACATCATGATGATGCATCGATGACCTCATTATTTAACGATTTAAATAAAATCGAAAGATAATGTAAAATCTAAAACCTACACATGGAAAAAACAAATTTGATGAGTGGATTTAGAACCCTTATCACCTTATCCTCTAAGTATATCAATGTGGGACCTTTTGAATCCGAAACTCATTTTAAAATAAAGTAACTTATCTTTACTTTCCAAGAGTGCCCCTCCTCTCCTCTTATAAAAGGCCCCCACCTCTACCTCCTTACCCACACTTCCAAAGCCTTTGGCTCGGCCAAACCCTGCCCATTTTGTCTCTCCACTTCCCTCTCTTACTCCTTGAAGCATCACTTTGGGCAGAAGTCTTCCCAAGGAATCCTTTGAGCTCAAACCAAAGGGAGTTACCCGATTTTAAGGTAATGTCTTCTTTTGAGTCCCTTTGTTTTATTTTGCTTCTCCAACCCCATAAACTCTTTTTATTATTTTCTTTTGTAACAACTCCAGTATCCTCAATATACTAGGATGTTGTTATAATAAGGATTCTAGATACACTTTCACACACCTACATCTAATGGTTAACGAACATACTGTTTCCGTGGATGGTGAATTTATGCCTCCCGAAACAATGATTGTTCAACATTCTTTTAACACCTTAAAAGGTGGCCATTAAGATGTAACTATATTTATATATGATATATAATATGTTTATGTTTTACTTAAGCTTCTGTATTTTTCATTTTGGGTATACCTTTATGGTTTCCATTATGGGTAAACGTGATATCTTCATTTAAGGAAGTGCGGACTACCGCCCCCTCAAAGTGATTTGATTCGTTAAATACCATATGTGGGACGTATAAATGATGGAACTATGATATTATATATGATATTATACTGGAATTAAAATATACCTTTATATCATTATGATTCCATTCTATAAAATACGAAATAGAAATGAAAGTAGCGTTCATGCGTACGTACGGCTTACCGTCTCCATGAACGGTGCATTTCATTTCTTACCTATAAATAATTATGTAATATTATAAATGCATGAATGTACTGGATATATATGCCATATATGATATCTACATCATGAATACCATTCTGGATATAATGGATACATGAACAACTTGTAATTATAAAGGGTTTATTTTTTACTCAAGTACCAATGATCGTTAAAACGACCATTATTAACTTAAATAATTACATAGTGTTCATGACATGGCGATAAGTGATATAAAAGGAATAATGAACTTGAAAAAGGTTCTTAAACAAGTATAAATTAACTCAAGTTTATTATTCAGGAGATTAAAGAACGACCGAGTCAAGTCGGACCCGAGGTATGGGACTTCATCTCAATCTCCTTTCATTGAGGCATATTTGGTTTTATACACAACCTTCTTTTATACGGTGTATAAAACCCTTTGAATTTTATGTTTATCCAAAAGGAATCTTTTTTATATGAAGCGTTTTACAAAATGATAAAAGGGAATGTTTTTGTCGTACGTATGCGGCGACAACGACTTCTCCGCCGCCGTGACCATTATTTCAGTTTCGGCTTCCTCTACAAGCCATACCTTCTTTTTAAAAGAAAAATAAATACCATGTTTTACTTTTCTTTTGTTTTTGTATTGAAAATGGTTTTCATAATGTTTTTATATCAATTTGTTGTATTGATATCTTGTGATTGAAAGGTGTAAATGTTATGTTTCCTTTATGAATGTTTTATGTGATACGATTATGTTGAGGTTCTTGGGAATTATTATGAAGATGGGTGGTTCCGTGATAAACTAAGGGCGGGTGAGCCCAATATAGCTCTCCAATGCATTGGGTAACGCGAAGGAGTGAAACTTTAAGTTTTCTCCGAAGATATTTAGGGAATATACTGTGATGGGTATTCCAAACATAACCAAGAGGGTTACTCCCTACGTAAGAATGTTATGAATGCCTCAAGATACCTTTATGTCTTATGATTTCTATGATTTATTCATGATTTTATGAGGTATGTTAAAGTGCTTATGTTTTATAGGTAAAGTATGATTTTATTCTAATGTATATATGTTCCCATGTTTCCTTTCCATATTTTTATATCCCTTACGGAGCTTTTTATGCTCATCCCATGTTTTTTGAAATGTTTTTCAAAGGTCAAGGGAAAGGTACATGATATGATGATAGTGTCAAGGAAGTGTCAAGAAAGAATCCATGTTTTATTTTAAATATGTTTCCATTGATGGGAATGAAGAATACTATCTTTTTGTAACCACTTTGTTTATATGTGGAATGTAATGAAAGTTTTATGAACTAATTCTCTAAAACTCTAAACCCGAAAAGATACTCAATGTGTAATCTTGTAATAACTCAAGATTAAGTAAGGTTTAAGGCTGGGGCCTTATAGTTGGTATCAGAGGTCGGTTTAGATAACTTTAGGAGTTATAATTCTATTCAATGATTATCCAAAAATATTTTTTTCTGAAATGATATAGCATTTTAAGATTACCATGTGGCTTCATCTAAGACATGTTTGTTTAGAATGGTTTTCCGCAGAGGAAACAGGGAAGCAGTGCTAGAAAGGCATGCAGAAGGAAATAACCTTCCGAATCAGCATCCCGAGATGGTCGGAATTGGAACTGAACAGTTTGTTGCAGGAATGGCGCAGTTGACTCAAGCGATAAATGGTGGTGGTATCCATGCACGAGATCAGCCAGATCAACCGCAGAGGAACATGTCAGTGGTGGAAAATTTCATGAGGCAACATCCCCCATAATTCAGAGGATCATCTGACCATGTGCTAGCTGATGGGTGGATTGAAGCACTGGAGAAGATTTTCAATGCCATGGGGTTTTTAGACAATCAAAAGGTTAGTCTTTCTATTTACCGTTTGGAGGGTGAAGCAGATCAGTGGTGGTAGATGGTTAAAAATATCAGGGACGCTGATGAGATTAATGATCTTGACTGGGATGAATTCAAAGGTATGTTTCTTGAGAAGTATTTTCCTAAGGCTGTTCGACTTGGGATGGAAAATAAATTCTTGGAATTGAGGCAAGATGAAGACTCAGTAGATACCTATGAAGAAAGGTTCACTCGATTGGCAAGGTATGCTCCAAATTTTATCCGAGACCTTGATAGTAAAATCAATCATTTTTACTCAAGATTAAAGCCAAAATATCGAAGGGCATTAGCTTCTCGTGAGTTCAAAAGTTATGAAAAGCTTGTTCGATGTGCTGAGAAGGTGGAAATGGAGTTTTCCGATGATCAAGTGTTCTATAACAACCAATAGAAGAAGAGACCGAGGTGGTAGGAGAAAGGTAAGAATTCTTCAAAAAAGTCTGATGGTAAGAAAACTAAGTTTCCAGTTTGTGATAAATGTGGCAAAAGGCATGCTGGGGAATGTCTTCTGAATTCTGGAATGTGCTACCGATGTGGTAAGATGGGACATAAGGATCGTGATTTCACTGAAAAGGATCAAGGTGAAGGTAAGACCAATTTTTTTTTACAGTTAGTGAAATGTGATAAGTGCAATGAGATGGGTCACTATGAAAACGAGTGTCCGACAAAGAGCTTGAGTGATGGGAAGAAGTTAGACTACAAGCAGAAAGGGGTGGTGAAATCCATTACAACTACTTCAGCAGATGTCGGGCCATCAAATGAAGTTGTATCAGGTACTTTTTTTGTTTTTTCAGATTATGCCAGTGTGTTGTTTGATTCGGGGTCTACACATTCTTTCATCTCTGAAACCTTTTCTAGTAAAATGGGAATACCATCTCAAGAAATGACTCCTGAACTTTTGGTAAAAACACCTAGGGGGAATGTGGAGGCAGAAATAATTTATAAGAATCTTCCTATCCTTATATGTGGAAAGAACCTACTTGAAAACCTTATTGTTCTACCTCTAGTAGAGTTTGATGTTATCCTGGGTATGGATTGGCTCTCTATTTACCATGCTAAGATTGATTGTAGAGCTAAAGAAGTTTCTTTTCAGAAAGACTTTTAGTTTGTGTACAAGAATGAACCCTTACTGTTGATAACTTATCAAGAGGCCGAGAAACTTGTAAAAGATGGAAATGAATGTTACCTTGCACACATCGTTGAAAATAAAGGAACTGTTCAGATTAATGATGTGCCAGTGGTAAATGAGTATCCTGATGTTTTTCCTGATGAGTTGCCTGGAATAATACCAGATCGGGAAGTTGAGTTTACTGTTGACTTAGTTCCTGATGCTAAGCCAATTTCAAAACCCCCTTATCGAATGGCTCAAATTGAACTTTTAGAGTTGAAGGAGCAATTGCATGATTTATTAGAGAAAGGTTTCATTCGACTTAGCACATCACCATGGGGTGCTCCTGTTTTATTTCTTAAAAAGAAATATGGTTCAATGAGACTTTGCATTGATTATATAGCCTTGAATAACATCACTGTTAGGAACAAATATCCTTTTCCTCATATCGATGATTTGTTTGATCAGCTCCAGGGAGCTCAATTTTTTTCAAAGATTGACTTGAGATCGGGGTACCATCAGCTGAAGTTAAAGGAAGCAGATGTTCCGAAGACCACGTTCCGTACAAGATAGGGCTATTATGAATTTGTAGTAATGCCTTTTGGTCTAACCAATTCACCTGCTGTATTCATGGACTTAATTAATAGAATTTTCCATGAGTTCTTGGATAAGTTTGTGGTGGTTTTTATTGATGATATTTTGGTGTTTTCTAAAAGTAAAGAAGAGCATGAAAGAAATTTAAGGGTTATCTTGCAAACCTTAAAAGAAAAGAAATTGTATGGGAAATTCAGCAAGAGTGAGTTTTGGTTGCAACAAATTTCTTTCCTTGGTCACATTGTTTCTAAAGATGGGATAACTGTTGATCCTGCAAAAACAAAAGTTGTGGAAGACTGGCCAAGACCCACAAATGTAACTGAGATTCGTAGCTTCTTTGGTTTGGCAGTCTATTACCGAAGGTTTGTTAGAAATTTTTCACGGTTATCTAGTCCAATGACTAAGCTAACTCGGAAGGGTGTTAAGTTTATCTAGAAAAAAGAATGTGATGATTGTTTTCAGGAATTGAAAAGAAGATTGGTGAATGCTCCAGTTTTGGCACTACCTTCCAGGAATGGTGAGTTTGTTATCTACAGTGATGATTCATTGAAAGGACTTGGTTGCTTCCTAATGCAGAATGATCAGGTAATTGCTTATGCTTCACGACAGTTAAAAACTCATGAGGTAAATTACCCTACACATGATTTGGAATTAGCTTCTGTTGTTTTTGCTTTAAAAATTTGTAGGCATCATTTGTATGGAGTAAAGTGTGAAATATATACTGATCACAAAAGTTTAAAGTATATATTCACTCAGAAAGAGTTAAACATGAGACAGAGGAGATGGCTAGAATTAATCAAGGATTATGATTGTACAATTCATTACCATCCGGGAAAAGCAAATAAAGTGGATTATGCTTTGAGTCAAAAAAGTAATGCTTCATTAGCAATGTTGCGTGTGGAACGTGATCCTTTGGTTTAGGATTTGATAAAATTTGGAATAGAAGTTATTGGTGTAGGAAGTTCTTTTTTTTTCAGGTATCAGTGAGATCATCTCTATCAGATAGAATCAAGCAAGCACAGAAGAAATACAGTGAGTTGCAAAAAAAGGTATAGCTGGTTCAGAAAGGTAAGTTGCCTGAATTTAACATTGATAATGATTGCGTTTTGAGATTTGGGAAGTGATTGTGTGTGCCTTGTGATTCACAGTTGAAGAGAGAGTTGTTATGTGAAGCTCATTGTTCTCCGTTTTCAGTTCATCCTGGCAGTACTAAGATGTATAGAGATCTGCGGGAGTATTACTGGTGGGATGGAATGAAAAGAGATATTGCTGATTTTACTATGAAGTGTTTGACTTGTTAGCAGGTTAAAGCAGAGCGGCAGTTACCGAAAGGGATGCTTTAGCCTTTACCAGTTCCAGAGTAGAAATGGGAGAATATATCCATGGACTTTGTTGTGGGATTACCAAAGACATCTTGAGGTAATAATGAAATCTGGGTTATTGTTGATCGCTTGACCAAATCTGCTCATTTCCTTGCTATACGAGATAATTTTTCCCTAGATCAACTTTCCCGTTTTCATCTTAAAGAGATATTCAGGTTACATGGAGTTCCCCTCTCCATTGTATCTGACCGTTATCCCAGGTTCACTTCTAACTTTTGGAAAGGCCTTCAGAAGTCGTTGGGTACTGAATTAAATTTTATTACAGAATTTCATCTTCAATCAGATGGGAATTCAGAATGAACAATTCAGACATTGGAGGATATTCTATGTTCTTGCTCTATGGATTATCAGGGAAGTTGGGACCAACAACTTTCTTTGGTTGAATTTTCATATAATAACATTTTTCATTCCAGTATACAGATGGCACCATTTCAGGCATTATATGGGAAGCGGTGTCGAACTCCAGCTTTCTGGGATGAAGTGGGTGAAAGGAAGTTGATGGGACCATAATTGGTAGAAGAGATGGCAGAAAAAGTTCAGCTGATTCAGAAACACATGAGAACAGCTCAGAGCAGGCAGAAGAGTTATGCGGACAACAGGAGGAAGGATCTATCTTTTGAGGTAGGAGATCATGTTTTTCTCAAGGTTTCCCCATGGAAAAGTGTGATGCGATTTGGTAAGAAAGGAAAGGTGAGTCCAAGGTTTATTAGACCATATGAAATTCTAGAGAGAGTTGGATCAGTTGCATACCGAGTGGCTTTACCTCCGAGTTTATCTCAGGTACATAATGTTTTTCACGTTTCGCTGTTGAGAAAGTATATGCCAGATCCATCTCATGTTTTGAGTCCAGAGGTAGTTCAGCTAGAAGGGAACCTATCTTATGAGGAACAACCGGTCCAGATTCTTGACCACATGGAGCAAGTGTTACGGAATAAGGTGATTAATCAGGTAAAGGTTTTGTGGAAAAACCACATGATGGACGAGGCAACATGGGAATCTGAAAATGCAATAAGGGATAAGTACCCCCATTTATTCGATAAGTAAATAAATTACGGGGACACAATTTTCAAAAGGGTGGAAGGATGTAACATCCCAAGTAAGTAATGAATAATAGAAATTTTTATCTATGTCTATTAATGAATTAGATAGTGTTTTAGAGGCTTAAAATGAAAATAAATCCAATCTTAAGCATGAAATACACTAATATTCTTAAAAGATTGTTTTACTGCCTTTTGATGGAAAACCCTTTTTAAATAAAAATTTTGACAATTTTATAATCTATATTTGTCAAAATAAACATATTAATTATGATTGGGACATCAAAATTTACTTTGTGTGAATTTTTGGTATTTTTCTGACAATGTTCATTTTTGTATGAATAGTGAAAAATACTGCATTTTACATCAAAACTGCTTTTTAATATAATTTATTTATATGATTAGATTATATTTTGAATTGGTTTTAAAGTGAAATTAGAATATATTTTTACCATTTAATCCAATGGTGGTCGTTGAAATCAATTTCACTTTGAAATTGGACTTAAACTAGTGTCAATCTTTTGATACTTATTGTTTCAAAAAAACCCGCTATTTGTCATGACAACGGGAATTAATTATTAAATTAATTAATGTAACTTATATGATTTGAATTTTGTAAAATCGACATCATTTTTGAATTCAGAATATCAAATATATCTTAGGGATAAGTTTTGGTATCTTTCTGAAAAACTTCAATTTTTGATGAATAGTGAAACCACTAAGTGGTAGTTAAAGAAACTGATTTTTTGTTTAAATGAAATTTTACCACCTCTGTGATTTGATTTTCAAAAATACAACATACATGGTTGTAATTAAGAAGTAAAATGTGTTTCAATAAGATTAAAATAATTTTTTTGGTGAATAGTAACTTTTATGTTTTTAATCGCGATTAGTGGTAATTAGTGTAGTTTAATGTAAAAATAATGTTTTAATAGTATGAGATGAGCTTGACACATGTCCTACCCTCATTGGATGTGTCATGGCCGACCAAGACAAGCCATGGGTCAACTTGGGGACCCCATGGAGCCACTTTGGTTGGGAAATGACATAAATAACTTTTTATTTAATGTTAAAGTAAAAATGACACAAACATGAGTTATTTTACTAAAACAATTTTTACAAGGGGTTATACAAGTCATATTTTTGACTATAAATATTCATTAGAAAGACAAAAAGATTTCATACATCATAGTGTTTTTTGATAATTTTTAGACATTAAATATATTAAATTATTTATAACATCATGATGATGAAGTGATGACCTCATTATTTAACGATTTAAATAAAATGGAAAGATAATGTAAAATATAAAACCTAAACATGGCCAAAACCAATTGGATGAGTGTATTTAGAACCCTTATCACCTTATCCTAGAATTATATCAATGTGGGACCTTTTTAATCCGAAACTCATTTTAAAATAAAGTAACTTATCTTTACTTTCCAAGAGTGCCCCTCCTCTTCTCTTATAAAAGGTCCCCACCTCTACCTCCTTACCCACACTTCCAAAGCCTTTGGATCGGCCAAACCATGCCCATTTTGTCTCTCCACTTCCATATCTTACTCCTTGAAGCCTCACTTTGGGCAGAAGTCTTCCCAAGGAAGCCTTTGATCTCAAACCAAAGGGAGTTACCCGATTTTAAGGTAATGTCTTCTTTTGAGTCCTTTTGTTTTATTTTGCTTCCCCAACCCCCTAAACTCTTTTTATTATTTTCTTTTGTAACAACTACAATATACTCAATATAATAGGATGTTGTTATAATAAGTATTCTAGCTACACTTTCACACACCTACATCTAATGGTTAACGAACATACCGTTTCCGTGGATGCCGAATTTATGCCTCCCGAAATGATGATTGTTCAACATTCTTTTAACACCTTCAAAGGTGTCAATTAAGATGTCAATATATTTATATATGATATATAATATTTTTATGTTTTCCTTAAGCTTCTGTATTTTTCATTTTGGGTATACATTTATGGTTTCCATTATGGGTAAACGCGATATCTTCATTTAAGGAAGTGCGGACTACCGCCCCCTCAAAGTGATTTGATTCGTTAAATACCATATGTGGGACGTATAAAGGATGGAAATATGATATTATATATGATATTATACTGGAATTATAATATACCTTTATATCATTATGATTACATTCTATAAAATACGAAATAGAAATGAAAGTAGTGTTCATGCGTACGTACGGCTTACCGTCTCCATGAACGGTGCATTTCATTTCTTACCTCTAAATGATTATGTAATATTATAAATGCATGAATGTACTGGATATATATGAAATATATGATATCTACATCATGAATACCATTCTGGATATAATGGATACATGAAAAACTTGTAATTATAAAGGGTTTATTTTTGACTCAAGTACCAATGATCGTTAAAACGACCGTTATTAACTTAAATAATTACATAGTGTTCATGACATGGAGATAAGTGATATAAAAGGAATAATGAACTTGAAAAAGGTTCTTAAACAAGTAGAAATTAACTCAAGTTTATTATTCAGGAGATTAAAGAACGACCGAGTCAAGTCGGACCCGAGGTATGGGACTTCGTCTCAATCTCCTTTCATTGAGGCATATTTGGTTTTATACACAACCTTCTTTATACGGTGTATAAACCCCTTTGACTTTTACGTTTATCCAAAAGGAATCTTTTTTATATGAATCATTTTACAAAACGACAAAAGGGAATGTTTTTGTCGTACGTATGCGGCGACAACGACTTCTCCGCCGCTGTGACCATTATTTGAGTTTCGGCTTCCTCTACAAGCCATACCTTCTTTTTAAAAGAAAAATAAATACAATTTTTTACTTTTCTTTTGTTTTTGTATTGAAAATGGTTTTCATAATGTTTTTATATCAATGTGTTATATTGATATCTTGTGATTGAAAGGTGGAAATGTTATGTTTCCTTTATGAATGTTTTATGTGATACGATTATGTTGAGGTTCTTGGGCATTATTATGAAGACGGGTGGTTCTGTGATAAACTAAGGGCGGGTGAGCCCGATATAGCTCTCCAATGCATTGGGTAACGCGAAGGAGTGAAACGTTAAGTTTTCTCCGAAGAGATTTCGGGAATATACTGTGATGGGTATTCCAAACGTAACCAAGAGGGTTACTCCCTACGTAAGAATGTTATGAATGCCTCAAGTTACCTTTATGTCTTCTGATTTCTATGATTTATTCATGATTTGATGAGGTATGTTAAAGTGCTTATGTATTATGGGTAAAGTATGATTTCATTCTTATGTATATATGTAACCATGTTTCCTTTCCATATTTTTATATCCCTTACTGAGCTTTTTATGCTCATCCCATGTTTTTTGAAATGTTTTTCACAGGTCAAGGGAAAGGTACATAATATGATGATAGTGTCAAGGAAGTGTCAAGAAAGAATCCATGTTTTATTTTAAATATGTTTCCACTGATGGGAAAGAAGAATACTATCTTTATGTAACCACTTTTTTTTATATGTGGAATGTAATGCAAGTTTTATAACCTAATTCTCTAAAACTCTAAACCCGAAAAGATCCTCAATGTGTAATCTTGTAATAACTCAAGATTAAGTAAGGTTTAAGGCGGGGGCCTTATAGATAACCCTAGAGAATTTTTAAAAATAGTTAATTTATGAATTTTTATTATGTCAATTTAACAAATTAAATAAATATAATTATTTATTTAACTAAATGCACCCGGTCATGGATATTTTCATCTAAGCATCCCATGATGACCAATTTTAGGTCGTGCCTAGGGTAAACCACATATTCCGGACTCAATGGTGGAATTTTTTTATCCAAGATTTAATTCAAGAATTATCTCATTTTCTTTATGAAACTATTCACACGTAGTATAAAATATTTTTAATATTTTTATAAAATTTATTCTGGGTACATTGGACCTCAAAATCACACATTTTCTCAAATCCTAACTCAGAAAATATTTGAATAATTATTTCATAGTCTTACAAGTAAAAAATAGGGTCTCTACACACATGTACAAATAAAATCCTAAAAAATTTCAATAAATCACTCTACATGACAATATATTTGAGGGTCGTAGGTTGAATTCATTGTTAATTATGTATCCAAGGAAATATATATGCCCTTCTAGGATCTATACATAAACATTGGATCCAAAAATGAGAAAATGTACATTCAAACACTATTAATGCCAATAACCTCTTCTATGTAAATGTCTCCAACTTCATTTGGAAAAAATGTTTCTTGGATAGGTTGGAAATGTGATTATTTACTAATTTAATTCACCACAACTCAAACATAGTCATGTGTCAGACATAATATCAGTTGTCTAATAACAAAATCTGGGGAAATATTTCCCCACTTCCATGTCAGAATGGTCAAATTGTTTATGACCATACTGATTTTCAATTATATACCTTAATTCAATGAAAATTTCAACTTTGAGAAGTAAATTTTTCAATATCCTTATTCATTCCATACAACAAAAATTAGCATTGAATGTTATGATTCATCATGGAAGCTATTATGTGTGTTATCCAAACCCTAAAGTTTTTATTTATCTTCTTTCTTTAGTTCTATAGGAATCACTATCGAAACCCTAAAATATTTCACTAAATACTATGTAATTTATATTCATTGGTGGCCTCCCTCACATATATAACCTCTATCATTCTTTTATACACTTCATATAGTAATTGATCATATTTTAATCAGTTTTTTATAAATGAATTTAAATGAAAAAAATAGATAAATTCATCACTCATAATTTCCCCTACATCCATATAATATAATGAATATAATCCCATTACTACTACTATATTACCACATCCTTCACTACTTGGGTAAGAGTCTTTCTACCTAAATAATCTACAATAAAAAATCATTTTCTGATAATATGCATAATATCTTTCTAAACTAAGGATAATTCATATATCAAATATGATCAAAGATATTTTTAATGTCATCATTTCATCCACTATAGTGACTAAGAGTTTCTTTGTGGTTACTTAGCTCAATTTTGAGTTTAGATGTTTTCAGACCTTTCAACGGGTAAAAATATAAATCTACCACCTCAAAAAACCTTAGAAAAGAAAATGTTTATGGTTTCCTAATTTCAAGGTTTAGAATTTACCCCTACTTTTATCCATCATGGTGTTTATAATTCACGAATCCTTGATAATAATATATTGAAAATATTAAATTATTTCTAGGACATTAATTTTAATTTTAATAAGTAATGATTTTCCTTTGAAATAGAGAACCTATTGACAATTTTGAAATTATAGTTGTATCAGGAATGGATGTTCTAACCTATGGATTTTATACCATTCATTTTAATCAGATTTATCATGGTTATATATCTTATATTTATTAATTAATTAAAAATTATGTTTGACAGAATTAATTATTCTATTTGTGAGAGAAATAAAAACATAAAACTAGTTTAAAATATCTATTAATAAGTCATTTTCACTAAATCCTATAGTTATCTACAGAAACCCAATAACTAGATATTGGTGTATATGGAGAGAAATTAATGGATTTAAAGAAGCCCCAGGGTTGAAGAATAGATCACCATCATCAATGGACAGTAACGAAGATGAAATCTTAATATTTGAAAAATCAATTTTCATATTAGGGTTCATTATTAAAATTGTTTTTATTTTCTTTTTAATTCATGTCAAATTTATTCCCATGATGTAAATGTGTTTAAATAAATAAATTATAGATGTGATAAACAAAATAACCACTGGTTACTTGATTTTTGAAAAAGTTATAGATATTTTTTTTAAATACTCCCATTTTAATTTCCAATTTCTTAATTAGTGTAATATATTTCCTAAATGAGCAGGGAATGGATACAAAGATCTTTTTCCCCTAATCATCAATAATTGTTTCCAATATTATTTTTGATCATATTTAATATTATTACTTTTAGAATTTATTTTTCATTAGTTAAATTAAGTATATTTTTTTACATAACCTATTGAAAATATAGGGTACATAGTTTTCAATCTAACCTCCCCCCATACACACACACACACACACACACACTTTAATCATTATTGTATGTGATTCAATGGGACACCGACCTAAGGGTTTTATAGCGATGGTGATGGAAGTTTCATAAGTTAGGGTTTGATCAGTGGTGTTATAATAGTGGAAGATGGACTTTGGGTAATATATTGGGTAGTGAAATGTGAGATATAGTTGGTCCTTATTAGATGTGGTAGCATCTTGTGAATGAAAATTTTGAAACAACTTCTTAGAGGAATGGGGAGGATGTTTGAGTTGGTGTCCTAGAACCAACTTCGGTGTAATTTTTGATAACCAATATTATTTGTTTTGAATATTAATAAACTCTTTATCAGATCATGATTTCTCTTCTTCATAACATTGTACGTGATAAAGTCCTAATATTATTTATCATAATAAAATTTTATAGCAGTTCCCCACTATTATGAGAAACTAGAAGTACCAGGAATGTAATCATAAATATATGATATATAGTTGAATGAAATAATTTCAGGGAAACTAATGATACATGCTATCAGGAGTGAAGAATTGTAGGACTTTAAGTCACATTCTGATGGTGTACTTTCTTGGTAATATATAGTGTATGATATTTTAATAACGAGATCCACCAATAAAAAATCCACATTCATATGTGTCATTGGATGTTCCAATCTGCGTACATGTGTATTGAAAATTTAAAATTAAAATTATTATTAAATGGTTTTTATAAGTCATATACATGGATATATTTTTGAAAATCATGATGACATATGTTCACAGTGAGGTAGGATATATTGGGTGCACCATGAGTAATATTTAATTAATGAATAATGTGAGAAATGATTTCCCCCTTTTTTTAAAGGAATTTGATATTTCAGACCCATTGATGTAAATGAAATAGCCTAAATAAATCAATTTTCATATTTTTCTATAGGCATGTTCAATTTCATGAATGTCAGAGGAAGATTCATTGAGCCATTGGTTGGTTACACTAGCATGAAAACAACATGATTAGATATATCAAAATAAATGGATTATATTACTTAGTAATCATTTGTATGAGGTATTATGTAATTGAGAATTTAAATTCTTTCTCAAATTTTTCCTTGGCTTATTGGTACAAGTAAACGTTGGAGTTTGGGATGCTTCTCAAAATTCCACCTTGAAAGAGGACTAAAGGGTCACACACTAAGTATATCAATAATATCAATTAAATAAAAGTATTATTTATTATTTAACAAGTTGAATTAAAATTATTCCCATGCATAGTTCAATAATTATTCATGTCTTCTTCATCACATATATTCTGAAACCATTTATTCGAGAAATTTTTTTGTGAATAGAATATTTAATAAATAATTATTTTTTTACTCAATATAATATTTATTCGTGTATAAGATAATTATGTAGTGATATTAATTTATTAAATAAATTTTTATTATTCAATTCCCAATAAATATTATGTAGGAATACAGGAAAAAGTTTAATTGTCTGGTGAGAAATAATATATATTAAATTTTGTTTGAATAAATAACATTCAATTTAATCTGTGAGTTTAGCACATGTCAAGAAATAATAATAAGATTATAATTATTATAGACTTGGTTTCTTCATAGATTTCCTAAATAATAAGGGTGCATGTACAATTATTATTTTCAAACCCAAGTTGTATATAAACCAAATTACGTTTTTTTATTAAGAGATCCAATTCATTTTTTTGGGCATAATGAGATCCAGATATAATCCTCTCAAATCCCAAGAGAGATACCTCTCCAGGAACGCACTCATGAATAGAGAAGGATCATAATCCACCGCCACTCTCATGTTTTGATAGATCAAATAGAACCCTTCATTAAAGAGATTCTCAGGGTGGTGAAAGGAAAACAACGCAAGTGTTGGGATCTGTTGTGCTAGCACCCATAGATTATTATTCAAAGGTTAGTGGAACATGTGTGGATCACTACTGGAGATAATATATTTTTGATTCCTACAACACAATGATGGTATGAAAACAATTCGTTGGCAGATCCATCAACAACAAAATAATTCCACATAAGGTAATTCTTTAATTTCTTAAACTAATTATAAATAATATTTGATGATCCTACACTTTGGTTTCAGCATTTCTATAGGGTCTATATTCCTTGATTCAATTCCACTAATCACAGTGTTTATCATCAAGGAAATCATGGATTAATCATCAACCATGAAAAAAACATTAGTTGGAAATTCCCCATATGCCCCTTCTGATGTTCTCAGAACCATCAAGTGGTATAATAGGGGTAATATAGTTTCATATAATTATTTAAATATCATTTATTGATTTATGAATTCATTATTAATTCTCAATTATTGTTAAATCATTCTTTAATCTGAATCGTGAGATATAATATTGTTTCCCATTATTCTCACAACTATAATAAAATCAATTGATTTTATGAATAAAATAAATTTGAAGATTTTATATGGAGGTTTCGAGGAGTCTCGTGGGACAATACAAGGGTACACATTGTGTAACATAGAGGTACATACCACATACCCTTGTTTAATACACCCTGAATTAATTTATACTTAATTCGAGTCTCAATCATTTATTATATGTAATGAATTTAAATACACACCACATATTGACTAGGCCATCCTGGAACTTAGTTAGCTATACTAAATGTTTGTTAACTTTCGTACACAAATTGTTGTCCATTAGTTAGAGATGGGTCATCTTAAATAGCCTACATGACGGGTCACCATGTAACTCAGACACCACATGTTGTATAGCCCATATACATGTAATTTAATCTAATATATTTGGTTTCGAGGATTTACACCAAGTCCCTAGGCATGATTCATGGATAGACGGTGAGAATAATACATGGCATGTCTCTTGAATGTACGCCCCATGTACTTTTACCAAAATATGTAGAACTAAAAATTAATTTATTATACTTATTAAACCTTATATAAATGTGTTCTATGTGATCATTATGTTTATAGTACACCCCCAGAGATTGTTTTTATATATATTAATTTTCTAATTAATTTTCTAAATAATTTATAGAACTGCATATTAATTGTGTTTAAATAATAATTCAGTTATTACTCTATACACATAAAAATATTATATGATATGAGAATACCATGTATTCTATGTTTCCATTAATTTGATAATAAACACCATGAAATTATGTGATAATTCTTGTATATTATATGTCACATTATAAAATAGTAATAAATATAATACATGTTGGGTGTTTTTTATGGTAACACACCATGTTCCCTCCAAGGTGTATTTTTTTACACCATTAATTTTAAATAAATTTATTTAATTTGAATAAAATTATTATGAATGATAATATCAAGAATATTTAGATGAGAATTTAGATAAAATAATTTATTAATTAAATAAGATAATTAATTGATTCGAGAGATAATTATCTTAAATAAAAATGATTGTAATTAAATGATAATTTTATTATATGAATAATTCATTGCGTGTATGTCCATGATTATAACCATAAACTAGACCTTTGAATGTGATTGGTTTCATTTAAAGTATTATTAAATTAAATTTCCCTCGATTATTTCATACCTCCTTGAATTATCTAATGGTGTGTGTGCACGTGTTTTCTTTTATCTAAACCACTTAACTAATATTTTGGTTCCCCTAACCTACGTGTGAGAAAGAGAATATTTAATGGATGGGGATAGAATGAAAGTGGAATCGATTAAAGTTTTCAGTTGAGTTGAAACCAATCCAAGAAAGATACATAGGTGTACTTTTGTAAATCTACAATATAACAACCCAAGTTTTTCATACAAGGATATTACAAATTTTATTAGATGAATATTCATTACATTACATAAACAAATGCCCGAGGATCATTATAGTTTAGTGCCTTTGGAAACATGGATCACACACTTCTAGCCTAGTGAAAGATCTTTAATTCTCCCCATGAATATATTCAACTTTAGAACTACAACTTACAATATATCCTCATAACCTATGGAGAAGAAACATAAGAAAAAGGTGATCCATATATGTTCAGTAAGGGTAAACATGGAAGATATAAAATTTATTATCCTATGAATGCATAAGATAAGAAGAATGGATATGTGACCATGAGCATAACATAAAAATTGCATACCCTACCTATCATGGATCATAAACATGATTCATGTAAAAATAATTATCATTTCATTAGACATGAATAATAAGAATAAAACATCATTATAACTTAATCATGAAACATAAGTTCATATCATAAATGTATGTGGAAAAATCATATATATAAAAAATTAATATGTCAAGGTTAACTACCAAGACTCTTATAATAGGCCTTATCACATGTTTACCCTAAATGGTTAAGCATATTTACTTGTTTTCCATCATGGATCAATCGCATTGATTTGTTTCCCATCACAGATCAAGAACATCGACATGTTTCCCATAAAACTATCAGGAGATATAATTCATTTACTAATGAATTGGAGGGAGGTATAGATCCCACCAATCACTTAATAAAATATGTGTGTGTGTGTGTGTGTTTCACAAGACCATAAATCAGTCATCACATATAAACCCATGTAAATAAATGTGTCTCATAAAAAATCATCATAACCTAACTTGTGGAAAATAAATAGGTTTCCTTAATGTCATGCCATCAAAAATAAAAAAAAACTATTCATAAAAATAATATGAATTTTATACTTGATTAATATTCTCAATAAACCATAAATTTCATCAAATAATTTAATATTAGATGGAAAAATATTTTTTTAAAAACATCAATTGAAGTAATTTTTGAGGAAAATATCCTTTCCTATATGAAATCATTTTTTAAAGAGCCACACAATTATAAAGGAAAACATTATATTTGGAAATAACCCTGTAAAATTGTTAAGGAATTTTCAAAAAATCAAGGAATAATGATGGGGGAAATTTCCATTCATTCCTTATAAGTTAAAAAAATCCTTCCGTGTAATTTTCTCTAGAAAAGTCAAAAGGATCCTTGTTTAGAAAACGAAAAGAAATGTTATTTTCAAAATATTTCATAAAAAGTAAAAAATGGATAAAAATATATTTAAATATGCATAGAATAATAGTAAACATATTAAAAAAATATAAAACATGGACATGGAAGATAAATATTCCCCAATAGATACTTAAAATGAGACAATCCTAAAAATTCATGAGATTTTGAAATAAACCTGTACCACTGAATAATATGTTGAATCATTTGACACATAGAAGAAATAAAATTATATGGATATTAAAATAACATAATATTCTGGATAAGAGTTATAAAATACATTCATGATTATTTTAAACACAAAACAGAATAAATAGGTAGTGTATAAGGTATTTGTCCCATAGAAATAAAATGAGAAAAAAATCCCTTACCTTATGTATTGTCTCTCATCGTACTCATGAAAACCACTTGTATAATAAATATAAGTTTATTATAAATATATTAAATAAAATTATTATTTTATGTTATACTATATATGATTTACTTATGTTCTTATATTACATTTTTATTTACAATTCCATTTTAGAGTTACATTTTGGGTAAAAACCGCTTTGTTTTTCACATATTTTTTGATTTATTATATTTTTGTTATTCTTAATTATATCATGATTTAAAAAAATCTATAATAATAAAAATGATATAAATATAATATATATTCATTATATACATATTTATAATAATCTAAAAAATATAGAAATAGAAATTAAATACACTGTTCAGGGAGATAGTAGGTTGTACGTACGCATGAATACTATTTCTATTTTCTTGTCATATTGAAAGAAAGAAAATAAATGACACATAATTATATATGTAATATTATTAAATTATAATTTTTATGTCATATATATGATATATATTCACTAAACTCATCATTTATACATTCCATGTAATGTGTGGATGAATCACATCACTTTGAGGAGGCTGTAATCCTGATGTCCAAAAACAAAGTTATCATATTAAAAAAAATGGAATTATTGAAGGTATGTGTTAAAAAATAATCCCATAATAATAAATACGTCATAAATATAATATATATAACATAAAAAAAACTCCATCAATATTCACAACTGTTAAATATGTCAATATAAGAACAAAGGACATCAGTTCGTGCGGTGTTAGTCCCTCATACACATGAACGATGATTTTGTATCCCATTTGATGTAAGTGTGTGTTACTGTAGGTCAATAACTTAATATAAAAACATATAAATATATTTATGATACTTATTTTATTATTTAATCATGAAATAAAAATAATATAATTGTATTAATGAATAAATAAAACAAAGACGTTCATTGAGGAATGTTACTATATCTTTGGGTATCTCCTTTTGATTTGAAAAAAAATGAATTATTTGGTAAACTTTATTCCCAAATTAATTCTTATAGGATGAAGGTTGGAAATTTGGGAGGATATTTGGATATATTATGTCCTAGATTAATAGGTTTTTAAGTATTAATAAAAGAGAAGAATGTGTTCCCTTTTTAATAGAGGGGAGGGTAACTTTTTTAATTTCTCAGAAGATTAATTTATAATAAATTAAATCTCAAACCAAATACCACCAAATGAATATTTATATGAAGATAATTTGGTATAAAGTGATAATACTTTCATAAAATATATTTTAGATTGGTTTTTGTTTAATTTTAAACCATAAAATTTTGATCAACCCTCTGTTAACGAATTTTAAGTTTAACTATGGTAACAATTTTATCAATATTAAAAGGTTTATAATTTTGTTTATAATGTTTAAATTGAACCATAAATGGTAAATTTATTATATTTTGGACCATAATTTAACCCATTCTCCCTTATTTAGTATTTTTATGATTTTTAACTAATTTAATGATATATTATTTTCATAAAATATCCTGAGTTTCAATTTTGACACTATCAATTACATTGACTTTAAGAAACTCAATACAAAAAATATATCTTCAAAAATATCATTTAATAAACCCATAATTTATAATATTCAAGTATCAAATTCGTTTATCATCATAACTAATAAAAATAATATCTCATTTAATATTTTTAATGTTACTTAATTGAGTTTTTCATTATTTGAATACTTACTATGTTGACCTCACCTGTTTTGATAATCTCAATTATGTTTTAATATGTTTTGGTAATCCTATGTTAAATTATTTCATCCTGATATTGGGTTGAAAAAAAATATCAAAATAATCATTGGAATATGTTAATCAATGTTTATCTATGTTTATTCATGTTTTGAAATAATACTAACTCAATCTGGAAATGATTTCCATTGAACATATAAGTATTAAGTTTTTGAGTCACTGAAACAGACCTACCGATACATAGTCACCGATACAGACATAGTCTACTGATAAGCAAAGAGAACCGATAGACAGAGTATACAGTTATAATTAAGACCTACTGATATGAATTCTATCGATACAGACACACAGACAGCTACTAATATGAAGTCTACCAATAAATACAGACAAATCCATCGATACAAGAATGCTACCTATACTGAAGAGCTACCGATAAGAGGAGCTACTGATACAGAGTCACTATCACTAATACATAGTCTACTGTTATAAAGAGTAATAGCCACCGATATAGACCTACAGACTCAAGTCCACTGATATATGCTCGCTGATACTTGGAGCTACATATGGAAACTGGTCACTATATCTCTAATACCAACTTTTGTTTGTTTATTAACAACGGTCAAATTTGGTGATTTTAATGAAACTACTGTTAATTAATTAATGTATATTGAATGTCAGGGAACCAAACCTCATACCTGTAAAAAGGTAATCATTACCATTGCCAGAGATGAAGATATATAAGGGAACCTTGAACTAATAAAGACATTTCATTCAGACTTTCCATGCACAAACGAGACAATCCTCTGGAGATACACACGGACCTACATGCATAAAGAAGAAGGAAGAATACATACTGAATCTATAGAACCTGAACATTCAAGGAGTAAATAGATTCAACAATTTCACTTACACTCATGTTGATTAGGCTGATCAACCTGGACCTGGAAGTCAAATAAAAAAATGACACTCTGTTTTTCTTGACTAAAACCATCAAGTGACTCAAAGCTTCATCTACATCAATCCAAGGAGTCCACAGCTTCACTCAAAACACATAGAGCATTCTAAACTCATCTTTATTTGTTCATCTCTATTGTGTTTCATTTATTTACATTTTGAGCAGTGTGTGTGCTCTATATTTTTAGGCACACACTATATCATGTGCTGAACTAGAGGATTTCTAAATACTCACTCAATCTTTCCCTTACACTCTTGTATCCCACTATGGTTTGTGGTAGATATCTGAGGACCTGAATAGCTTGTGAGATGTTGTTATTGTTTCTTTCCCATGTAGAACTGTGGTAGAGGTCTGAGGACCTGGACAGTCTGAGTACTGTTGTAAACCCCAATCCAAGGTGTGAATCATAGTTTATATAAAACAGTTTCAGAGTACTAAGTCTCATCTTGATACTGAACCTCTTGATTAAAATTGTTTTTCTTTTTTATTTTGGTTAAAACTATATTGAATATTTCGCTACTAATTACTTTATGTACAAATCTATTTTAAAGATACTCTAATAGTTAAACTAGAAAGTGTTTGTATTTATTTTAACCCAGTAGGTTAGTTTCAAAAGCTAATCTAATCTTCATATTAGATTAACTGAGAACTAATCAATCTCTTGAGAACCTAACCGAACCTTTACTTTATTACAAATTCACTAGAGTTTAACATGTTATTTAATTTGGGGGATATTTTAATATAAATATTTTAAATAGAAATTTTTTACTGGAACTCAATTTACCCCCCTCTAGAGTATCCACTCTGACCAATATTTGCTATCAAAGGATTTTTATAAATAAAGGATTTCCAAACACTCTGTTTTTCAACTATGATTTTAGTTGTATCTTAAAGATCTTAAATTTCTATTAGTTATAAATTTTATCTCTTTAAATATATTTGATAAAATCTAAATATGGATAATAGATTAGAATGTGCTGCTACCAACAGGTCACCATTCTTCCATGGTGTTAATTATTCCCAATGGAAGATCAAAATGAAAATTCATTTAGAAAGTATAGGATTTGATATTTGGACTGCTATAGAATCTGAGTATGAGATTCCAAAGACTGCTATAGCTACATGGGATAATGCTAAAAAATCTTATTACAATAATAATTATAAATCCATGAATTCTCTTTAGTGCTCTCTAGGAGATGAAGAGTTTAACAGAATTTCTGCTTGTAAAAAAACACATGAAATCTAGGATACTTTGGATATTTATCATGAAGGAACAATAAATGTGAAAGAAATTAGATTAAACACTTACACTATTAAATATGAAAATTTTAAAATGAAGCCTGATGAACCTATTTTTGACATGTTTCTCAGGTTCAATGAGATTGTTAATACTATGAGCTCACTAGGAAAAGTTGTTCCATAAAAGGAGAAGATCATGAGAAAACTCATATGTCTTCAAGAAAGATGGAGAGGCACATTAGTTTCAATAAGAGAGTCATGTGATATAAGTTCACTTCCTATTAAGGAGTTAATTTGTAGCTGATGATGTATGAAGAATAGCTAAAGGTAAACAAAGAGGAAAATGAGGAACCTAAGAAGAGATCAGTGGCATTTATGTCTACTTCCTCAAAGAGAAAGGATAAGGAGAAAGTTCACATAGCTACTGAAAGCTCAACAAGTGGAGGTTCAGATTTGGATAGTGATTAAGAGATGGCTCAAATATCTAGTAGATTCAAGAAATTCTATAGGAAGAAGAAATTTTCCATAAAACCAAACTATAAGGGTAAGTATGACCAATTAGTTGATTGGAAGAAAGATTGGAAGAAATCTGGTAAAGATGATGAGGTAGTCTATTATTAATGTAAAAGGAAAGGAAATATAAAGGCTTAAATTCCAAAATTGAAGTTCAAGAAGAAATATTACTACAAGGATATAAAATATAAAAAAGCTATGAAGGAAACATGGAGTGCTTCAGAAGACAGCACAAGTGAGTCTGAGGCTTCTGATTATGAAAAGAATCATGCCAACATGTGTTTTATGACTAAAACATCTGAGGTACCTATCTCCCATATGCTGAATGATTATTTTTCTTGGAATTAAAGTGATTAAAATAGTGATATCAATATTTCTAAATCTGAATTACTTGAATACTATAACATGTTAGAAGATACTTGTAATGAGATGAAAGATAAGTATAGTTCATTAAAGAAACAGTATGCCTTGACTAGTACTGTTAAATCTGATCTTAGTATAGAAAAGAAAAAGAATTCTCAACTTCTAAAAGAGAATACTCAACTTTAATTTTCCAATGAGAAACATAGAATAGACTCAGAGAAGTTAACAAATTGAAATAATACTCTAACTCAAATTCTTGGAGAACAAGTTGCACCAAAGTACACTACTAGTTTAGGATACCAACCTGGATAGAGACAGGTTTTTAAGAATAAATTTATTTCGAAAACTGGACAGTTTGGTGCTAGTTCTAGTTCTGGAAATTCTGCTTCTTTGTCTAGATTTTTATATTATACTAGACCAAACAGAATAAATTATTCAAAATCTTTTGAACCTGAAAGTTATGGGAAACAGATTAGACAAATATGGATGCCTAAGGTTTTTCTTGCTAACCTTTCTAGACCCAAGAAAATCTGGGTACCAAAATCATTTTCTATTTAAACCTATTTTGTAGGATACTTGCTTTAAGAGTTATGATAAGAAGATATGGTTCTTGGACAATGGATATTCAAGGCATATGACTGGAGATTACTCATGTTTCAAAAGTCTAATCAAGGTTTATGGAGGGCATGTCACCTTTGGTGATAATTCAAAAGGAAAAATCATCAGCTTAGGCCAAATTGGTAACACTGATTCAATTTTAATTTCTAAATAATTATTTGTTGATGGATTAAAATACAGCCTATTAAGAATTTCTCAATTGTGTGATGATGGTTTCAATATTAAATTTGAAAATTATTCCAATTATGTATTTGATTCTAAAAATTCTTTGGTATTTACTGCCTTGAGAGATGAAAATGTATATCATGTAGATTTAAATTCTTTAGCCAAACAAAAGGTTACTTGTTTAAATACTTTTCATATAGAGTCTTGGCTATGGCACAGAAGATTAGGACACTACAATGTTCATTCACTTAAGAAACTGACTATGAAAATTTTAGTTAGAGACCTACCTCAACTAAAATTCCCATCATACAAAGTTTGTACTCCCTGTCAAAAGGGAAAGCAACATAAAGTTTATTTTAAATAAATGAAATAAGTTTCAATTTCTCAACCTCTCGAGTTGGTTCACATGGATTTGTTTGGACCTTCTAGAATTTATAGCTTAAATGGGAAGCACTATGTTTATGTATTAGTAGATGACCTTTCTAGATATACTTGGGTATATTTTATATCTCACAAAAGTGAAGCTTGCTCTTACTTTATTAAGTAATCCAAGTCTGTAGAGTAGTGAACTAAAGATTAAGACCCTAAGAATTGATCATGGTCGTGAGTTTGAAAATTTTGATTTTGAAACATATTTCTCGCATAATGGCCATAATCACAATTTCTCTACCCCTAGGACACCTCAACAGAATTGTGTTGTTGAAAGGAGGAATAAAACCCTTCAATAAATTTCAAGAACTATTCTTAATGAGTATGACCTACCTGTTTACTTTTGGGAAGAATCCATAAGTACAACTTGTTATATTATAAATCGAGTCCTAATTAGACTTGTTATTAAAAATTTCCCCTTATGAACTGTGTAATAATAGGAAGGCTAAAGTTAGTTACTTCAGATTTTTTGGTTGCAAAGTCTTTATTCTCAATACTAAGGATAATATTGATAAGTTTTATTCTAAAAGTGATGAGGGAATATTTCTAGGTTACTCTATAACCAGTAAATCTTATAGAGTATTTATCAAAAGAACCAAATGTGTGGAAGAATCAGTACATATCAAATTTGATGAAACTGATCCGCATGAACCTAAGCCCTCTCTTGAAAATCTTGAAGAAGCTTTTTCTATTCTGGACCTTAATGATAAGAGCAGTGAACCTGGTGTAAAAAAATGTAATTCTAGAAATTCTCCAGAACAAGATTCTATTGGAACCAAACCTACAGAAGTACCTGAACTCTCTAGTCCTACCTAGACTAGAACTACTAAGATTCTAAATAATCATCCTTTAGATTTTTTTGTAGGTAATATTTATAGAGGGACATAGACGAGAGCTTCTCTAAGAAATCAGGTTGCACATCAATCTTTTCTTTCATAGTTAGAACCTAAAAATATCAATTATGCAATCAATGATGAATTTTGGGTAATAGCTATGCAAGAAGAATTAAATCAATTTGAAAGAAACAAGTTCTGGGAATTAGTTGACAGAACTAAGGACACATTATCCATAGGCACTAAATGGGTTTTTAGAAATAAAGTTGATGAATCAGGAAATATCATTAGAAACAGGGAAAGACAAGTTACACAAGGATATAGTCAAGAGGAAGGAATAGACTATGAGGAAACCTTTTCACCTGTAGCTAGATTATAATCTATTAGGATTCTACTTTTTTATGCTGCTCATCTAAATTTCAACTTATATAAAATGGATTTTAAAAGTTCTTTTATAAATGGTTTTATAATTGAAGATGTTTTCGTTGAACAACCAACAGGATTTACTAATCCTCATTTTCCAGATCTAGTTTTTAAGCTTTCTAAAGAATTATATGGTTTAAAACAATCCCCATGAGCTTGGTATGATTAAATTAGTAGTTTTCTTATGTCAAAAGGTTTTTCTAAAGGGATTTCTGATCCAACTCCCTTTATTAAAAGAATTTACAAATATTATTTTATAGTACAAATCTATGTTGATTATATTATTTTTGGATCTTCGGAAAATTCTTTGTGTATTGATTTTTCAAAGAGTATGAACAATGAATTTGAAATGATTTTAATGGGATAACTCAAATATTTTCTTGTATTTCAAGTTTTTCAAAATGAAAATGGTATTATTTTAGATCAAAATAAATATACAAAGGATCTTTTAAAACATTTTGGTTTGGATAGTATTAAGGAAAGTGATACACCTTTGAGTAATATTTGTAAATTGGATGCAGATGAAACTGCAAAACCAGTGGATCAAACCAACTACAGAGGTATGATTGGGAGTATAATTTACCTTACTACTAGTCAACCTGATATTATGTTTAGTGTGTGTATGTGTGAAAGATTTCAAGATAATCCAAAAGAGTCACACTTTATTTCTATTAAAAGAATTTTTAAATATCTTAAAAATACTACTAACTTAGTATTATTTTATCCAAAAGGAAAATCATTCGATTTAATAAGTTATTTAGATGCTGACTTTGCTGTTTTCAAGTTAGATAGAAAGAGAAATTCAGGAACATATAATATTCTAGCTAAGTCCCTGATATCTTGGTGTAGTAAAAATCAGAACTCTGTTGCATTTTCTACTGCAAAAAATAGAATATATTGATGTTGGTAGTTTCTTTGCACAAATTCTGTGGATGAAACATACATTATTGGACTACGGATATCAGTTTATACATGTATCTATAAACTGTGATAACACTAGTTCGATCAATATCTCTAACAATCCTATATCTCACTCTAGGGCCAAACACATTGATGTAAGGCACCACTTTTTGAGAGATCATTACTAAAAGGGTGATATTACTCTTGAATTTATAGGTATTGAACATGAACTAGCTGACATATTCCCAAAGACTTTAAGTTCAGATATATTAAGATACATTAAACATGAGTTAGGAATGACAGACTTTTTAAAACCAAATCCTCATCATTATCCAAATCCACACCATTAGCCAAATCCTCACGGTTAACCAAATCCTCACCATTATCCAAATCCTCACCGTTAGCCAAATCCTCACCGTTATCCAAAACCTCACCGATAGAAAACCTCACTACTACAAACACATCACCGCTAGAGATGCCACACCACTAGATAAACCTCACCGCTAGAGACACCTCACCGCTAGAGACACCTCACCACTAGATAAACCCCACCGTCGAGGTTCTCACCGGTAATTGTCACCGTTATGTCATGTGATGTCTGATTTTCGTGTCCTTTATCCAAAACTCTTATTGTTTTTTGTATAATTCTTTTTATTACATTTCGATTCCTAAATGATAAAAACTATTCCTTAGTCACATTTCAATCCACCGCAAACTCTCCTCTCTTTAGTCCTCACTTCTTTAACCCTCACATTACGCGTAACCTTAAGTTCTTTGATTGGAGATGGCAAGAACAAAACTCCTGATAGTCATGGATAATAGTGATGCACCAGGTAAGAAGAAGCAGAAAATAAGACCTGAAGGTAGTGGCAGTGAAAGTAGAACAAGTTTTGGGAAGAATACAGTGAACCTGCATTTATAGAATAGAGAAATAATAATCGAAAAGGAACTCAGTGAGGAATGGCTCTTTCCTAGAAAGTCATTGGTTCTAAGTGTATTGGAGGAACATGGATGGATGGACTATTTTTCAAACAACAATGGACCTCATTATCCGAAGTTGTTTAAGAAGTTTTATGCTTTTGTTCGTTTTGAGAAGTCTGAAGAAGAAAACAAAATGGTTTCATTAGTTAATGGAAAGGAAATTTCTTTTTATTCTGTTGAATGGATTGAATGTCTGAATTTCCTGCATGAGGGTGTATTTGGGTATACCTCAAAGAAAATTCCTCCTATAAGTGACATTTTTTACTATGAGGTTGCTTTGGAAGAGCTCACCGGTAGTGGAAAATAAAGAAAGGTAGTGGATACTGAGATGGATGGAGAAAACTAGATGTTATTCAAATTCATTCAACATGTGATAAGTCCAAGAAGACGGGACTTTGAAAATTTGGGATATCAAGATAATTATTTGTTGCATTTGTAGAGGCATGCTATCAAGGTAAATATGTGTAGGATATTGATGATCCAAATTGAGGATATGACCAGGACTAAGTCAAAATCCAATGCTTTATTCTTTGCAAAGTTGATTTCAGTAATGATCAAGGTGAAAGGAGTATCTTATTCTCAGGATGAGATAGTAGTTGTGAAGAACAATATTTGCATCACAAGAAAAATCTGTGAGTATATGAAGATTGGCTGGAACCCATGTAGAAGGAAATGGGTTATTGATGATGAGAAGTTGTATGATAAGTTCAACCCTATTGAAAACCCCAATTGGCCAAGAGACAGAAGAGATCCAGGTCTAGGACCTGATGAAGAGGAACCTCACTATAGTGATGATACTAATGAGGAGGATACCTATGTAGCTGATAGAAGGGATACTGACTTGCCTCCAAGTCTAGTTTCTGAAGTTGTATCATCTAGAAAGTAAAGAGTGTTGGGAGTAAGCAATGAAAAATCCCCTTTTGATGAGGTAGACCAGACTACTCTTGATAATGATGAAGAAGTATATAAAAATAGAGAACACATTTTTGTTAGTTCAGAGGTGATTATTTTAAGCCTAAGTCCATTGATTGGGAATTTTTCTATTCCTGAAGTGGCTGTTTTGGTTGAGATGGTAGAACTTTCACTTATTCTAATGAGCCTCCTGTTGTTGAAATGGAGATGGTTATGGAGGATTCTTCTGAGGAAGACCTGGCTGCTCAAGCTGCTGTTGATATAAATGTTCAGGTGAATGCATAGATTGAGGGGGAGCATCCCATAATACTTGGTACTGTCTCAGTAGCTCATGATATTGATGACTGGGCCGAAGACCTAGGTTTTTTAGTTTTTTGGTTTGACTATCCTGATTTAGAAGATGAGACACCCATCAATAGACCTCCTGTCACTTATAATCTCTTTTCTGAAACATTACCTGAGGATATAGTAAGAAAATATGATTTAAACCAGTTGAAGTATGATCTCAAGACCTGTTTTATAGAAGAGATGAGAAGAATGGAAACCTCCTTAATATCATCAATTCAATCTGTGATGACTGAATCAGTATCTAGTGTTTTGGATGAAGTCAAGGCCTTCCAGAATCAAGTTTCAAGCTTGGAAGATGATGTTGAATCTCTAAAGAAATCAGTTGTCTCTATGGAGTCCTATATGAGCTCTAAATCTCAAGCAGACAAGGATTTGGAATTAGTAAAAACTGTAGTTAGCCAGATGGTATTAGTTTTTGAGGAATTTAAGAATTCCATGGGGTAGCATGTCAGCACCCAAGACTCTATTGTAAAAAATCTCATAAGTGGACTGACTAAATCTTTTAAGGAAACAGTAGCCTTTACTGTTGCACCTCTGAGTACTACCAAGCCTCCTTTGGATTTTGACCAAATTCTATCTATAATGAGAGAAGATATTGGACAGTCTTCCACCGGTGGCTCTATAGACTATGCTTCCTTGACCCAAGTGGTGACTACCACTAGGGATATAGGTAAAATTGTTCATAATTTTATGAGAGAGACCAGTGCTTCTCAGAAATAACTAAAGGAAAAAGTGGATTACTATTTCCAAAGAGTCTATACTAAACATCAGTTTCACAATCACTTCAAGATTTTTTGAGAAAATTTTAAGTTACCTCCTATGACTCATGATTTCAGAGAACAAGTAAGAAAGATCAGGGAGTTGACTCTTGCTCTAGACAAGTTTATGGAGAACAATGATGACTTTATCTCTGCTATGGAAATAGGAGAAGGAATTATTATGGACTTTAGGAATCTGTTGCAGCCATTTTTTCGTGTAGACAGTACCCCTATCACAGTCCCTCCATATCTGCCATCCTCTGCTCAGTCTCCCTCCATTCCATAGATGACACCAGCTCAAGCAATCAGAATTATCTCTCCTATTATCACCCAGAGAGCTCCCCATTATCGTCCAGGAACTATATTAGTAGCTTGTCCTGCATTGATTATCACTTGTGTTCCCAATCCTCCACCTGCATCTACCCAGCCTGAATCCACTTCTGATTCCAAGGGAAAATCCAAATTTCATGCTGGGGAGGTGGATTGAATAGTGGATAGGAAATTTGATAGGAATCACTTGTACTCTTTTTTATCTCACTTTTGTATTTCTCTGTATTTTCTTACCCCAAGAAATATATATGATCTTATTATCTTCTACATTCTATTACTTCTCTCATCCATTTTTACCACTTTTTTCTAATCACAAAGGGGGAGAAATATGAGAAATATGGCATAATATATTCTACCTCTAGTAAATTTGTTTTATAATTCTACCTCTGATAAATTTGTTTCATACTTCTGATACATTTTCATGTAATACTATCTTCTCTAATACATTTGAAAATTTTATTACTCGACCCAATTTATTTTACACTGATATATTTATGATTATTTTGGATTATAGTACCATAATTTTTTATTATCAAAAAGGGGGAGATTGTTGACCTCACCTGTTTTGATAATCTCAATTATGTTTTAATATGTTTCAATAATCCTATCTATATGTTAAATTATGTCATCCTACTATTGAGTTGACAAAAATATCAAAATAATCATTGGAATATGTTAATAAATGTTTATCGATGTTTATACATGGTTTGAAATAATACTAACTAAATTTGGATATTATTTGCATAGAACATATAAGTATTAAGTTTTGGAGTAACTGATACAGACCTACTGATACATAGTCACCGATACAGACATAGTCTACTGATAAGAAAAGATCACTGATAGACAGAGTCTACTGTTATAATCAAGACCTAATGATATGAAGTCTACTGATACAGACAGATAGAAAACTACCGATATTAAGTCTACCGATACATACAGATAGAGCCACCGAAACAAGAATGATACCTATAAAAAATAGCTACCCATAAGAGGAGCTACTGATATAGAGTCATTGTCACTGATACATAGTCTACCATTATAAAAAATAGCATCCACCGATACAGACCTACTAACTCATGTCCACCGATACAAGCTCACTGATACTTGGAGCTACAGATAGAAACTAGTCACTATATCTCTAATCCCTACTTATGTTTGTTTAGTTACAATGGTCATATTTTGTGCTTTTAATGCAACTGAAATTAATTAATTAATGTATGTTGAATTTCATAGAACCATACCTCTTACCTGTAAAATGGTAATCATTCCCATTTCCATAGCTGAAGATATATAAGGGAACCTCGAACTACTAAAGACATGTCGGTCATTCATTCCATGCACATATGAGACAATCCTTTGGTCATACACAAGGACCTACATGCATAGAAGAAGAAGGAAGAATTCATACTAAATCTGTAGAACCTGAACATTCTAGGAGTAAAGAGCTTCAACAATTTCAGTTACACTCAAGCTGATTAGGCTGATCAACCTAGACCTAGAAGTCAAATACCAAAACGACACTCTGTTTTTCTTGACTAAAACTAGAGAGTGACTCAAAGCTTTATCTGCATCAATCCAAGGAGTCCAGAGCTTCACTAAAAACAAATAGAGAATTATAAACTCATCTTTATTTATTTAGATCTATTGTGTTTCATTTATTTTCATTCTGAGCAGTGTGTGTGTGTTCTATTTTTTTAGACACACACTGTCTACTATGCTAAACTAGAGGATTTATAAATCCTCACTCAATCTTTCCCTTACACTCTTGTATCCATCTTTGGATAGTGGTACAGGTCTGAGGACCTGGACAGTCTAAGTACTATTGTAAACCTCGATCCAGGGTGTAGATCATAGTTTATATAAAGCTGTTTGAGAGGACTAAGTCTCAGCTTGAGACTTTACCTCTTGGTTAAAACTAGTGTGCTTGTTTAATTTGGTAAAAACTATATTGAATATTCTGCTGCTAATTACTTTAAATACAAATCTATATTAAAGTTACTATGATAGTTAAACTAGAAAGTGTTTGTATTTATTATAACCTAGTAGGTTAGTTTCAAAAGCTAATATAATCTTCATATTAGATTAACCGAGAACTAATTAATCTCTTGAGAACCTAACTGAACCTTTACTGTATTACAAATTCACTACAGTTTAGCTTATTATTTAATTTGGGGTATTTTTTAATATAAATATTTTAAACAGAAATTTTTAATTGGAACTCAATTCACCCCCTCTTGAGTATCCACTACGACCAACATACTACATCATCATTTTGAAATTATTTATGATAATTATTTTTTCAATAAAAATTAAAAATAAATTTCCATTATGTTGAAAAACCTTTTATATTTCATAATAATATATATTTTATATCATATATTCAATTTAACCACATATTAAAAATATTATACTTTTTAAAAGTAAGAGTGTGACATTTGTCTCTCTCCTTGATTTTAATAATATATAAGACATTTTCATGGAATAGTGTCAATTAAATTATTCATTTTAGAAAATAATGTGTTAAGGGTTGATTTAAATTTATTAAAAAATATTTGATAAGTTTTTAAGTTAATTTTAAAAAATTTATAATATTATTTTTATCCTCAATTACCTTTGTTACCCTTAACTATGGTAATAAAATTTACTAAAGTTACTATTCATATTGTCCAAAATTGAAAAGGACCTATTTACTAAATTTCCATATTTTATTCAAAATATACAATCCATTTTTATAAATTAAAAACACATAAATTATTAAAATTAATTTAAATTAATCCTACTGATAGAACAAGAAAACTGGTTTTAAATGTGAAAACATTCAAAAGATAGAAATGTTTTTATATCCAAATCCAATGTGAAATTGATTTCATTGAAAAAAATTGGATTAAATGATATAAAATTGATCTAATTATAATCTAAATCCTCACAAAAATATAATTGAACAATATAAATTATTTTGAATAAAAAATTCATTTCAATTAAAATTCAATATTTTCCAGTGTTCATCAAAACATGAGACTTATCACAAAAATACCAAAACATCTACCAAACAAAATTTTGATATTCCTATTTAAAATAAAAAGTTTATTTTGTAAAAAATAATTTATAAAAGTGTCAAAATTTCATTTTAAAACATGTGTTTCGTTGAAAGGCGATAAAAATACTTTTTGAAAATTAATTTCCTAGAGAAAAAAACTATATTTATTTTTCTATCATGTATAGAAAATAGATAGGATGAATGTTAAACATTATATTTAATATAGATTTAATTAATATAATGAAAAAAATTATTTGTTTATTTATTTTTATAAAACAAAATTGTGCACATTTAAATTTTTTTCAGACAAATAATTCTTTTATTTTAAAAAGAGTTTTATTTTTTTATAATTAATTGGTCACCAAAGAATTAATTATATATATATATATATATATATTTCTATAAATCATATTTTCATAATTCATTTAATCATTTTCATACCCAACTTCTTAATGTCTAGGTTATAATTATCTTGTCTAATTAATTACAATAATAAAATTATTTTTTGTAGAAACCTAGTGTTGTGTCTAATGCAAGCTAAGTCATTGATGCATATAGAAAAATATTAATATGGTCAAATGTGCAATGAAAGATATCAAATAAATCATATTATTTAAAAAATATATTTCATAAATATCTCAGGGTGTTTTATTTTACCCCCTACCCCTTAAAGTGAGTTTTTCATAAGAAATTCATTAGGGTCATAAATGTTTTAATACATGAAAGTAACATTCATAGAAAACCGCATCATAAAAATTAATACTAGCACTTCCTTTAAAAAAGAAAGTTGGGAAATTAAAATTTTCCCAAAGTAATTCATAACTAAGTTTCCACATTGGGTAACATATGTGTCATGTTGAAACATGGAAATAAAAGTGAAAACTAACTATCAAGTTCCGATAGAGAGTGACAGAGAACATGTTCCAGATAACGTTAATGACTATAAAACCATAGAATAAATCGGTCTAGAAAATTTCATTAATATCATCAAAAATGGTTATAATAAAATAACATTTTATATAAAAATTCTTTGAGATGGTATACATAATTGATGTAATCTCATAAGAAAAATTTCACTCTATAGTTGTTCCTTGGTCAATTTCCTGTTCAATTTTACTCTAATAAATGATGAAGTTGAAATTGAAATTCTTGAAGAACTAGTTTATCATAAGATCTATATTGGGATTAAAAGTCATTCCTCCTGTCTCTAGTCATCATCATAACAAAATAGTTATCACAAGTTATCTAATATGTATAATTCCTTATATTAAGAAACATTGATCTCTAAATCCTCATCCAAATTTCAATTTAAAAAATTTCGTAAATGGTTACGCTTATGAACCTTCAAAATTATTAAATTTCAAAAAAAAGGTCCACTAAACATATCATTTTTCCATCAAAAACATTATTTAGCTCTTTAATGTCATATACAAAACCTGTAAATACCATTGTAATTTATTTCCTTGAAACATTGTAATAACCTAATTTTACATAAAAGCATAGTGATAACATGAATTATTTAAAAAAGAATCTATTTACACATAAAATAAATTCAAACATTCTATAAAATCAATACATGATATCACAAAATACCTTTTCATCTTTTCATTCCCAAGTTCATCAATACTATCCCATTTATTTTATCACAATCAAACATCTGTGTATTTCATTTTCCCAACATCATGCACATATTACGGGTTATACTTCCATAAATCATGTGTTTTCCAAAAATCTCACCTTACCTCCTATATCACATTTCAAGGTTACCAGTACCATTTAGTATATTCTCTTAAATCCTTAAATAAAAACTAGAGTGAACCAATACCTAGATGTTTCATTATTTCATAATACCTTAAAATTACTTTATTTCTATTAAATAAGAACTCAATCTTTCCACCACTTCATTGTTATACTCCAAATCTCCAATAGTGATCACATGGTATTTCCCTTTTCCTCTATTTTTAAGAGGTTTCTAATGTCAATCATCATTGTTAACCCTCAAATTTGGGCACTTGTTATCATAATTCACAATTCCTTCACACTTAAATCACTAAATTGTGGGTGGTGCATTATTTGGAATCCACTTTACCTCGATTTAATTAACTATACAATTAATCACCTTTCTACATTCATGAGCTTTATTTCTAACCTTTCCATATTTAAAGAACCTCCAAGTTCCTTTAAAAAACTTACCTTTATGTTTCTTCCCAAATTTTTGGCATGTAGATGGTTGGAATTTCATTACACCATGTGATTTAGTCAGGTTTTTATGATACTTTAAATTTATTTTCTTATCAAAACCATGGGAATGGAGGGAATCTCTAATTTCCATTTCTATATTGAGTGAACATTGTACATTTTATTCAGAGAAACTGATGCCTCTTCCTAGATAACTCTATTCAGATACTTGGTTTTAATCCACTAAAAACTCAGTCAATCTTGCTTTCTAGTTAGATGATAATGACATAAGATTACCTCAAAAGTCTTGTAAAATTTTCTTTATATGTTCCTACAGATTCATAATCCTTGGGATTTTACTCAAGGAATTCATTTTACATTTTCATAAAAAGAAAAAAGAGAAAAGTTATCATTGAAAAATAATTTATTAAACTCATCCCATTCCATGGAGTCAATTTCTTCATGTTGCCTCGTATTCTTGATATGATTACACCATTGATCTGATTCACCTTCCAAATGATAAACATCAAAAATTACTTTCTTGTTATATGATCATTGGAGAACCAAAAATATATTTTCACTACTACTGATCTATTTCTCAACCAACAGTGGATCATAAGGCCCACTAAAATAAGGTAGAAGCTGACTAATGAAGCATTAAATAGGATGTTTTCCCTACTTTTATCATTTTAAAGAACAAAATGATTCAAAAATTGAAAAGGTTGTGTAATCATAGCCCCAAGATTTATCATTCCTTATCCCATAAAATTTGGTTGAAACAGAGTAAAATAATTTAATTGAACATCACATTTATCATTAACATGGTTCCTTGGGGTTCCATCCATTGAATAAAACTAGAAATAAAATTGTGAGATACACTAATCAAAGTGGTATAACCACATAATCAAGGGCATTTGCTTCAAAAAAAATTAATATATGACACCTTTGGATTAATCATAGGTTATTAATGATCATTTTGAAAACTCTAGGATTGTAACATATAATTACACTTATCCTTAGGGAACATACTGAGGTTTTATCATCCAATTTTCTAAAGGTTTACTAAACCTCTACTCTAATACCAAATGTAATGAACAAGGATTTTCATACATGAATATTACATATTTATTTAGATTAATATTAATTACATTTTAGAAACATTTGTATGGGGACCATAACATTTTTGTTACTTTCAAAATATGCAACACAAACTTCTATTCTGGGTAAATATCTTTATTGTGTCCCACAAATATCATCCCCTTTACTACCCTTACTAAAAACCATTCTTTATAACCTATGGAAAGGAAACATTAGAAATTGGTGATCTCATGGAAAATATCAATTTATTATCTTATGAAAGCATAATATAATAAATATGGGTATGTTATCATGATCATAACATAAAAGGTTCATACCCAAATTATCATGGATCACCAACAAGGTTCATGTCTAAAAATATTTACATTTAAAGAGACATGAATCATAAGAATGAAAATTCATCATAAATAAATCATGAAACATAAGTTCATATCATAAATGTTTGTGGCACCATAATAAGTATATAATACCATTTGATAAGTAAATTTTAACTACCAAGAATCTCATATCATGTTGTATCACTTTTTCCCCCTAACAGATCAATCACATCGACTTGTTTCCCATCAAGAATCAAGCATATCGACTTGTTTCCCATCACCGATCAAGAACATAAACTTGTTTACCCTAATTATTTCATGATATATAATTCATTATCTAATGAAATGGAGGGAGATATAGGTACCACCCATAAATTAATGAAAACTGTATATATGTGTTCCACATGAACACTAATAATTCCCCACATCTGGACCTACGTAAATAAATGAGTTTCATAAACACTTCATCATAACCTAACTCAGGGAAAATAAATAGTTTTTATAAATTTCATGTCTTCAGAAGAAAAAACCATTCAAAGAAATAAAAATAATGGTATACATCATTAATATTCCCAATAAAACATATTTAATATCAAATAATGTCGCCTTATATAGAAAATTATTTTTTGAAAGTTCACTTGAAATAATTCTTGAGGAAAATATTTTTTCTTATATGAAATAACTTTTTTTAATGTCCAATGAAATTATAAAGGAAAACTATTTCTTTGAAAGTAACCATGTTATATTGTAATGGAAGATTAAAATAATTAGATAATCATTATTGTTTAAATTTTTATTCATGTTATATAAGTCAAAAAACATTCCTTCCATATATTTTTGTCTGAAAAGTCACAAAGAACCTTATTTAGAAAATGACAAAAAAATATTCTTTTCAAAATATTTAATAAAAATTCAAACATATATAAAAATGATATTAATTATTCATAGATTAATAGTGAAAATATCTTTGATAACATTTGTATAAAACATGTATATGGTAGATAAATATTCCTAAATGGATACATAAAATGAATCAATCCTGAATATTGATGAGATTGTGAAATAAACTCTTACCACATTATAATTATTTTAATTATATTCCCCATGAAATTGATGAAATTATATAGATATTAAAGTACCATAATATTTAGGATAAGACTCATAAAATCCATTCATGTTCAGTATATACACCACATAATAGAAACAAGTAGTGTATAAGGCATGTGTCCAATAGATATAAAAGAGAGACAAAATTACCTTACCTATTGTCTTAACATTCATCATACTCATTAAAACCACCAATACAATGAATAAAATTTTATTATACATATATTATAAAACCTTATTAAATTATATCATACCATATATGATTTACTTATGGCCTTATTACCCTTTTATTAACAATTTGATGTTAATGTTACATTTCGGGTAATAACTGCTTTGTTTTTCATATGTGTTTTGATTTCTTATATATTTTTTCCTCTGACATATATCATGATTTAATAATATCCATAATGATAATGGTCAGATATTTTCTTCATTTGGAGGTATTTTTCTATTTATTTTTGTTCTATCACTTTTCTCATTGGGTTTGTCATGTATTTTTTGAGTGAAATGGAAATTTTGGGAAAATAGTAAGTGGCATATGGTTGGTGCACAGTTTGGAAAAACATAACCCTTTTCCCAAGTAACTGTAAATACAAGTGGTGTTTTAAGATACTGTAAAATCTCATGGTTAGTGCATGGTTTGTAAACCATGTGGGCTAACCATTCAGAATATCTTGCGTGAATAGTAAGGCATGTACGATTGCCACATTATTTGGAAAACTGTGCTACTTGTCTAGGTCATCAAAAATTGGATTTTTATATTTTTTCTCCTCTTAATTTTTAACCCTAACCCCCCCCCCCCCCATACACACACACACACACTCAAAAACCTCCCCACTCTGATATCTCTATCCTAGATGTCTATCCTTCCTCCCTTGGAACCCTTAGACCTCAATTTTTGAGGTGATTTTGGTAGAATTTCTCCATGAATATTAATGTATTCCCCTCATTTCATTGTTTCTTATTATTATCTTTGACTTATCATATTATCTCTTAGGGTTTCATATTTCTAGTGTTTGGGGTAGCCTATATAGTTTTGGATCATGTTCTTTATGATTCTATCATCATGTTTATTGTTTGATCTTTCCTTTATAGGGTTCTCTTGAGGTGCGATTTAGGTTTAGCAATATTTTTCTAAATTTTGTACACTTCACATAGGTGTTTCCATGCTTAAAAATTATTTGGTGATTTTAATATGCTTTATTTTATTCTTGGTCTTGTTCTATGGATTATGTATCAGGTTCCAAATGTGTTTTTAAGGGGATTCAAGGTGTGTTTGTGGGAAAAAGATCTTTTCCAACGGAAAGGGATTGTGTTCTATGTGTATATTGTGTGCTTCCTTACATTCTTCTTAATGGTGTTCAATAAAAATTTTAAATGGTTTGAAATATATTTTTTAATGATTTGGGTGCACGTTTGGATTTTAAAGTGGTTTTAATTGTAGAAATAATGATTTATTGAGTATGATTATATTGATTTTCATGTGTATGTGAAATGTCATGATCATTGCGGAATTTGAATTGAAAATTGAGCATGAATGGAAATATGTGTAACTAGGTGGTTGAAATAGGACTAGTACAGTAGTTGACTAGGAAATGGATTGGCCTAGATTCATCTAGAAAGATTGACGATTACAATACTAACTAAACGATGATGATGATTGAGGGAAACTAGGATCGTGGTATATTACTTCCTAGTGGATTGTTCATGAGAATTTTGTTGGTTATAGTTTCTATACCATGTTTCACTAAGATATGATGTACCTTGTATCCCATTTGAGAAAGTTCCTCTAGGGTTTTCCCATGAAAAAGTGTTCTTTTGTGACATTATAAATATCATCGGTATACTGTGCATCTCGTTATTTATTTTAGAAGAAAAGAATGTTCATCCTTCAAAAAATTTCTTCTTTTCAAATTTTTCCCTTTAAAATGTTTCCTATAAAAAATGTCTCTAGATTTCCTTTTATAATACATTTATATTGATTGTTCTTATAATTTGCTGGCATAGAATCTCTTTTATTGGGTGGAATCCAATTGTTCTTTGGATTACACGCTACATATACCATTGGGTGTATGTAGAGTAGGTTATGATTGAATTAGTTAAAGGAAATATGTGTCATGATGGTGGTTCAGGTTACTAGTGGCCCTCCCCTTACTGGTGTTATTTGCGGTGGCTTGAGGATTATACTCCAGTTTTTTCAGGGTGGTTTTTGGGATAGTATTTTTGTTCCCTTTTTGTTATATCCCCATTTAATTTTTATTAAATTTTGTAATAATTGATTCTAAAAATTCATATTCCAAGATTGGTTATAATTATTCAGTTTTGGTATATTTATTATAGTTTATAATTTATGATTACATATATGGGTAAAATAATTCCTAAGTTGAATTTTTGATACCCAATAAATTGTTGCTAGCCTGTGGGGAATGGGAAAGACCTTCAACCCATACCATGTGTCGGGTCAGGTGTCGATTTGGATAGAACTCTGACATTTTTCATCAAAAAATGGTATCATAGTAGGTCACCCTCTTTTGGGAGAAATTATTTTGGTATGAGTCTAGATAAACACGAGCTAGGAATATTGGGGATTGAGGTTCTACCCATGAGTGGGGTGTTTTCCCAACACTTTGTGATAGATCTTGAGTCACTATAAGATGTTGGGATTTTGTTTTACTTCTCCTCCATGTGAGATGTACAGGCTATAGACTATATATAGATACTGGGTGGGGGTGGAGTTCTTTTGTTGTTGGGTTTGTTTTTGAAAAGGATTTGGTTATATTTTGATTTGCATAATTATTTTAGATTTGTTTTCATTATTGAATATATTCATAATGGTTGTATTTATGGTTTTCATTATGGTTTTTGCTTGTTGTTTCAAAATTCTATATCAAAGAATTCATGTGAAGTCATGGGAAGAGGTTGGAGAGAGTTATCCCTCACCAATTGTTCAAATATTAATAGAATTTGTGGATTGGGTTGTCCAGGATTTGGGACATGGAGCATGGTTTGGTCTTGATCCGTCTAGAGATGTTGAACCAGGTCTTGTAAAGGACAAAGCTTGGGAGTTTTTTAAGAACAAACCTCCTTCTTTCCAAGGAAACATTGGACCTTAAGAATCATTGTATTTTCCTGATAATATATAGTGGATGTTTTATTTCCTCAATACTTCTTAGGATTTTAGGTTTAAATGTGCTTCATTATTGATGGAAGAACCCTATAAGAGGTGGTAGAACACTATGGTCCAAGATGGTAAGATCAAGAAAATGGGTTGTAAATACTTTAAAGTCATTTTAAATGAGTAGTATTATCCTAAGGTCTTAGATTACTCTAAATCCTGGGATTTTACGCAGTTGATCAAAGGAGACTAGTAAATGATGGAATATGCTAATAAATTTTTTAGAGTTATTTTTGGTTCACACTGGAACTCGTTTCCAATGAGGAAATGAAGTAATGAAGGTTTCAAAATGGGTTCGGCTGGAAATAAAATATCAGGTTTTCATATTCAAACTAAATACCTATGATGGGGTGGTAAATCATTCTATGATGGTAGATATTGATCGTAGAGACCAATATGGCCTCCATGAATTAGTTTTAGCTATGGGATTTTGAAATCCGTTATAAATAAGAGAAAGCGAGATGAGAAAGGGAAGAATGGAGGTGGTAGTTCAGGCCATCCGTCCCGGCTATCTTGGTATGTGGCTTTTAATGTTGGGTTGGTCGTGTTCCATTAGTGTTGGAAGGCTGGGCATATATGACCTTCGTACACATCCTCTCCAAAACGTTGTCACTGATGTGGAGATATGTGACACATGCATTACTTTTGAAAATTGATGCACCCATATTGGAGTGGTGAAGGATTTGTGGCTTCTAGGGGAAAGAAAGACCATTCAGAACCATCTATGTCAACGGGTTCTCAGATTGATGATCTTGGAATTAGGGCTGGATAATCTTCTAGGGAGATCCATTTTAGGTCCAAATCATAGTCTAGTGGTCGTTATAAATGACAGACTAAGTAAAATAATATTCATATTGTGAACAAGGCACCATAAGGATTATATGTGGGACTTATAATAGTTTGGGGTACTGTTCTTATAGTATCTTACTTAGCTATTTATTTTTTTGACACTAGTTTATCTTTTTAATTTATCTCTAATCATATCTTTGACGTGTTGAAATTTATAACTAAGTTTATGTCCTATACATTGGAGTCGGTAACACCTCTTGGTAAGAAGTGAGAATAGGGTTTTAGGTGTCCATCATGCACAATCACAATGTTAAGCATTGAGATGGAATGAGATTTATTTGTTCTAGAGATGGACATCTTTCACATTATCCTTGATATAGAATAGATGGTGCGTTTTCAGGTGCACATCGATTGTTATAGGTGGTGAGTGAGTTTTGTGGAACCTGATCGATGTTCCCATGTTTTCAGGGTGATTGGGATCCTTGGTTAAGATGTGATTTACCTACACTCCTAGAATTGGGTAGCCTCATTTTTTAGATATTATCACTTACATTGGATGATTATGGTGTTGCTCTTGAGGGTGGATTTCCTTCTGTGGTGGACGAGTTCTCAGAGTTTTTTCAGATGAATTCTCGGGTTTCCCTCCAGAGTGGGATGTGGAGATAACTATGGATTTGGAATCAAGAACACAACCAATATCTCTTCCCTAATTCCATATGTCCCCCACCGAGTTGAGGGGATTAAAGTTACAACTAGATGATTTGGAATATAAAGGATTCATTCAACTAAGAATCTCACCTTTGGCCTCTCTAGTTCTATTCACAAAAAAGGGTGATGGTTCAATCTGGTTTTGCATTAATTACAAGATGATCAATAAGGTAACCAATAAGAAAAAGTATCATTTTCCTAGTATTGATGACCTCTTCAACCAGCTTAAGGGGGGAAGGCATTTCTCCAAAATTGACATTCATTCGGGTTACTACTAAGTCATAGTTAGAGAGTAAGATGTTCCAAAAACATATTTTTAAAGTAGTTATGACCATTTTGATTATTTTTTTCACACCTTTAAGGTTGAGGAATTCTCCAACAGTCTTTATGGAAATTATGAATAGGGTGTTCCACTAGTATCTCGAGTACTGTTTTATGGTGTTTGTGGATGACATCATGATCTATTTTTGGATAGAGGAGGAGCATGAACATCATTTGATAATTGTTTCCGGAACTATTAGATACCATATCCTCTATGCAAAGTTTTCAAAGTGCTCCTTTTGGATTAGGGAAGTGAAAATTCAGGGACATGTGATATCAGAACTAGGGGTTTTGATAGACCCTAAGAAGATTAGTGTTGTGATGTCATGGGAGTAGATGAAGAGTGATTTTTAGATCAGGATATTTTTAGGACTAGAAGGTTTTTATAGGAAATTATTTTGTAAATTCTTCCATCTTTCTTCATCCATGATAGTGTTCACCCGGAAAGGGGTTAATTTTGAATGGATTTATGAATGAAAAGCGTCCTTCAAGGAGCTAAAGTGGCAATTTATGTAACGCCCTGACCCCAGTTACCCAGAGTCGGTGCATTATTGTGTAACATTGGCATGATCACAAAAGATCAAGTATCGAAAGACCGATTAGTTTAGTAGCCTTGGAAACACTAGATACAATCATAAATGTTACATTACATCATAAAGTGAAAAACTACAATAACATAGTCTCCATTTTCCATACTCATATCCCCTTCAGACTATCCCTGCAGGTCATTCCTAAAATACTTCTTCACATCCTAGAAAAATTAAAACATTTAAAGGGGTGAGATTAGATGCTCAGTAAGGATAACAATATAGCAGAAGCTTTCATAAATAAACATAAACATTTAAGGCAATGTATAACTAAAACAAAAGCCTTTTAAACATAAACTTGAGCATAATATGGAAAAAGTAAAATGAAATAATTCCATTTACTTATTCACATGAATATTATACTATTTGAATATTCACATTAAATATCAATAAACACTTTCATAATGATGGAATGCATAATTCCAGACTATCATAACCACATAGCCATGGCCTCGTGCCAAGACTACAAAATAAGATTTTCTCAAGGCCTCGTGCCAAGACACTAGTTTGTCTCATGAGATATGCCGGTGCATCGAGGAGCTATAGTGGGGTCCACCCGTCACTTATTAAGTCCAATGTATTACTTATATGAAAAATGGTATATAAACATTTAGGAATACCATTTTTTAAAATACTGTTTGAAATTAATTGATGTATCAAAATACCAGTTCGATTTTTAAAAGATACTTACATTTAAAATTTCTCAAATATAATCGAGTGTTTTTATGAAAACATTATGCAAGCTTCTGAAAACAAAATAACTAATTCTGAGACTGCTCGACTAATTACAGGCCATGATGGATCCACGCCCAATCCCTTCCTGTCTACCACACTCGAGAGTCGGGTTTTCTGAAAACAATTTTAAGCTTGCGTTAAATACATATACATTTTCACTGTATTTTCATACATTTGGGAGGAATATATCTCTCTCTCTTTTTTTAACTCATTTAAAAAAAGTTATGGCTTGCAGATGAAGTCTAAACTCAAATAATGGTCATGGCAGCGAAGAATTCATTGTCGGCACATACGTACGACAAAAAAAACATTCCTTTTTGTCGTTTAGTAAAATGCTTCGTTTAAAAATATACCTTTTGAATAAATGTAAAAGTCAAAGGGGTTTATACACCGTATAAAATTAAGTTGTATATAAAACAAAGTATGCCTCAATGAAAGGAGATTGATATGAATTCCCTTACAAAGATCATTTTTTTAAATAAAATAGATCTATTATGTGTATTCACTATAATTACACATAAAGAAAGTACAAATACAAGATAGGACAAAATAATATCATGACATAATATGAAAGTAGGAGATTAACCCAAAGAATGGAAATTGGGTTAAGAAGTTCCCTTAAAAACATCATTTTTTAAATAAAATAGATCTATTATGTGTATTCACTATAAGTACACATAAAGAAAGTACAAATACAAGATTGGACATAATAATATCATGACATAATTTGAAAGTAGGAGATAAACCCAAAGAACGGAAATTGGGTTAAGAAGTTCCCTTACAAAGAACATTTTTTAAATAAAATAGATCTATTATGTGTATTCACTATAATTACACATAAATAAAGTACTAATACAATATTGGACATAATAATATCATGACATAATTTGAATGTAGGAGATAAACCCAAAGAACAGAAATTGGGTTAAGAAGTTCCCTTACCTCGTGTCCGAATTGACTCGACCGCTCTTTAAACTCCTGAATAATAAAATAGAGTTAATTTATTTTTGCTTAAGAACCTTTTAAATGTTCATTATTCCTTTTATATCACTTATTACCATGTTATTAACATTATGTAATTATTTAAGTTAATAACGGTCATTTTGTCGATCTTTGGTACTTCAGTCAAAAATAACCTTCTTATAATTACAGGTTGTTCATGTGGTGAAATAACCATTATATCTAGAATTATATTCCTAATTTAGATATCATATATATCATATATATACATTATATAAATGAATTTATAATATTAAATAACATTTAGAGGTAAGAAATGAAATGCACCGTTCATGGAGACGGTAAGCCGTACGTACGCATGAACGCTACTTTCATTTCTATTTCGTATTTAATGGAATGAAATTATAATTACATAAAGTTATAATACAATTCCAGTATAATATAATTTATAATACCATTTACTCCATCCTTTATACATCCCACATATGGCATTAACGATTCAAATCACTTTGAGGGGCGGTAGTCCGCACTTCCTAAAATGAAATTATCGTGTTTACCCATAATGGAAATCAAAAAGGTATTCCATAAATGAAAAATACATAATCATAAGGAAAACAAAAACATACTATATATAATATATAAAAATAGTTTGATCATAATGGCAATCATGAGAGGTGTTATATGAGTGTTGAACAATCATCATTTCATGAGGCAGAAATTCGCCATCCACATAAATAGTATGTTCTTTAACCATTAGATGTAGGTGTGTGTAAGTGTAGCTTAAATAATTCTTATAAAAACATCCTAGTATATTGAGTATATTGGTTATGTTACAAAAGAAATGAATAAAAAGATTTTAGGGGGTTGGAGAAGCAAAATAAAACATAAGAACACAAGATAAAACACTACCTTTGAAACGGGTAACTCTTTTTGATTTGAGCTCAAAGGATTCCTTGGGAAGAATTCTGCCCAAAGTGAGGCTTCTAGGAGTAATATAGGGACGTTGAGAGAGTATTTGGGCAAAGTCTGGTCGATCTAAAAGGCTTTGAAGGTGTGAGTAAGGTGGTAGTGGTGGGGGCCTTTTATAAGAGGAGAGGAGGGGCACTCTTGGAAAGTCATGAAATGTTACTTTATTATATAATGAGTTTCGGATTTTAAAGGTCCCACACTTATATATTTCGAGGATAAGGTGATAAAGGTTCTAAATATACTCATCCAATAGGTTTTTGACAAGTGTAAGTCTTATATTTTACATTATCTTTTCATTTTATTTAAATCGTTAATTAATGAGGTAATCGCTGCATCATCATGGTGTAATAAAATATTTAATTTATTTAATGTCTAAAAATTATAAAAAAAATAGAATGATGTAGGAAATATTTTTTGATTTAAAATTAATATTTATAGTAGAAATTTTACCTTATATAACACCATGTAATAATTGTTTTAGTAAAAAAACTCATGTTTGTGACATTTTTATTTTAACATTAAATTAGAAGTTTTTAATGTCATTTTCCTACCAAAGTGCCTCCATGGGGTCCCCAAGTTGACCCATGGATTTTAGTGGTCGTCCATGACTCATCCAATATGGTTAGGACGTGTTTAAAGTTCATTTAATATTATTATAACATTATCTTTACCTTAAATTTCATTAATTACCTTTAATCGCGATTAATTAAACTTAAGAGTTACTATTCAACAAAAAATTATTTTAATCCCATTGAACCAAATTTTACTTCCTAATGACAACCATGTATGTCAGATTTTTGAAATTCAATTAAAATAAGTGGTAAAGTTTCATTTAAATGAGAAATCAGTTTTTTAACTACCACTTAGTGGTTTCACTATTCATCAAAAATTGATGTTTTTCAGAACAATGCCAAAATTTCACCCTAAGCTATAATTGATATTCCGAATTCAAAAATGATGTCTATTTTAAAAAATTCAAAATAGATAAGTTGCATTAATTAATTTTATAATTAATTCTCACTGTCACGACAAATAGCGTGTTTTTAAGAAACAATATATATCAAAAGATTAACAATTGTTTATGTCCAATTTCAATGTTAAATTAATTCTGATGACCACCATTGGATAAAATGGTAAAAATATATTCTAATTATGCTTTAAAACCACTAAATAGTATAATTTATCACTATAAATTATTTTTATTAAAAAAGTTGTTTTAAGTATTTTTCACCATTCAAAAAAATTGGAAGTTCTCAGAAAAATACCAAAAAATCAACATAGGCTAATTTCGATATTCTGAATCCAAAAATGAAGTCCATTTTGAAATATAAAATTTATATAATTTCAAAAATTGGGTATTACTATTCATAATTGCTACTTTTGTTGGTCGTGGTGTGTTAGAACTCGAGGTTACGTACAACACACACTGCTCTATTATTAAAAGTGGAGTGTACCATGGAAGCTTGGGGTGTTACATTCTCCCCTCCTTCAATAAATTGTGTCCTCACAATTTAAAAATTTTCTTTGAAAATAAAAGTTTGAAAATAGAAAATACCTTTGTGGAAAACCCACATCGGAAATAAGGTTTATAGAATTTAGCCTTAATAAAAGGGAAAGGGAAATAAAAAAGTCACCACCAAATTATGATCTAGATTAGAAGAACATTGGTGGAAATTAGAGACATATAATTGGAGGAAAAACGTAAATATTTTTAGGGAGTGATTGAGGTCATCAATCACAACAAAGAATAAAATTGAGGGCCTCAAAGCCTTTAATCTATGTTGATTTAAAATATCACCAGTTCAACAAAACATAAGGTATTAGGATAACACATTTTTTTTAATATCCCTTTCATAATGATTAAGAATTAATTTATTCATAGAATAAGATATAGGTATATATATATATATACTTGACAAGTAGAGTTTCAACCTTCAACTAATTTCTACCACAAACTCATCCTTCACTCAATAAGATAATAGAACTCAAAAATATTCTATTTATCCTAATTGTATAAGGTTCCAAATATTAACACATACCATTTAGATTAGGAAAACTTTTTTGTAATAACCAGGGACTTCCTGTAGGCTAGTGGTAGGTAATAAAGGCATGTCGCACTATGGTTGTGGGTTCGATTCCTACAACTTTGTCCGACGTGACGGGTTATCCCCCAACCTGCAGGTTGTCCTTTTCCTAAAACTATAGTATTATAATATTCCAAAAATAATCTTCATAAATGTTTTAACCTTAAATAATACTATCCAAAGTTCAACTTAATCCATTCTAACCTTTATAGTGATCCAAAATACCTCTTTCCAGACTTTCTCTAAAAGGTCTTTAAATTCCGAAATCAATTGTAACATTAGATTCCCCAAACAAAGTAAAGTTTCTATTATTGTCACATAATAAAAATATGATTACCTTCATCATATTAAAACCTTAATGAAAACATTAAGTACTACAGTACAGTCCTCATATATATCACATTATTCTTTTAACCAGAATATAATCCTTGAGTCCAAAATCACTCAGACATTAATTATTCCACTTCAACTGTAGTAATAACATAAGATTGGACTTTATCCCTTGGCCTTTTATGAGGTAAGTTTCCATGAAACTTAGGACATTAATTTTCATAATTCTCCATTTCCCTACAATTGTAGAATTCAACATTGATAGCCTCTTTCTTTCCCTTGCAATCACGAGCCTGGTGACCTTTTTCTCCACATTTATAACAAACTCTCATTCCTTTTAGGCAAGTACTGGGGTGATTCTTCCCACAATTATCGCATAATGAAAAATTCTTCTTTCCCTTTTTCCCTTTATCTGTCTCTTGTTCCACTGTTCTCTTCTTCTCTTGCTTTACTTTGTTGTCATAAGACTTAGAGAATTCTTTTTCTGTCTTGATAGCACACGAGACAATATCTTCGTACGATGAGAAGGATTGTGAGACTAATGCTCGACGGAGAAATGGTTTTAACCCATAAAATAAATGATCAATATTATTTATTGGGTTACGTATATAATCTAGAGCATTCATCGCTAACCTTGTAATGTTAGCCTCATACTTTGTGACATTCTCATCCTCCTTCTGCCTCAGAATCAGAAATTTCCTTTCCATATCTGCTCGATGGTCATGTGGAAAGTATTTTTCTAAGAAAATTTTCTTAAACTCCCTCCATTCCATACTTGATACTTCTTCATCTTCCTTTGTGTTTTGAATCAGCGACCACCATTGATCGGCATCTCTAGTGAGGCGGTAAATTGCCATGACAACTTTCTCCCTTTCGCTAATCCCCAAGGCGTGGAATATTTTCTCTAAGGAGTTTATCCATTTCTCAGCTACTAATTTATTTGTACCCCCATTAAATGTTGGCGGTTGTTGCCTCATGAAGCGGTCTAACATTGATCCTCCACGTTGCAGATCAGGGTGCTCTATACGAGTAAGGTTATTATTCATAACCTGAGTGAGTTGTCCCAGTGTGGTGATAAACTGATCAGCACTAGTTGTATCACCAACTCCATTATAATTATCTTGTGTAGGAGGGAAATCCTTACATGGAGTGTGTGCATTGATACAGTTTCTATTCCTTCCACTATGCGCCATTTCTAAACAATGGCATAAGCTAGATTAGTTTATGAATCGAAATACATAATTCCATACTTGTAAAACACTTAACATAAATTGAACAATTTATGGATATAATTCATAATCATAAAATTTTTTTCTTTGAGTAAGTATATACTCATAAACTATTTATAATGGTTTGTAATGAAAATGAGAATTATCCTAAGCATATCCCCTGGGAGTGTCGTAACCAAGAGTGCAGCAAGGCCCGTTGTCGTGCACCAGTTCCTGTTCGAGTCTAGCTCAAAGCGGTGTTTTCGGGTTTTACCCCTAGGTACATCTGTGCCAGATCCACCTCTACCTGCTCGTATCCAGACAGGGATGTATTGCTCGGAAAACTGAAAAAATATCTTTAATACCAAAATTTTAGGAAGTTCTTCTATACTAATCCTCAAAGTCTCTCTTAGGGATATGTGCTCTAATCAGAGTTTATCTAAATCTAGCTTCCATGTTTAGTACTAAACTACCTTTGATACCAACTGTAACGCCCCGACCCCAGTTACCCAGAGTCAGTGCATTATTGCATAACATTGGCATGATCACAAAAGATCAAGTCTCGAATGACCGATTAGTTTAGAAGCCTTGGAACCACTAGATACATTCATAAATGTTACATTACATCATAAAGTGAAAAACTACAATAACATAGTCTCCATTTTCCACACTCATATCCCCTTCAAACTATCCCTGCAAGTCATTCCTAAAATACTTCTTCACATACTGGAAAAATTAAAACATTGAAAGGGGTGAGATCAGATGCTCAGTAAGGATAAAAATATAGCCGAATCTTTCATAAATAAACATAATCATTTAAGGCAATGTATAACTAAAAAAATCCTTTTAAACATGAACTTGAGCATAATATGGAAAAAGTAAAATGAAATAATGTCATTTACTTATTCACATGGATATTATACTAGTCAAATAATCACATGCAATATCAACAACCACTTTCATAATGATGGAATGCATAATGCCAGGATATCATAACCACGTAGCCAAGGCCTCATGCCAAGACTACAAAATAAGATTTTGTCAAGGCCTCGTGCCAAGACACTAGTTTGTCTCATGAGACCTGCCGATGCATCGAGGAGCTATAGCGGGATCCACCCGTCACTTATTAAGTCCAATGCATTCCTTATATGAAAAATGGTATATAAACATTTAGGAATACCATTTTTTAAAATACCATTTGAAATTAATTTCCTTATCAAAATACCAGTTTGATTTTTAGAAGATACTTACATTTAAAATTGCTCAAATATACTTTAGTGTTTTTCTGAAAACATTATGAAAGCTTCTGGAAACAAAATAACTAATTCTGAGACTGCTCGACTAATTACAGGCCATGATGGGTCCACTCCCAATCCCTTCCTGTCTACCACACTTGAGAGTCAGGTTTTCTGAAAACAATTTTAAGCTTGTGTTAAATACGTATACATTTTCACTGGATTTTCATATATTTGGGAGAAATATTTCTCTCTCTCTATTTTTAAATCATTTAAAAAAATTATGGCTTGCAGAGGAATCCGAAACTCAAATAATGGTCATGGTGGTGAAGAAGTCATTGTCGCCACATACGTATTAAAAAAACTTTCATTTTTGTTGTTTAGTAAAATGCTTCGTATAAAAATATACCTTTTGAATAAACGTAAAAGTCAAAGGGGTTTATACACCGTATAAAATTAAGTTGTGTATAAAACAAAGTATGCTTCAATGAATGGAGATTGAGATGAAGTCCCTTAAAAAGATCATTTTTTTAAATAAAATAGATCTATTAGGTGTATTCACTATAAGTACACATAAAGAAATTACAAATACAAGATAGGACAAAATAATATCATGGCATAATTTAAAAGTAGAAGATTAACCTAAATAATGGAAATTGGGTTAAGAAGTTCCCTTACAAAGATCATTTTTTAAATAAAATAGATCTATTATGTGTATTCACTATAAGTACACATAAAGAAAGTACAAATACAAGATTGGACATAATAATATCATGACATAATTTGAAAGTAGGAGATAAACCCAAAGAACGGAAATTGGGTTAAGAAGTTCCCTTACAAAGATCATTTTTTAAATAAAATAGATCTATTATGTGTATTCACTATAATTACACATAAATAAATTACAATACAAGATTTTACATAATAATATCATGACATAATTTGAAAGTAGGAGATAAACCCAAAGAAAGGAAATTGGGTTAAGAAGTTCCCTTACCTCGTGTCCGACTTGACTCGACCGCTCTTTAACCTCCTGAATAATAAACTAGAGTTAATTTATTTTCTCTTAAGAACCTTTTACATGTTCATTATTCCGTTTATATCACTTATTACCATGTTATGAACATTATGTAATTATTTAAGTTAATAATGGTCATTTTGTCGATCTTTGGTACTTGAGTCAAAAATAACCTTCTTATAATTACAAGTTGTTCATGTGGTGAAATATCTATTATATCCAAAATTATATTCCTGATGTAGATATCATATATATCATATATATCCAGTATATACATGAATTTATAATATTACATAACATTTAGAGGTAAGAAATGAAATGCAACGTTCATGGAGATGGTAAGCCGTACGTACGCTTGAATGCTACTTTCATTTCTATTTTGCATTTAATGGAATGAAATTATAATTATATAAATTTATAACATAATTCCATTATAATATAATGTATAATACCATTTACTCCATCCTTTATACATCCCACATATGGCATTAACGATTCAAATCACTTTGAGGGGGTGGTAGTCCGCACTTCCTAAAATGAAATTATCGTGTTTACCCATAATGGAAATCGTAAAGGTATTCCATAAATGAAAAATATAGAATAATAAGGAATAAAACATAATATATATCATATATAAAAATAGTCTCATCATAATTTCCACCATGAGAGGTGTTATATGAGTGTTGAAGAATCATCATTTCGTGAGGCAGAAATTCGCCATCCACAGAAACAGTATGTTCTTTAACCATTAGATGTAGGTGTGTGTAAGTGTAGCTCGAATCCTTCTTATAAAAACATCCGAGTATATTAAGGATACTGTTGTTTTTACAAAAGAAATTAATAAAAAGATTTTAGGGGGTTGGAGAAGAAAAATAAAACATAAGAACACAAGAGAAAACACTGCCTTTAAAAGGGGTAACTCTTTTTGATTTGAGCTCAAAGGCTTCCTTGGGAAGAATTTTTCCCAAAGTGAGGCTTCCAAGAGTAAGAGAGGGAAGTTGAGAGATTATTTTGGAAGAGGTTGTCCGATCCAAAAGGCTTTGAAGGCGTGAGTAAGGTGGTAGTGGTGGGGGCCTTTTATAAGAGGAGAGGAGGGGCACTCTTCGAAAGTCGTGAAATGTTACTTTATTATATAATGAGTTTCGGATTTTAAATGTCCCACACTTATATATTTCTAGTATAAGGTGATAAGGGTTTGAAATATTCTCATACAATAGGTTTTTGACAAGTGTAAGTCTTATATTTTACATTATCCTTTCATTTTATTTAAATCGTTAATTAATGAGGTAATCGCTGCATCATCATGGTGTCATAAAATATTTAATTTATTTAATGTCTAAAAATTATAAAAAAATATCATGATGTAGGAAATATTTTTTTATTTCCAATGAATATTTATAGTATAAATTTTACCTTATATAACCCCATGTAATAATTGTTTTAGTAAAACAACTCATGTTTGTGACATTTTTATTTTAACATTAAATAAAAAGTTTTTAATGTCATTTTCCTACCAAAGTGGCTCCATGGGGTCCCCAAGTTGACCCATGGATTTTCTTGGTCGGTCATGACTCATCCAATAGGGGTAGTACATGTGTCAAGGTCATTTCATATTATTATAACATTATCTTTACCTTAAATTTCACTAATTACCTTTAATCGCGATTAATTAAACTTAAAAGATACTATTCACCAAAAAAACTTTAATCCCATTGAACCACATTTTACTTCCTAATGAAAACCATGTATGTCGGATTTTTGAAATTCAATTCAAATAAGCGGTAAAGTTTCATTTAAACGAAAAATCAGTTTTTTAACTACCACTTAGTGGTTTCACTATTCATCAAAAATTGAAGTTTTTCAGAACAATGCCAAAATTTCACCCTAAGCTATAATTGATATTCCGAATTCAAAAATGAGGTCTATTTTAAAAAATTCCAAAAATATAAGTTGCATTAATTAATTTTATAATTAATTCCCGTTGTCACAACAAATAGCGTGTTTTTAAGAAACAATATATATCAAAAGATTTACAATTGTTTATGTCCAATTTCAATGTTAAATTAATTATAATGACCACCATTGGATAAAATGGTAAAAATATATTCTAATTACTCTTTCAAACCACTAAATAGTATAATTTATCACTATAAATTATTTTGATTAAAAAAGTTGTTCTAAGTATTTTTCACCATTCATAAAAAATTGGAAGTTCTCAAAAAATACCAAAAATTAAACATAGGCTAATTTCGATATTATAAATCCAAAAATGAAGTCCATTTTGAAATATAAAATTTATATAATTTCAAAAAGTGGGTATTACTATTCATAACTGCTACTTTTGTTGGTCGCGGTGTGTTAGAATTCGAGGTTGCGTACAACACACACTGCTCTATTATTCAAAGAGGAGCGTACCATGGAAGCTTGGGGTGTTACAATTTACCACATCCCTTATTTATATATTTCTATAATATAGTAAGGGTATTTGGTTTATTGTGATTCCTATGTATGGTACTTGGGTGTGTGCTTATGCATAATGAACATGTGGTGGCATATGGTTCTCACCATCTTCAACCACATAAAAAGAATTACCTGACGTATTACTTGGAATTAAAAGTGTCAATGATTGCCTTGAAGAGGTTGAACCATTATCTTTTTGTGGAAAAGTTTTTAGTATAATCTTTTCATAGGATCTTGGATTACATTTTCTCCTAACAAAATGGATCCTAAGGCAGCATCATTGCGTTGACTACAATCAAGAGTTCAACTATGATATAGTTTATACCCTGGAAAAGATAATGTCGTGGTAGAAACTTCAAGAAGAAATGTTTCAGTGCATGTGATAAAAGGGTCTAGTAATTATCATATTTTGATGGGGAACTTCACTTAGATGAACTTGGAAACCAAGCAGCAAAGTGGAGGTACACTATTGGTCAGTATCTAGTTGACTCCTTATTTCATGGTGTTGATTCAATAGAAGCAGCCTAGTGATGATTTGTGTCATCAGTCAATGCAGTTGCTTCATGGTGGTGAGACATTGTGTGATTGGTCATTGTCTCTTGATGGAGTTTTATGATTCATGGGTCACTTTTTGCTGACATTGTATTTGAGGAATGTTCTTGTACAGTTTAGCCACTAGTATTATTGGTCCATTCATCTTCGTGAAAGAAATATGTACTATGGAATGCGTTGATATTTTTGTGGCCAGGAATGAGGTGGGATGTGGATGACTTTTTATTGTGGCGTTACATATGTCAACAGGTGAAAGAAGAGCACTAAAGGCCCTCCGGTTTTCTCTAGCCACTACCCATTCCTACCTAGAAGTGTGTAAATATTTCCATGGAGTTAGAATACATCGAACACCATAGGGAAGGAATGTTGTTTGAGTAGTGATCAGTCATCTAACCAAATCATCTCATTTTATTCTGATTAGATATTCCACTAAAATGGATGAGTTGGTATAGTTGTATGTTGGGAAATAGTGAGTTTTCATGGTGTGTCATCAATAATCATTTCTAATAGGGACCCTCATTTTACTTTATGGTTTTAGGAAGTCCTTCGAAAGGCAATATGGTTACTAGTCAAGTTGAGTATGCCATACCAACCTCAAATGGATGGTCCAACAGAGAGGGAGAATCAGATTTTGGATGACCTGATCTGAGCATGTATGTTGAATATTTGTGGTTTATGGGATTAAAATAGCTTTCAATCCTCAATTCGAATGGGTCCTTTTGAGGTGATTTATAGTCTCTTGTGTCAATTTCACTTATATTGGGAAAATTTGGGTGATACCTCACTATTGGAATGAGCCTTGTGCAAGAGAACTATGATAAAGTCTAGTTGATCAAGAAATGATTGTTGATACATCAGATTCACTAAAAGTCAAATGATGATCAGAGTTGTAAATCTCTAAAGTTTGTGTGGGTGAATGGGTGTTCATGAAAGTGTAAACTCACTTGGATCGTCTTCATTTGGGAAAACAATAAAATCTAATGTCAAGGTATATCAGACCTTTTGAGATTACTGAGAAGATTGGTAGGGTGAAATATTGGTTATACTTTCCTTCATAGTTTAAATAAATTCATTATGGGTTTAATGTGTCCTAGTTTAAGAGGTACTACCCATATTCATCACCTATGCCGGATTGGGAAGATTTAGATTTGGAGCCTAATTTTTCTATATTTGAGAGGATATTGCAGATAATAGATTCTCGGAAAAAAGGGATTTGGGGGAAGTCTATTGCACTGGTCCGTGTTCTTGGGATGAATGGAAATGATGAGCATGAGACCTGGTATCATAAATCAAGGGTTAAGGATGAGTATTTGTTTTTATTCTCTGATCAAATGTTAGGTTGACTTTCTAGGGATGGAAATTTTTCATGGTGGGGAGAATTGTCACATCTGTGTCTTCATTTGGAGCTATTTTTCGATTTATTTATTTTTCTAACACTTTTCTCTTTGGGTTTCCATTTTGTTTTTTGATACATATAGAAATTTTGGCTGAACAGAAGGTGTCGCACAGTTGGTTCATGGTTTGGAAAATTGTGTACCCTTTCCCACGTAACCGTGTGGCCAACTTGTGTTTTTGGACAGTGGCTAATTGCTTGATTCTTGCATGGTTTTTAAACCATGTGTTAAAATAGTGTACTATGTCCTTCTTGGATAGTAAAGGGCGTACAGTTTCGGAATGGTTTGTAAAATTGTGTGGGAAAACCACGTGACTTGTTCAGGTTAATAAAAATTTGATTTTTATCTTTTTACTCCTCAAAATTTTCAACCCTAACCACCCCCCCCCCCCCCAAATAACCCCACTAAGGATTCTATGAAATAGTGACCTATACCTCCTCCCTTGTCACCCTTGGAGCTCCATTATTGAGGTTATTTTTGTGGTATCTCTCCAATATTATTCAAGTAGCTCTCTCATTTCATGGTTTTTCCCTCTTCTCTAGAGTTTATCCTCTTCTCTCTTAGAATATCATATTTCTAGTGGATGGAATAGTCTATTTATGTATTTATCTTGTTCTTCAGTATTTGATCTTGATTTTTATGGTTTAAGATTTCCTTTATATGGTTATCTTGAGGTGTGGTTGAGGTTTAGTACTTTTTATATAAGTTTATACACTTGAGGTAGGTGGTTACATGATTAAATATTATTTGTAGATTTTCATATTCTTTCTTTGAATATTGGTATCATTCTATATATTATTTATAAAGTGTGAAATTTTTTTAAAGGATTAAACATTCATTTATGGTAAAAATTGGTTTCCAGATGAAGTGGGTTATATTACATGTGTATATTTTGTTTTCTTCATTGGTTTCTTCTTATAGGTGTATGATAAAATGTGTAAGTGGTGTGAAAAATATTATGAAATGATTTTGGTGTGATTTTAGATTTTAATGTAGTTTGATTGTGGAAATTTTAATTTATTGTCTATTTTTATATTATTAGTCATTTTTATGTGAATTTTTGTGATCCTTATGTCATGTGAAATAAAAATTGATCATGGAGGGAAAATTGGGTAACCAGGTGAGAAGATAAGGACTAGTTTTCTTGTTTACTGAGAAGTGGATTAGCCCAAATTGATCTAGTAGGAATGATGATTACAACACTGATTAAATTATAATGATTATTTCAGACCACTAGGCATGTGGGATGTACCATCCTAGTGGATCATGCATGAAAATGTTGTTGGTTGTGGTTGATTTACTAGGTTTCCTTGAGATATAATGTACCTATTATCCCATTTGAGCAAGTTCTTATAGGTTTTTTCTATAACATAGTTATCTCTTGTGATATTATAATTATCATCACATACGGTCCACCTTGGGATTTATTTTAGTATAATAGATTTTTCATCTTTCAAAATGGTTCTTCTTTTCAGATTTTTTTTATTTAAAAAAAATATCTTATTAGAAAATGCCTCTATTTTTTCGTTTATAAAACGTGCATGTTGATTTTTCTTATAATTCTTTGGAATGGAATAACATTTACTGGGTGGAAACCTACTAGGATTTGTAACACACCATACATACACCTTTGGTTATATGTAGACTTGGTTATGTTTGACTCAGATAAAGAAAATATGTACCGTGATTGTTGCTTAGGTTTCTAGTGGCCTTCCCCTTGCAGGTGTTATTGGTGGTGTCTTGAAGATGAGGCTTCACTTTTTTCATGGTGTTTTTCAGATATTTTTTTTGTTCAATTTTATGTTTTTACCCTTTGGGTTTTGTTTAAATGTTGTAAACATTGAATCTGAAAAATTTTATCGAATTTTTTGTTATGATTATTAATATTTGGTTAATTTATTCTAATTGGATTTTTATGATTAATTACTTGGGTAAAATTGTTCCCAAGTTTCATTTTTGATACCCAATAACTTTTTTCCAACCTGTGGGGATCGAGAACACCCATTGGGCCATGCCATGGTCTATGTCAGGTGTCAGGTGTCAAGTGTTGGGTTGGATATCACTCCGACATGGTTCATGAAAATTACCATGATATAAATATCATATATTTTAATTATATAAGTATTTATAATAATATACAAGAGATATAAATATAAAATTAAATACATCATTAATGGAGACAATAGTTTATACATTCTCATGAACGTTGTTTCCATTTTCTTTTCGTATTGAAAGAATGAAATTAATTGAAATATATGTATATATATAGTATAATTCCAGTAAAATTATTATTTCATTTATATAATATGAATTCCCTAAATCCATCCTTATTATATTTCATGTAATGTGTGAACTAATCACATTACTTTGAGGAGGAGGCAGTCCACACATCCACAAACAAAGTTATCGTATTTACACAAAATGGAATGATTGAATGTATCTGTTGAAAAATAATTCTAAAATCATAAATAAATCATATATATCATATATATCATATAAAAATGTAAATTCTATCATTATTATCAACCTTGAAAGGTTTCAATTTAAGAACGAATGACATTAGTTTGTGAGGCGATAGTCCATCGTACACACGAATGATGATTGTGTATCCCCTTTGATGGAAGTTTGTGTGAGTGTAGGTATATACCTTGAGATAAAAATATATCAGTATATATAGGATACTTATGTTATTATATAAACATTAAATAAAAAATTTAATTGTTTAAAGGAATAAATAAAACAAAAACATTCAATGATGAACGTTACCTCTCTTTGGGTATCTCTTTTTGATTTTCACAAAATGACTTATTTGGTCGGATTTCGGCCAAAATTAAGTCCTCTTGGATTAATGGAGGGAATATGGTAATAGATTTGGACTATTTTTGGTGGAATCCAATAGATTCTGAATTGTGATGAAAAGAGAATAAGAGGTTCCCTTTTATAAGAGAGGGGAGGTGTACCTTTTGGAATTTTACAAGAGATTAATTTATAATAAATAAAATCTTGATCCAAATACCTCAAAATTTAAATGTATTAGAAGATAATGTGGGATAGGGTGATGAAACCATCAATACAATTGATTTTATACTGTTTTTTTTGTAATTTTAAACCTTATCATTTTTAATAATGCTAAGTTAACCTATTATAATTATAACTAGGGTAACAACTTTTTCAATATTAAAAGGTCAATATTTTTATTTATAATGTTCCAATTGAACTATAAATGTCAATTAATGATATATCATAACACTATTTATTCCCTTTATCCTTTTTTAGTATTTTTTATGATTTTTAACTAATTTAATAATATATTATTTTCATAAAATATCATTAGTGTCAATTTTGACAATATTCATTACATTCACTTTATAAAAATCAAAACTGCAAGATGACCTCAAAAAAATTGATCTAATAAACCCCAAATATATCATATTAACCTCAAAAATTCATGTATCACCTTATATAATTCAAATTATATCTCTTTTAATATTTTTAATATTACTTAATTGAGTTTTTCATTAATTAATTAAATATCGCATCATCATTGTGTAATTATTTATCATAATTATTTATTCACTAAAAATTAAAAATCAATTCCCATTATATAGATAAACCTTATATATTTCTTAGGGATATATTTATATATATATATATATATATTATCTTCTATTTAACCACATATTAAATATATTATACTTATTAAAAGTAAGAGTGTGACATTTTTCCACTCTCTTTGATTTTTATAATATACATATCATTTTCTTGAAAAAGTGTTTATTAAATTATTAAAATTCAACAAATATGCATTGAGGGTAAAATTAAGATCATAAAATAACATTATTACAGGTGTTAGTTTAATTTTATAATATTTATAATATTATTAATACCCTTAATTATGAGTTTTAACCTTAACTATTGTAATAAAAAATACTAAAGATATTATTCATATTTCCAAAGATAAAAGGGTCATATTTACTAAATTTTTACATTATTATTACAAATATGGAATCCATTTTTTAAAATTAAAAAAATTAATGGATCAAATTCATTTAAAGTTAATCTCATAGACAGAATGAGAAAATGAATTTTTAATGTGAAACCATTCAAAAGATCAAAATGTTTGTATATCCAAATCCAATGTACAATTTATTCAAACAACCCACATAATATTAAATGATAAAATAATTTATCTAATTTATCTTTTAAACTAATAAAAAAATATAATTTAAAACTATAAATTATTTAGATGAAAATGTTGTTTTTAATTATAATTTAAGATTTTTTCACTATTTATCAAGACCTGAAAGTTATCAGAAATATAAAAAATTTAAATAACGTAAATTTTGATATAAAAATATAAAATAACAAGTTTATTTTTTAAAATATAATTTTTAAAGGTGTAAAAATTTAGTTGTAAGACAAGTCCCCTTTGAAAGGTGATAAACTGCTTTTGGAAATAATACAGTTTTCAAGCATAAAACATGATTTATTTTTATAACATGAGTAGAAAACACATAGGATTAATGTTTTACATTCTATTGAATATTTATTTTATTAATATAATCTGAAAATAGTGATTTTTTATTAATTAGTATAAAACACAATTTTTCTCATTTAAATTATTTTTCATAAAAACATTTCCTTTTATTTCAAAAACAGTTTTATTTTAATATATAAGTAATTGGTCACCAAATAATTAATTATATATTTGTGTGTATAAACGGTATTTTTATAATTTAGTTAATAATGTGAATACCCTCCATTATAATGAATTTATTATATTTGTCTTGTTTAAATAATTATAATAATAAAATGATTTTTTGTAATAACTCAGTGTTTCATGCAATGAAAGTTAATATGGAATTTCATGTACCACAATATTAACATGGTGAATAATTCTATGAAAGATATTCAAGAAATCATATTCTTTAAAAAATAAAATTCTTAAAAATCCAGGGTTGTTATGTACAACACAAACCATAAATGGTCCAATGTGTTTTCCCCCTAGATAAATGGATATTTTATCCTCCTCTAGATAAACAAACCATTAGTGAAGTATCATGATCATACAACTTTAATATTTTATTTCTATCAAGCTACATGATTATTTCATTTTTTTGGGATCACTTGAATTAATGAATTTACAAGCTTTCAAGATAGAACTAAACTAAAATGGATTGTTTATAAAAAATATCTGAGACATGGTTAATCAATTATGTAAATACACTTAATATTAACATGCATGAAATAAAGATTATTATTATAAATTTACACATAAAGATAAAATATCTCAATTATATATATTAATTCGATATATTCTTCCACTACATAATTTAAAATCAAAAAATAGTTCAAAGAGCTTGACAAGAAAATGTTGGGGTGATATCAATTATCAGGGAATTATAACTTGATGTTTTATGTTGACTAAACATATTTCCCATCTAGGTTTGACTACCCAAGGAATAAATAGTGTAAATAATAATAAAAGGTTTAGAAAATAAAATTTTAGGATTTTAGGATTAGTGAGTCCACTCAAAATGTCAAATAATTTTTAGGTAATGAATTTTGAATTTGCAATGCCAACCTAAACCCCTTCAAATTGCTTGACTGGACAAAGTTTGGTGTGAAGATAAGGGGAATATGGATACTTTCATCTAGAAAGTCTAAGAAAAAATATATTTTGAATCCAATGGTGATGGATATTGGGTTTTGATAAATTAGTATGATATTAATAAAAAAATTTATTTGTATAATTTTATCTAATAAAGTAATAAAATTATTCTCTTTTTATTTTTAGTAATGGTGATAAATATGACTAAAAACATATTACTTTGATCCATACATGAGAAGGATAAACTTCTCACCAGAAAAAATCCCCATGTGTGGAAAATGAACTTATGTGTTATCCTCCTCTATGAAATAAGAGTGTATATGTTGGAAGGACCTATTCCTTGAGAACTTGGTAAAGAGGCTAGTGAGGATAACATATCTCTCTTTTAGAAACATTTGAACAATTATACATATGTTCAATGTTTAATGTTATCATTCATTAATAATTATATTCTAAGTAAACATGAGTACATGGATTCATATAGTATGATGTCTCACCAAAATGATCTCTATCAACAGAATGTGAGGAAATAGTGACACAAAATATCTTATTCTTTATTTACAAATAATTTTGGGGAGTTGAAACCAGATGTGATTCATGATATCAGCCTTATTTTCTATAATGAAAGACTATACATATGATGGATTAAATTTGCAATTTAGTTTCTCATATATCTCATACTTTATTCACTACCCAAGTCCTTCTCTAGTCTTACTATTAATTATTACATGATTGATAATGAGAAGAGTTTTTCATAATTTATTATTCTAATTATCCATGTGGACAAGGACACAGGGAGTGAAAAAATTACATTCCTTATGGTGTTTAAGAAGTGTAAGAACAAAGATAAGGGGCCCAAGTATCAGAAGAAGTATAAATCTCCTAATCACCCTCCTTCCAAGAAGAAGAAGATTTAGAGGTAGGTAAATGAATATGAGGTAGTATGCTTTTCATGAGGTGTACACGGCTACTAGAAGAGGAACTACACCCAATAAAAAAGGAAGCTAAAGGTGTTTTCATTATCATCTGTAATGTTTCAATATCAAAACATTGGGTATTAGATAAACTTTTTGGTTCTCACATCTATTTCTTAATATAGCAACCATGTAGATTCTAAGAGATTTCAAGAGGAGAGGTGGATTTGCGAGCTATAAATGGTGTGAATATGGAATCTCTATCCATTTAAGACTACCAAATTTCATTACCAGTAGGAATGATATTGGTTTTATGAGACTTTTATTATAAACCAACTATTACCCAGACATAATTTTTATATTCTTTTATGATACAAAGGGTTTTATTTTCAAATTTAGAAATAAAAGTTGTTTCTTTTAAAATGAAATCATGTTATGGTATGGAATTTTTAAATAATGGTATTTATGTATTAAATTATGAAAACCAATTATTGTAAATAGATAACTAATCATGTTTTCATGAGTTTTATAATACCCCGCTATGGAATCACCATCTTGGAAATGTAAACAAGAATTGTTTGAAAAAGAACTATCATGATTGTTATTTAGAATATTTTGAGCTAAAACAACTTGAAATATTCCATACTTTTATATAAGGAAAATGACCAAATGACCATTTGGATGGAAAGGTGAAATGAGAATTGAGCTTTTAGGATTGGTATACACTGATATGTGAGGACCATTTCTAGTAGAAGCTATAGGTGGGTATTATTATTTATAACATTTACTGATGACTTTATTAGATATTTATTTGTATACATGGTGAGGTTTATGTTTGAGTCCTTCATAAAATTCAACTAATTTGATAATTAAGTAGAGAAACAGCCTATAAAGAAGATAAATTAGCTTTGATTAGATTGAGGTGTTGAAAATAGTAACCACGAGTTAATCGAATTTTTATGGGATTTTGGGATTTCTTCTCAACTCAATCCACCTTACCCTCTAAAGAGGAATGTTGTTAGTGAGTGGTGGAATCAAACCTTATTAGATATGTTAATGTCAATGATGATTCATTCATATCATCCATTATAAATTTGGGGATGTACATTAAAAACATTGGCATACACACTAAATTGAATACTAAATAAAGTGAAGAATGGAAATTCCCATCATGTTATGGAGTAAAAAGAAACTCATTTTGTCGCATACACATGTATAGGGTTGAATGGTGTTTTTTAAGGCCTTATCATGAAATAAAATAGCACGACATGGGAAAACATATATATTTATAAGTTATACTAAAGAAAAAGGGATAATACCAATAAAAACCCTCATAAAAGAAAGGGACAGTCACCAGAGAAGTGGTTCTTCTTGACAGGGAGAGCATAATCAAGAAGGGTAGTGGGACAAAAATTTAATTTTATGAAGTTTATGTTCAAGATACACAAGAGTTGGAATAGGAATAGATTCCATAGATCCCCATAGAATAATTATCTTGTGAATCATAAGTACTTCATAGAAGAACCAAAGAGGTAAAAGAAACACAGAGATATGGTTTTCTAGAACCTGAAGTCGGAGACTCATTATTGGTTGACAATGAGGAACTTCCCTCCTAGAAATCAGTAGTAGGGAGATTAGGAATTTGTAAGATAGAAAGAAGGAATGAATTTTGAAATGGATTTTGTGTATTGGAACCATGTTTGGGTTCTTGTTGATATGATATTTGATGTAAATTCTATAGGGTAAAAATGGTAATTCAAGAGAAAACTAGACATAGAAGTTAAAGTAAATACCTACAAAAAAAAGAAAGTTGATAAAGGTTTTAAAGATAATTAATAAATTGATTATAATGAAACATTTTCACCAGTTTTCATGTTTACAAAAATCAGAATCATACTTAATATATAATCTTACCATGATGATTGGGTGTTGAATGTGGGTATGAATGATTAAAACAACATCCCAATTGGATCTTGTTTCATTGTTAAAAAAACACGTTTCTATCCCTCTTCCATTGCAATGTATGAAAAAAAATTAATCATGCATGAGAAATAGATATTTTAATTGATTCACCTCCACAAGGATATGTCCAAGGATCGTACAATGGAGATGTAATGATATAAAAAACCCACTAAGGATCCCTGAAAAATGACATGGTTTTTGCTAGATCATTTCTATGCCCATGCTCGCGGCCTTTACAAGATTTAGTGTCTACTCACTACATTCTTAGGGGTCACTCCCCATGTCTCTTTCTCTAGGTCACTGTTGGTGGAGGGAATTACCATCTTCCTCTTCCTTCGCTCAATGATCTTCGAAATAATCCACTCATAGTTTATGTACTTTTAGGTCCAATCGTTTTCATGAAAGAATGCATCCTCAACTATATATAGATGCTATGATGATGTCCCTTTTCACCCAAAGATGAAATCCACTTTTTCACGTACTATTAGTTAGTGGAAATTGTTTTCATGGACTATTTATGTCCCTTCGAAAACAACATTTCTTCCTTTTCATATTGACTCTATGTACTACCTCCACATACCATCTCTTCATACCAGTTTTGTGAACTATATCCATAAATTTCCTCCATATATAACCTCTATGAACTGCATCCCCTTCTATGGAATTCCTTCTTTCACTGATTTCTTCTTCTATATACCAATTATTCTTCTGCAGACCAACTCCTCCTCCATAGACCACATTCCTTTGCGAGCTACATATACCTACAAAAATACTTTCACAGACTATCCTTGTGAACTTCCTCTCCTTCACGGAATCCCTCGTGAACTCACTTAGCCAAATTTATTTCAGACCACAGATGTTCTATAATGAAAATATCTCTATGTAATGAGGTATTAGAGTTCCTTAAATAATAAAATAGATTTGAAAATATCACAAATCTATTTTACCCAAACATTGAATGTTGTATAGCTTACACCACATAGTGTGTATCTCCTACAAACTCCAATCATATTGTGTAGAATTTTCTCAACGAGGTACATGTTACGTCTTCGATACTTTGTGATGGCCAATATTTTCTTTGAAAAAATCCCTTTAGAGCTACATAAATCACTTCCTCACTTTCACAATTCATGATCCATCCCGCATACCATAAACCTTTATCCAACAACTTTCCTACCATGATCCATTTTCCTTACACGGTTTGCATACCGTGCTTTGCAGTCCGTATAACATTACTTATTGGGAAACCTATACTTTTATAATATTTCTTTTCCATTCCACAAACTCTTTTATAGATATAAATTCATTTTCCAAAAACCACACACCTAATTTTGAGCCCCAAAATTTTTCAGACCTAGGGAAAATATGCCACCTTTAAAACTCTCCTCCATAAAACACCAACCATACTCATTCATGATCATCTGGATTTTTTCAACATACACAAGGACACCCAGAAACTCTAAGAGGACACCTTGAGGGATTTTGTCCCAAAAATATCCCCCTTTGAGTTTGTTGAAAACTCTTCATAATTTCATACCATGTTAAAGCTCCATCCATCTACAACCATCATTTGCTTCTTGTGATTAAGATATAGATCAAGGATTTACTCATCACATACTCTAAGACCACAAGAGCCATGCTTGGAAAGAGAAACAAGAGTAACATGTAAATTTCCTCAATGAATCAATTTATTTTTAAACCACTCAACTACTTTCATTACGAACCTCATCTCCCATGATATATATCCTTTGATTGATCACTTATATCATATTCAGATTTAATACTCCCCATGTCTCACTAGTCCCCCTTTTATCATCTCCCTCTATCATGATTAATATATTCCTCCCTTTTTACAGATATAATTTCTCCCTGTTTTTTGAGGAACCCAAATTTTGAGGTCTGTAATAGAGTAAAGAACACAAATTAACACATTATTGAAAAACACACCATACCTTAGGGAGAGGGGGGAGGGCACATTCATTCTTTTTCAAGTGTAGGGAGTCGACTGAACTATTAGATCTATTTGATGTCTTTAAAATGATTCTTTTGGTAAGTCCTATATCAAAATTTCTACAACCATTTCTTCTATGGAAACATACTCTAACTTCACAAGCCCTTGATCCACCTTCCCCTTAATTAAATATAACTTGATTTCAATTCACTTTTTCCATAACTGATGAACCAGGTTTTTTCAAAGATATATAACACTTGAATTATCATAACAGATTTCAATCATAGACATCACTTCAACTCCAATATCCTCAAGTTTCTACTTCATCCAGAATAACTATGTGCATGTTTGAAGAGACACAATATATTCAACTTCTACAGTGCTCAATGAAATGAAATATTATTTCTTTCATATCCAAGAAATAAATAATCCACCAAGATAGAATGCACCACCTAATGTTGATTTCCTATCAACCACTAAACAGGACCAATATACATCAGTATAGCCCGATAACTCTTTCCGAGATTTTTCATTATAAATCAAACCAAAATCCATTGTTCCCTAGATATATCAAAGTATTATTTTCCCTGTAATAAAGTGGGTTTATTTGGGATTTCTTTGATACCATGTTTCTTGGCATGTGGAAAAAACAATATCAGATCTTGTTATAGTCCAGTATAGTAGCCAGATAATAATTATCATGTATTCTATAATGTCAATTGAATTTCCTTCATCATCCCATGATAGTTTTAACCAGGTAGCTATCAGAGTATTCATCTTCTTGTAATTATCCATTCAAAATAACCTTATAACCTCTTTGGAATATTTGGATTGGGAAATGAATGTGCCATTATTTATTTATGTCATATGTAAACCATGGTAAAAAATTTATTCATATATCATTGACATTTCAAATTCACTTTTCAAGAATTTGGAAATTTTCTTGAACTGAGATTCATCTAATCCACCAAAGATTATGTCATTGATATATACTAGCACTATCATCCTTTGATTACTGTCATGGTTGACATATAGATTGTATTCAAATCCACAATGTTGAAAACTCAGCTTCTTCAAAAACTATTCTATCCTTGAATACCAAGATCCTAGTGCTTTATTAAAACTATATAAAGCCTTATTTAGCTGAAAAACTTTCTTCTCATCTTCATGAATGAGAATACCATCTATATGTTCAATGTAAACTTATTATTCTAGAACCCCATTCATAAATACTGACTTTATGTCCATCTAGAAAACTTTGAACATTCTTTTCACTACTATGGCCAAGAATAATATGATTTTCTATAGCCTTGCAATAGGTGAAAATGTCTTGTCAACAGAAATTCCCTCTATCTGAGAATACTCTTTTCACACTATTCATGCTTTCCTTATTCAATTTTCCATCTTCATTCATCGTTTTATAAAAGACACATTTCATCCAAATGACATTCTTATTTATTGGCCTCAAAACAATCTTCCATGTCTGATTCTTCTTAGTTTGGTCAAGCTCTCCATTCATATCCTGAACACAATTCTCATATTTAGCTACTTCATTAAACAAATTAAGCTCTACCTTTAATAAGTATGATTATTGTTGTAGATTCTTCATCCTCCTTGTCTGTATTGGAGCTATATGATCACAAATTATGTTCATTATATCAATTTTGGATCTTCTATTATGTATTTGTACAGATATAGAATTGTGATCATCCTTTTCATTATTTAAATTTTCTTCTGAATCAACATATATTAGTAGAGAATCCTCATATCTTCTTATATCTTCATCACTATCCTTCCAAAACATATCATGTCTTTGCTGAATATTTTTCTCATTATTTACTATAGTTACATCATGGCTTTCAAAAACCATTCCTAGCCTCTTATTGAAGCATTTATATTCTTTTCCTTTCATTGAGTAGCCAATAAATATACCTTCATCTCCACAAGATTCAAACTTCCTATGTTTCTCCATATTTTTAATGAAACACTTACTTATTAATACTTAAAATTACATCAATTTTGGATTATTTCCATACCATAGCTCATATATATTCATCACTTATTTTTGACACAATAAAGATATATTTTATTTGTAAACTTATGTCATTACTTCTTCTTTCCACAACATCTCTGGTGGGTCTTTCTCCCTGAGAATTGTTCTATCCTTATTATTGATAATTTTGTTTCATCTCTCAAAAACTCCATTTTAGTATAGAGTTATCACTACTAAAACATGATTCCTTATCCCATGTTTCTCATGATAATACTCCACTTGGATATTTGTGAACTCGATTCCATTATATGTTCTTATCTTCTAGAATTTCTGACCTAGAATCTTTCCAACTTCTCATGGATATCTTATAATGCAACTAAACACCATAGACTTGTGGGTGATTATTGATACCCACACCATTCTACTAAAATATTCAATAGAGAGAACATAGTATCTCCTCCCATTAATAGCTCTTGGTGAAATTGTTTCTCACACATTAATATGAACCAACTCAAGAAATTTTTTTGACCTATTCACTATTTCATTATATATATTACAAATGATATTTCCTTATTGAATGTCATCACATGTATGGGTATGATCAAATGATAATCTAGGGATATCTTGAGTAGCATCGTATTTAACTAGATCATCCTAGGAAATTTGGCTCAAGTGGCCATGATTTTTATGCCATAACTTCTTTTCTTCTTCCTCTTAAAGAAAGAACATATCTTCTTCTCCACTAACAAGACAGATATTTCCTTTTGTTTGATTTCCCTACAAAAAATTACACCATCTTATTCCATGATGACACATAATTTCTTTGAAAATCTTATAGAATTTCTTGAGTCACATAGTTGACTGACACTAAGAATGTTTCATCGGATACCCTCAAAAACTAAGACATCAAAATGTCACTTGTATTTTCCCCAAAACCTAGATTTTCCTGAGGCAATGATCTTCAAGCCTTCATCATATCAAAATCTTATTATACGTTCCTTATCGTACCTGATTCAGGTCACTAGATCCTTGGTACCTATCATATTAGAGGTGTATCCAGTATCAAAAATCCTTATTCCAGTGTGATCTGATGCTTTAAAATAAATATCTACAACCACTGCTTGTCCAACTATCTTTTTATTTTTCATCAATGTTTTTGACTTTGTACCCGGTATGGATTGATAATCTTGATATTCCTTAAAGTATGATAGAAAAGTTTCATCTTGTAGAGATGTGAATTTATTTTTTATTTTCATCTCATTTGATGATACTTTTAGCTAATACTTATGGATACATTCATTAGGTTTTGGATAATTTCTCTATATTATGATAAGATATGTATTTCCATGTACCAAAATCCCCCAAACCTAAAATAGTGACCATCAAATGATGTACTGGAATATTGATCCCTGTATTGATGCCTCTGTTGGTCTTTTCCCTTTGATACCTCTTTTTAATTAAACAAAAAAAATTTGAGTGTCCCATATTTCCACAAAAATATAATCTAATGTGGCATGAAATACTATGTCTTAATAATGCACTACTGATTCTCCCATGGGATCTATGAGTCTTTTGGTTCCGAATCGTACACAAATCAATCATTAACCTCAAAGTGGAATCTTGGGGTCTAACTCCAACCATTACTAATTTATTTTTGTGATCAAGCCATATACCACCTGTATAATTCTGATCAATCATTATCCTTTCCTAACACTCCTTTTTAAAATTTATTGGGATTCTAAATTCTACATTTCCTTTTTTCATTACCTGTGTGTCTTTCTTTTCTAGAATCAATAGTTTCTCCTCATCTTAAATTGTTATTCACATATTGACAACTTCCTCTTTAAGATCTTCGATACGTTTGATTTGATATTTTCAAGTATTAGTCAAACTATCAATCTAACTTTTTTATCTTCAATTATGAATGTGTACTCAACTAAATTTTCTGATATTTCTGGTATTGAAGACTTCAGTTTTTTAATTTCAGCAAACATCTCAGACTTCTCCACTTCTTATAGCTGCAGATAAAGTTTTTCATCACCAACCACATTGTTAGATTTCTTTATTGTGGCTCTCCAATCATCTATGTATTCAAGATCATCTTATAATTCAGCCTGAAGGTCAATTATTCCTTCTAATTCTCCCACATCACTATCGCTTTCTTCCTTTGTTTAGGAATTTCCCACAACTACCACCATATCATCTGCTTTCGAATCCTTACAATCCTCCAACTTGTATGCCTCATATTTGTATGAACTTTCATCTACTTTTGAAAGTAGATTCTCCTTTTTGAAGAAATTTTTTTTCACTTCTCTGGCCTTTCACAGGCTAAATACTTTTTCTAGGGAATTTCATCATTTTCTTCATTGTTATCTCTAGTATTATTAGGAAACTTTTCTACAAAATGTCTAATATTTCCACATTTGAAGCAGAAAGTGGATGTTTACCTTTGAACATTCCTATTCCACATTTTTGATTTTAAGAGATAAATGACATGAAATCATACAAATTAACTTCCTCTTAACTATATTCAATAGATATCTTCTTCATGGCCTTAAATTACACATCATTAGACTTTCCCTTTTCCAAAGCATCATTATCATCATTTGTCATTTCATATAAAATAAGATTATTATGCATGTTATCCAATGTCAACTCATTCGTATCTTTATCTTACAATACAGAAACCTTTAGATTAAACTAATATGGAAGTTTTCTCAAGATACTCTTGATAAACATTATATATTAAACAAATTCTCTGAGACCGCTCATGTCTTTCATGGCCACATATGTTTGATTAAGGAATGTATCAACAGACATAGTAGGGTGTATTCTGAGATCCTCATATTTGTTCCATAGAACATAAAAATTTTCTTCTCTCACTTTTGAGTCAAATTCATAAATGTTCAATATATTTTCCCATATACCATGTGATGTTTCTCATGACATCACCTTTGTATAGATTTATTTGGATAGGGATCCCCCTAAATAATTATTCCATTTAGCATCACCATCCATTTCCCTCCTATCAGATTCTGATAAATCAATACTATCAATATTGGATAATATTCCATGAAAATCTATTGTAAAGACATCCATTCATAATTATCAGATGTGGCGCTTCATCTAATTCTTCCATAATTGAAAATAGATTCCACAAATGATCAAAATCTATTTTTGATTAAAAACCTCCATTTATTCTACTGAGAGAGAACCATTGAATTTCAACGTTTCACTCGGATACAAATTGTTAGACAAATTATTTTCAATACCCTAATAAGTGGGTGAATCCAGATATGACAAATTAAAACAACTTCCCCTTCATATCTTGTTTCGTTGTTAAGAAAAACACTTTTCTCTCTCTATCTCTCTCTCGTGGGGAAATTTATGAACATAATTTAAATCATGCATGAGAGACAGTAATTTTACTTGGATCATCCACATTGGGATATGTCCAATGAAAATAAAATGCTGATGTTTCAATGTACCACATCCACTAAGGTTCACTGATAAATTACAAGGATAAAACTACATCCCTTCTATGCACAGGCTCACTGCCTTTATAAGATTTTGTTTTTACCCACTACATTCCCAATGGTCGCTCCTTATGTCACTTTTTATGGCTCACAAATGATAGAAAGGGTCTCCATCTTTCTATTACATTGTGCACTGCTCTTGTAAGGGATTCACTCATATAATGAACATGTAGGTATCTTAATTTTCATGAATGTGTGTATCCCCAACTATAGGTAGATACTTTTTTGAAGTCCCTTTTTTACTCTTAAATGAAATCCACTTTTCCCCATAATGTTAGTTAGTGTAAATTTCATTCCTAAAAAATTTAAGTCCCTTTCAAACTTCCTTTCTTCCTCTACGTACTTCCTCCACGTAACGCCTATGTGAACCGCCTCTGTGTACCACCTCTGCATACCGCCTCCGCGAACTACACCCACTTCTGTGGAATTCCTTCCTTTTTAGACTGCTTCTTCTGCATAAAACTTATTCTTCTATGTAACAACTCCTCCTACATGAACCAATTTCCCTTTCATGATAAAAATCCCCATAAAAACGCATTCATGTACTGTTCATGTGAACCTCCTCTCCTTCACGGAATCCCCCATGAACTCACTTAGATGAATTTCTTCCATAGCACATATGTTTTCTAATTAAAATCACTCTATGTAATGATGGGATTAGTGCTCCTTATATAGGAAAATATATCTAAAAATATCTCTAATATGTTTTATTAAAACATTATATATGATACATCCTTCACCGCATATTATTTATCTCCCACGAATAACATTCATCTTGTGTACTATTTTATGTACACAATCTGTGTAGTATCTTCAATCCATTGAGGCATCTGATCTTTTCAATGAACGAATCCCTTCATAGATCCATAAATTACTGCCTCACTTACAAAAATAAAGATCCATCCTACGTACTACAAGCCTTCAATGAACAACTTTCCTCCAATGAACCATTTTCTCTAGGATGTCTATGTACTGTGCTTCGTGGTCCGCATAGTGTTTTTATACAGAAAACCTAGACTTTTCCAATTTTCCGTTCCTATTCTAAAAACTCCTTTTGGGAAATATCTTCATTTTACAAAAACCAAACTCATGGTTTTGAGGCCCAAAAATTTTGAAAACAACGGGAAACAAGGCCACCTGAAAACCTACTTTGGAAAACACCAGTCATACTCATTCATGGCCATCTAGATTTTGTCATTAAACACAATCACACCAAAAAAACCAAGCTGACATGTTGAGGTATTTTTTTACAAACACTTTCACTAATAGGAACCTTCCAGAAGTTGTCTATATCAAAAAAATGGAATGGATTTTTTACTCCTGGTTATGCTAAAAATATTTTCAAGTTGTATAGGTACATTTATTAATTTTAAGAAATAATCCAAGTCATGGAACATTTGATTCGACAAATCTATAAAAGAATTTTATTTCATTAAGAATGAATGCAATCCATGTATGTATAAATGTTTTAGTGGGAATAAATTTGTTATACTAGTAGTATATGTTAATGATACATAACATATTAGAAGTGACATAATTGCCTTACATTCCGTTAATTACTGGTTAAATAAGTGTCTCTCCCTAAAGGACATAGGTGAAGTAGCCTATATTCTAGGGATCAAGACAATTTTTGATATCCAAGAGGCTCTTTGGACTATGTCAAGGTACAAACATTGACCAAATAATAAAGAGATTTACTATAGAAAATCCAAGATGGGATTATTTCTAGTTTCACATGGTATATATCTTTTTTTTAATGTGTCCTTGTTCATAATAGGAGAAAGGTACAATGAGTAATATTAAACACACATCAGTGAAAGGATCAATCATGTATGCCATGTTATATACTAGACATGATTTTTCCTATGCATTGAGCATGGTAAAAAGATATCTAGATAATATAGGATAATAGTAATGGTATTATATTAAGGATATAATTAAATACCTAAGAAGAACTAGGGATATATTCTTGGTACATGGAATAGATGAAGAGCTATTTATCAGAGTCTGTATTGATGATAGTTTTTGAATAGATCGGAATGATCTGAATTCATAGTTAGGATATGTTTTCTATCTCAACTGAATAGCTATGATATGGAAGAGTTAAAAGTAGCCAGTTTTCACTAATTCTACAGTGGATTTTGAGTATAGAGTGGTATTTAATTTTTCCCAAGAATATGTTTGTATACAAAACATTTTCCAGCATAAATATGTGGTACCTAGAAGAAAATACCTTACCACATTATATTGTGATAATACTACAGTGGTGGATCTTTCAAAATACTAAAGGTCACACCAATGAACAAAGAACATACTCTATAAGTATTTCCACTTGAGGGATTTTCATTAGAGGTGAGGAGTTGTAATAAGAAGATTTCCCATATAAGAAAACATGTAAGACCCCTTTAATAAAGAGTTGTATTAGTAGAATAATTTGTAATATGTGAGAGCTAATTAAATTAAGGTTGTTTGTAGTTGGATCTAGTGATAGTGGGAGTCTGTTAGAGTTAGTTCCCTAAAAAAATATTCTTGACACATTATGATAAAATTTATTAATATTATATAATATTAATAAAATTTTGATTATATCCAGATTTTTCTTCTTTGTAACATAGTATGTGATAATTTCACAGGATTAGTTGTCACACTAAAAGGTCATAGTCATTACCAACTATGATGGGAACCTAGATGTACCACAATGGTATTATGGAATCTATGTTCTATTCTATGATTAAATCATTTAAAGAACATAAATGATGTAGGATATCAGGGGTGGAGACTCATAGGGATTTGAAGAAATTTCTCATGCTCTTATCCCTTTGTAATCTCTAGTGTGTGATACTTTGAGAACAAATCCCTCTAGTAGGAAGTCCAAATTTATATGTGTCATTGGATGTTCCTATTTGTGGATGTGTGTATTATTCCTTAAACTTTAAGATTATTCTTCAATGAGCATTATAATTCATGTACTTTTATGTTTTGATGAAAACTATGAGTAAATATGTTTTTTGTTTAGTCGGAAACGTTAGGTGTTTCATGATTAATATTTCATTAATGAGTAATGTCAGAAAGGATTGGTACCTTATATTCTTTAACAAAAGTTGATATTTCAATCCCTTTAATGGAAATGATATAGCCCAAAAAAATTCATGGGCATGGTGTTATAAAGGAATATTTTATTTCCATAAAATCAAAGAATGATACATCGAGCACATAGGTTGATGGCACCAGCATGCAACCTGCTTGATTAGTGATATCATGATAAAGGGATTATAATACACAGTAAGCATTTGTATGTAGTATGATATCATTAAATCATTAAATTATTTCTATATGGTTGTCTTGGAATATAGATATTATAAACTTGGAGTTTAGAATGTTTCTCCTAATGACACTAGTAAAGCGGCCTAGAGGGTCACACACAATGTGTATCTAGAATATTAATTAATTAATATTATTATTTATTCTTCAACATGTTGAATTAATATTATTTCTAGTACATAGATTCATAATTATTCATGTTCTATTCATCACATATATTTCATAACCAGTAATTTAATAGAATATTATATGAGCATAATATATAATAAATATTAATTTATTATCTAGTGAATAAAATATTCATTTATTTATATGCGAATAATTCAGTGATTTTTATTTTTTATAAAAAAATCATTATTCAAGGACCGATAAATATTGTGGAGGAATGGTAGACATATTCTAATGGTCTAGTGAGAAATAATATATATTTATTATTATTTGAATAAATAATATTTAATTTAATTCACGAGTTTAGAACATGTCAAGAAATGATAATAATATTATTACTATAGAAATGGGGCTCTGTGAGGATTATGGAAATAATAAGGGTGCATGTGAAATTATTATTTTATAAACCCAGATCTATATAAACCCAATTATATTAATTTTTTAAGAGATCCAATTCATTTTTTTTGTGCACAACGAGATCTAAAGTGAATAATCACAAACACATAGAGACATCCATATCCAAGAACACTCTATATAATAGGGAGTGATCATCCCCCAACACCACGATCATGTATAGAGATATCTAAGAGAAGCCTTCCTTTAAGTAATTCTTGGGGTGATCAAAGGTGAATGATTCAAGTGTTAGGATCTATCATGATAGCACCCCAATATTGTTATGGAAACATTTAAAGGTTCATGGAACACCTATGATCACCATTGGAGGGAATATATTCTTGATTACTATGAAGAATAATGTTATGGAAATGAAAATTTATCAGATCCATCATTAAAGTAATAATTCATCACATGATAATTCTTTAATTTCTTAAACTAAATATAAATTATATGTGGAATTCTTACTCTTTGGATATAGTATTTTTATATTATCTATTTTAATTGATTCAATTTTGTTGATAACTACATTTATCATCATGTAAATCTCATATTAGTCGTCAATAAAAAAAGATGAGTCAGGCATGCCCCATCTGTCACTTCCACTACCAAAAAATAGAGTGGAAAGCATGGTCGAAAGTGGTGGAGTGACCTGGATGGAATTACACATTCCATGTGGAAGGTGGAAAATACTAGTTTCCCCCTCACTATTGGGATGAGAAACACATGTTAGGTGACTGATTTGGCCAGCCAAACTAGCCTGGACATAGTAGGATGGGTCTACCCTTACCCGACCTTGGGCGAGGTGGAACCCATGTGGATGACACACAACACATGTGGGCTCCTTGATCCCACACACTGACCAATGTGTGAGACAATTAACAACAATCTATATTGTAAACCCACATCCAATACACCATGTGTTACACTCATGGGCCTCCACGTGACTCTCTCATTCCCCATAGGGTTTTTTTCATAAAACCTTCATCGATTGTATGATTTAATAAAATAAATAAACTATCTTGATTTTTCTTCACTGTTGATCATAATGGAATTTTATGGTTAGAAATTTGTTTCCATTATCAAGTTTATATAGGAATATTTTAAATATATCTTCATAATCCAATAACTGGATTTCGGCGTGATAATAGGAGCGTTCTTATGTTTGGAAACTCCCTTGGGTAGAACTACAATATAATGGTTTAGGTCCCCACCATTCATAGATATGTTATATACCCAAGATATTTTGTGTTCTTCTTAGGGCATGGTATCCTGTAATTTTTATATCAGATAATGTTGGTATTCTTCCCACATACTCGAGGCATGGGTCCCTCTATTTGAAGAGTTTGTATTCTCTATATTTAAGATCCCATTTGGGTCATGATATTCTCCACTAGAGTTGGCATTTTCCCACCTACATGGTACAAGAGATCCTCCATTATAGTTCTTATGAGGTTACATGGGTTTCAGGAAAAAAATATTTTTGAATACTTGAATGGCGGTATGGTATAAAAGGTTTGGATGGTATGGTTCCCTCACAAATTCTATGAATGATTCAGTTATGAGATGGCTCCCCTTTATTTCTTTTGGTAGTGGTTTTAGAGAGAAGGATGAGAAGATCAATGTCTTTGAGAAATATGACACCTCAAGAGACCTTGGGTTTCCTTCTAGATATAGCATGTAGTTGGGATATATACATCAAACACCATAGACTATTTTTTACTCGGAGTATGCCTAGTTTTTCATGGGTTACAAACCACCATGGGTTGGATATATGATGATTGGAACTTCTTGTTGTTACTAATAATCCTACTTGTATATCATATATGTGATGTATTTTATGTATTCCTTCTAATTACACACTCATGATAAAAGTATTGAGTTTACTTGTTACCATTTATTTCCTTGGTGGTTTTAAGGTGTTGTACTGAGTATGTTTATACTCACACCTATATGATGTTTTTTCCCATGTGTGTTATGTTTGTGTAAAAGATTCATGGTTCAAAGATAATCTTACTGGTTGTTAAGCTAGTATAGATTATTCAAATATGAACCCTAGTGATATATTGCGACATGTAGTCAATCTGTGTTGTTTGTGATGGTGGTAGTTATTACAGTGGCTAGAGACCAATTGGTTATTATAGATAATGATGAGGATATTTATAAATTATTATATATATCAGACTCAATATATTTTAAAATTTATGGTTCCTTATGTATTTAACTATGTAGTATTATTATTGTATTTTATTTCATGTGAATATGTTTTATATAGTATTTTTTTATATAATGCTGGTGTTGTTGGATATTTTATACACTAGATATATTTTTCTATTATAGGATGATATCAGTTAATGCTTCCCATATTTTGTGATAGGTCTACTCAGTGCTAGTCACCATCACCTGACCTATTGCAGGTACTATTGGGGTGGTGCACTCAACTTACTATCATACCAACTAGGATCCTATTGGGATGGGTTCTTTCTAAGTGGTTTCATGTTGCTCTTTTCCTAGGAATGGAGTTTCATGTTATCATCCATGTGAGATTTGGTCAATTTATGGAAAAATTATAATGGAATCATCCATTCTTTTATCAAATCAGGAATACCAGAATATGTGTGGTGGTTAACATGTCCTTTTTTTAGGACTCTAATAACATGTTTGTCAACCTAGAGCACTTATACAATGGTTTTTGGATACCATAAAGTTATAAAAGGCTTTATATAATAGTAATTTATGATCATTCATGAGATTCAAATGTCATCTCATCCATATATTATCTAATCTATATGGGTATAATGTATCAAACAGAAGGTTTTTTAAACTGATAACCACTCCACGTATAGAGTCATGTTCATGAAAATATCATTCCTATAATTGGTCATCTGTCCATAGATAGATACTAATGAGGGTTTTCCCAATATTTTGATGAGATATATCCTTACTCCAGGATTTAGGTAAGATTATTTCCCCTCTACACATAGTATAGACCATTTTTATAGAGAATATGGAGGTTCATGATTATTTGGTTGATACTACCTATATAATACATATTTCTCTTGCATAGTGATGACATAGACCCCATTGGGTTAAAAGTTAAATTCTGATTTATAGGTGATGGAGGTTTGGATAGATTTTGGGTCTCTCATTTCTAACTTGTTCAAACTTCACTAACCAAATAATGATTCTCGTGTTGGGATCCCTATAAGGAATAGTGGGTCATTAGTGGAACATAATTTTCATAAATTAACAATGAGGCTGATATACTATAGTTATAGTTTTATCCACTATCCAAATTGAGTTTTATATAAGTATTTGGTTCCCTCGATAGGGTAGTGTAACCATATTTGACTACACTTCGAGGTTCGTAGACCTCTAGTGTCAAGACCCAACCCGTACTGGGGCTTGAGCTGCAACTACCCCAAGCTCGCCTCCATAGGCCAGGGGCTGCCGACCAGTGCCAAAGGCACAAAAAACTAGGGGAGGCCTTTTCATAAGAAACTATACACACACACGCAGCCAACTCAATGAAAAAGTGCAGAGAAAGGAATGCAAGATACAACACTACTACAAAAGGGAAACCAACATACATGCATCGACCTCTAACCAGTGCAAGTAAAGTACTAAAAATTAATGACAATTAAACTGAATAGAAAAAGGGGCAAAACACCTGCCCAACTAGAAAGGTGCCACAACCCAGCAACAGGTAAAACAAGGGTAAGCCACTGGTGAGTCTCACGCCAAGAAATCCTCATATGACCACTGAACGTAGCATGAGATCCTGTGTCCTCTATGCTCCTCCATAGTCTCGATCGACCTGAATGTCATCCGCAAGGGCACACCAAGTGCGGGCAAAGCCCAAGCATGGGTGAGTATAAAGATACTCAGTAGGATTCCCTAAAAGTTCGAGGGAGAAACAAAGGAGGTACTAAAACGGTGAGCAGTAGGCAGAACAAAGAACAGTGAAAGAGTACAAAAGAGAGAGTGCAGCTCAACCCAACAAAAGGAAGGATGTAAAATCGTCCAATCCAAGAGGAGCTAGACATGGAAAGCACGTGGAATACCCCGTGCATCTTCGCCCATGCTGGAAGGAGAGTAATTGATCCCAATGAGTGGGGAAAAAGGAGTGTGTATATATATATTCTCAACAAGAAGCCCAAACCAATGTGTAAGGGTATCTCTGTCATTAAGCTTAGCCCAAGAAGAGTCACCAACAGTTCAAAGGATATCCAACAATGATACCCAATAGTCTCGTACGTCAAAGCTGTCTCATCACTGAACCGTACCACCAAGGGTCCCACTCCCGTAATCACGAAGAAAAGTCACTAACTAGCCTCATAGAAAGGATTGATTCTGAAATAAGTCGTCGGGTAACCCACTTCCCTTACCCACTGGAGGGAAAACCCCAATAAGTCAATGGTGTCCCACTGCCCAGCCCCGTTGGAGGGTAGATCGTAATAAATCATCGGGTGACCCATTGCCCAGCCCTGCTGGAGGGTAAACCCTAAATAAGTCAACGGTGACCCACTGCCCAGCCCTGCTGGAGGGTAGACCGTAATAAGTCAACGGTGACCCACTACCCAGCCCCACTGGAGGGTAAACCGTAATAAATTATCAGGTGACCCACTGCCCAGCCCTACTGGAGGGTAAATCCTAAATAAGTCAATGGTGACCCACTGCCCAGCCCCGCTGGAGGGAAAACTGTAAGGTCAGTGGGTATCCCACTGCCCATCCTCGCTGGAGGGTAATCCCAGAACTAGGCTGATATCTCTGCACTACCTGTGCCATCACTGGGTTCCACTAACGCCACTACCGTGTGTAGGTTCGGAGTGCGTTAAAGGAACCTCCGACCAACGCAATTTCATGTTTCCACATTTAATGAGATCTCGAAAGAGGCTATGCACGCCCAAACAGATTACACTGTTGTAATCCTCACAGAAAAACATGCGAGATAGACTACTTACTCACTAGGACTGAGCTCCCGATGGAAAAATTATTCAACATCACTTTAGGCCCATACAACATCTCATGAGGCTCGTACCTCGGTCCTGAAAGAGGTCGGGAAAACTGCGCCATCGCAATTCTCTCGGAAAAACACGATGAAACGACAACTCATACGCCCCAAATGGACATCTGAAAAAAAAAGTACAGTACGCTGCACATGGCTCAAAAGACAGCCCGTGGGGCCCACGCCTCAGGTCCATCTTCAATGCCTGAAACCACCCTGGTAAACTTCATCTTGACACCAGGGTCACAAGGTCGCTGACGATGCCTAAAATGGACTCTGGATGCAAAAGCTGAAACTCCCCACATTATACACAAACGGGGCCCAGTGGGGACCACACCTCAACCCCGAAACACGTCACTCCGATTGTACCATCACGTTCCTTGAAGATAACCACATGGGATAGGCTATTTGTTTTCCCTTAATAGACTTATGTAGCATAAGTTGTAAAAATGTAGCATACGTATGAAATCCACCTGGTGGGGCCCATGCCTCGGGCCCGAATTTAGGCGGGCAGAATTCACTGTTGCAATCCCATCGAAAAAACACTCAGAAACGTGTGCTCAAACACTCCAAACGGATGTCGAGTGGAAAAGTGGTGTTTTACGATAAAATGTGCGAACTAGTCCATGCGGGGCCCGCACCTTGTATCCAACCTGAACACTTCGGAAATCATCTCAAAAAGTCCACATGAGTACTGGGGTTATGCTGCGATTGATGGCGCGTCAATCGGACATCCCAAACAGGATTTAGGTTCGACGCAATAATTAATTAATTAATTAATTAATTAATTAATTAATCACATTTATCATTACGTGCCACCGAGAAACGAAACCAACCCGCAAAGGTTCTGAACCAACTTTTGAAGGACCATCTCAGCTCCTGGGCCATCGCGCCTCTGACGACATGTCAAACGAACGTCCGACACGCGAGCCACGTCTGTCGCAACTTTAATAATAATTTAATATTATTAAATTAAATCTCCTCAGGTCGTCCGTCTTCGAGTACAGAACCCAAAAACCATGAAACATTCTTTGAAAGTTTGGTCTCACCGACACGAACCCGTAGCCACAGACGACATGTCAAACAGATGCGTCGTTTAGATGATGCGGCCCCTCGAATACAAGGGGGCCCAACCGAGCCGATTCCACCCGGCCGGCCCGTGGCCCACTGGCTGTGGCCCGCTCCAACCCAAACAGACCCCTCGGCTCCAGTTCTCCCCAGCAGACTGGCCAACTGGCCGGTCTCCGTCCGTGTCGCCCAGCAGGACCCGCAAAGCGTGGGTCCTTGCCGCCCACTAGACCGGCCTTTGGCCGATCTTCTTTGTCGCGCCAACAGGACCCGCAAGGCACGAGTCCTTGCTTCCTCCGCACCCCTGAGGTCTCCCTCAGGCTCCTCTGCCGGGTGCGACAGGCCGGCCAGACGCCGGAACCTCTGGCTCTCACAGCACCGTCGTGACATGCCTCGACACGCGCTGCTCCTCCGCCTGGTCCTCCGTGCTCCTCCCCACCGCGGCGCAACCCCGGTCAACGCCACCTCACACTACACGCCACTGTCGCGACCATCGGCTCCACTTGGCCCCCCACGAGTCATCCGCACACCCCGGACACCCGATCACCTCTGGCCGCGCACTCCCTTTGGAGAGCCGCTCCTCCGGCCGCGCACCGTCCTCGGCCAGCCGGTGACACCTGACACCACCCGGTCGCCTGCCGCTTCAATCTGAACCCCATCTGCGCCGACCACCTCGTCTGAACCCCAACTGTGCCACCCCAGCCTCCGGTCACCTCCCTTGCTGGAGCTAGGGCTTCTCACGACCGCCGCCACCGCTCTGTTGGCCCAAATTCATAACCAAACACAGGTTCGTGATCCTTAGGGTGAGGAATTCTCATCGCCTGCCCCCGATCGTTGATCCGACAAGGTTTGCACGTGTTTGCAAATTTTGGACGAAGAACACCCAAGAACAATGATCAAAATTGGGGATCAAACTATGGTCGTGTTCTTTCGGCCAACGTCCTAGTTCAAGTATTATAGAAAATAAACGACAAAATTGGCCAAAACTCAAGAAATTGCTGAAGGTGGAAAAATTAATCAAGAAGCATACCTCTTTGGATCCGTTAGTCGTTGGCGATGCCTTCGTTGTGCTCCACCTTCGATACACTGAGGTTTCGGCGAAGATTGATCCTCGATCCAGGGAAGAATGGTAAAGAATGCCAAAGAACGCTTGGGGGAGAGAGAGAGAGAGAGATAAAATGGGTTTCCTCCAATCCCACACTTAAGAGAATTTATAAAAAAAATCACTGAAACTCTCTCAACGGGCGCGGATTCTGAAACCTCTATGTCCGCTTATTTTATATCACGCCTAAGAAAAACAACCCATTTTGAACTCAACGGAAGTCTCTTATTTCCATTCCGAGACTCCATTTGAATGTTATTTGAAAATATCGTTAGTGATAAAAATCACTAAGTCAATAATTCAAAAATATGGTTTTTCCCTTGGGTGACATCTCTCACAGCAGGCCCGTGCCAGAAACTTTTACACCCCGCTTAGGGTAAACGGCATGCTCCGGACGCAACCGTACCCTCAGATTTCCGATCTGAGTTACTATTTAATATTTATTCAGGTTTTAACTATTAAATGAATAAATTGATAATTTAATTATCCATTTAACACGCCGCCAATGAGTGAGGGGTCCGAACGTCCTTCGCAGACTCACTTTAGGTCGTACCTAGGGTAAAAAACACATTCCGGACCCAACCGTGGTCTCGGATTTCCAATCCGATCAACCATATAAGAGATATCACATTTTCTTTAGTTAACCACACATGTGTAATATAAAAACACTTAACGTTTTTATATAATTAATTCGGGGCACACCGGGCCTCGGAATTGCACGCCGTCTAAACGCCCTGCTCTGGAATGACATCAATAAATTTTTTAAAGTCTCAGAGTCCAAAAACATGGGTTCTTACATCTAGAGATATTACCTAGACATGTTTAATTTTGGAAATTTTCATTCTCAATAGATCATGAAGAATCTCTGTAAGAGGAGTTATTGAGTTGTGGTAGTGCTTTCATGTTATACCCCCTATGTCAAAGACCCCTAAGTGAGCATGGGAAGAATGAGTATTCTTGGTAAGGAAGTACATTGTAATTGAGATAAGGTTAGTGTTTCTCCTAGATATTTCTAGATAGATTCCATGTATTCACATATTCTAGGGAGATATAATTGTGATCCAACACCTCCATATTATAAACATTGTTTCAAACTAGGGTTTATTCGATGGAAGAGGGGGCAGTGAAATAGCAGTCGAAGATTGATAATGCATTAGTTAACTCTAGTAATGTTTCACCTGAGAACCCAGAATAATAGACCTAATGATGGATACCATTACATTGGTATAATATATAAGTAATTTCATCCTAAATCACCAAATATTTTGGTAGTCTCGGTAAACTAGATATATGCATGAGTCCAAAATTACAGTTGAATATGAAAATTACAACATATTTTTTTTTTGAAAAAATCATTATTCCATTTAGAATAACTCTGTATATAAGTCATTGTAAGCTTTATGGAATCATAGGGAAAGGAAAAAATAAGTGTAACCTCAAATGCTCTGTAAAGGTTTAGTATAGTAGAGGAAATCATGAATCAATAAGCAAAATCAATATGGAAAGGTAACTAATTGAACATACATGACATTTAACTAACATGAATACATGAATAGATGAGGCATAATCAATATAAAGAGGTAAATAAATGAAAAAAAATAAATTTAATCAATAACTAATAATGAAATGCATAAAGAGATAATGTCATAATGAAAATATACAGGACAGTGATAACAAAAATATTGAATGAAGGAAATTATTAATTATTGGATTCAATGTTTCTAAGGTACTTCAAACTATTATATCAATACCATTAACAATATGGTTTAAAACATACTACTATCAAGACCTTTCACAAAAAAAATTAACATACATGGTTACAAACACAAAGGGTTTGTTTCCAACTGATTTCATCTTGTAAGACTACCAATGCATCAAGGGGATTTATATAAATGGTCCCCTACCCATGTCATACATGTTAAAATAATTCATCATATATTGAATAATAAATTTAATTTATATACAATGTGCCTTATCATTAAGTATATGTATTGATTAAAGGGAATGGATTTATCAATATTTCCCAAGTTAATAAAATAATTTCCAATGTAAGAATTGAATGTAAAAGATGTATATAGTTCAATAAATAAACAAATCCATGATAAATAATTTTGAAATTTAGGTGAAATTTAATGTTGAGAGGAAACTGAATAATTCAATTTAAAATTAATGATGATAAAAATGAATTAGGGAAGTGAATTTCAATATGTTCCTTGTTTAAAGTGGTCATAAACCATCCAGAGGAAGATTAAGGATGGTATCAATACAATATATAAAAATTGGAATAAGAATAATGGTTTTTTTAATTGATGAATAAAAATACCATAAAAATATCTTTAAAAAATTATTATGGAAAATACCCTTTTCATTTAAAAAAAAATTGAAAATAATTTTATTTGAAAGAAAATAAAATTTGAGAAAACATTTAAAAAATTAAATTTCATTAAATATACCCTTTTAAATATGTAAAATATTCTTGAAAACATTTTATATTCCATTAAGACTGGATGATTCATCTATTTTGTACACATTAAAACAACGTTTTCCTTTCACTTTTCAGTAAAAGAAAAATAGTCATTTCTTTGAAAACAACATATATATTTCATTAAAAAAAAGAAAAAATATGTGAAAATTAATTTAATAAATATTTTTAAAAACATTAAAATATTTTTTTTAAACATTTTTGGAAAACATAGTTTTGGGAGAAAATATATTTCAGACCAAAAAGAGAAATGAAGTTGTATTTTCTAGAAAATATTTTTGAAAATATTTTAGGTAATAAATAGTGGAAAATCATACTATTACTTGAAAAGGTCATAAATACCCATAGGAGAAAAAATTTATTTTTTTATTAAATAATTTTCAAATAATTTACTTTAATGGAAATTAAATGGTAACCAATTTCAATTAGAATGAGATTGTGAAATAAACTCTTAAAGTGGCCATAACATTGAATTGAGAATTAATCATTGAATCCATCATGTGTATCTACTATAAATCCTCATAAATAAATTTTAAATGTAATATAAGGTAATAAAAATGTCATTATACACATAATAATTGAATAACATTATCAATTAATTGGAATATTAACCCAATGAAGAGAAATTGAGTTAAGAAATACCTTATCTCATGCTTTCTTTCGGCTGAATGTGATTTAATATCCAGTATAGTTGTTTTAAACATGTTATTAAATTATAAAAAAATTGTATTAATAATTTTAATATCGTATATGATCCTTATATAGTATCTTATTACCGATTCGTTAATAATAATTCTTTATTTTAATAATTTTAGGTTTTAATTTCCTTCTTTTATCATGTGTGTTTCGTAATGATAGATCCATTTATTGCTCATATTATATTGTCTCATCATATCAAAAATAAAAATCATTAAATAATTATCATATTTAAACTAAAATTATAATTTTAAAAACAACCATAAATGATTTTTATGAAAAATAATATATGTTACGATCATCAAGATGGTAGGTCATACGTGTACATGAGTAACATTTTTGTTTTTCAATGATCATTATGAAAAGATGGTAAGTAATATTTTACCATTAAAAAATTATAATAATATTATTAGTACCATATTATATACTTATATATTATTCATGTTTTTTGGGATGAAAAGAGAGTCACATTTCTACGTGATGGTGGTAGTCCACATGTACCAGAACGATGTTATCGTCTTTCATTGAGTGAAAATATAAGAGAAGGAAATGATATATTATCATTAAATACGGATAAATATTTCATGAATATCCTAATTATTTCATGTATATCACATATAAGTATTATGTATCACCTTCCATATGAAGTTCTAGTGAAAGACGAATCGCATCACTTCACGAGGTCATTTTCCGTTGTATACACGAGCAACGTTATCGTGTCTCATATGGAATGGAAAGTAATAAGATATATATTATATATCATTACTTCATAGGTATAATAAATTTATATGTAATGAGTTCATACCCTTATCATAAAATCATCTCTGTATATGTAATATATTAACGTTTTTATATAATCATGGTATAATAGAAATTTTAGGAGGTGGATAAGGAAATAAATTAAATATGATAATTGAAGAACATTACCTATTCTTCTGGTATCCACCTTATGATTGCACTAAATGCTTCAATTTATATCTTTTTATACAATATAAGGATTATATAATGATGTTAGGGAATTAGGGAAGTGATTTTGGTAGGGTTTTCATGATAAAAATGGATTTATAAGAGTGGATAATGGGGGAGAGTGAGTGCCTTTTTATAGTTGAGGAGGAGTGGAATTCCTGAATATATTAAAAACTATTCACTCTTGGGAGGTCGCCCCTACCTAAGGTGGATCCAAAATTGAATAATAAGTGAGATAATTTTTATTTAGTCTATAAATACCACCCCTGTAGAAATATAAATTATTTTTTATCATTTTATTCTTTAGTCTTTTTTGTTTTCTAAATTTTACCCTTTTCGTTTTTACCATGGTAACTTGTTTTTCTAACTTTGGTAATTTTATTTAATGAATAAATTAAAGTGAAGATTATTGTAAAATTTATAACCAATTATTATAAATATTATATCAAATTTATAAAATATAAATATCATTTGTGTTGTAAATTAATTTTAATATAAGCGCATGTAATGCACAAAAACACTACTTCAACCTTAACCATGCTAATAATATTTTTACTATTTAAAGGTCAATATATTCATTATAAAACATATATAGATCCATTAATAAACCATATATTATATTTATTATAATTTAAAAATAAATTGTAGGAATATAGTGTTTTTAGTACTTTTAAATCATTTAATAAAATATCATTTATTATAAAATAACATTAATATGAATTTTTTACAGTATTTACTTAAATTGGATTTAAAATTTTCAATAAAATTATTGAATTTGAATATATTATATTAAAACCTATGTAAAGTGATATTTTAATATAATAAATTAACGGAATAAAATAATTCATTCTATTTAATTCACTTTTAATATTTTTATGATCATTTATTTTAGTTATTTATTAGCTAAATAATTCTTGTGTTGGAATTTATTTTTCATTTAAAGTAATTATTTAATATATAAAAAATTAAAATAAATTATCATGATAAAAACACATTTATATTTTAAAATAATATTTATGACCAAACATATAGTGTTTTCCCCTATCTTAAAGCTTTATAAATATTAAAGGTAGAGAAGGTTCTTTTTTGTTTTTGACTTTAAATTACTTGTTATATAGTTCACTTTCATATAATATAACCCCAATAACTAATATAAATCTATCCTAAGGTGTAAAAAGTTGAAATATGTCCATAAAATAGGTTTTTTATAAGTTGGTAGGTCATTTTACACCTTAGATTCTAATTCTTACAACTAAGTAAAATTGATTTTACCTTAATAAAAGTAATTAATTTTAATTGTATTCACTAAATTTATGGTAAAAAAACAATATTGGAATTATTTTATAATATAAATTAATATTATTTTAATTTATTGATCCATTTTTTCTAATTTAATTCACATAAGTTGTAGAATTTAATTTAAAATTAATCTCGCAGACATGATAATAAAGATGGGTTTTTAAGTGATAATGTTCAAAATTTTGCAATTTTTTTTCTAAATTAAATATAAATATTATTCCAATTTCATAAATTGGAATAAATGATATAAATTTCTCTAATTATATTTAAAAAAAATAAAAAAAATATAATTATTAAAAATTTTAACAAAAAGTCATTTTCATTTAAAATTCCAACTTTTTCACTGTTCATCAAAAAATGAAACTTCTCAGAAAAATATAAAATATTCACCATAATATAATTTTTGTATTATTATTTCAGAAATTAAGTTTATTTTTTCAAATAAATTTTATAAAATTTATAAATTTTAATTTTATATTATGTTCACCAAACAAGATTAAGCCGCCATTTAGGTAAGACACTGTTTTTTAGAAAACATTTAATTTTTGTGTTAAATGATTATTATTTTATTTATTATAAATAGATAACTAATAAAAATTTTAAAACTATAAATGTTTATACTTTATTTATTCCTATTCATCCTTGCCATTGTAATAGCTATTCAATAACTATCATATTAAATAACAAAATTAATAGTAATTGTAGTTCGGTAAAACTTGGTCTCGCGTGTAATGAAAGCTATTGATGGAACTCGTTGTTGCATGTAATGCAAACTAAAATCAATATTGTTTGTAACTCAAGATAAACTCAAAATTTCATGTAATTAAATATAACTCAATATTTCTTTGTAACATATACTAAAGAAAAAATGCTATTCTTTTAGAATTCTCAAGGGGTTTCATTCCCCCCAACTTTGATAAATTTTGTCCTATAAATTTAAACTTGATCTTGGTAATCCAGGGTTTGAAATTTGTAAATACCATTTTTTTAATACCACATTGTAAGGGGTTAATAAAATATCCCAATAGTAATTTAGGAAATGGGGTATAATGGTCATCTATAATAATCACAAAAATAGGTTTATGAGTAGGAGAACACGGGTTGGACATGAAAACATAGACATGGAAAAGAAAAATAGAACTAAAATACTGATGGAGAGTTATTTAGGTCATTTATCATAATAAATTTAATTATACATGGAAGGTTTCGGGGTTTAAAACAATAAATCAATGATGATTTAAAAGACCATCTGATTTATTTGTTTGAGTGTAATAGGATAACATTTTTGTTTCAAGATCCTTTTCCTATAGATAGTGTATTATTTTAAGATATATGAATGTATGAAAATTTACATACTTGATATGTTTCTAATTTATAATAATAATTCATTGATCAATTAAAAATCCATCCCTTAATCTAAGAAATGATTATCCAATAATGAAAATCTTATGCCTGAATCGCTAAAATTGACTTTTTTATAGATAATAATATCAAAAAAAATGTCTTTATATTTTTCTCTATCTATTTTCCTAAACCAATATGGTTAGTACAATTTGTCCAATAAAACCTAAATTTCAACTTAATCCATTCCATAAATAGTTATCCTAAGCTAATCTAAATTTTTTTTGAACAAATGTAGACGGAAGGTTACCAAATAAAAATTATATTCCCTAGAAAAAATAAGGTGGCCCTTAATCATCACATACCAAATATGTGAATACTTTCATCATGTATTCTATTGAAATAGGGTAATAACCTAAATTACCATAAAAAGATATTGAAAACAAGCATGCTTCCATATTCCTTAAATAAAGCTCAGATTATTGGATATATTAATTAAAACCAAAAATGTTGTAAACTACATCAATGATAACATAAATCACTTTTACATTAAATCCATAATCAGTTCAGAGGAAGTTAGTACTATCCAATTTAATGTATCCATATCAATATTCTGTTTATCCAAAAATCATTATCTCAACTTCTAAAACATATTATGGGTTTTTTTCTCAATTATCATAGGTGTGAAAATCCTTATTTCTATTATTTACTATATTCAGCTTCTTACTAGTCATCCTCTTATTCTCATGCTTCCTTTTAATCCATAATACTTATTTAATTATTTATCTATCTTGTTAGAATGTGATATTATGTCCTCGTATGATGAGAGTAGTTGGAAGACTATTTCCCCTTGAAATATTGGCATACTCCTATAAAAGATATGACCATTCCTAATCTTGGGATCATATACATTAATGAGGTTCAAACTCCTTTTTCTATCCACTATATCTAAATAAGGCCATATACTAGATTAGATCATATCTTTGTATAGTCCCAAAATTATAGGATGTAATTTTATAATTATCCTCAATTTCTATCATGGGGTTATTTCCCTTAATCTAAGTTTCCCTAAATCTTCTTCCCAATGTTTCCACTAAACATCCTTTGATTCCAAATCTTGGGGAACCAAACAAAAAAAATTCTAGACCATGTCCCTACTACCATTTCATTGGTATAAGATACAAGAAAATTCATTCCAAAGGACTGAGGATTTTAATAGTCTTGGTAAACTAGATACATATTTTATTCCCGAATTACAATTGGATACAAAAACTGTAACATAAATTTTTTCGATAATATAATTATTACATCTAGAATATCCCAATATATCATCCACAGTAAACTTCATGGAATATTGGGGAAAGGAAAAAAAATAATGTTGAACTCAAATGATAAATATAGGTTCATTATAGTGGAATAAATCATGAATCAATAAGTATAATCAATATATAAAGGTAAATAAATGAACACGTGTTCTATTTAAATAACTTGACATCACAAATAGGTCCGGAATAATATATATTTCAAGTTAAATAACTGAAAACAAATTCCAATTAATTAAAAACTCTTAAGGAAATGTATCCAAATATAATATTATAGTTAAAATCACTTGGATAGTAATAACTAAAATACTAAATGAAAGGAATTATTAATTATTGGAGTCTATGTGTACCAAGGACATTAAACATTTACCATTAGGAACTTTCACAAGATAGTTTAAAACATACTTTTTTCTATATCTTTCACAAGAAAGCTTAAACTACTTGGTTACAAATTCTAAGGGTTTATTTCTAACTTATTTTATCTCAATATAATACTAATCCATTTATGATATTTCTATAAATGGTCCCCAAACTATTCCATATATGTCCAAATCATTCCTCATATATCGAATAATCTATTTAATTCATAAATAATTTTCCTTATCATCAATTATTTGTATTGAGTAAAGGATATAAATTTATCAATATTTCCCTAGTTAATCAAATAACTATCAAAGTAAACACCAAATTTAAAAATGGTATACCATTAAAGAAATAAATTTATCCATGATAAATAGTATTGAAATTTAGGGAAATTTAATTTCTATGGGAAACTGAATAATTCACAGTAAATTTAATGATAAAAAAATGATTCTATGAAGTTAATTTCAATAATTTCCTTAGTCAAATTAATCATAAACCTTCCATAGGAATATAAAGGATCATATAAATATATTATATACCCATTGGAGTAATAATAAAGGGTTTTTTTCCTTTTAATAATTTAAATTCACTAAAAATATCTTAAAAACTATCTTGAAAAAAATATACTATTCATTCGGAAAAGTATTATGGAAATCCTTTTTTTAAATGAGAATAAAATTTAATAGTAATTTTAAAAATTATTTTCTTTGAAAAAAATCTTTTAAAATTATAAAATAATCTTGAAAACATTTTATTGGCCATGAAAACATGAAATTATATTCATTTCATACACATTAAAATTATGTTTTCCATTTACGTTTTTTGTAAAATCGATACAGGAACTTTTCAGAAAATGATATAAATATTAATTTGAAAAAAAATTATAAAATATTAAAATGGGTTAAATTTCCTTTAATTATTTATTTTATAAGGTCAAAATAGTTTTCTAAAATATGTTTTTGACAGAAAACATGTTTCCATCTAAAGAGAGAAATGAATTCGGGTTTTCTAGAAAACATTTTATAAAACATTTTAATTTCAAAAGATTGGGATAATGGGAAAATTACTTGAAAAATATCATTAATAACCAGATTATAATAAAATAATAATTTTTATTAAACAATTATAAAATAATTTCCTTTAATATAAATTCAAGGGTAACCAATCTCGATTAAAATGAGATTATGAAATAAACACTTAAAAGGACCATAATGTTGAAGTGAGAATTAATAAATAAATAGATCATCTTTATCAACTATAAATAACAAAATATAAAGTTTAAATAAAAAATAATTTAATAAAAGGTGATGATATACATAATCATAGAATGACACAATAAATTAATTAGAAGATTAACTCAATAAACTGAAATTGAGTTAAGAAATCCATCACCTCACACTTCCTTTAATTTTAATTTTATTTAATCATAAGTATAATTGTTTTAAAAATGTTATTAACTTATAAAAAACCCATATTAATATTTATAATATCATATATATTCCTTTTATAACATCTTATTACCCTTTTGTTAATAATCTTTCATTATTTTCATTTTTTGGGTGTTAATAGCATTATTTTCTCACGATTGTTTCATAATGTATGATCCATTTATTATTAATATTATATTTTTTCATCACATAAATAATAATAATCATTAAATATTTATCATATTTATTAATAAAATATACTTTTATAACCAACCATGATTGATGGTTAGAAGAAATGAACTGCGTTATGATCATGGAGAAAGTATGTCATGTGCAAGAATGAGTATCATTTTAATTTTTAAATTTTAATTATGGAAAATAATTATGTAATATTTTAAATTTATATAATAATAATAATTTCATTAATACCATATTATGTACTTATATGTATCATTTATTTTCTATGGTGATGAAAATAAGGTCACATCACTTTGTGAAGGTGGTAGTCCACATGTAAACAAAAGACGTTAACATCTTTCATTGAGTGAAAATTTAAGAAAATAAAATGATATATTACATTTAAATAATTATAAATATGTAATTAATTACATAATTAGGTCATTTATATCACATATAATTATTCCTTATCCCCTTCCATGTAAAGTGTTAGTGGAAGATGAAACACATCGCTTCACGAGGAGGTAGTCTGTTGTAAACAAGAGTGAAATTATCGTGTCTCATATGGAATGGAAATTAATAATTTATATTTTATATAATAAATAAGAATGTATATTTATGAAATATCTATTCTATATATTCTATATATCCTTCATAATAACCAACCCTAAAAGGTGAAAATGAAAGAACGAACGACATCGGTTCACTAGAAGGTAGTCCTCCATACACATGAATGATGATTTTGTAACCCATTTAATAGATGTGTGTGTGGTTTTAGGACATAACCATAACATAATAAACTCTAAATATATTAAATATACTTATTTTATTATATAATCATGTCATAATGGAAACAAAAGATGCTAGAGAAGGAAATAAAATAAAGATTCTCATTCAAGAACATTACCTCTTCTTTGGGTGTCCTCCTTGGGTTTTCACTAAAGCCTTAAAAGGATGTATTTATTCAAAACCATTTATTTTATGACTATTTATGGTATGTTTGGAAGTTATTTGGGTTGTTTTTTATGATAAATATTTCATGAGAGGTGTGGAGAAGGTTGGAGAGTGAGTTCTATTTTATAGTTAAGGAGGAGTGGTATTCTTGTAAATACTCAAAATTATTCACTATAGGGAGGTATTACTTAACTAATGTGGCACGGAAATTGAATAATAATGTAATGAATGGATTATTTTTTATAGAAACACCACCAACTGATAAAAATAAATTAATTTTTATCATGTTATTCTTCAGTATTTCTGATTACTCAATTTTACCCATGCTTTTCTACTATGGTGACTTATTTTTATAACCTAGGTAATTTCTCCATTAAGACTAAATTAAAGTGAGAATTATTAGAAAATTTATACCCATGGACTATAATATTGATATCTAAGTTATAAAATAAAAATCACATGTGTTTTTTAAATGAATTTTAACTGAAGCACATGTAATTCACCAAAACACTACTTTAACCCTAACCATACGAACAATGTTTTTACTATTTAGGGGTAAATTTATTCATTATATATGTAACGACTCAAAGTTTCATTAATGTAAAATCCCTCATGATCTTATTAAATGTCTCTTTATATAAATTTTTTCTATAAAATGTCAACTTCTTTGGTTTTATGTTAAGAATTTTGACCGTTGCTAATATAGTCGTTGAACAGTGATCACATGATTAGTATAAATATAGGACTTTAACAAATCCAATTTACTCAGAAGGAAGCGATGGCCTCATCCAGTAGAATTTCACAATACGAATACCATTTGTCGGAGCTTGGAAAAGAGGTGGCATCTTTGGGCTTCTCCCTTGACCAAGCCCAAGCTGAGCTTCATCATGTCAAGCTCGAACGTGACCGTCTACGGGAAAAGTGGAAGTTGATTGAAATTACCACTCGAGCGATGTTATCCGAGCTACCCCAAGAGTCTATCACCATTGCACACCTTACCCTTAGGTCTTATGCGGCTGTTTTAAGGGGTTATCTAACAAATAAGTAGTACTATGTTCATTTACATTATTTTTGTATATAATAATGAATATAATTTCTAGTCATTTTTGATATATTGTAAATAGTTTTTAAAGTACAAATGGTATTTTTAGTTATTATTTAATTAAGAAATATATTTTATTAAATTAAGGGATTTTTGAATTAAATAATATTTTAATAAAATAATGATATTATTATTAAATTAATTTTTAATGATCTTATAATTTTATGAATGCAATTAAAATTTTTATTATGGTTTGAAAGCCATTTCTGTCAAAACCTGTGATTTTTCGATAAATGTCGGTTTTTATTTTAAAAGTGAAAATTCACATATTTAGAGAATTATTTAGATAAAATAAATTTTATTTCTGGAATAAGGATGTCGAAATTATCCAATGGTTAATTTTTCATAATTTTCTGAGACAGTCAAATTTTTGGTTAAAAATTAAATACCGTTTAAATATATAATGTGTTTTATGACATCATAATGACCCAATAGTGATGTAATACAATACTATGATCTTTATGTTCGGACAATATATGTTTTACCATTAAAATAATGTTATTTTGGGTTTGTTTGACTTACTTTTCAAAGCATTAATGGACCCCTCAAGACTTATTCAACACCTTGCCTTTTTAAATTAATTTCCATGCGAGTGTGACTCACCTCCACATAAGAAACCCTAATATTTTAAGAATTTTGGACTCTTTCATTATAAAATATTTTTTTCCTCTTCCCTTTTCCAAAAACCATGGTCAAAAACCATGGGATGGTTTGTGGTTTGGATTAATTTAATATAAGGTGTCCCAAACCTAAATAATAAAGAATTCTCTCACCTTTCCTATATAAACCCACCCAAGATCCCACTTCCTCCTCACTAAAAACCTTTTGAGTTCGTCCAAACTATACCCTACTCTCTCTAGAGTCCTCCCAAGGTGCCCCAATCTCCCAATAATCCTCTCACAAGCCTCTCTCTAGCCTTTGGAAGCACACTTCCAAGTAAGGGTTTTTTCTTCCTTTCTCATTTTTGTCAATTTTATTTAAGTTTTATTTCCCTTTTAATTTCAATTATGAATATTGGGGTATGGTTTCACACCTACCCCATACTTCCCTCTTATTGTTTGAATTATGGGAGACCCCTTTCTCTCTCATTAAATTCCTCCCATGTACACCTGTTACTATGCCGAAATTCCGAAAGGAAATTCTCTCTCTTCTTTTACATTCAAGCAATAATTTTATATCATGAATATTAATTCTATTAAAATTGTTAGGACATGTATCTATATGAACTCCTTACTGTCCATTACATGTAAATATGATGAGGAACCGATTTCTCTCTCATAAACATTTTTTATGAATTCTTATGTCACGCCATTACGCTGCCGAAATCGCACCAATTTTCTAAGCCAGTGCCATTGTGTAGTGGATACCATGCCAATTTCTCCATCAAGGGTATCCACCTTTATGAACCTTTAATTATTGATTAAAAAGTTTCATGTATTAATTCCACACTCCTTTATCATGGAATAAATGATTATGTTTTATGAATCCATGTTTTATGATCCATGTGGCACACTTATGCATGAAATGAAATGTTTAAGAAGGGTGAGCCCTTATAGCGCTCCAATGCATTGGGTAAAGTGTAGTATCATGATACATCATGTGCAATGAGTGTTCAATCATGCTAATTCAATTTCAACAAGGTTTTACTCGTGATTTATGTGCAATGAGGATTTACTCATTCTCTATGTGCAATGGGCCTTGGCTCATGCTAATTCCATGTTAAGTGTTGTTGCCACATTTCCATGTTATGATTATCATGCGTTATCATGCCTTTATGTTCATGTTTTTCTTATTCTCTATTGATATTCCTATTTTCTAACATGTATTATACTCCTCATGTTATTCCATGTGTACTCCCTTACTGGGCTTTATAGCTCACCCTTTTCTTATGAATGTCCTCAGGTTATCCCATGCAATGCTAAGTACGAAGGAATTTAGTGGTCATGAAAAGGAAGTTTTCAATAAAATGTTGTATTTCATGTTTTATGTTTTTATGTAATGATTCTAATCCCCAAATACACTATACCTCTCTATCTTATTTTTTGTATCAAGTGATGTTTTATGTAATAAATCATGTTTAAGTTGTAATAAATCATGTTTAATTTGTAATAAAAAGCTGGGTTGTCATAGTTGGTATTAGAGGATAGGTTTAGTTATTTTTGGGATTAGGAAACCCTAATTAAGCCTTAGATACAAGACTAAGTATAATAAAAACATCCCTAAGTTTTGGTAAGTACGGAGTAAGTGGTTTATCAAACAAATACATCCCTGTCTAGATATGAGCAGGTAGATTCGGCTCTGGCACAGATGTATCCTAGTGGTAAAACCCGAAAACACTGCTTTGAGCTAGACTCGAACGGGAACTGGTGCACGATAACGGGTCATGATGCACTCTTGGTTACGACACTCCCGAGGGATATGTTTTGATAAATTCACAAGATTATTATGAACCCTTATTAAGGGAATTAAAAAAATATTCCCCTAAGAATATATGTTAGAAAGTAGATCATGAAAAGCCTAGATTGAAGCCTATAGACACATGAGTTAAGGAAATTAAAGTTTATTTATAAGTCATCAAATTTTTTCTTTATATTACCCTTTATGTGTTACCCCTAACTTTCCATATATTTCATCCAATGGCCGGTAATAGGAGGACTCAGGCTAACAACCGTTGTGAAGATCAGTGTGATTACTGTACTAATGATATGCCAAATACAATGGGAGCGGGAATCACGAACTTTGTCATGGTTATCTCTCAGAAAACTCAAGTTTTTGAATAGAAACACGGGTCAAGAGGAATGTTCCACACCCCCCCCCCCTGATAAATAAAAAGCCGCTATCGAGAGCTTCATGAGACAAAGGCCTCCTACTTTTAGTGGATCATCTGATCCCACGATCGTTGAATAATGGATCAAATCCATTGAAAAGATCTTATCCATCCTCCAATTTTCTGAACAAGAGAAGGTTCTCCTAGCTGCTTATCGTATGGAGGGTAAAGATGATCAATGGTGGACGTTGATCAAAAATATAAAGCCTGAGGAGGAGATCGAGGCTTTGGAATGGTAGGATTTCCAGAATATTTTTTTTGATAAATATTTTCCGTGCACCCTCCGAATTAAGATGGAAAGGGACTTCTTTTCCCTCATGCAAAAAGATGAAGAATATGTTGGAGCGTATAAGGAAAACTTCACAAGGCTTGCACGATAGGCTTCTAGCTTTTTCGTTACCCCCAAATGCAAAGTTGACCGCTTCTTTGGTGGGCTGAAGCCTAGCTTGCGGAAATCATTAGTGATCCGTGACTTCGACAGCTATGAGGAAATTGTCCGATGTGCCCTCAAGGTCGAAATAGAGATCGGGGAATCACAGGGGTATCATGGGGACAAGAAGCATAAGGTGGACTTCAATACTGGTGGTCCGATGGATAAATCCAATAGTGCTATGAAGATCCAGCACCCCACTTGCCAAAAGTGCGGAAAGAAGCACCTTGGAAATTTCTTTAAGGGGACGAGAAAACGCTTCAGGTGTGGAAGAGAATGGCACCTAGCTGTTAACTGTTGGCAAGAAATACACACGGCTTCGAAAGAGGAGAGGAACGCTCCGTTCGAACCTCAACGTGTTGTTCAATGATAAAAATGAAAAGAACCAGGTCATTTTTCAAATCAGTGCCCTAATCCAAGGGTTTTCGGAGATAATCAACAACCTCCAAGGCAGAAAGGAAGAGCTTTTTCCATCACTTCTGCTGAAGTGAACCCCGAAAATGAAGTGGTGACAGGTACGCTAGTTATTCATTCAAGAATAGCAAATTTACTTTTTTTATTCAGGTTCTATACATTCTTTTATATCTCAAAAGTATAGTAGAATAATCCCAGCACCACCACAAATCATGGAAGTAAAGATCTCGGTGAGTACGGAAAATGGGACAATCATTGCATCCCATGAATATAAGTCCTCCCCTTTTATAATCTGTGGATTGAATTTCCCGGCGAACCTCATCAAACTCCCTCTGGTGTAATTTGATGCAATTATTAGCATGTATTGGATTTCCTTATATAGAGCCAACATAAATTGTCGGGAGAGGGAAATCACACTCTATATGGAGATTCGATCCCCGATTCTTTACAAGTGTCGGGAGGAAGATGAATCTCCTTTAGCTCCATCTTATCAAGTATGGATATTACTGCCCTATGAGCATGCATATCTGGCTCAGATGATTGATTCCAAAGAAGAAACCATTCTTGAAGAAATGTCTATTGTGAGGGAATTCGCGGAAGTGTTTCCCGAGGAACTTCCTGGTCTTCCTCCTAGAAGAGATGTTGAGTTCTCAATTGAACTTATACCTAGGGCGCTACCAATATCCAAGACTCCATATATAATGGATGTTTTAGAGCTTGAAGAGTTGAAGAAACAACTACAGTAGAATCTGGATAATGGTTTTATACGCCCAAGTGCTTCACCATGGGGTGCACCAGTCATCTTCATCAAAAAAAAGGATGGGTCAATGTGGCTTTGCATCGATTATCGTGAACTTAACAAAATCACGATAAAGAACAAGTATCCTCTCCAAATAATCGATTACTTGTTTGATCAGCTGTTTAGAGCACAATACTTCTCCAAGGTGGATTTGCGGTCGGGATATTATCAAGTAAGGGTGAAGAAGGAAGATGTCCCCAAGACTGCTTTTCGTACAAGGTACGGGAACTATGAATTCATAGTAATGCATTTCGGACTCACCAATGCTCCAGAAATATTCATGGACTTGATGAATAGAGTCTTTAGAGATTACCTTGAAAAATTTGTGGTAGTCTTTACAGATGATATTTTAATATACTCCAAAACTAAGGAGGATCATGAGGAGCATTTAAAAACTGTACTATAGACTTTTCTCAAGGAGAAGCTCTATGAAAAGCATAGCAAGTATGCGTTCTGGTTCAAGGAGGTCTCATTCTTGGGCCATATCATCACAAGCAATGGGATATCTATGGACACCTCCAAAACAGATGCAATTGAGGGATGGCCGAGGCCAACATCGGTAACATATATCCATATCTTCTTGGGGTTAGCTGGATATTATCGACGATTTGTGAGAAATTTCTCATGATTGTCCAACCCTCTTACCAAGCTAACTCGAAAGGGAGTAAAGATTGCTTTAAGTGATGAATGTGAAGAAAGCTTCAAGGAGTGGAAAAGGAGGATTATCCCTGCACCCATGCTCACTTTACCCACAAGTGGGATCTTTTTTTGGTATTCAGTGATGATTCAAAGAAGGGATTAGGATGTGTACTAATACAGAATGATAAAGTGATATCCTATGCCTCAAGGCAGTTGAAAATTCATGAGAGAATCTATCCAACACATGATCTGGAGTTCGCGGATGTGATCTTTGCCTTGAAAATCTGGCGGCATTATCTTTATGGAGAGAAATGTGAGATATATACTGAACACAAGAGTCTTAAATATATATTCACACAGAAAGAGATTAATATGTGCCAGAGAATATGGATAGAGCTCATGAAGGATTATGATTGTTCAATACATTACCACCCTGGGAAAGCGAACAAGGTGGCAGATTCCCTAAGTAGAAAGGACCCAACAATTCTATCAATGATGATAATTGAGAAGGATCTAATATTATTAGACATGATGAAGATGGGAATGGGAATCATAGAGAAGGGAACTTCATCAATCCTTTCACAAATGATTGCTCAACTGTCTCTTTTGGAAAGGTTAAAGGATTCTTAAAAGGATGATGTGGGAATTCAAGAAAAAGTAGAAGCTATCAAAAAGGTTAAATCCTTGGAGTTTAATGTTAATGAAGGAGTTGTGCGGTTTGGGAAAAGACTATGTGTTCCATCAATTCCGGAGCTGAAGAATGAACTTTTGGATGATGCACATAGTTCAAATTTCTCTATTCACCCAAGGAGCATAAGATGTATCGAGATCTCTGAGAAAACATTTGGTGGGATAATATGAAGAAGGAGATCGCTGAATATACATCAAAGTGCCTGGTGTGTTAGCAGGTGAAGGAAGAGAGGCAGAAGTCTAAGGGGATGATGCAACCATTTCCCATACCAGATTGGAAATGGGAGAACATCACCATGGAATTTGTCACCGGACTTCCAAGGACATCCAAAGGCAACAATGCAATTTGGGTTGTTGTGGATCATCTTACAAAGACTGCACACTTCATTGCTATTCGGGAGGATTTATCATTAGATCAACTAGCACGGATATATATCCGGGAAGTGGTAAGGTTACATGGAGTACCACTATCTATTATGTCTGACCGAGATCCAAGATTCACCTCTAAGTTTTGGAAGAGTCTTCAACATGCTCTGAATACTGAACTAAACCTCAGTACGGCCTATCATCCTCAAACTGATGGCCAATCCGAGTGGACTATCCAAACACTGGAGGATATGTTGAGAGAATACTCAATGGACTTTAAAGGAGGATGGGATCAACATCTTCCTCTGGTTGAGTTCTCTTATAACAATAGTTTCCACTCAAGCATCCAAATGGCACCATATGAAGCCCTATATGGAAAAAGGTGCAGAACACCGGCATGTTGGGATGAGGTCAGTGAACGTAGGCTGCTTGGACCAGAAATGGTTGAGGAAATGGTGGAGAAGGTGAAAACCATTCAACAGCATATCAAGGTAGCCCGGAGTCAACAAAAGAGTTATCCAGATAATCTTCGATGAGACCTTGAGTTTAAAGTTGGAGACATGGTGTATTTATGCATATCTCCATGCAAGAAGGTCATGAGGTTTGGAGTGAAAGGGAATTAAAGTCCAAGATACATCATCCCCTTCGATATTCTTGATCGCTTCGGGGTTGTGACCTATCGACTAGCACTTCCACCTACTATGGCCAAAGTACATGATGTCTTTCATGTATCACTCTTAAAGAAGTACATACCGGACCCTTCACATGTACTCTCTTATGAGGTGGTACAATTGGAAGATGATCTTTCTTATGAGGAGAAACCAGTGAAGATATTAGATCGTAGAGAAAAAGTTCTACGAAATAAGACAATGCTCCTCGTCAAGGTGTTGTGAAGAAACCAAAAGTCTGAAGAATCAACTTGGGAGTCAGAGGATATGATGAAGCTGAGTTACCCACATTTTTTTTAGTGTGGGAAAAGGAAAATTTCGAGAGATAAATTTCATAAGGGGGGAATATTGTAACGACCCAAAGATTCATTAATGGAAAATCCCTCTTGATCTTATTAAATGTCTTTTTATATAAAATGTTTTTATAAAATTTCAACTTCTTTGGTTTTGTGTTAAGAATTTTGACCATTGTTAATATAGCCATTGAACAGTGATCACATGATTTGTATAAATATAGGACTTTAACAAATCCAATTTACTCAGAAGGAAGCGATGGCCTCATCCAGTATAATTGCACCATACGAAGCCCATTTTTCGGAGCTCAGAAAAGTGATAGCATCTTTGGGCTTCTCCCTTTACCAAGCCCAAGCTGAGCTTCATCATGTCAAGTTCTAATGTGACCGTTTACGGGAAAATTAGAAGTTGATTGAAATTACCACTCGAGTGATGTTATCCAAGCCACCCCAAGAGTCGGTCACCATCACACACCTTACCCTTAGGTCTTATGAGGCTGTTTTAAGGGGTTATGTAACAAATAAGTAGTACTATGTTCATGTACATTATTTTTTTATATAATAATGAATATAATTTCTAGTCATTTTTGATATATTGTAAATAGTTTTTAAAGTACAAATGGTGTTTTTAGTTATTATTTAACTAAGAAATCTATTTTATTAAATTAAGGGATTTTTGAATTAAATAATATTTAATAAAATAATATTATTATTATTAAATTAATTTTTAATTATCTTATAATTTTATGAATTCAATTAAATTTTTTATTAAGGTTTGAAAGCCATTTCTGTCAAAACCCATGAATTTTCGATAAATGTCGGTTTTTATTTTAAAAGTGAAAATTCACATATTTAGAAAATTATTTAGATAAAATAAATGTTATTTCTGGAATCAGGACGTCGAAATTATCCAACGGTGAATTTTTCATAATTTTATGAGATAGTCAAAATTTTGTGTAAAAATTAAATATCGTTTAAATATATAATATGTTTTATGATATCATAATGACCCAATAGTGATGTAATAAAATACTATGATCTTTATGTTCGGCCAATATATGTTTTACCATTACAATAATGTGATTTTGGTTTTGTTTGACTTACTTTTCAAAACATTAATGGACACCTCAAGACTTATTCAACACCTTGCCTTTTTAAATTAATTTCCATGGGAGTGTGACTCACCTCCACATAAGCAAACCTAATATTTTAAAAAGTTCGGACTTTGGCCTTATAAAATATTTTTTTCCTCTTCCCTTTTCCAAAAACCATGGGCAAAAACCATGGGATGGTTTGTGGTTTGGATTAATTTAATATAAGGGGTCTCAAACCTAAATAATAAAGAATTCTCTCACCTTTCCTACATAAACCCACCCAATCTCCCACTTCCTCCTCACTCAAAACCTTTGGAGTTCGTCCAACCTCTACCCTACTCTCTCTATAATCCTCCCAAGTTTTCCCAAGCTCCAAATAATCCTCTCATAAGCCTCTCTCTAGCCTTTGGAATCACACTTCCAAGTAAGGGTTTTTTATTCCTTTCTCATTTTTGTCAATTTTCTTTAAGTTGTATTTACCATTTTAATTTAAATTATGAATGTTGAGGTACAGTTTCTCACCTCCCCCATACTACACTCTTATTTTTTGAATGATGGGATACCCTTTTCTCTCTCATTAAATGCCTCCCATGTACACCCGTTACTATGCCGAAATTCCGAAAGGAAATTCTCTCTCTTCTATTATATTCAAGAAATAATTTTGTATCAGGAATCTAAATTCTATTACAATTTTTGGGACATGTATCTATATGACCTCCTTACTGTACATTACATGTAAATATGATGAGTAACCCCTTTCTCTCTCATCAACCTTTTTTTATGAATTCTTATGTCATGCCGTTATGCTGCCGAAATCACACTGATTTTCTAAGCCAATGCCACTGTGTAGTGGATACCATGCCCATTTCTCCATCAAGGGTATCCAACTTTATGCACATTTACTTATTTATTAAAAAGTTTCATGTATTAATTCCACATTCCTTTATCTTGGATTAAATTATTATTTTTATAAATCCATGTTTTATGATCCATGTGGCACACTTATGCATGAAATGAAATGTTTAAGAAGGGTGTGCCCTTATAGAGCTGCAATGCATTGGGTATAGTGCAGTATCATGATATGTCATGTTCAATGAGTGTTGAATCATGATAATTCAAGTGAAACGAGGGTTTACTTGTGCTTTATGTGCAATGAGGATTTACTCATGCTCCATGTGCAATTGGCCTTGGCTCATGCTAATTCCATGTTAAGTGTTGTTTCCACATTTCCATGTTATGATTATCATGCTTTATCATGACTTTATGTTCATTTTTTTCTTATTATCTATTGATATGCATGTTTTCTAACATGTATTGTACTCCTCATGTTATTCCATGTGTACTCCCTTACTGGGATTTATAGCTCACCATTTTCTTATGCATGTCCTCAGGTTATCCCATTCAATGCTAAGTATGAAGGAATGTAGTGGTCATGAAAAGGAAGTTTTCAATAAAGATGTTGTATTTAATGTTTTATGTTTTTATATAATTATCCTAAGCCCCAAAGACACTAAACCTCTCGATCTTCTTTGTTGAATCAAGTTAATTTTTATGTAATAAATCATGTTTAAGTTGTAATAAAAAGCTGGGTTGTCATAATATAAGATAAATTGGTACATTAATGGAACATATAATATAATTACTAGCATTTAAAAATATCTTACCAAAATTTAGGTTTTTTAGTAATTTTATATCATTTAACAAAATATCAATTATTAGAAAATAACATATGTTAGTTTTGACATTATTTATTTAATGTCGATTTAAAAATATCAATACAATGATGTAATTTGAATATATTAGGTTGAAACCTATGTAACATGATATATTCATCTAAAAAATTTAATTTAAGACAGTAATTCCTTCAATTTACTACACTTTTGATATTTTTAGTATCATTTATTTTAGTTAATTATTAACTAAATAATTCCATCATTGGCCTTTCATAAGCATTTATAGAAATTATTTAATTAATAAAAAATTAAAATAAAAATTCATGAAAAAAAAAGTCATTTAAATTTAAAAATAATATTTATAACCAAACATATGATGTTTACTCCCTAAACCAAATCTTTATAAATATTAAAGGAAAGGAAGGTTCTTTTTTTTCTTTTTTATTACTTATCTTATTATACAGGCCACTTTCATTTAATATAATCTCATTAACTCATAAACAATTATAATAAGATTTTATGGGTCAAAACATTTCCAAAAATGGGTTTTTGATGAGTTGGCAGTTCATTTTACACATTACATTATAAGTTTAACCACTAAGTAAAATCATTTTACTTTAACCACTGTAATTAATTATAACTGTTTTCATTAATCATTATGGTAAAAAAGTAAGTTAATTGTATTAGATAATATAAATTATTCTAATTCCAAATATGGAATATATCAGCAACCGAATCTGTTCGCCACTAATACTGGAACCAAATCTAGCCCATTACAATTCCAGAAGGGTGTTCCCTATCCCCATAGGCTGGCACAAGTTCCCAAGTATCAATAAATTAGGTTTGGGAATGATTTACCTAAGTATGAAATCATAAAACATTAAAAACAATCAATAATAAGAATATGAAACTCCCATTCCAAACAAGACTTAAGAAAAAACTAGAACTATATAAATAGTTTTAAATAAAGTAAAAGAGCTCCAAAAATAAATTAAAATAGCATCAAAATATCCACAATGACTCCACACTACAAGGGTACATCAATCCTAAGTTCTCTCCACAATATTACACCATAGGAGGGGACTAACAACCCAAACCGCCTTCACCTGAGGATTTTCGTTTACCTGAGTCAAACATAATCAAGTATACTTACAACCAAGGGGTGTAAGTAGTGGTTGGGAAAAATCCCAAGAGGATACCACCCAAATATTCCAAAGACTATGCAGTACATGGTGAAAACATGCAGTTCTAATATGTAAGGGAAAACAACAATAATTTTCATGAAATGAAACTTCCAATTGTAAACAGTTTTCAAAAAAAATTCAGAATATTAACACATTTAAATATGACATGTTATCTACTATATTTTTCATCCAAAAACACCCTAAGACAAGGGTAAATACAAAAAATCCAATGATCACAAAAACCGGGAACACTCTATGGCATTAGACAGTCTCGGTCCCTATGTACCTCATACCTCGGTGTAAAGTAACCACAAAAAAAACCAATTCCCACGCACGGGCCACTAGTAGGGAGCATACCCATAAACTTTTGGTCCCCAATCATCAAATATACATTTTAGTTAGAGTTTTATTTATCCAAAATGCTATGTGAAATAGGGACAAAACTCATCTGGATCACTAGACGTACTAGTACATATCCACCCACTTACGTACCCGGGCTTCCCCCTTTGTGCTTAAACAATTTCATCCATCAAAACACATCCCTTTTCATATAAAAACACCACTATTTTCACCTAAAAACAATAAAGTATCTACACACACTTTATACCACTTAAAACACACAACAAAGCATTTTGATTTTTAAAAAGAAACTTCTCAAAATCTTGTCTTGTTTTGTACCCAAAACTCCTTGAAACCGACACATTGCACACCATGTGCACACTTTAAGTAACCAAACCAAATTCAGTCCAAAACCATCCAATGAAACCAAAAAAATAAATTTTAGGGCATCACCATATGATTTAAAAAGTGATATCGTTGTAAAACCTCCATTTTCACACAAATGTGGCACATAAAGTTCATATGATTCACAAACACCATTAAAACATAATTTCATAACAACAACCAAAGGAGATAAACATTTAAAAAATTATTTTAAGCTCTAATACATTTCAATAAAATCAAATAGGTAATTATAAGGCATCCCCAAATGAACCAATAGAAGTTTTCTATGAGAAACCACCAATTTCAAATAAAATTTACACTTAAAATCATTTTCTTTAGAAATACCACTAAAATAGATTTTTTCAGCAGCATTAACATGAAATAAATAATAAAATACCATAAAAACAGAAATATAAGTCTCAAAAATTTCATACACAATGTAATCACATACCAATTTTTTTAAAACCATGAATCCTTTGTGTGAAAACTCAAACGCACCATGGTCGTGCCTCAAGGAATGTAGATCAAGCATAAAAACAGAATATTGGACCAAGAAAACCCAGGGTCAAAACCTTGGTTAGAAACCCTAACCTCTGGTCATTTGGGATCTAAAATAAATTGACTGAAACTTCAAGAAAAGGGTAGGAACTAAGAGGGAGAAACACTTACTTGAGATTGTTTTAAGTTCCTCCACCATATCCCCCTTTAAAATGATGATCCAAGGGAGTCTTTAGGTGCTTGGAAGGATAAAATGGATATAAGGGTAGAATGGGTGAAGAAAGGTCTGAGTTTGGATAAATCATTGAAGAAAAAAGAAGTAATTTTTACCCTTTTATAATGACCTGGACATAGGTACATGGTTTCTGTGCACGGTTTGGTAAACCCTTAACCGAAACCGTGCACCCTCCTTCCTCACCTCAAAACCACTTCAAATGCCACCAAAATTTGTGGGGGATTAGGTGAGAATTTGGGAAAAAAAATATAATAAATATAAGTACCTTTAATGAAGAACATGGGTGTGAAAATTCTCAACACCATGGAAGATTTCCATCCTGAAAAGTCGACTGGAGGCTTGATCAGTAAACAAGAATGGGTACTTGTCCTCAACCCCTGACTTCCACTCCCAATTTTCATGTGTATCACTAAAATTATGCCATTGAACCTATACCAAGGAAATAGACATCCCTCTAAGCACCTTTTATTGAGTGTACACTATTTGCAATGGTCTCTCAAAAACTGACAAGTTGGGCTCTATCTCCAGTTCATACCAAATCAACAAATGGGACGGATCTGGGTTGTATTTCTTCAACTGGGATACAAAGAAGACATCAGGGATAGATGTCAACTGAGAAGGTAATTCCCACTTATATTCCTCCTTTACAATATGCTTGGTGATCTCAAAAGGTATGAAATACCACGGTGTCAGCTTCCCTTTCTTTCCAAATCGATGATGGACCAAATGAGGGGCTACTTTCAAGAATACCTTGTCACCCATAAGAAATTATAAGTCTTAACACCTCCAGTCAGCATATGATTTATGGAGACTTTGAGCTATCAATAAGCACTGCTAGATCAACTTTACCTCCTTAGATGTCTCCTTCACCAGACTCAGCCCCAACAGTGAGGTCTCACCTACCTAATCCTAACACAGGGTGGACCAACAATGCCGACCATAGAGCACCTCAAAATGAGCCATTTGAATCAAGTATTGGTAACTATAATTATAAGATAACTCTACCAATCCCAAATGGTTATCCTAGGAATCTCCAATGTCAAGAACACATGCACAGAGCATGTCCTCCCAAATCAGATTTTCTCGCTCTGTCTGGACAAATGTTTGAGGATGGTATATCATGCTCATCTTAAACTGAGACCCCAATGCCTTCTGAAGGCCTTCCCAAAACTGAGAAGTGAAACATGAGTCTCTATCTTAGACAACTGCTGAAGGAACACCATGGAGACTTACCACCTCCTGGAGATTCAAACAGCCCAAATCATCCACCTTAGTAGTATCTCTGATCAGAATGAATTGGGTTGATTTGTTTAGATGATAAATCACCACCCAAATGGAATTCTTACCCCTATGTGTACAAGGTAATCCAACAATGAAGTCCATGGAATCCTTTTCCCACTTCAGATAAGAATGGGTAATGGATGGATCAAACCGGATGTAATTTGATTCTCTGCTTTCACCTACTGGAATGTGTAGAATCTTGACACGAAGCCTGTGATGTCTCGTCTCATAAAAAGCCACCAGAACTACTGATGTAAAACATAATACATCTTGGTGGCACCCAAATGGACATCCCACTAAGGCTGGTGTCTATCCTCCATATCCACCTTTCTCAGACATAACAGCACTACTAAACCATCCTTGAAGCATAATATTCCCTCTGTAGATGATGAACAATCATGGGATGTATCCCCACCATGAAGAAAGTACCTCAACCGCTAACAAAGCTCATCACTGGACTGTTCTCACTAAATCAAATCCAACAGGGAAGGTGTCAACTGAAATCTCTCCATGAATAGACCCGTATTTTTCTCATTCGTCTCTACATGCATCTGAGAAAAGAGTCCCGTCAATGTCCACTCATCACTGGACTTCCTCAAGGCCTACACTAGAACTATTCTTTACAAGGCGTCAGCCACCACACTATCGTTTCCTAGGGTATAGAAAATGTCAAAGTCGAACACCAACAATTACTCGATCCAGTAATTCTACCTCATGTTGAGATCCTCCTGTAAGAATATATGGGCCAACATTTTGTGATAAGAGTATACCATTAACTTATCCTCAAAGAAGTAGTGACACTAAGTCTTCAAAGCATGCATCACAGCTACTAACTCCAATTCATGGGTCAGGTAATTCTTTTTGTGTGGTCTGAGTTTGTGAGATCCATATGCCACCACATGATCATCCTACATAATAATTCACCCAAGACCCATACATGAAGTGTCGAAATAGACAACATACCACTTCCCAAACTCTGTAAAAATAAGAAAGGGGGAGGTAGTCAACTGCTGCTTTAGCTCCTCAAAGGATGCCTATCATTCTGGGACCCATACAAACTTCACCCCTTTTGGGTGAGCACATTCATCAGTGAAGCAAGCCAAGATAAGTCTCGAACGAACCGCCTGTAATAACCAGCCAGGCCGAGGAAAATTTTGATCTCAAACTCATTCTTCGGTTGCTCCCATGAAATGACCACACTGATCTTCTTGGGGTCCACTAAAACCCCCTAATTTGAGATCACAAGCCCCTGAAATTTCACTTCCCTAATTCAGAAAGTGCACTTTGACAACTTTTCATAATGTTGATGCTCTCTCCAATTGCCCAGAATGATCTGTATGTTATGTTTATGGTCCTCCTCAGATCCTGAATAAACTAGGATGTCACCAAAAAATACCACGAAAAAAGTATCGAGATACTGATGGAACACCATGTTCATGAGTTCCATAAACACCGCTAGAGCATTGGTCAATCCAAAGGGCATGACCAAATACTCAAAGTGGTCGTGCCTTCTTTGGAAGGTTATCTTGGGGATATCTACCTCTTTCACCCTGAGTTGATGGTATCCCGAATGCAAGTCTATTTTGGTGAACCACTTCTCCACCTAAAACTAATCAGAAAAATCTTCTATTCTAGGAAAAGGGTATTTGTTCATAATTTTTACCTTATTCAGCTTCTAGTAGTCAATGCACAACCGGAGGGATCTATCATCCTTTTCGCGAACAACACAGGATATTCCTAAGGGGAGACGCTCCGACGAATGAATCCTTTGGATTCCAAGTATTCCAACTATATTTTTAATTACCTCATCTCAGTTGGAGGAATTCTTTATGAGGGAAGAGATATCGATGGTTTTTTCGGTGTCAGTTCAACTGAGAACTCCACATCCCGTTCCAAGAGAAAACCTAAAAAATCATCTGATAATACCTCGAGAAACTAATTCACTACATGAGGTAGTGCACCTTCAGGGGAAAAACCATCTTCCTCTAGCACGAGCAACAATATCTAGAATATAAGACTTTCTAAATCAAGGAGTGTAGGTCCTACATGACCCAACCGAGGATCCCATTCACTATGAAAACCCTTATGACTCACATCAAGTTCTGTGAAACTCACTTGCTACCTGTAGCAATCAATGTGTGCATGGAAGTTCACTAGACAATCCATGCTGAGTATTATTTCAAATAGTTCCATATCTAAGACCAATAGGTCCCACTCTATCTCAATCCCTAACATAGAGAGCGCACATGACAGGCACCTGAGACCCTGTTTTTTCTTTCCCAGCAGTGTCACCAACTCCATCGCAAAAGACAAAAACCCATTTGGTAAATTCAAAGTCTCCACAAAATGGTAATAAATGAATGACATAGAGGAACCAGTATCCAAAATAGAATCAGATATTGAAGATGTGATCAAAATGGTACCTTGAACTGTCGATGATCCTGCCTCTGATCCTGCCGGTGCCTCATCCACCACATGGAGGTTTCCAGTCTCTGTCTGAGGATCACTGCTAGTATGTGGTTGTGTCCTGAACTGAATCTGCCTAGAAGATGACCCATCCCTACCCCTATATCCACCAAATCGAGATCCCCCAGTCCTCGACGAATCGGACCGTGTTGGAACTCCTCTTGAAGCAACTAACCCTCCCCACTAGTAAGTGGATGTGCCACCTCACAGAAGCATTGAAAATTCCCCATACCTCTGCACTGGTGACAAGGCTTCGAAGGAATTGGGCATGCTGGTCAGATGTGCCCTGAACTCCCACACTAGTGTCACATGACTGATCTCACATCATAAGAAACATATGGAAACTTCCTGTAAAAGTGGCCTCAACTACCACCTCGCTTCTTCACATGTTCCTCCTCCTTCCTTTTCTTTTCTGAAGAGCTATCATTTCCCACTATAGATACGGACCCATAAAACCCAGCCCTATCATTATGTTCAATCTCCACCATGCACACCTAATCTACCACCTCAGTATAGGTCCTCAATTTGAACAAGAAAACCTATGATTATATCTATGGTCACAAGCCTTCCTCAAACCTATAGGCCTTCGCTTTCTCATTAGAGACAATTTTAGGAGCATACCAAACCAACTCTGCAAAATAGTTTTCATAATGCATCACAGATAGATTCCCCTGAAGAAGATCCATGAACTCTTGGGATATTTCATATGCCAAGACCTTGGGGAAGTACTGTTAATTGAAGATGACCTTGAAATCTCCCCACCGAATCTGCTCATTCTTCCTAGTCTAAAGTACTGATTCCCACCACCTGCAGCTGAGACCCTCTAAGAGAAAAGATTCACACTTCAACCTGAGATCCTCAATTGTATACAAAATCTCAAACATGTTCTAGATCTTCTCAAGACATTCCTTTGCTTCCTAGGGTTTCACTCTACCTCTAAATGTAGATGGCTTGTTTTCAAAAAACTCATGAGATTTATCTTTTTTAGGAACCATATCATCCTACCTAATAGAAATGGGAACAGAAGTCTATCCATGTCTCAGAGCTTGTACAACCTATACTATAGCCTCAACTAGCCTTTGATCAATCGGTGTGGGAGAACTCTCTCTGGATTCCTCTCGTCGGGGCATGGGAGGTTTCCGGGGAGGCATGTTGCTACAAAATGAAACAGTCACAGAACAATAGTCAAAACTAAAATTCTGAAAATTTTAATCAAATACAAAAAATATAAATAATCTAAACACACTACATTAATAAAATAAACAACTACTCTGCCCCTGCTCAATGTCCACATGTAGTTTTTTTCCTACACATCTCACCTGGAAGTGAAGTCAGATAAACAATTCCAATGACCCATAGTGACTCGAGGTCTTCCAAGAAATGTGTGGACCAAGAACCCTACTCATGACCAAAACACCGAGTCCGGACAATCCTAGCTCTTTTTTAGCCCGACTCAATCTAAAATAATAATGTAACTGAAAAACATATACTGCCTCTAATACCATTTTGTAATGAACCGAATTTGGTTGCCACTAATACTGACACCAAATCCAGCCTATTCCAAGGCTCTAAATGATTTCCATATCCTCAGGGGAAGTCACAAGTATTCTGTCTCAATAAATTAGTTTTGGAAATGATTTACCCAAGCATGAAAGCATAAAACATTAAAAAAAATCAATAATAATAATCTGAAATTTCCATGCCAAACAAGCCTTAAGAAAAAACCAGGACTGAATACATGGATTTAAATAATGTAAAATAGGTCCAAACATAAATTAAAATTACATAAAAACAACCAAAAATACTCCACATGACAAGGGGTCATCACCCCTAAGCCGTCTCCACAACACTGCACCATATGAGGGGACTAAAAACCCGAATAGCCTTCACCCGAGGATGTGCCTTTACCTGAGTCAAACATAATCGAGTCTACTTACACCCAATGGTTGTAAGTATTGTGTGATCCTAAGGCCAATATTATACCACCCAAATATTCCAATGAGTATTCAATACAAGGTGAAAATCATGTAGTTCTAATATGTAAGGGAAACGGTGATAATTTCCAAGAAATGAAACTTTGAATTGTAAACAGTTACCAAAATAAAACATTCAGAATGTTAACACATTTAAATGAGACATGTAATATACTGTAATTTTCATCCAAAAACACCCTAAGACAAGGTTAAATACCACAAATCCAATGAGCACAAAAACTACAAACACACCTAGGCACTAGACAGTCTTAGGCCCTATGTACCTCGTACCTCGGTGTAAAGTAACCATAGAAAAAATCTATTCTCATGCACTAGCCACTTGTAGGTAGCATACCCATAACATAGTGTTCCTAAATCATAATCAATAAACTTTAGTTAGAGTTTTTGTTATCCAAAATTGTAAGTAAAAGAGGGTCGAAACCCATCTGGATCACTAGTCATACTAGTACATATCTCCCACCTAGGTACCCGAGCTTCCCCCTTTGTGATCAAATAATTTCAGCAAGAAACACACATCTCTTTGCATATAAAAACACCAATACTAGTCACTTAATAATAATATAGTATCGATACACACATTATTCCAATTAAAACACACGAAAAATCATTTTGATTTTTCATAAACTACTTCTCAAAATCATGTCTTGTTTTGTACCCCAAACTACATGAAACCCCCACTTTTCACACCATGTGCACACATTAAGTTACCAAAAAAATGGCAATAAAAAACCTTCCAATGAAACCAAAAAATCAACTTCAGGGAAGCCCCGTAAGATTTAAGAAGTGGTATCATTGTAAAACCTCCATTTTCACACAAATGTGGCACTTAAAGTTCATAAGCTTCACAAATAACATTAAAATAGATTTCCGCAGTAACAATAAAAGAATATAAACATTAAAAATAATATTTTCAACCCTAATACATTTAAATAAAATAAAATAGGTAGTTATAGGGATGCACCAAATGAACCAAAATATGGTTTCTATGAAAAACCACCAATTTCACATAAAATTGACACATAAAATTCATTTTCATAATAAATACCACAAAAACCAAATTTTTCAGTAACATTCAAATGAAATAAACGTGAAAATACCATAATCACAATAGGTTTAGTCACAAAAATATTATACAAAATGGAATCTCCTATCAAATTTGTTAAAACCTTGAATCCTTCATGCAAAAACTCAAACGCACCACCGTCGTACCTCAAGGAAGGTAGATCAAGCCTAAAAATAGAATATTCCACCAAGAAAACCCAAGGTTAAACCCTAGGATTGAAACACTAACCTCTGGTCAATTGGGACCTCAAGGAAATTGAAATAAATTCCTGAAAATGGGAGGAACTAAGAGGGAGAAACACTTAATTGAGATTGTTTGAAGTTCCTCTACCAAATCCCCCTTGAAAATGAAGATCCAAGGGAGTCTTTTGGTTCTTGGAAGGCAGAAATGTCTATAAGGGTAAAATGGGGGAAGACAGGGATGAGTTTGGATAAATCCTGGGAGAAAAAAGAAGTAATTTTTATAAATTTTTAATGACCTGGACATAGGTTTATGGTTTGTGTGCATGGTTTGGAAAACCATGCACCTAAACTGAGCACCTTCCTTTATCCCCTCAAAACCACATCAAAAGCAACCAAAATTTATGGGATTTTAGGGGGGACTTAGGGGGGATGTTAGGATAAAAATATAATAAATATTAGTACCTTTAATAAAGTACTTGGGTGTGACATAATCCATTTTAACAAATTAAATTCATAGAAGTGGAAAATTTTAATTTAACATAAATCCCGCAGAAGTGATGAGAAAAAGTGTTTTTAAAGTGAAAATGTTAAAAAGTATAGAATGGTTTTATGTCCAAATAAAATATAAAAATGATTCAAATGACCCAAATTGGATTAATTAATATAAATCTTAACTAATTTTACTTTAGAACCAATTTAAAATATAATTTAACGTTAAAAATAATTTAAACAAAAATTTAGTTTTCAATTTAAATTTTGTATTTTTAGCTATTCATCAAAAAACAAAAATTCTATGAAAAATCCAAAAAATTAACCCTAAAATATTTTTTTATTATTATTTCAATAAATAATCAAAGAAAATTATGAAATCATTAAAATTTACTTTTAATTTATGTGCACCAAGAATGATTAAACCTTCATTTAGAATAGATCTTTCTTTTAAAGAAACAAAATTCTTCTCAATGATTCTTATTTTATTTATAATCAATAGATATCTAATAAACATATAGAAACTATATATTTTCAAAATTTGGATAATATTATCCATTCCCATTATTCCAATGGCTGGGTGATAACTATCATATTATATAATAATATTTGTTGTATATTATACTTTTATAAAACTCAATCTTGTGTGTAACGCAAACTATCAAAGGAACTCATTGTTGTGTGAAACTCAAGATAAAATCAATTTTGTGTGTAATGAAAAATAAACTCATATTTGAGTTTGATTCAAGATAACTCATTAATTCTTATAATACATTCTATCAAATAAAATTTTATTCTTTGAGAATTTTTGGGCTATTACAAATAATGAGCACTATTTGTTAGTTCATGTCATTCATGGGGATCTGATAGTCATTTTTGTGGGATGATACATTGTGATGGATGACTATAGTGAGGCTTCAATATATTTAGTTCATAGTATGATTTTTTCCCACTCTTTATGAACCCCCATACTGGATGGTGCATGTGTGAGTTATTCCTCTTGCACCATTTTTTCAAGAATTAGGTATTCTAGGAAACCTTTTATTCACACTCTTACTAGATAAAGAATTACCACTGATTATAATAATATTTCAGTCATCTATTTAGGTAAATTTATTTTATCCTTAGTGTCAAAAGAAACTTTCATGAGGTTAAATCATGGAAGAGATGAGATGTAGTGGTACCTATCATTATATATATTTATTACCATCTCTAGTATCCTGATTTTTTTATGATTAAGTAAATGAGGCAGGTTCCATATTTAATCATGAGTGAGCTCCCCCTCCCTCAATTATGGTGAGAATATATAACCCTCTTGATGTTTAATTTGACTACCCATTAGATGGTATGTGAGGATTTATGCAATATTTGGATGGATGAGAAGTCAATACCTTCAAATGTGGAAGAATGCAAAAATGCCTCCAAAGGTAAACTTGGGGTTTTTACTTGATATGAGATAAAAATATTCATTGGATGGTATTATAAATAACCCATGGTTTTGAATTATTTATTTTTTATATATTTTAATCTATTATTTCTTTGAAAATATTTTGAGTTTCATGTGAGGAAGAATTTACAGTTTTTGTGAAGATTATGAGATTGAAAAATGAAGTATTTCTTGAGATTGTTAGAAAAAAATGAATTAAAAATGAATCATTAATTTAACCATGCACTATCAATCCTAATTTCTAAGTAGAAATTTTTTATTAGTAATGAATGAGCATGTGTTCATTTCACATGGGTAGGATTATGGTAGATGAAGGGAGTGGAATTGGTGTCTATAGCATTGTCCGGTTTCATGGGATATAAATACCTTATTACACCACATATATATAAATTAAGAAGCCTTCTTATGATAATAGTTTAAATTTGAGAATATATATAATTTTTATTTTTCACTTAAATACTCAGAAATATTTCATGCATCAGGTGTTTTTTTAAAATATTTATTATTCATCATCTTCAACCTATACTCTATGGTTATCTAAATAAATAAAATATCTAGGAAAAAATTTGGAATGTTTGGAATTTATGAATGATTCACATGGTATTTCCATCATGCCTTCAATGGTTATGTAAAATCATTTCCTCAACTCTGATGTTGCACCATAATTTAAAGTTTTCAGATGATAGAAACTAATGAAAAAGATATTTCATCACTTATAGTGTTTATTTTATTTGAAGTATCAAAAGTCTTAAAAATGAGAGTTAAATTATAATGTGATGAGGTATAATTTTAATCTACTAGTAGATCTTGGTAACCATGGTAGTTGAGAATTCTAGATGGAATGCTCTCTAGTAGATATGGGTCCAACGGTGTTTTTACCGGTCATTCAAACTGATGATGTGTGATATTTTTCTTAAAAATTACTTATATTATAGTGTTAATATGATTATTTAATGATGATTTTATATTATAAATGGTTTTATGTGGAAATAAAAAAAATCATTTACACTATAAAGATGAACAGCTATAAATTGACGGTAGTTCATCTAATAATTGTATATAAAAATATTTGATTCATATGAACTCAGGATGTTGTTTGTTCAAATCATTCATATAGAGCTATGTGCGAGATTGATTGGAATGTAGATTTTCCATTATAAAAACTTCCTGATTAGCTTATATCATTTTATTTTCATGAAATAAAAAGATTATTATCACTGTATTTTTAGGAATTAATTGTATAGGTGTGTTAAATGTATTAGAAAACATTGTACTTGATAGATTAAGGGATAAAGCTAGTGAAAGGATCATATAGAATGAAATACAATGTTTAAGATCATATATAGATAATTTTATCAAAATAATTCTAATGTTAGAATGATAATATAAAATAAATATACATAAACCATTGAAACCATGGGATAAATAATTTTTCATGTTCAAAGTATTAAAAACCATAGATTATTTTAGTGATATGAAAAGGAAAGTTAGGTCTCCAAAAAATGAATCATTTTTTTCTAGAGAGATAAAGACTCTATTGTTTTTTTCAAACTGTGAACATCTTATTCAACTGTGAACAAATTTTTCAACTGGCCTTGTGTGAATCTGAGTGATTCTGAGTACAATCGTGGGATTTTGTGGATAGTAAAATAGAGATGCCGACTACCTTAAAGTTCAAGGGCTTGTGGGGATATCAATATAGACTCTGATATTCTTATCGAGGCCTTACCCTGATGTGGGTAAAATAGACTTTCTGGGATGTATAAATCAAGAGACCTTTATCCATGGTTATTGGATACCTTTATCTATGGGTTAAAATATTTCTTATACCTCTTTAATTTTCCTTTTTATAAGTTCTTGATTTCATTGTATTTTGTTAAAGAAATAAAGTATAAATTTCTTATACTTTATTATACCTGTTTAACTCAAATATAAATAAGATTCCCTATGATATAAGGTATAATCTTTCTCTAAGTAAAACACATTTATGTTTCATTATGTTTCTATTCTTTATGTTTAGGTATCTTATAATTTTACATGGGCCCTTCCAATTATCCCTTTCAGTTAGTACCAAAGTGGGTTTGTGAATTTACCTTATTTAGATTTCTTAAACATAGATTTCCTTTTAGTCTTAAATGGGTAATGTTTTTTAACCTATAATTCACCCCCCCAGTAATTGAACACCTGTATCTATATTTTGATCCAATAGTTCCTACACTGAGTTTGGGATATGCTCCCATGTACCCTTTTTGGAGCCTGGGGTAACCTCTTTTGTACCCTTTGAGCTCAAAGAACATTAATTATTACCCAATTAATTTAAAGGAGATATAGGTCCCACCCATTACGTAATGGGAAACAAACATATGTGTTCCACAAGGTCACAAAACATTAATCATATTAAAACCCAGGAAAATAAATGGGTTTCATAGACATTTCATCATAGCATAACCCATGGAAAATAAATGGGTTTCATAAAAATCATGGTATAATAAACATAATCCATCAATAAAAATAATAAGGATGGTGTCCTTAGAGTATATCCCCAATAAATATAAATTAAATCAAGGGGTTTTGGCCTTTATAAATTTAAATATAATTAAAAGATCATTAAAAATATTCTTTAGGAAAATAACTTTTTCATTGTGAAATTAAATATTAAAAAAAAACTATGTACATGTATGTGAAAACATTTCCATAGAAAAGAACCTTGTAAACATGTAAAGTAAGCATCAAAGAAAAAAATATTCATGAAGGTGGGAAAATTTATTCATGCTGTATAAGTTAAAAAAAATTCTGCCATATTTTTTTGGGAAAATTTAAAAACTACCACATTTGGGAAACAAAAAAAGACTCCATTTAAACTATTTTAAAAAATTATAAAATGGGTAAAAATGAATTTAAACCATTATAAGAGAATAATATAAACATTTTTGAAAACATTTTTAAAAATCATTATTTTGGAAGAAAAATGAATTTTGACAAAAGATTAATTATTTAATAAATATTATATATAAACATTAATATAATCATGTAAATCATCCATGTAATATGGTGATGTAAATTAAATTGTATCTCTATGTGGATATGGTATGTTTTACGTAAAAACAAGAAATTCTTTCACTTCCCATTTGATGGAACGGGGGTGGATAATTGTGGTTTAATAATCATAATAAAATTTTAGAATATTTATTATACTGAATTTATTATTTTATGAATAATAAAACATATTTGTATAAGGTAAAATAATAATAAAAAATAAAGTTATTGGTTAAGGCGATTACCTCTTCTTTGATATGACTCCATATGATATCCTTTTAAGGGATCTAGGGTTGGTCTTTTAAAAATAAAAGAACCTATATAATGTAGATAAGGAAGTTTGGAAGATAATATGGTAGGTTATGTTCTATCCATAAGGTTCAAAGTGGTGTAAAGTAGTGAGCTAGGAGGTTCTCTTTTATAATTTATGAGAGGTGCACTTTTAGAATTTCAAAAAAGATTAAAATATAATAAGAATATTCTTGATCCAAATTATTCCAAATTGAATATAAATTCTTATTGGATGAAATTATTGACCATATTTTATTCCCTTTTTCCATATTTGATATTTTACGATTTTTAAATAATTTAATAATATATTATTTTCATCAAATATCATTATTTTCAATTTTGACACTATTTGTTACGTTGAATTTAATAACGTCAGTAAAATAATTTAAATTCGAAAAAAATATTTCAATAAATCGATAATATGTATTTATAAAATATAACATTCATTTCTCATGTTAATTATCAAAAAGTATAATACTTTTAATATATTTAATATCATTTATTTTATTTTTCCATTAGTTGAGTAATTATTGAGTCGGTGTTGTGTACGAATTTAAGGTAATTATTTATTCTCTAAAAATTAAAACTAAATTAACAATATGAAGATGAAAATATTATATTTTAAATTACTATTTATATTCTAACATATCCTTTGGTTAACCCTATATTAAAAATATAATATTTATTAAAAACAAGAGTTTTACATGTTTGAATTTTAATGAAATAAAATACTAAAAAGGTCATAATGATATCCAAATGGACATAAAATTCCATATAACCAAATATTGGATCATTATTTAAGAAATTTGATCATGAAATGTTAAAATTAATTTATTATGGTCATTTTTTATTCCTTATAATTTTATTTTTAACCAAAATTATCTGATTTTCCCTTTACCGTGGTAACAAAAATTACTAATCTTGCATTTCGTATTGACCAAAATTAAAATCAAACTAATTAATAAATTATTACCTTATAATTTCAAATATGTAATCCATCTTTTATAATTCAAAATAAATAATTTGTAGAATTTAATTTAATATTAAACCAAAAAAATGTGATGATAAATAGTTTTTCAAAAAAATTTCCTTTTAAAAATAAAATGTTTTTATACTAAATAAAAAGAAAAAATCTATTTATAAAACCATAATATAATTATTTAAATAAAAATTAACTAATAAAATTTTGATAATAATATAAAATATAATTTGACTTTCTAAATACTTTAAAATAAAAATACAGTTTTAAATAAAAATTAGTATTTTCTACTAATCATCGAGAAATCAATCTTTTCAAAAAATTATCCAAAATTAATTTTAATAAAACATTGAAATTATGAATATAAATTGAAAAAAAATCAATTAAATTTTCTAAAATTATAGAAATTAATTATAATATTCATTCATAAAAAGGAAGAAAAATAATTTTTGAAGAAAATGTATTTTTTGAATAATAAAATGATTTTACATGAAATTGAGTCAATAGTAATTAATAATTTATATTTTTTAATGTCGTGGTATATATTTCCTAATGTATTTAATCATATTAATACACTCTAATTTAATTTATAGGTTATTACGGTCACAGTTAAATAATAATATTTTGTCTTTTATTTAAGCATCTTATTACGTATCTTTTATGATATCGAACATAGTGTTTCTTTTTAAAATAATCAGATATTACATATATGGATATTTTTATTTAATTTAAAGATAATTATAAATTTTTTAAATTTTTGGTTTCCAAATACCATGAATCCCTTATTTAAATGAAGATGGGTGGGTATTTTTGTAGTTAGTTTATTCAATTTTTTATTGAGATTTTAAGAATTATAATAGAATAAACATTCGAGTTGTGGCCAAAAAATTTTGTTTAGAAAATTAAAAGTGTCATAGATGTTATAAATATTCTAGTGCTGAGAAGAAAATATCCAAATTCTGGGAACCTGTTCTATTTAGATACCAGTAATTTATCTTCAGGTAATTTAATGTTTCAAAGAAGATAATTTTGGAAATATTACCTTGTGATCAAAAATCAAATACCAATATTTTATTAGCTCAAAATTATAATTAATTATTATAAATTATGGTAAAAACTATATTTAATAATTGGAGATATAATCATCAATACAATAGATAGATAATATGTATGTTCTTTTATTATTTAGTAGATATTTGTGGCTTGGTTTACTAACTAAACATAGAAAGGACTAAGTAACCATATTAGAACTAAACCTTATGAAAACATGTATTACTTGTATTTATTTCCATCATTATTACATATGGGTAATATTTACTTAGAATTTTGAGATTATATAAATATTAACAAGTTTCAGAGGTTAATTTCATGAGGAAGAAAATTACAAAATATCACAAATGATTCAACCCCCCCCCCCCACCCCAAGTGATATATATATATTCCTAAGAACATCAATAATTATTAGAGAACCCAAGGTTCCCTTCATCATATCCCTACATATTTATCAAGTATAATCTCAAAAAAAATCAATTTAAATGGTGTTCAAATCTTCTATAGTAAAAAATTTCATGGATGGAAAAAAACTGAATGATACCCTATCTTTTGTCTCATAACCTGTAGGTGATTAACACAACTTCTATAGGATTTCCACCCATTGATAAATATTATCCCATATCTCTTGTTGAAGACTAGATTCTCAAGTTTTATGTAAAATCATGAAATTTTACTCTAATTTCTTTTTCTGATAAAGTGTATATGAAGGTGATGTGACTCAATACTAAAAATATAATGACCAACGCATTTAAAAAACAATAATTATACGTTTAATGTCACGGGTTTCACTTTTTTACAATCCCATGATATTTTAGTATTATTTTCATAGATAATTAGGATAAAATCTTATATATCTAACACACTCATTATAAAGTGGACACTTCAAATCAATGACAATTTTATTCACACATAAAAAAAAATATTCTTAAATTTAATCTTTTATTTTATTCAAGCCTCTTTTTCTTTATTTAAAAACAATCCAACAAAATAGAAATATACACCTTTATATATTTCCTACTCATCATTATTCCCTATGAAAAACATTTGAAATTTTTGATGATCCTAAAAATATTATTAAGGTAATTAAAAAATGAAAGGAACCTGTTATTTCATTTCAAAAACAATGAAATAAATACTAAATTTTTTTCTTTAACATAATTAACATTAAGAACATATATTCATTAACATACACATGAAATAATATTCATTGGACAAATATATGTTAAAAAATTTCATAAGAAATAATATTGGAATAATCATAATCAAGAGTGTTACTTATAAATAAATAGAAAAAATGATAAACCATTTCCTAAAAAACATATCTTTAACCCTTAAAATTGTTATAATATTTCTTAAAATGAAGGTTTATTTTTTTTACCTATCAAATCAAAATATTTTCATTAAAACTATTTTACAAGTCTAAAAAATCCATTCAAGTTCCTTGGTACCCCATCTTTATAAAATCCTTATAAGAGTAGTTATAGTAAACCTTACAAATATAATAACCTAATAGGTTAATTCCAATATAATCCTCTAGAAAAGAAAATCATTACCCAATAAATTGAAGATCTATAGTAGTATCACCCATAATAATTAATAGTTTAAAAATACTATAACATACATAAAATTTATATAATATTTCATTTCAATTATAAAATTCAATAAAATATTATTTTTAATACATATGTCGAAAAACATTCAGGATTCATGTAAAAAAAGAATAAAAATTCATTTTACTTTGAAAATTATTAAAAAATAAATTCACTAAAGAGTGGGAAAGAGGGTATTCTTTGAAAAACATAGATAATTAAAATAAATAATTATAATTAATGACAAAAATAATTGTGGGAAAGGGTGGTCATGTGATAAACAATAGAAAACATTCTTTTTCACTTTTGTAAAAAAATCAAAAGTGACTCGTTCAGAAAATATTTAAAAGAATTATTTTAATTAAGTTTTTAAAAATTAAATTATATTTGAAAAATAACCTTTAAAAATATTTTAAGTTCAAATTAAAAAATTCTTAAACAAGTCAAAAGAAAATCAATATGGAATAAAAGGATTGAAAACATTTTATATATGATTTAAAAGAAAATCCCTTTTCTCAAGTCTCACTTGACACGTTTATTCTTTAAATCATATGTAATAAAATTATATTTATTATTTACTTGATTGTGAAAATTTTTTATATTTATTCCCTTATCATAATGCCTTTTATTTAATTTATAACCTTGTCTTATATTGTTAATAAATCAATTAAGTTCATGTCAGTCATTTTGTGGATATTGGGTTCATAATCCCAAAACATATTTGGTAGGTTGACCATGGTCAAAAGGGTAATGGTTCCTTAATCTAAATAATATTAATCCTGAAATACTTATATTTTTTACATATTAAATACAATTTTAGATACATATATGAAATTTACACATAAAAATTAATTGCATTTCTTCATGAAGTTGGTAGTCCACATGTATGTGTGAGCGACGTTATCATTTTCCAACAGTTGGAAGGGTAAAAAGGAAAGTAATATAATATTTTCATAGAATAATAATTAATTCATGAATATAATATATATTAATTAAATAAATAATAATAACTACCCTTGTGAAGTGGTTATTAAAATAGAAACACATCACTTCCTTGAAGTGGTAGTCTATACATACGCATAAACTATGTTTTCATTTCCCATAAGATAGAAAAAGAGATGAAACATTGTTTTTTTAATCAACATATGATATCATTAGTACATGTAATATACTAATTTTATCATACCATCATATTTATATAATATTTTAAGGAGTTTTAATAATAAATAAACATGAAAATACTATGTTAAAATTTATACCTCTTCTTTGGAAATCCTCCTTTGGATTACAGCTTATGAATTATCAATTGTTATTTTGGTAAATCAAGGACCTATAAGATGTTTTAAGTGGTGTGGGAAAGTAATATTTTTAGAAATGATCATATTAAATGGCTTAAATGTTTTTATAATACACGATAGTGGGCTCCCTTTAATAGATGAGGGGAGTTTCACTATTTAAATTTTTTCAATGTTTTAAAATAAAATAAAGTCTTATTCCTCGTAAAGTGGAACTAAATCTATCCAATTTAGAATATAAGTTTATAATAATGGAAATAAAAAAATAAAATGATATTTAATATAATATTTTCTAACATTATCACATAGTTTTACCAATAATTAACCAGTTTTACCCTTTATGGTGGTAACCAATTTTTACCTTGGTAACTATTAATTACACCAAAAATGAAATTAAACTCATCAATAAATTTGAACATACTAATTAGAAATATAAAATATATTTTTAAATATTAAATTCTTATATGTTTCATTAGTAAATTCGAATATAATCACTAAAAATGAAATAAAAACAATTTTTAGAAAAATGGATTTTTAAGCATAAAAATGATTTTATACAAAACATAAAGAATAATTTTTATTAATATTGAATTAATTAGACTATGTTTAATAAAAATTGATTAATTTTATTCAAAAAAAAAATAAAAACATAATGGGGATTTGTAAATACTTTAAAATAAATGGTAGTGTATATAAAAAATCGAATTTTCACTATTCTCAAAAAAAATATTTTCATAAAATCCCTAAATGTATCCCTAATATATACCATATATAATGATATAAAAAGTTATTTCTTTTTACAATATAAAATTTAAAATTTTAAATTGTAAGTAAACCATATAATACATTGAAAAAGCATTAGTTAGAATAAAACAATTTCTTTCTTGGATTTTCAAAGTCATATAAAGTAATTAGAATTAATGTGAATCCATAAAATATAATCAAAAATATTAATAATACATGAAATTGAGTTATTATTCATAGTAAAGGGTTTTTCACATTCTTCCCTCCTAAATTAAATTACATCCTCTAAATTTTTTCTCATATAAATAAGTATGTATATTTTTTCCTCGTAGCCTTTTTAAGATCCCATTTTACTTCCTTAATCATGTGGTTATTCAAAAAAACAATAACCATGTGTGTTTTATTATTTTATAACATATACTATCTATGATCTAGAATCTACACTATATTTTCCTAATAAAAAATATCTTCTTCCAAATATACCACTTTAGGGATCAAAATTTTGAGAGGCATCTGGTACATGTTTCCTTAATATCAAAACATAAATCACATCATGTACCTAAGATAAAATCATAGGAAAATTGACTTGATAAAAAAAAGATGCCACCAATTTCATTATTTCATATGGTCCAATTAACTATAGACATATATTTCCTTTTTTATCGTATCAAATAACACTATTCAAAAAATATATTTTAAGAAGTAATTGATTTATTACCTTAAATGAAAGGTCTTTCCTCCTATTATCTATAAAATACTTTGTAATTCTCTAAGATACCCTCATATATTGTTGAATCAACTTCAACTTCTCAACCATATCTACTACAATTTATATTCCAAAAGATATCATTTTATTAACTTTATCCAAACATGTGAGATTTCTATACCACTTTTTATATAATTCCTAAAAAGGTGTAATTAAAATATTATAATGAAAACTATTATTATAATAAAATTAAACCAATGATATTTTTTTATACCAAATTCCTAGTTAATATAATGATAAATATCAAATAATATCATCCAATTTATGAATAATTCACTATGAATAATTGTTATGTTTTGGTTGAAAAATCATACAAAAATTTAATTTAGTACTGAGTGACTAGACATTACTAAAAATTGGAGGCAAATCTTAAATTATGGTCAAATAAAATAGATATAGGAACTCCATGTATCATTAATATCTCCTTATGATAATGTCAGGAAAGCTAATCCAAATAAATAGTATCTCGAATAGTAATAAATTGCATTGATTTAGTTTTTAGATCAAAAATAACCCAAATAGCATTATTACATTGAGATGTATTTGGTAATCCCAACATGAAATCCATGGATACATTCTCTAATTTCCATTAAAGCACTAGAAAATTATGAAGCAACCTGTTTGGTAGATTTCACTCCCCTTTATATTATTCAAAATTCAATCATTTCATCATAAAATCATCAATATACTTATTAATTACTTCCACTTAATAATATTCCCTAAGGTATCCATACATATTAGTTTTTTTGAGATGAACCTAAAATTGGATCTATAAGATTAACTTATAAATTCCTTCTTCAACTAGGAAGCACTAGGAACATGCAGCCTCTTTACAAATAATATAACACCTTATTTTTCAGTTTTAACTTCATAAAACATACTCTTCCTAAAAAAACTCTGATCATTATTACCAACCATGATCTTCCTTATGATCTTACTTAATTCTATCTAACATAGATTACTGCACTGATAACTAAACCAAAAGAGTGGAAGTTTCTTCATGAATAATTTAAAGGAAAAAATTTATTAAATCATAAAACAAAGGATCATCTTATAAATGTATCATAGACAATGATTTATTTTCATTTCAGTTAAGGGTATCAGTTACATTTTTGTATTACTTGGATGATAGTGAATTATTAAATCAAAATTCAATATTAGTTTTAACTATCTTCTCTACCACATTTTCATATATTTTTGAATTAATACATACTTTTAACATTTCTGGTCGGTATATGTTTCACATTTTACAAAAAATAGAAATTACCTCCAAATTTTTAAATAAAATTAACTATTATAGGATCAAGATCATTTGTAGGGAGGATCTTCTCATGGTTATTCAATTTACATGATTCTTATAAAATTACCCAATCATATTACTTCAATACACCACCAACTCCCTCTAATGAAGCATCATTGTAAATGGTAAATTTAACATTTCTTATTATATAGTAAAATAGTGGATAATTGACCAATATTATTATTAATTCCTAGAAACATGTATTAAACTCCTTTATCTATATTAATTTCACTCCATTTCAAGTTAACTTTGTTAATTATATAGATAACATAGAAATTTTTTCAAAAAATAATCTATAGTAACCTACAATGTAAGGAAACTCCAAACCTCTGTGACATTTCTATGTGTAGAACATTCTTCTACCACATTAGTTCTAGTAGGGTATGTAATTATACCATCTTTATAAATAATATACCCAATGAAAAACTCTTATTTAACCCAAACTCACATTTACTATATTAACCATACAACTAATTTTTTATTAACATTATTTTTTACAATCCTTGGATCTTCCATATGTTCAAAATGAATTTTAAAATAAACCAAAATATCATTAGTAAAACTTATAAAACAATGAACCAAATAATCATGGAAATATCTATTTATAAGATCTATAAATATTGTTGGTTCATTCTTCAACTCAAATTCCTAGCCACAAAATCATAATGATCATACCAAGTATAAAATATTATCCTTATATGTCTTTCTCCTCCAATTTCACCTAATGATATATAGACCTAAGATAAATCTTCTAAAACATTGTGTTCCTTAAACCTAATCAAAAAAGTCATTAATATTGGGGAACATAAAATTATTCTTAATATTTATGTTATTTATTTCTATATGATTAATTTAAATCATCTATGAACTATCCATATTCATAACAAAAAAATGTATCACCCTGAGGGGAAGTGACAGAGAAAATAAAACCCTTATAAAGAAACACTTTTAATAGTTTTTCAATTCCAATAACTCAAATGGATACATATAATAAGAGGGTTTTGAAACTAGCATAGCTTTTGGAACAAAGTTAATAGTCAATTCAACCTCCCATTTAGAAATAACACCAAATAAATACATCTTTATTGACATTTATTAATGGAACATCCCAAGTCTATATAAATTATTTTTGTTCAACAATATGATAAATATAACTCTCACTTCCATCAATAACCAATTTCATTGTTCCTTGATATATTATCAAATATATGAATTTAATTTTATATAGAAATTAAAAAATCACTCAGAAAATTGTATATAAATTCATTTTCTCTTTAATCTATCTTAACATGATAAATTAAAATCCCTTTTATACCCAGGATAACATAAAACTCAACTATGGGTGGAATAAAAATACTTTCATGAAATATCATTCCACAGATAATCATAGAAATATTTCTATAAATATTTTTCACATTAATACTTCCCCCAGGAATTTTTAACAAAAGCTCAATCTCTACTAATTAATGTGATATATCCTATTTATTAGAAAATTTCCTATAAATGAAAGAATTAGCAGACTATGAATAAAACAAGACATTGGTATAATATTCAAAAATAAATAGTGTACCTTTCACTGCATCATTTTATGGTCCTAAATTTTATAAAGTGGTGGTAAAGGATTTTTCCACACACTTATATTTATGAACATTATGATTTTCATCCTTCATGTTTTTGTTTGAGTATGAATTTTCATAATATACCATATAATTACAATTATAACACCTTATAGCCTGATTATTATTATTTTTTTACCATTACCATATCCTTTTATCATTATATCATGAGCTATATATCCCAACCTACAACACGAAAAACAATTACATGATTTCATGATAAAGTCACCAAGATGATTCTTAACAAAAACTCATAGAAGTAAGTTTAGTCTTCTTACTATGTGATTTATTCCATGGGTTCTTCCACATAAATTTATGGATAGACCGCTTCTTATCCATGTTGTTGTAAAATCCAAAAAATTCTCAACACACCACATAACTTTCTCATAGAATTTAAATTCATGAGATGTAAAAGATCATTCAAACATGGTTTTAATCCTATATAAAAACTTTCATTTTTACTATCATTTTCCAGAATCAAATTTGGTTCATATCAGGACAATTAATTAAAGTAGCTTCATATTTGGAAAAAAGTACTCCACTTTTTTCTTAAGTTCTAAATATTTCCATTCTATCATATGTTGAACAACATTAGGAAAATATATCTCAAGAAAAATATTTTTAAATGCTCACCACTCCTTGGTATCAATCTCATCATTCTCCTTGGTATTTTTAACCAATGACCACCACTAATCAGCTTCACCTTCAAAATGATAAATGTAAATAATTACATTTTGATATTAAAATCATCCCAAAACATTGAATATATTTTCTATAGAATTTATCCATCCATAATATACCCCTGGGTCTCAAGTTTCACCAAATTCTACAGGGTTTTGTTTTCAAAAAATCTCTACTATAGAAATTTTCCTATTTGAGTAGTTTGGTTTCTATATATTATGAGTACCACCATTAATAGCCTTTGAAAAATAAGTAAAAAGAGCTAAAAACTACTCAGTTGTAATTCTAACTATTCTATGTTGCTGATTCAAAAGCATATTATCCCCTAGATTCCTTTACACTTCATTATACCCATTTCCTCTATAGAAACCCATTCTAAAATAGACATATATTAGATGAAGAAACATGGAAACCCTCAATTATTTCTCATGATTATATAATCTAGATATTAAAATATATTAAATGTATTTTCTTAATGATATCCTAACCTCTAAAGTTATCTAAACGTTTGTCTAATACTAACTATAATTACATACACCTTTAACAACTAATAATTGTGAGTACTATAACAAGGATTTTACTTTTTTACATTCACATGATCTTTGAGATTTGTAGTTTTAGAGAATTGGAACAAAATATTTCATTTTAACCCCATACATTACAAAGTTTCCACTTCTACTCAAAGTCCATTTTTAGACTAACCAAGATTTCTAAATTTAAACTTTTGTTTCATTCAAGTCATTTTTGGTTCATTTAAAAATAAGGTACCATAGAAAAATACTAAACCTTTCTATAGGCTATACTCATCCTTATGAACTAGGAAAAATATTTGAAAACATTGGATGAGCACAAAATTCTCATTAAGGGATATAAAAAGGAAAGTAACACATTATTCAAATTGAAAAATGAGAAAATTTATATGAAAATTTTCCATTTTACATAATAATCATTGATCATAGAAATTCATTTACTTTCTCATGAAATAAACATTATTTCTCAAAGTTTTTAAAAAACATTTCATATGAAAAAATGAAGGAAATTTTCAAAACTCAACATAATGGGGCCTAAACCGTGACTACCCCAAGTCATCCCCTAATAATCTAGTGGTTAGAAACCATGTTGAGTATGAATATAATAAAAATTAGAGCTATTATCCCAAACTAACAATACATAAGAACAAATATCCAAGCCCATGAAATTCAAAAATATAAAACAATAGAAAACAATGCATCCAAACATCTATGATCCTGAAATTAGGGTGTGGTAGTAATGTATTGAAAGTTATAAATAGGGAAAAATATAAGACAAACCAAGAACTGAATAGAGTCCAACCATCTATGTGGGAAAGGACTGTGATTAAATACAACCACAAGAAAAACACCTTATTCAGGCAAGCTAATGTTATGCTCCACCAGCTCACTATCCTCCAAAGACACTGTCAAATGTGTTGTCTTCTATATAAGACATGAAATGTGTGGGAAGAGACCATGCATGTGTGAGTATAACAAATACTCATTAGGAAACCCTAAAACACTAAACACAAATCAACAAGAATACTCACCTCATAAAAAATATATAGAAATAAATTCATAAACAAGAAACCTTAATATCCTCTGGAAGGACACCATACCTCCATGTGGTCACAACTAAAATTCTTTCCAAGGGATTCAAATTGAACTAATTCTAATTACAAGAGAATATACTCCACAATCCATGTTAACATGGGAGATACTCATCTAGGAGGTTAAGATCATTGGTCCCCACCCTAAAAAGCTCGCCACTCTTAGAAGATCTCGGCCCACATATAGGGGATTACACCTAGAACTACTAGGACACCCCATCAACCTAGTCCGGATCAACCCATTGTGTAGGGAATCATACTCCAATGATACCATGGACCCTACTGAAACAAACTGTTAGATGGAGGATCAACGCCCTATACAAGTAGGTTACACTGATTCTATAAACCCCACCAAGGTTTTAAAATGATAGAGGATCACACTCTAATCTCTTAGAGATAAACCACAGACTCTCTCTGAAACTCATCTTATAGAGGGGATCACAATCTAGAGATATTTATGCAATTCCTCATTATACTATAAAGAGTATATACAAAGGGAACATGCTCAACTGATATTGGTCCAAACTGAAGAAATTAACGGATCTAGACACACTAGAAGGGGGTATATAGTGTGTACTAGGGGTACACAGTATGTCCATCGAACCCTAAATCTTTCCATGTGGCTCTACCTCACATAGTATATAAATATACATATACATGTAGTATAGGAATAGTACACATCATGTATATATTTTTTATCACCATGCCCATTCCAACTTCATGTGCCCGTGTAAACCATTTTATGTTTGTTTACTTTATTCGTTTTAGTGTACTTTGTCTAGCCCATGACCATATATCTTATGGGTTACATGATGATCCATCCAGAACAAGTCATAGGGTTTGTGATAGTTTCACAAAATATGTGATATTTAACTCTCTGTGGAAAACCCAGTATCAAATCCATGGGGTCCCACGTGGTGTGTGATCTATTATGACGCGTCATGTAACACAAAAATTTCCAAAACCCATGGGTTCATTCTCTGTATCATCCATGAATTCCACATTCACTGAATCCCACACCATAGATTTTGTATCTTAGGTTATGCATCACTCTCACCACTGGAGACATGGATATCAGGATTTGAATCCACTCATGAAACTCCCATATGCATCATCTTTAGTCATACCACGGAACCTAAGTTGAAAGGGAACATCCAATCAATTCTGATTCACCTATGATCATCCTCTGCCATTACCTCACCTCAATTTCACCCTCGATCACAAATTATACCTACAATATTGATCTATTATTCAAAATATTGGTCAAGCAATAATCAAATATCGGGTAATAATTGAACCTTGGGGAAAATAAAATGCATATGATGATCGTGTGTGGAAATAGGAGATAAATATATAATCCAAAATATGAGAGAAAAAAACCTTGTCCTTTTTTCATTCAACATCAATCCATTTTCATAAATTTTGATGAATGAAGAGGGAAAAATTCAATGATAATAAATAAATATATTGCAATAAATCTAATGTCAATGCACATATCAATTCTTATTTGTGGAATTGATCTACATTTGAATGAGATAAAATAATGGGATATAAATCATAAATCATACATCTTACCTAATGTTTGGATTAATCGCTAGTGAAAAATTATCTTTTGTTGTTGTCATTGCTGAGATCCACAAAATCTATTGGCATAAGATCCTTACTATTATGTTATCCAATGTCATCTACTAGTGATCCTCTATAGGATCTACTCCAATGGTTCCTCACACTCTCGAGGATATGTTTCCAACCATTGGGATTTAGTCATAAAATATTTTAAATAGAGGAGGATGTCCCTGTGTCAAATAAAATAAAATAATTCAACTAATTTACTTTTTTTATTAATTATACATTGGTAATAACTTTTTCAAAAATTATTAACACCAATAAAATTTATGTCACGCCTAGGGTAATACCTTAATTTAGAACTCAATGGTTCCCTTGGATTTCTAATTTGGCCCCTCTATGTAATTTATTTCACTTTTTCTAGAAAACTACATGTGCATGATTTTAATATATTTAATAAATTTTAAAAAATAATTTCAGGCACATTGTCCTCAGAATCCCAAGTTATCTTAGTGCCTAGCTCCAAAATCTAATTTATTACATGGAAAAATATGATTCATTACAATCTACTAGACTTAGGTCTTTTCATCCTTAATATTCAATGTCTTACTAAAAAAGATGATGGTACTAGATTCATATATGGGTTCACCGCTCTCATGTGCTCTCTGGAAGATTCCTATGCCACCACCAAACATGCACTACTGGAATGGATAACCAATGAAGGATCCCATCATGCTAATACTTGATCTACATCAGGTAATCAGCAATGGTGGCCTTATCATCAATTTATATCTCTCACAAGTCAATAATGTGTGAAAGTTCATATATATACCTACTCAGTTGTGAAATTTCAAAGACTTCATGTACCTAATCCATTGATGACGGAAGAGATAAGCGGTATGCCACCATGCTAATTCTATTCAGTATCTAGAAATGCACAATGTATCATAGAAATTTCTTATCACCTCATCCAAATCTAATTAATCCACATCAACGTGTGACCCTCAGAAACACATGGTATCCCTTCTCGAACTCTAAATATCTCCATCATTGGCCTCGATAAGACTTTTGAGGGATCTATGTAGTCCTCATTAGCTTCTGGATGATCTAAACCTTCTTAGTCATATCTTGCACCATCTATGGGCCCATGAGTGTTGACTCACTTGGATCTATCAAAAAAAGTGGTGACCCAAAAGGATTCCCATACAAGGCGTCAAATTGTGCCATATCAATAGTGTAATGGCAATTTTTGTTTTATTCATACTCTGCCAAGGGTAAGTGAGCCTCCAAACTATGGCCAAAATCCAACATGAAAGCCCACATAATTTACTGTAATACCTAAATGGTCCAATCAGTTTAGCCATTAGTTTGGGGGTGAAACATCTTTCTCAAATGTAACTGAGCCTCAAAGGCCTCCAATAATCCTCTTTATTATGGTGATGTGAAGCAAGTTTCATAGTTTGAAACTATCATCTGATGTAACTCTGTGGAGTTATATTATCTCCTTCATGAACTGGTGTCCCAATCACTCAACTAAACTCTTCTATTGAATGTTTATTAAGTGAAAAAACATGGTGATTTGGTCTATGATCACCCAGATTACATCATGTCCCCTAGAAAAATATTGTATCCTCCTCACAGATTCTATGGATATCCCACCCCACTTCAAGTTTGTAACCTCAAGGGTTTGATCCAAACTCGCTAGAACCTGGTGCTCATCCTTCACTTTTTGAAAAGTGAGACCTCAATATATACACTCTCCAACACAACTCTTCAAGATTGACCACCAAAACTAATGTCATATGTCCTTTTACATCATTGCCACAATTGTTTATACATCAAAAGGGATGTATGAAACTCCCATGTCACCTCCTCTTGCAACATCAATGGTACCATCATCCATCCCTTGAAAAGGATAGTGTTCTCCAAAACTTTAGAAAATCCATTAATAGCATGCCCACTGGATAACTAAGTATGTAAGGTCTCATAGTCAGTATCTCCACACTAAGAATCCCTAGAACACTGTAAAATATGTGAGGTAATATCCATGAATTGAAGATATGAAACACCATCCTTGTCCCCTAAGTGCAATATCAATGAGGCTATCTTCTCTGATGCCTCATCAAACAACTGAGAACAAGATCTACTACTGAGAGAATATGTCACCATGTTCCCCTTACCTTGAGTATATACAATCTATAAGTCATGGTCCTGGAGGGAATCTACCCAACACATCTTTCGCAATTTCGGGTCATTCTGAGATAAGACATACTTGAGAGTCTTTTGGTCAAAGTAGATGATAAACCACTCACCCATCATGTGGTGTCGCCACATAGTTAGTGTAAAGACTACTGCTGATAACTAAATATCTAGGGTCATGTAGTTCTGATCATGTGACCTCAATTGATATGAACCATAGGGAATAACCACCTTCCTCAACATCATAACAAAAAAAATACCGGTCACTAATGCATCATAGAACACTTTATACTTGACACACTCTTCCAAAAATACCCAGATGGGATAATTCATAAACCTATACCTCAACTCCTGAAAATAATTATGGAACATTACCATCCCCTGAAAGTCTTCCGCTTTTAGGTCAAATATGTCAAGGGTGTTTTTACTCAGTATAAATTGGGTACAAACCTCTGACAGTACCCATCCAATGCAAGGAAACTCTACACCTTAGTTACACTCTTAGGTGGATCCCAATCTAGCACTGACTCAACCATTTCTGGGTCCAATTCCACTCCTTCCTTTAAGTTTACATGTCACAGAAAGTGGACCTATTTAATCCAAAAAAAACCTTGAATGATTTCTATAAATATAGCACTCTCAGAGTTTATCTTGGACCATATTCAAGTGTCCCTCTTGCACCTCCTCAGACACTAAATACAATAGAATATCATCGATGAATACCACCACAAACTTGTCTAAGAAAGGCTGAAGGATCCGGTCCAATAGTCACATGAAATGGTTTAGGGATTTTTTCATACCAAAGGGAATCACCAAGTACTCATAGTGACTATAGAAATATCTGAATGTCTTCTTAGATATATCCACATCCTATACTTATAGCAGGTGATATCCTAATATTAGGTCAATCTACAAGAACCATTATTCCTATCTCAACAGATATAATAGTTCATTGATCCATGATAGTTAATACTTATTCTTCACGGCCCCCTAGTTAAAGTGCCAATAATATATTAATAACATCAATCTTCCATACTCCTTCATGAAAAATACAAGGGCTACCCTGGGGGAAACACTAGGTCTCAAAAATTCCTTCTCCTATAATTCATCTAATTACACCCTCATCTCACAAAGATTTGTGAGAGACATCCAATATGCGGTTGTAGATATCAGAGTTTTCATGGGGTGAAATTCAATGTAGAATTCCAAATTTTAATGGGGAGGTAATCCAAGATCATTCTAAAGAAATATTTACTCACACTCTACCAATACCGTAGGGAACTGGTATCCTATATCATCCACTACTCCAAGAGTCATTCTGTCTAATTACTGAGTAATTAGATTCAATATCTTATACCTAAGCTTGTCCTACTCTTCCAAGGTTTATTTTTCACCCACAAAGGAAAACCCAATCCCATCACTGTAGACACATATCATCCTCTACCTAAAATAGTCAATCAAGACATGAACCGTGGATACCCAGTCTATACCTAAGATGAGTTCATAAGGCCTCATAGATGATAGAAAGAGATACCCTACAAAAATATCACCTATAACAATCTTATTGCACTGTCAGGAGAATTTCACAATCATTGATTCACCTCATATTGAAGTCTCCAAGTACAAGGTTCAATCCAAAGTTTCAACCACACTCTCTAAGTATCAAACTAGATAAGTGGAAAGAATAGAATTACTATCACTTGGTTCTATAAATAATGTAGTTTAGGTATAAAATAAATAGATCATACCTTATATAATCCATAGATTCTCGAGGTTATAGGACCCCATATCCTATAGCTATCCTCATCCCTAAGCCCCAGCTCCCAAATCTTGGAGTTGACCACATGTGGGTGGTTTTAGTGATAAGTCAAACATATGACCACCTCCTGCTACTCTACCAGTCTCTATTCCATAGATTACTACCTATATAACACCCTACTATTCACTATATCTCTTCCTTGGAGGTTCCTCAACCATATTAGGGTTATCTGTTTGATGGGTCATAAAATACAAAGAAAGATGTCTTTGACCATCATTGGAGAAACACCACTTATCCCCCGGCTAACTCGAGCCACCCTGAGAGCCCTGCACTACTAGACCTCTATATTGGGATATTATCTAAAACTTATAGCATGCCCAGGTCCCTTTTACTGATGTTGAATACCTACCATTGAGGTCTCAAATCTTGGGTTCCTGCTACTAACACCCACTATCAGTATCTCCTTTATAAGGAATCGCTCCACCACTAAGGCCAGATCAAGTACTCCAGGATATATGGGAATGTAGAGAGATATCACTGAAGCCCGGATATCATGGAATAAGCTTTTTTCAAGGGTATTATCCTTAAATAATAAATCCTTCACCATATCCCTATATTATCATGAGATATTAGTTAACCTTGATGAATAATCTACCATAGTCATACTACTCTGATGTAGATAAATAATCTCTTAGATGCACACTAATCATAATTTGGTTGGATAAAACTCCTCCCTGAAGGTATTATTGAATTATTCATTGAAGAGAGGTGTCTCTTCATGTGAATATGTCACTAAAAATCACCATTTCTCCACAAATCCCAAAATAAGAGACACTTTGAGGACTACCATTTCATCTGATGGCATCCTCACAAGGTGAAAAACTTGAGTGACTACCACAAGCCAATAATCATACACCTGAGTGTCTAGACCACCCCAAAAACTAGAACGTAAATTCCTCTATAACTCTTGATGTGAACTCATCTTTTATTCATCATATTTAGGAACTATTGGTGATAAATTCTACTCAACGGGTGGTGGAATAGCTAGTAAACCAACAGTAGTTTCTATCTCTAGTATAGGCCCCTGTAATGAAGCCTTATCACTTGGTAGATCATCCTTTTTATTTCATAGTGTAATACTAGTTGTTTGTCTTCATAGAGGAATCATGAAATAAAGATGATTTACCATGATCAAAAAGTATATCTAGGGAGATAACTCAAGAAGGAAATGGAAACCACAACCCATTCCTATATTCTATGTGTAAAAATGTTTTCCCGATAACAAATTTCAACATTTATTGATTCAAAAGGTAGGTGATCAGAGCCCTGGTGTATGGATACATCATCCATCACACCAAAAATAGAGTCCCTAACCAGAAAGACAAAATCAAAACACATTAAATTTTTTCCCCAAAACAAACCCACAGACTCTAGTCATGAAATTGAAACGAATCCTCTAATGCCACTCTATCTTGACTTGTCCCAATATGGCCTAAACAAGGACTACCCCAAGCCTACCTATAATAGGTCGGGGGCTAGCACATAGTGTTGAGTAGGCTTATCACACAAATGGGAGGTATTGTCCATAAAAAATGAAATATAAAACAACTATAACCAATGCATGCATGCATCTATGATCCCACAATCAGAGTATGATAGTAAATTAATGAAAGTGAAATAGAGGGACAAATAAAATCCCATCCAATAACTATAGAGAGTCCAAACTACTCTAAGGGAATAGAATATTCTCAGATTAATCCATGTGGAAAAAAACTCATCCAGTCAATCTTGATCTATTCTTCACCAACTCTCTATCCTCCCAGGACACGGTAAATTTTGTCATCATCTTCCTAAGATACTACATGTGCACGCAAATCCCAATAAGAGTTGAGTATAAAAAAACCCAGTAGGACACCCCAAAAACATTAGACATGAAGCTTCAATAACATTTTTCTCATAACAAATATATAGAAATGAATTCATAAACAAGAAACCAAAATATAACCAGGAAGGACATTGTGCCTCTATGCGGTCACAATGAAACTACCTGACCCATGATTCTACTCGAAAAAAATACTTTTTCTATGAGAATCCATTCCACGATCCATGTTATCGCTAGAGACACTCATACAAGTGGTCAAGATAATTGGGCCCCACCCAAAAAATCACAAAAATGTCATAAGACCCTGATCCACATACAGGGGATCACATCTAGGACTAATGGAGGACACAAAGAAAAAAATCTTGATCAACCTTCTATGTAGGAGATCATTCTCCAATGATACCATGAACCTCGCTAAAATGGAATTTTATATGGAGGATCAATAACCTTCTCAATTTGGTCATTCTGATTGCAAAAACCACATCTACGGTGTAAAATAATAAAGTATCACACTCAAGTCTCACTGAGAGACACTAAAAACTCTATATGAGACTCATCTGCCTGATGGGATCAAATATATAAATTTTGATGTAATTTTTCACTTTTCCCTCAATGAGATGGACCAAGGGAACATGCTCAACCAATAATTATCTAAAATAATGAAATGAAGGGATCCAAATCCCTCAAAGGGATTACATGGGGTGTAATAGGGGAACACAGTGTGTCCGGCCAACCCTAGATCTTATCATGTGGTTATGCCTCACATTACATGTAAGTATCTATATACATGGGTTGTAGGAAGATTACACGATGTAAAGATATTTCTTGGTTCCTTTCTCATGCCCTCTACATGTGTCTATGTACATCAAACCATATGTATGTACTCTAGTCGTGTCCTTGTACTCATACCTACATGTCCCCATGTAACCTCTGAGTTACACGCCATGATTCCAAGCACATGAAACGCAGTGTGTGATAGGGTCACACGACGTGTGATATTTAATTCTACATAGAAACCCTATCACCACATCTAGGTGGTCCCAAATAGTATGTGATCCCAAATTACATTTCATGTAACAGGAAAGTTTGCAGAACCCATAGGTTTTCCCCCACATAATCTTCTCATGCCACCACCACTGTCTCCCTCACCATAGATCATATATCTAGGTTCATCCAACACTCCCATCCCTAGATATTTGTATTCCAAGCATTGAATATGATTGAGAAATGCCCACACGCACCATCCATAGCCATATTTTAAAACCTTGAATGAAGAGGAACAACCAGTCCATTATGATCCACCTCTGATTATCCTCTATCATTACCGTATCATGATTGCACCATTTATCATGAACTATAACATCGATATTGATCTCTTTCACTAAATAATGGTCATGTAGTGATCAAATACTGGGTATCCATTGAACCAGGGGCCAAAGAAAATTCACATTGTGAATGTTCAAATAAATAGGGGACATATCCATAAGAAAAAAGATGTAAGTAATGAAGCTCATCCTATGTTCATTGAGCCTCGATACGTTGTCATAGATTTAGTCAAATGAATAGGGATAAAAATAAAGGAAAACAAATAAATCCATCGCAAAAAATATATCATTAATGAGAGATTAAATTATTGTTCCGAAAATTTATCCATGTTTGACCTAGATAATGAATGACATGGAAATCATAAATTGAATACCCTACCAAGAGTTTAGATGAATAACTAATGAGGAATGTTCATGTGTTTCCATCATTGGCTAAATCCAAGAAATCATTTGGTCCATGATCCTTGATCTGATGTGATCATTCGTCATTAGAAAAAGATCCTCCACAGACCCCTCTCCAATGATTCCTCAAAATCCATAGGTTATACAACCAATCCTAGGGTTTTAGGCATAACCATTTTCAAATAGATTGGTTCACTGCATTAAATAAAATAAAATAATTGAATTTATTTATTTATTTTTTAAATTATTCACCCACAACAACTTTTTCAAAAACTCTAAATGTTGATAAAAGTTATGTCATGCCTAGGGTAAAATCCACATTATGAACTCAGTAGTGCACTCATATTTCTGATTTATTCCCTTGTTCATTATTTATTCCAATTTTTCGATTAAATTTCATCTTCATGATATTAATATATTTGATATATTTAAAAAATTAATTATGGGAACACTGGTTCTCAGAATCTCTTGTCTTATTAGTGTTTATCTCTGAAACTAATCCATATCATATTCTAATTAAATAAAAGGAAAATAATACTAGTTACATAAAAATCATAGTCATGATGTTATCTTAGAAAACATGAGGACCCATGAATAAAGTTTTCTGGAAAACCATACCATTCACCCTTAAATGTGTCATAAACTTTCTTAAAACATAAAAAAATTTCTTACCATGTGAAATCAAAATATATCCATAAGAACTATTTTTCCTCAATAGAAAAATAATTTAGGTTTCTTTTGTAATTATATTTATAAAACCCTTACAATAACCTTTACAAGAACCCTTACAAATGTAATACCCTACTCAGTTAATTCTAATATAATTCTCTTGATAACTAAATCATTTCCAAATTCATTGGAGATCAATATCACACTCACTCATTAACATAAAGAAAATATGTGGAAAATAAAAAACCTAAAAAATATAAAATCATACATTTCCATTATAAAATCTCATAAAATATCCATTTAATACAATTATAGAAACACTTTTTCACCTCACAAAAAAATAGGATACAAATCCATTTTCATTTTAAAACACTTAAAACAAAAAAATACTTGAATATTGGGAAATATGATCTTATTTAAGAAATAATAGAAAATTTTAGAGGAATATGGAAAATTACTTGCTTATATGATAGGTACAAAATGTGTTAATTAGGTAAATGATATAGAACATTCAATTTCACTTGTAAAAGATTCAGATGTGAACCATACAAATTTTTTTTAATATATTCCTTTTAAAAACCATTGAAAAGTTCAAGGATAAATTTGAAATAAATGTTAAAAATATTTGAATTATAAATAATAACATTAATGAAACATTTAAAAGAACATTTATTTTTTGGAAAAAGAGTTAAAACATTTTAAATGAGATTTTAAATAAAATCCCCTACCTTAAGTCAAGATCTACAAATACAATATTTAACTCTTATATAATAAAATTAATTTAATTATTTAAAATATTAATAACCTTTTTAAGTTTTTACCTTATCATAACTGATTTTATTTTATTTATTACAATGTAATATATTTTTACTAAATCGATTATGTTAATATGAGTCATTCAGTTCATAATCCCAAAACAACTTTGGTAAGTTAAACATGGTCAATGTTGTCATGGTTCCATAATCTATAGAATATAAATCATGAAATAATTATTATGATTAAATATTTAAAAAAATATAGAACCATTCATGAATGGCTGACATGAAAAATTAAACACAACACTTTGTGGAGGTGGTAGTCACCATGTATACATGAGCAATGTTATAATTTTAGAATTGATGGAATAGTAAGAATGTTAGTAAAATATTATCTTTCCATAACGATAATTATTTCATGAATATAATATATAAATACATATATATACATATATATTATTTAAAAACATTATAATGACCATCCTTTTGATGTGTTTATCAAAAATGAAACACATCTCTTTGTGGAGGTAGTAGTCCATGCATATGTATGATAAATGTTTTCATTTCCCATGGGATGAAAAAGGAGATGAAAAGGGGTTTTTCAATGTATTAATATCTAATTATATATAATATCCTTATTTTTTTATATCATTGTGGTTATATAATATTTTAAGGAGTTGGGTGAATAATTAAAAAATTAAAACACTCGGTTATGAGTTATACCTATTCTTTGGAAAACCTCTTTTTTCTTACACCTTAAGCCTTATTGGTTGTAATTTTGATGAAACAGTGATATATAACATGAGAAAGTTTGTTGTTAAGGTATTTTTGGAATACATTGGTCAAACTAAATGGCTTAAAGTATGTGATTAATAGTGGAGATGGGGCTCCAATTTATAAGTGTGGGATGTGCACTCTTTTAATGTTTTTAAAGTTTAGAAAACAAATATTAAGTCTTATTCATGTTAAATTGGATATAAATATATTATATTTCACATATAATCTTTTAAGTTTAAAAATAATCGCATATAATAAGATTTAATAAGGTATTGTATTTCCATATCACTTAGTTTTAACCAAAATTGACCGGTTTTACCATTTACTATAATAACTAATTTTTACCAAGGTAGTTATTAATTATGACCAAAAATTAAATTGAACTAATTAATAAATTTAAAACACCTTATTAAAAATATTAAAATATATTTTTTAAGATTAAATTCATAAAAGTGGAAAAAAAATTAATTTATAATATACACACACAAAACGCAATGAAAAATATTTTTTATAAAAATGTGTTTTTATGATTAAAATAAATTTATGTAAAAATAAATATTTATATTTATTTATCTCAAAATAAATGGGTTATTTTTAATTAAATGTAACTAATTTTACTATAATATCAATTCAAAACATAATAGTATTTGCTAAATACATGAAAATAAATGATTGATTTTATAAAAATCTATGTTTTCACTATTCATAAAAAAATAAATATTTTAAAAAAAATCACCCTAATATATTATTGATATGATTATATAAAAATAAAATAAATTTTATATTATTAAATTTACCAAAAATTATAAATTTTACTTTTGAATAGAACTACAAAATGAATGGAAAACACATTAGTTGGAATAAAACTATTTATTTATTTGATTTTAAAAAAGCAAATAAAATTATTATAATTAATTTAAATCCATAAAATCTAATAATTAATATTAATACGACATGAAATTAATTTATTATTAAAATTACTTAGGTCTTTATAGTAAAGGATACATGGGGAAAATATAAAATAATATTTGAGGGGATTATAAAAGTAAAGGAAGAAATGCTTCAAATATAAATAACAAAAGTTCAAAGATCTAAGGATGGTGATAGAAGAAACTATTGATGATTACTTAATTAAATCAAATAATATTTCTAGAAACATAAAAGTATTTAAATATGTATTATATTATTCTATTATTTTTAAAATTTTGATGAGGATCTTTTGAGAGTGGTTTAATCCTAAATCTCTTTCTATAAAATATAGAGATAATTTATCTCGTGACGAAATACATAACAAAAAAATTGAATATGTAATGAGGAAAGATACAACATTCAAAATTAAGTAGATAATAGTAATTAATTAAAGAAAAAAATTATTAAAAATAGATATGAATACATTGGGGAAATTTAAATACTCAAGTTGTAATCTATGGAGAAATAAAAAAAAGTGTAAAAGAACTTGACAAAAAATGTATTTCCAAGGAATAATGGTTTTATAAAACTCAATCAAGATACATAAAGAATGAAAATAATTTCAATAACATGAATGATAATTTCAAAAAATATTTGGATGTGAGTGATAAAATTTCTCAATCTTTTGAGAAAACTCATCCAAAAATTTAGGTGAAATCTATACCAACTAAGCAAAAATGTTCACAAAATTTTAGTAACTAATAAAATTCAATAAAATAGAATGGATGGTATTTGTTTGAGAAATTATATGAGAAATATTTCACATTAAGGGTATTTAAGAGTAAATATTTTAAAATGATTCACAATGTTAAAGGAAATTAGAAATTTTAACATTTGATGAACCTCAGCAAACTTATCCTAGGGAAAAATAATACTACAATAAAAATTTAGGTAAAAAAGAATATTATTTATTCTTTGGGATATTTGTGCACAATTTTTATAACCATTCTAAAAACATGCCACTCATTGAGAGTATTAATGAACTAAGGGGGAGAAATAAGGAATGAAAATGAATAAAATTTTTAAAGTTAGAGGAAGATACAAAGATAAAGTCATCAAAAGATAAAACAACCCTTAAGGAAAAATCAATTTAAATGGATGGCTTACATTTATGAAATAGGTGTCTAGTTAGGTAACTATGTTGAATATTGTATAAAAATACTTTGATATAAAGTTTTTTGTGTTAAAATATAAAACAAGGCTGGGAAAATGTAGATAGAAACAATATATTTTTTTCATGATATTTCTCTAAAATCTAAAAAAGGGTAAACCATTAACACTTCATAGTAATTATTCCTCCCATATTATATGTGATGTGAAAATATTGTAAAATTTTAAATAACATGAGGGAGGATTAGTTATCTTTGGAAATGGTAGTTCCTTAAAAATAATAAAAATTAGTACATGTGAAATTGATGCTTTAAAGATAAAATCAAAGTAAGTTTTATTTGTAAATATACTTAAACACAAATTAAAAAGTGTTAGTTGAATCTATTATTATGTTATGGGATTTATAATTAAATAAGATTCATTTCAAAAATAATTATTGGAAAATTGAAAAAATGATAATGAGAGAGGAAGAAAAGGTGGTAATTTATACCATATTAGCGACCATTGTAATTCTTATTATCAGAGTACTAAGGATGAAATAAATTATGGAAACATGGACATAGAAATATTTTCTATAAAATTATTAGAATAATTTAAACTGTAATATTTAAAAATAGATTTACCACTACTGAAGAGTAGATATGATGTTATTTTTATAAATTACCAAAAATTAAGTATTGTTAGTGGAAGTCGTAATAAATTCGAAATTAAATCAACCAGAACACTTAATCTTATACCCTATAACCTATGTGGGATGAGTATACATCAATCAATAAAGGGTTATTTTTACTTTATTTCACTCATTAATTAGTTTACTCTGATTACCAATGTAATGTTCGTGAAACATAAATCATACATTACGGATATTTTAAAATTTTTTAAAAGGGAATTTGAGAAGGAAATAGGTCTATATATTTCAAATTTGATAATAGACAGTCGAAAGGCGTACAAAAGTAACTCTTTTGATTCCTTATTGAAAAAACATGGAATTAAACACCATTATATTACTCCCTACACCCCTCAGAAAATATAGGTATGGAAAGGAAAAATGTATGTCTAGTTGTTATGGAAATAATCATGCTCTTGGAATATAAACTTTTAAAATTATTCAGGGGGAAGTGTTAAGTAAATGTGTACATGTTCAAAAAATCTGTTTTCTATATACAAAATAAAAAATTACTCCCTATTATATGTTTTATAAGAAGAATATTCAAATTAAATACTTTAATATTTTTCAAATCCATTTATTAAAAATATTAAAAATCTAGATTTAGGGGAGAGTTTTATGAAAAATCAGAATAATGTGTTTTCATGGAATATTTATCCAACTAAAGAAGCTATAAGTGTTTGAATAAACTTCTACATATGTTGGATGATTCCTTTAATGTAAAATATATTGAAAAGAATTCGGTTATAACATATGTTATTGAAGATGATTTGGATATTTTAAGAGATGATATAATAAAAACATTCAAATAATTAAATGAAAATAAAGATGAATGTGAACCTAACCTTCTGAGAGTATATTATGATGATCCCAGTGACTAGGATAGTAAAAATAGAAGGAAAAATTTAAATTTAATATTTAAAAAATAACTTGAAACAAATAACATCATCAGAAATTTTTAATCTCAAGTTCAAACCACATAGAAATAAGGGATTAAAATTCATAAGTAATTTATCTCAAAAGGGAAACTACAATATTTCTTGGAAATAGTTGATTATAAAGAATGGTTAAATTAAATGAATAAAGAGTTTGATCATATTGATAAAATGATATATGGGATCTTGTTCCTCGATCGGAAGGAACTAAATTTATAGGAACTAAATTTATGTTTAGAAATAAACTCAAAGAAAAATAATAAATCTCAATGAATAATGATTGGTTAATTTTTAGGGGCTACTCACAGGTAGAATGTGTTAATTTTAATGAAACTTGTGCTCTGGTTGCAAAACTAGAAATCATCATGATTTTTTGTTTGTTACTACTCAACATAATTAAAAGTCTATCAGATAGGTGTTAATTCATCATTATTTATGATAGATATTTAATTGTAAGTTTATATTGAGAAACTTGATGGGTTAATACTTGGTAATGATGGACCCATGGTATAAAAAATAAAGAAAGGTTTTTATGGGTTAAATAAGGACCCTTGTTCCTAGTATTCAAAACATTAATGTTTCCTAAAAAGGTTTAACTTTTCTAAATTAAAATTTGATAGAAACATATATGTAATATATAATAGTATGTGTACCCATATTTTCATTATTTATGTTGATGAAATTATTTTTCCCTATGATTCAAAAAAAACTTGTGAAGAAATTGTTGAATGGATGAAGTGATACCTTAATATTTCAATTATATGAGAGTTGAATTTATTTCTTGGACAATATTCTCACAAAAAAAAGATAAATCTTTCATTCATATGAAAAATTTGTTAATGAATCATTAATGAAATTTTTCATGGAAGAATAAAAGGAAGTTATCACACCCATTATAGTTTTTTTCTAAATGAACAAAGATAAAACATGGAAAAGTTTGAATCCAAATAAATTTTAGAAGTTGATATGAAGTATTATTTATCTAAATACATAACTATTAAAAATTATATTTATAGTAAATTTGTGTCTTTGATATAAAAGTAATCAAAATGAATAGCACATATTTCCAGTAAAAATAATCCTCTTGTATATTAATGGAAAATAAAATTACATCCTAATGTATAGGAGAAGTAATTAGTTGAACATAATTGGTTTCATTTATATAGATTAGGATGGAGATTGCAATGATTAAAAATCAACATTATGAGGAACTTTCATTTTGAGTAAAAGTTTTGTGAGTTTCCACAATAAAAAGACAGTGTTATAGAACATTAAGTACCATATAAGAAGAATATATTTCCAAAACCAATATATATACTCAAATGATAATTATGAAAGTTAAATTGGAATTTTTTAGGTACAATTTTCAAAAGAAATTGAAAATTATTTTTTTTATTCAAAATATAATTGATTTATCTAAAAATATGATGAAATACTCTAAATCCAATAATGATGATATTGATTATTATTTCCTCATGGAGAAAGATTCTTTTGAAGATATAAAGTTGGATTAAATTTTAATATATGATCAAATAGATAATATTTTCACCATAGTTATGCCATAGGAAATATTAGATAAATTACGGCTGAGACTTCATGTTCATCCACCACCCATCACATAGAGAAATTTTTTTACATACCCCCATTAATTCATTGGATTTTATTTTCAAAGTGGGATAATAAGTACATGACTCTTTAATTTTTTTATATTTTGTGAATCCAAAGCTAGTGTTATCATAAAAATTGGGAGTAGAAGCTCTAAAACTGAAACTACTAGAAGTTGATTGAGTGGAAGTACAAAAATATCATTCTAATAAAAAATTTATTAATAAAGGTTTTTAATTCCTTAAAAATAATTATTTTTTATGATAGTGTGATGTCATGTAACCTCCCTATGAGAAAGGATGTGGTTTGATGAAAATTTCCGCTTAGTTGAAGTGAGGGTTGTTGATGTTATTGTTTTAAAAATATCCAAATGGGGAGATTAAAGAACCCATGTTTGGGAATTATTTAAGATTTTTGTATTTATTTTATATGTTTTCATTGTTAATTTTTTTAGGTTTAAAATTAGGATTAATTTCTATTTTGTGTGAATTTTATGAGATATAAAATTATTTTTTTTATATTTTTAGGGAAAAAATGTATTATAATCCAACAGACAAAGTATTCAAGAACTAAAAGGCCAATTATCTAAGAGAATCATTTTCTTTAGAAAATCACTAACATGTGGCAATTTCATGTGGTCAATAATATATATGAATAAGGGAAAAACTAGTGTTTATATTAAAGTTTAGTTTCATGGGATTTCAATAAGTTTTTTTACCACTTCTAAATATATTAAGAAGCCCCCATATGATGGTATTTTTGGTTTGGGAATATCTATAGTGGTTATTGTTTACTTAGATACTCATATATATCCCATGCGTAAGGTATTTTTTTAGAAATTATTTACTATTTTTTTATATTTATCCTATCCTCTTGGGTGACCTCGAATACTATAATAACCAAGAGAAATTACATAGAGTGGGAATGTTAAGAAATTTTCTCATGGGTTTTCCACCATTATTTCAACAATTGAGTTAAATCATTTCTTTATATGAGATGTTTCACCATCACCTAAACTTTTTGGACGATTTAAATTGATGAAAATGAGATGTAATCACTTCTAGTGTTTTTTTTTTTGAACTGTTCAAAGGTGAAAAATTTTGATGTTAAAGAATCAAATGATGAGGAAGAAATATCTAATACTGGTAAAACTCAAGAACAAAGGTATTTGAGTTTTAGTACATCACTCTCTCTTGTAGATGATGTTCCATCCATTGTATTATCAATAATTAAAAATGAGGATGAAAGATATTTTTCTTTAATATTACTAACAGTATAGTCTTATTATGACTCTTTTGAATATTTTATAATGCAATTGTTTCCCATGTGGATAATAAAAATATATTTCACCATGAATAATAACTTTTATAAAGAAACTATATTTGATTTGATCAATGTATATAAGAATTTTTGTAGTAGACGAATTAAGTATGTAGAATGTTTTAGGAATTCTTACAAAGTTGTGTGTGAGATTGACCTAAATTCATGTTTTTTATTCTAAAAATATAATTTTTTTCTGATATAATTTGCATTTCATGAATGAAATAAAAGATCATCAATGAAATTTTACTAATTATCTAAATATGTGTGTTTTAAGTCTTGAGGAACTATGTATTGGTTGGAGTAAGGTGAAAATACTGTTATATTCTAATATATAATGAATGAATATCCTTAAAAGTATCAGTATATATGTTAATCAGATAAAAGAAATTTTTCAAATGATTATCAAAATGTAATGTATATAGACTATTGAAATAAAAAGATAAATACTAATTGATATTCAAAGTAAAAAAAATCCATTGATTTTTTTAGTGTTATTCAGAAGCAAGTCATGTATTTGAAAAATAGACCAAGTTTTAATTTAAAGAGGAAGTAATGTTATCTGATGTTGAAGGATAAATCATGTTTTTGATTTATCTTAACTTGAAGGAATAAGGCATTAACTAATCTTTATAAGATCAAAATCAAGTGTAAATTTTTATGATAAAATAACTGAAAATAGGGATTGTGATAATACCTTGTTAGATGGTATACGATATCTCCACAAAGAATAATGTGTACCTTTTTTAGAGATCCAAGAGATATTTATAGATTATTAAATATGGTTTTTGGGGAATTTATGAAGATGATTGTTAATAAAATGCATAGGGAGTCTATAAAGACATTTAAAAATAATTTTAAATCCCTAAATAAAAGAATTCAAAATCCAAATAATGATCAATTTAGATGAAAATTGAATAAGTATATAAGAATTCAATTCATTAAATATTAGTTACTAAATTCTTAGGAATTCCAAAAGGTGATGTGTTGGAGGTTTGGTCGACCAACATTGTATGAAAAATCATAAGGGTCGAAAAAGTGATGAAGTTTTGGAGATATTCTTATTGAGAATAAAAGATCCAAAATTTTGAGTTGTAGTAGAGTTGAGAGACTGGTAGTGCAGGACCCCAAAACACCCTAAGAGGGAAGGGGTGAATTGGGGTGTCAAATTTTTCTTTTTAAATGATGGATATTTTTTCCATTTTGGTAGAAACTTGTTAAACCTATCTAATTAGAATTTGTAGAAAACAAATAATCATATGTAAAGAGATGACACACAATTTTACTTGGTTCGCCGCTAAGGGTTGGTACAAGGAGCATACGCTGAAAGGTTTTCAGTCAAACCAAAGTCTACTAATCTTCACTAGTTATGGAGTACAAGAGTTCAGGCATAGTCACTCTATTCTAGAAACAATACCTTTACAAGAATTCAGTTATAGCTCACTCCATCCCTTGGAACACTTCTGTTTACTCCCCCTCACTCACTGCTTTGTGATAAGTCTAACTCATTTTATTGAATTGAAGGCCACCTCAATGGATTGGAATTAAATACTTTTTCCCTAACGTAGTATGAGACTCATCTTTCACTGATGACCTGAGTATATGCACACTAAAATCCTTGTTCACTGAAAAAATGATGTTCAAAAAACTGAAATTTGTGAAGCTCACTACTTCTCAAAGCACCCTTACCTTCACGGAACAAACTACCTTCACGAATCACCCCTGACATTATGGAACAACCTTTATTCATAAATCTCACTGAGTCAACATGGAATACCTCTTCATCTTGAAGCACCCTTCAATCAAAAGCATTGGCACCAGTCAAGACTACAATAGTCTCTTCAAGATGCTCAAGATCGTATGAAATATTAGTTTTTCATAGCTCCCCTGGCTTTGTGAAATCAAAGTGATTTTGTATTTTAATTGAAAAATTTTATCGAAAGAGAAGATAAGTAGCCTTATATCTATAGGTTTGTCTATTCGCGATGATCCACTACCTCTTTACATATTTTTTGGATCTTTAACAAATTTCTTTGCAGCACTCCTCCCTTCACGATGCACTTGTAAAGTTTCATGTTGTCATGAAGATTTCTATAAAAACCATTCATATATATGCAATTCTCTAATTCTCATAATCGTAACGATCATCATCCCTGATCATGATGGTCCAATTCTCTATCATATGTGATGCTCGTCATAATCGCATAGATCACCATCTGAAATCATTAATCCTTCACTAAACACAACTCATAAATCCCATATTCGTGTAACTCATACATTTTAAATATTTTCATTTAAGTCATCAAGAAAAAAAATAATTTTGAATTCCATCCTCTAAATTTTAGACCCCAAAAATTTGGAAAACACTAGGAAATTGCACTGCCTTTAATATTATTGTCTTCTTGAATTGTAAGATCCCTTTCCTTGCAAACTCCCTGATCTCACTTGTGAGGATTAATGATAAACATAAACTATACTCCATTTCTAATAAATAATATACCTATTTCCAATAGGTAGTATATCTTCCAATAATATAAAGTTCCACACAATGTAATTGTAGGTAAATTACATTCTGGTCAGAATTTTTATTCCAATATTTCATTGGATTAAAAGAAGAATTAGTTCTTGTATATTATAGCAACCAACTATATTTCATGTTAGGACAAAAAGGGAGATTTAGAGGATTTATCTTATCTATACTCACTTTCATTATTTTTTGGTTATCTGTGGCTCAAGATAATAATTGATAATAGTAAGGATTAGGTTCCCACATTGGGATCAAACCTTTTAAAACTCGTGCGCAATGAAATTATTTTCTTTTATAATTTATTAATGTGGAGGTTTAGTTATAAATTTTATGTGATTAAAAAATTAATAATATATAGAGGTTATTTTAAAGATGAATAAAATTATTAAATATCACCACTGATTCTACCCCCCCCCCCCCCCAACGGTCCATATATTCTTAGTAACATCACATTTTAGTGACGATATTCCTGTGTTTTATGTGAAATAATGGGTTCAATCCTTTCTAGTATAAATTCAAGGAGGATATTGTTTTTCATTTGTAATACTATATTAGTTTTTTTTACAATATAATCAACTATATAGTAACATCTTAGTTTTCCTCCTACGGTGGATAGTTCTCTCTCATTCTTGGGTTTCCTCTCATAGTTGTCTCTTAGTTGAGTTTATTCTCTATTATTTTTTAGTCATTTCAAGGTTTATATCACGGTTATTATAAAATTTTGATATTATATTTGGTTCCTTTTAATGGATATTATTTTGGGTCTTCTTGGTTGTAACCTTTCCCTTCTAATTTATCGTGTTCCCTAGATAAACTTTTTTTCACTTTTTTCTCATCTCATTTCCAAGTTATTTCATGCATTATTCATCTTCAGTATCTCTAATTCTTATCTAGGTCTAGTGGCAAGCACAAAATGGAGTCTATTGTCTTTATCTTCTTAGTTTCTATCCCCAAATTCCCCCTTTTTTTCCAGTGTTTCTCCTATCCCTAAGATGAACTAGACCATCACCCTTTACTTTTAGGTCACTATGTGATTTTTTGAGTATTCTTCTAATAGTGGAGTGTGGTCATGTGATTTTCAAGACCCATTTCATCATAAAAAGTTTTTTTAGTTAGTGGATCTTATATTTTGGTTTTTTTTCTTTGATCATTCTCTAGTATCCCTTGTCAGTTTTATGTTGTTTTTTTGGTCTCATGATAGTTTTTTTGGTGCAAAGATGATGTCTAATTCATTTGGGTGATAATTTTGGTTACTCGTGTTTTAAGTAATAGATTATTTCAATAATTTATTACTTATTCCCTATATATGTTTTTTAATTACCTAACAGAATTAGTATTGTCTGAAGTGGTTGTTTCTTTCACTAAAACTACTAGTTTTTTATAGACTGGGTGTTTATATGCGGATTCGATGAATAAAATTCAAGCACCACATATGGTTTTAGAATCCAAGATTTTTTATGATTATTTTTTAGTGTAACCCCATTGGTGTTTCATTAGAAGTATTAAAATGATATATTTTTTATGTTTTGTTGGTTTTATTTCTAGTAAGAAGAATGTATGGTTCCCATAAAATTATTTTATTTAAAATAATAATAATAATAATGTGTTTTTCATTAGTAATAATTCATGATGTGAATTTTCAATTCATGGAGTATTATTATACATTTTCAAATTGAAATTATTGTTTCTAACAATTCTAAAAGATTAATTTTTTTCTATCGATTGAGAAGGAACATGTGAATCTAGCTTTATAGTAGTGATTATTTCATTCAAAGAGAGATGTTTCTTATCTTTGGTCAAATTTGGTCCCCCAAAACTCTTTGTTTGAATAAAATATTCCCACAATATTAATTTCAACTTAATGGTCTTGTGTGAATAGAAAATATTATGTGAGTGACCTAAAATTATTTCCTTAAGGTCGAGATAACATCACCCACATTCCTGGGGGAATCATGGTCTTATTTTTTTTTTATTAAATATCATGATGGGAAACCTAATTAGAGACCACCCTAGTGAATTGATAACCATTGTATGGTATTTATAGTAGATATTTGTGGTTATATAATCACATGAAAATATTTTTCAATTGGGGAAGAAAATATTTTCTCAAGTGGTTACGGTTTTTGATTTCTCATGTTTGGTGTGTACTATTCTGGGGTTTGGAGTTAATGGAGAAGTATCATCATAACGGTGAGGGATATAAATTTTTTATTGGGGTAAATTAGGCTAATTTATGGGTAGTGCTGTGGTGTTGATCTATTTTATAAAGTTTTTGGTTATTCTTTGTATTCTTATTAATAGATTTTGTGAAAGGGGAATGAAAACACATATGAGATATATTTGATAGTGGGTGAAATACTATTAGAGATCAAGACGTGGATAGAGGATTCCTTGGAATTTTTTTGAAAGGGATGATCTAGAAGGGCCATGTTTCTTTTTTTCAATTTTATAAAAATAATGGTATCTTTATGTAGCTGGAAGTTGATGATAGATGAGCTTACATTCGTATAGAATATCATGCTACCTTGAATCTCTTTGGTGTTAGTGCAAAAGAAAAATTAGATCACTTAGTGGTCAAATGTTTTGAAGATGGGTTTTTCTCATATGAAAATCATCTAGAAATTTCTTTAAAGGTGGGGATAAAAAACTACCACTTGTGATATCCTTTTTAAAGAACCATTTTGGGGTGGATGTTAATGGTTGAGGGATTAATTGGGTTCTACATGACATAAAAACCTATTTTATGAGAAAAGATTTTGTGGGTAGAGTATTGTGAATATTTTCTTATAGGTGATGAATGTTACAACATAAGTATTTTTTTGAGATGAGATAGATCAAGTATCTTTATAGATGAAAGAGTATGATCCCTTAATGTGTGGTTGTGTACCAACATAGCTTAGAGATCGAAGCTCCGTAGCTTATGAAGGTGCTTTGAATGATGGTAAATTTCCACACTAAATTATTTTATAAGTCTTCTTGTGGAGTAGAATTAGTTGTTTCATTTTAGTGATGAAAGGGATTAAATGTAGTAAGGATGTAATATGTATAAATTTACTAATCATGAATTATCTCGTGTTTTAGTATAAAACTCCTAAGACCCTTATAAGGGTAAAACATGCAATTTACCCCTGTAGAAAACCTCAAAAAAATGTTCTATTGGTTAAGTTAATTCCAGGGCTTGCTGTTTACCTTCAAACAGAGCCAACATAAAGTTATGAGAATTATGGATCCTTGATAATAATATATTAAAAATAATATATAATTTTAGGTCATACATGGTCATTCTTAGGAATAATGATTTTTCATCTAAAAAGAGTATTGGTAATGAATTATGACATTACAGTTTTGTAAGGAAAGGATGTTTTACCCAAATGGTGCTATAACATTCATTTTCATCAGATTCCCTGGGGTTTGGCCATCATAGACACATAAAAATAAAATTAAAATTAAATTATTTATTTATTTATAACATAGATAAAAACTTTTAAGTAGTTTAAATTCTCTATTAAAGAACCATATACTGCAAATCCTGGGTTTATCCACATAAACTCAATAAGTAGATATTGGTATCTAGAGAGTTAAATTCATGGATTTGGGGAAACCATAGGATTGATGAACTAATTTCCATAATCTCCAATGGCCACTACTGTGGTAATTATCTTCATCGATGAACGACCCAATTCCAAGTTAATGCTTATTATTTAAATTTTTATTCCATTCTTTAGGATTTATTTGCACACAATTACCATGTGTGGGATGCCAAATTCCTTGAGGGAATTCCTATAGAAATCTTGTATTCCACATGGCTTTCATGGGGGCCACCATATGTCTTGATCTTTCTCAAGATGGGTTATTTTTTAAAAAAACTTCATCAAGCATCTATGTATGGAAAATACGTATCCCATCCTGAGTATTTTTTCTTGTGGATCATGATGGAATTTTTTATTTGCAAATCTGAGACCATTTTAAAGATGATCTTTGTAGATTTAGAATATAACTCTTTAGGGAAACATATGGGTCTATGTATAATGATTAGAGAGGTATCAAGGTTGTAAACTCACCTTGTTGATGTTTTGTGTCAGGGTGTGAGTCCCCACCATTGAAGAATAGGTTCAGTATCCCCTCCATATATTGTGTGTTGCTCTGGGAAAGGGATCCTCTACTTTCATATCAAATAGGGTCAGTATTCCACCATAAACATAGGGAATAGAATCCCATATATACGGAGTCAATGTTACCAATATCTTACAGCTTCTTCAGGTTGTGGTATCCTCTACTATATTTAGTATTCCACCCACATATCTGGGTCATAGGATCCTCCACCATAGTTCATATGAGTTTATGAGTGTAACACCCTGAAATTTTAGAAAATGAACATCCTATTTGATAGCGTATATGACATGAAACACCAATAATATAAAAGAATATAACAACTATGTACTTTATGATATATTTAATATTTTAAATAAATTAAATCTATTTTATAGATTTCAATACATTCAATGTTGAGTTATCTTGAATGAAATGAAAAAAATGACATTCTTTGATGGTTTCTGTTATATGCAAGACCGCTTTTTACCGAATACAATTAATATTATTATATAAATTAAAAATTACCTCCTAGTAGTTAAATATGAGAGTATAATTATAAATAAATAATTTATTAAAATATATGTTTGGTTTCATCTGTTATCATTTAATTATAAATTAATATAAATGTCAATTTAATATAAAGGATATGTTTTAATAAAAACTATTTTAATACACCAAAGGAGTTTTATCATTATAAATTAAATTAATTAATATTAGTAAATGATATTAATAAAATTTATATATTATATATTCATTAAAAAAAATTAAACTCTTCCACTATATTTTATATGCATAAGATAAAAACAATTACAATTTTATGCATAAAAAACTATATTTTTCTAAAGGCAGATCTATCGCCTTTTAATGGTGCACTTGTTTTAAAACTAAATTTTCAAAATTTTATAAATTTTATTTTAAAATATAAAATTTTTTTTGATACTAAAATTTAAAAATTATATCATGGTTAATTTTGTTATTTTTCTACGAAGTTTCATTTGTTTGATGAATAGTGAAAAATATTGAATTTGAATTGAAAACTCACTAATCATCTAAATAATTCATAATGTTGAATTGCATTTAAAATTGGTTTTAAGGGAAATTTAGATCAATTATAAACATATTAATTCCATTTAGTTCATTTGAATCATTTTTATATTAAATTTAGATATAAACACATTTCAAACTTTGGAACATTTTCATAGTAGAAACATGCTTTCTCATCACATCTACATGATAATTTTTAAATTAAATTCTACCATTAATGTGAGTTTAATATGGATAAATGTATTGAATATTTGGAATAATAATAATTTATAATTTATAATAATTACAACTTATTTTTTTTCTCAAAGATATTATTAAAAATATTTATACTTATTTACTATGATTAAGGAGAAAATGAGTTTACTTTGTCATTAATATTAGAATATAAGGTTTAAAAATGACCCAAAACTTGTCAAAAACCCATAGTATGGACATATTTCTACCCATAAAACCTTAGGATCAATTTTTAGTAGTTATTGGGATATTATTCCATGAAAGTGACATATATAATAAATTAAGGAAAAAGAAAAAAAAGAACATCCATTGCCTTTAATATTTGTAAAGATTTGAGATGGGGAAAACCCATCATATTTTCGTTTATGAATATTATGTTGAAATAAAAATGATTTTTTTATAATTATAATTTATTTTAGTTTTTTATATATTAAATACTTACTTTAAATGCTTATGAAACACAACCACACTAATTACTTAGTTAGTAATTAGATAAAATAAATAACAATAAAAATATTAAAAATGGAGTAAATTGAATGAATTGTTAAATTACATTAATTTTTTAGATTAAAATATCATGTTAAAGATATTTGAAAATGATATATTTGAACTCTATCATTTCATTTATATTTTTTCATTCAATTTAAATGAATAATTTCAAAATTGACATTATGGTTATTTTATGATAAATTATATTTTATTAAGTGATTTAAAATAACCAAAAATCATATCCTCTACCAAGTGTTTTATAAATTTTAATTAATATAAAATATGGTCAATTAATGGAAAAATTTACCACTTATAATGACCATGTTTACTATTAAATAATAAAAACTTGGTTTGCGTGGTAACGGTTAAAGCGGTATTTTTTTCACGTTATATGCACTTGTGTAAAAGTTAATTTTCAACATACAAAGAATATTTATCTTATAAATTAAATACCATATTTATAATAATTTTTTATAAATTTTTATAATAAGTATCAATATAATTTGTTCTTAATTTATAAATTACTATTTTTAGAAAACTAGTTATCATAATGAAAAAAACAAAAAATGGTATAATAAGGAAACTTATGAGTTTAAGAACAAAATGTTTGAAAATGTGTTATATAGCTTGATAGAGGTGTTTATAAACAATATAATACTTTCAAACATTAATTATAAATATAGTATGTAAATTAGGTAAGTTATAACTATCAATGGTGAATACTTTTGAATATTTACAAGAATAACACTTCTCAACTATAAAAGGGCACTCACTCCCCCCTAATTCACACATCACAAGCCATTTGGATACTCTAAACCTGGCCCAAATCACCAAAAACTTCACTAAAATATTATTGGAATCATTATATTGGTATTAAATCTAACATAGGAAGGTATTATTGCGAACCCTAAGAAGGATACCCAAATAATATGTAGTGTTCGTCAAAAAAAGGTTTTATTTTATTTCCTTCTCCACCTCCTTAAAATATTATTATACCATGATTATATAATAAAATAAGTTCATTACATATACTTATATGTTTTTATATTAATTTTATGACCTATAAATTGATACACTTCCCTAAAATGGGTAACCAAATCACCATTCATGTGTACCGTAATCTTCCACCTCGCAAACTGATGTCATTAATTTTTCTGTTACCACCTTTAAAGGTTTGAAATAATTACTGATTTATAGTTTATGTATGATACATAATATATTAATTATTTATTAAGATTATATAATTATTATATCACACATAACTTCATTCTTTTAATTTTTGGGGAATATGATATCATCGCTTGTGTGTACGGCAGACTATCACCTTGCGAAGCGATGTGATTTGTTTACGCTTTACATGGAATGTATTAAGGATGGTTTTAATAAGAATATGTGATATATATGAAATAATAATTATAATTTAACAATAATATATACATATATATCCTTCACTTTTATTTCATTCAATGTGACAAGATAATGGAAACAACATCCATGTGTACGTACAACTTACCCTCTCCATGAATAGTGCATCTCATTTCCTATCATTAAATTTTATAGATTACTATAAATATATATATAATAAATATATAAGATATTTATATCATTTATTAAATTCTAAAAAAATTTAAATCATGATCTATGTAAAAGGAACAAAAATAATAAGTCAAAACATACTCGAAAAACAAAGTAGTTGTTACCCAAAACAGTAAAAATAATGAAATATTATTAAATAAAGGTTTATGATATGTTTTAAAAGGATCATATATGATATCATAAATATTAATATGGTTTTTTAATAATTTAATAACATGATTTAATCAATTATATATTATTTTAAAGAGTGTTCAACCAAAAGTAAGTATAAGGTAAGGGATTTATTAACTCAATTTTAACCCATTGGGTTAAACATATAATTCTTTGATTATGTCATACTAAGATTATGTTTGTAACTAATTTTTATTATATTATGTTGTTTTTCACTTTTTTATTTGGATTTACAATGGCCACACATAATATATTAATTTATTAATTTTCATTTCAACATTACGATCATTCTAAGGGTTTATTTCACAACCTCATTCTAATTAAGATTACTTATTCTTTAATATCAGTTGAAAGAAGTTATATGAGAATTTCATAATAAAACCATAAATTTTATTACCCCATGTTTATTAATGAACTCTTTAAATTAATTATACTATTTTCTACAATTCGGTACTTAAAATATTTTAGAAAAAAATTTCAATAAAATCCATCTTTATTTCTCTCTTTAGTCAGAAATGTGTTTTCTTTCAAAACCATGTTTTCTAAATATATTTTCAAAAATATTTTAGCCTTTCAAAAATTACTTATAAAATAATTTTCACCCATTTTTAATCTTTAACAAATGTTTTCGATGGAATACATTTGTCTTTGTAAAAAAATTCTCGTTTCGATTTTTCGGAAAAATTGAAAGGAAACATTATTTTAATGTGTACATTATGAATGGAATTTATAAACATCATGACCACTAAAATGTTTTCAAAATTATTTTTTATGTTCCAAATTTTATTTTCAAGAAAATAATTTTCAATTTTTTTTCTATAATTTTATTTTTCAAAAGTTATTTTTGAAGAAAAGTATTTAAAAAATGTTTCTCGAAATGAAAAATATGTATTCCTAAATTATGTTTTTAAATATCTTTTTTTGGTATTTATATTCATTAACAAAAAATACCTTTATTCTAAATCCAATGGGTATATGTTGTATTGATAACATCCTTATTCTTTCTATGGATTATTTATGATTATTTTGACTATTGATATTCTATTTTGCTTACATTTTCCATATTACTATGGGTGGTTTATGGTTATGTTTACTAGTTAGGTAAGTATTTACATTTCATATTATAGATTTTAAATATGAATATTCAGGTTGTTTATGTTTCAACCCTTTCATATGAGGAATGAAATGAACTAGAAATGTGAAGGAAGGGCCCTTTATTAACCCTTATTGCAATAGTAGGCCTCATGAGATAAATTTGATATGGGTAATTAGACAAGGACTTACTCATTTATTTAGACACCTCGGCATGATGCCTTGTCTAGATGTCTTGAAATGAGGTATTGACTAGATATCTTTGCATGAAGCCTTGACTCGATTTCCTTGAATGAGGCCTTGATGGTATGTTTTAAATTTCCAAAAGTATGCATTTCTCCATTATGAATTTAGTTATTGATATTCCATGTTATTATTAGATTAGTTGGAATATTCATGGTTAAGTTTCATAATCCTGTTATTATTTTGATGGAATTTTTAATCATCATTCATTAATTACATATTATTCTCATGTTGTTGATTAAATTTCTTTTTCTTATTTAAATTTCCATATTTATTATGCTCATTGGTCCATTATTTATTCTATTGTAATTAAAGCTTACTAGGAATTTTATATCAACTGTATTTTTCCCTTTATCCAGGATTCCAATAATTTTGTTATGACTGATATATTGGGATATTCTATATGCAATAAAGTTATTCTCAAAAATAAAAATAAAAAATTATGTTGTAATTTTTGTATTCAAATGTAATGTAAGACTTGTGTATGTATCTAGTTTACTAAGACTACTAAAAAGATCATTTCTTTGGGACATGATTCCATGTATCTTATTCTAATGTAATGGTAATAGAAAATGGATCTAGGCTATTGAGGTTGGGGTCACTAATGTTGGTATTAGATCATCTTTATTAGAAACCTTAGAAACTAGATTTGGGAAAACATAGATTAGGAAACATAACCCTCTGATAGACTCTGAGGATAAGTACATACGAACATCTTAATGTTTTGGTAAGGAAAAGATTATGTGGGAATCCCTATGAATACATCCTTGTCTTGATAAAATCATAGTTTTATGAGTTTAAGATTAAAGATAGGTTTAAATACTTAAAGACCTCTTTCTTAGGTTTTATGTCATGAGATTCTACCAATATTAAGGACGTTTTTGATAAATTAATAAAACAATTAAAGACCTGGAAAATTCCATGTAATTTTTTTAATTATTTTTGATTATTACATGTCTGAAAAAATTTATGGCACGTGATTCCGAGACCCGGTGTTCCCAGAATAAATTTTTGAACTTTTTTTAGATATGTTCAGTAAACTCATGGTTAGAATTTTATATCTTTTGAACCAGTGCTCAGAATTGAAATCTGAGAGCACCATTGAATCAGCAACGCTGAGATTCACTTAGGGGAAGCTTCACATAGACCATAGTTGTTCAGGGGAAAAATATAGTTTTTGGACTTTTTAAAGATTAATAAAATAACAAGTAATTGTTATTTTATTTTATTTTTCTCCAATGGGTGAGGGATGGTGTCGGTACCAATGACTTGTCAAGACATTTAATGGATTGACTCACCAACTGTGTAACTCCACCATTGTGAATTAAAAGAGGTTCATTAATTCATTTATTGATCCTCATTAACTCAACAATGTATTTCTCACCTTTCCCCCTCTTATTTAAATGGATCTTGGGGTGGGGTTTTGGCATAGCTTCTTCAAGTGAGAAAACTCTGGTGAGGTATTACGGCAACATCCAATAGCAGGAAAACCCCGGATTTAGTGACCAGTGATGAGAGCCACCGAATTATGAACCGACGACAATGACTAAGGAGGTTCTGTCGATCGTTGTCAGTGGACGTCTCATCCAGGTAGGGGGTTTATGTTTGGTTTTAGTTTAACATGATTGAAACGAGTTTATTTAATATTAATGTTAGATAAATATTCTCCCACTTGTTATCATGTTAAGGCAGAGGGTTCGGACTGAATGAACAAGGCATGGACCCTCCATCGCTTCATTCATGTTGCATTCTTTGGGGACAAATTTCCTCAATTTTGACGACAACTCAAGACAGAGGGTAACGCTGTGATGGTGGTCGTCCGGGAAACTCGTATCCGTAGAGTTAACTAAGAACAAATCACCAGAGCATGTCCAGTGGCCTTTGGAAAGAACCCCAGGCGTGCCATGCCAGTGGTGGCCAGAGGAGACCCACGGTGACTGGCCACGAGCGGTGGGAAGGCCGCACGCCATTATGCACCACGGTGGCCAAAGTCGGTCGGCCCAAGAAAGTCATGGGGGGGAAGGGTAGCGCCCGTATGCATCGCCAGTGGTAGCCGTCACCGATAGCAGTCTAAGATAGGAGGGGGCAGCGTGGCCCCACGCTGTGCCCTGTCAGCTGGAGAAATAGTGGTGTAGAGATCCACCGGCTGGACAAAATGGCCCCACTTCTGCGGTGTCAGCTGGAGACTGTCCGCCTTCAGAAAGACCAGGATAGAAGTGGGTCGGCCGAATGGGTCGGACCTACCTAATGGGATGGGCCGAACCCATGGCCCAGCGAGCCAACACGGGTGGGCTGAGCCCCCACCCGGCGGGGCGGGCCAAAGGTGGCACGGGCTAGCGAACTAGTCGAGCCGACCCCGATGGGTTGGACCAAGTGAACCTGGCAGAACCTTAAAGGGATAGACCCAGGTGAGGTTAAGTAAACCCCGGGACCCATTGTGTCAGGATGTCCTGACGAGTCATACCGGGCCCAGACCCAACCATCCCTTGAATAAATAAATGCACATAACTGAAAAAATTGGTGTCCATTTGACACACTGTCAGTGTCATTGGGACCCCTTTTTGGAATCAGTAACTTTGGGAATATTTTGGTGGTCCTAACTGATTCGGGCCGAAGAAAGGTTTGATCACCCCAATTTCATGGAAATGGGTGTAACTAACAGATCGGGAATTCGATCGATATGTCGTTTGGGCATAAGGGACCTTGTGACAAGGAGGTCCTTTGAAGATACTCTAAGTGAGTTTTTACGGATTTTGATATGCGACCTCGGTTAGATCATACTTGAATCCAACTGGGGACTTTTTACAAAAGTGCCCATTTCTCACAGACCGGGCATCCGATCGATGATCCTTCTCTCACATTGGGACCCCAATGACGGGGTTTTCCCTTGGTTATAATTTTTTCAGGACTTCGTACCAGTTGAAATATGGACGATGGATTGAGGAGTAGAGTATTCTAGAGATCATGTGTGCTTCGTGCGGGAGTCATATAGTTGGATTTGACATGAAGAAGAAGAGCGACCAATACGAGTCAGCATCCGAAACTTCAGAGTGGGATGATCTAGTTGTAAAACATATCATATCTACCTCTATACCAGTGACCAATATGAATCGGCACCAGTGACCAATACGGGTTAGCACTAGCGACCCATACGAGTCTGTGCCATCGACCAATACGGATCAGCCCTATCGACCAGTATGGGTCAGTGCCAGTGACCAATATAGGTCAGCATCTAGTGACCAATATGGGTCATTATAAAGTGACCTATACAGGTCAGCAGTGGAGTTACTATGGATAGGATAATCTAGATATATGGCTAGTCATCCCAATCCCAGTAACCTTAAATTTATTCCGTTAGAGTGATCTATCTCTTTTTCTTTGTGCTTCATGATTTGGATCATGATTGTCATATTAACTTTGTGGAATTTCTTGTGAGATTTTCCTTTGTGTATTACTGAGAGACCTTCGGGGGTCTCGGGGTCCCCTATTGAGTTTTTATACTCACCCCTGCATGGTCTCCGCCTGCACATGTGTGTCTGGTGTAGGCTACTTATGCCCCGAGGCAGACTTTGGAGGTTCCCAACTTGGTGGATCTTAGTGTGACGGGAGTAGACGATATTCTATTCTTCGACTTCAGACTTATAGATACTACCCTCCAGGTAGAGATCCAGGGTAGATGTGATAGCTATTTAATTTATTTTCAGTTTCTATGGCTTGTACTCTTGCCCACTCTTTTCAGTTTATAGTTGTATTTGAGGTTGTACTTTAATCTCGTGGTAATACCTTAATTTTTTTGGTTGTTTATTTTAGTTTCCCTTTTTGAGTGAGTACAGATCACTAAGGAAATGCCTTCCCTATTTGGTAGAACCCTTTAGGTGCTAGTCACGAACCTCTGGCCTATGGAAGGAAGGCATGGGGTAGTCACATCTAGGCCCCATAGGACAGGTCGTGACAAAGTGGTATCAAAGGGTGGTTGGTTCTACCAGAAGAACTAAGAGTCTACTTTTAATGAGGCAATGGTGTAAAGTTTCCTGAGTTTGGTTTTCATTACAGAGAGTCTAGTATTGGTGTGGTGGCCTAAGTATCCATACACCAAAACCTTGAATTATATTTTCCAACTCGATACAGGAAAAAACCTGTTTCTAGTGTTTTGAAAAGTCTTCTTGATATTTCTTGAGTCAGCTCACCAGGAATAACTTATTAACCATGGCGCATCTGTTTCTTATAGGATTCATCCACAAAGATAGCCAACCATGATTCCAATTAAAGACTGTGATAGTGGACCACCGAGCGACGAGGCGTCGTTACAGGGACCACTCACAGTGATGGAACCATTGGGTGGTTTACCAGCAACACCACCACTCGTTGATCAGCATATTCTACAAGTGGATCTTGCATACTGGCTAAGCGCATTTCAAGAGTTCCATAGATAGAGGCTTTCGAGGTTTCTAGGCCAGATGGACCCCCCAGGCAGCAGAGGACTTGCTTGAGGTGGTGTTGTGGGTCTTTCTCTTAGTAGATACACTCGTCGATCAGATGGATATCTTGTCGTTATCCTTATTCAGAGATTGGCAGGACGATGATGGAGATCGACGCTCCAAGTGCATGAGAAGACAACCCTCACCTGGCTGGACTTTGAGATCATTTTCAAGGCGGAGTTCGTTCTAGAAACACTATTATTTGTGCATATTTAGGAGCTGATGCATCTGTAGTAGGGTAGCTAGAATGTGTCTTAGTACTTGATGAGATTTACTGACATCTCACGATACTCCACCGACATGGTATAAGACCCTTACTTCAAGGCCCGAACATTTGAGTAGGGGCTCCGATGAGAGATCAGAGTTGTGATAGTGTCTCTTAGCTTCATAATGCAGGTTGGGGTGCTAGAGAGAGCTTTGATGATGTATAGATTCCTTATTGAGAAGGAACCAATAGTGAGATCCCCTACCAGATGATAGGTAGCAGATTCATTTGCAGCTGGTAGTAGACAAACGACGCAGAATCACAAGCGGACTAGACCTTTCAGAGGGAGACCCAGGGACTAAGGGTTAGAGGTGCGAGGCTCAAGAGGATGAGGGATCCACCAGTGCGGCATGATATATTTTTCTTGTTGGGGAGAGGGTCACAAAGATAATGACTGTCTAACTCCCCGTGCGGATGATTGGAAGATAGTGGAAGGGACACCGAGGTAGTGGCAGCAGTAGGAGTATGAGCGTTATCCAAGTGGTGGACAAGGTAGGGGAGTACAACGTGCAGCAGGAGGTGGTCGGGGTCACTAGGCACTACCACCACCACCCCCAGGCAGTCCACCACGAGCTCAGGCAGCTGTTGGATGGGGATAGGCTTAGTTACAGGTAGTAGAAGCACACGATCCTGACATCCCTGAGATGATACAAGGTAGGATCTGTATCTTCTCTACTTTAGTAGCAGTGCATATCAAAATAGGTGCTAGTAATTCTTTCCTTGACGCAGACTTAGTTCGGGACTTTGAGGTTCCGAATGAGCTTTTAGCTCCACCTTTGCATTTGGATACTCCTACGGGAGGAGATTCAGCGGTCACACACTAGGGCCAACAGTGTGATCTTACTCTCGGAGGAGAGATTTTTAGATTGGATATTCAAGTAGCGGTGTTGAATCCCTAGGACATCATTCTAGGAATGGATTGGCTATCAACAGGTCACGTATAGGTTGACTGCTAGAGACGTACAGTACAATGTACGCGTACAGATGGAGACCAGTTTTCCTTTTTTGGTGAGAAGGAAAATAGGGTAGCATGAGATGGACTTGCACTCAGGAGGGTGAAGCTAATTACATATCAGCTAGATTTCATGACCATTGATATAGTGGATGAGGTGAGTCCACAGTTCCCAACGGTCGTGGATGAGTATGATGATGTCTTTCCAGAAGATGTCCTAGGACTACCTCCTCATAGAGAGGTAGACTTCTACATTGACTTGTACCCAATAACAGCACCGATATCTACACCATCATATCAGATAGCCCCTGTGGAGATCTCAGAGCTGTGGGTACAGTTGGAGGACTTATAGAGGAAGGGATTCGTAAGGACCAGTGTTTCTCCAAGGGCATCCTCAATGTTTTTTTTTCAAGAAGGAAGACTGATGTTTGAGGCTACGTGTGGACTTCCGATGCCTAAACTAGGTGATTGTGAAGAACAAGTATCCTATTTCAAGGATTGATGGTTGATTTGATCAGTTGAAAGGAGAGAAGTGGTTCTTGAAGATATACCTCAGATCAGGATATCACCAGCTCAGGGTACGGGGTGAGGACATACTGAAGATAGCCTTAAGATGCTGGTATGGCCATTACGAGTTCTTGGTGATGCCTTTCGGCGTGACCAATCCTCCAGTAGTGTTCGTGGGGCTCATGAACAGGATCCTTCATACATATCTCGATCGCTTAGTGGTATTCATTGATGACATCTTGGTGTACTCAGTGTCTGAGGAAGAGCATGTTGTACACTTGAGGATAGTTATGGACACCCTCTAGGAGCACCGGTTATATGGGAATATCACGAAGTGTGATTTCTGGATATGGATGGTCTACTTATTGGGACATGTCATCTCAGCGGCTGGAGTTGTAGTGGATCTAGTGAAGATCAAGGCAATACTTTCTTGGGATCCACCCAGGAGTGTTACTGAGGTGCATAGTTTCCTTGGATTATCATGATACTATTATAGTTTTTACCCAATTTCTCTAGAGTAGAAGCACCTATGACTACCTTTATGAAGAAGGGGAAACCCTTCCTATATTCAAAGAAATGCTAGCAGAGCTTTCAAAAGCTAAGGCAGAGCTTGACTAACGCTCCCATGCTGATTTTTCCGGAGGAGGGCAGTGACTACATGGTTTATTGTGATGCATTAGGGACTGGAATCGGTTGCGTCCTGATTCAGGATTATATAGTGATTGCTTATGGCTCACAACAACTGCGGCCTTCTGAGCATAATTATGTGACTCATGACTTGGAGATGGTAGTAGTAGTCTTCGCACTAAATATGTGGCGACACTACTTGATGGGTGAGTGGTTCATTATTTACTCAGACCACAAGAGTCTTAGATATATCTTCACATAGAAAAATATTAATATGAGACAGTTACATTGGTTATTGTTCCTCCACAACTATGACATGGAGATATTCTATACTCCTAGAAAGGGGAACATAGTGGCAGATGCACTTAGCCAGATATCGAGTTCATAGCTACTGAACTAGGCTTCAGAGCAGTTAGTTTCACTTCAGATATCCTATGTGGATAGAGATGAGATATTCTACCTCCAGTAAATGGTAGTTTCCCCTCCACTCCTTCAGCAAGTCAGGGAGGCACAACTCAGAGATAGCAGCTGTGAGACTACACACGCTCAGATATCCTCAGGCCATACACCTGACAGATATTCTGATGGTGGGGAGCATGCTATCCTTTTTAGAGGATGTATTGTTGTACCAGTGGCACTACGAAAGGAGGTGATGAGAAAGTTACATACATCCACCTTGGCAGTAAATCCAGGCATAATGAAGATGTATCAAGACCTTCAGTGTCAGTACTGGTGGTCAAGGATTAATAAACTTGTGGCAGATTTTTTTTCTAGATGCCTCACTTAACAGCAAGTGAAGGATGAGCACCGTGTACTAGAAGGCTTGACCCAACCCCTCGAGATACCATAATGGAAGTGGGAAGGTATATCGATGGACTTTGTGAAGGGATTACCACGCACGTCCAGAGGGCACGATACTATCTAGGTGATCATTGACCGACTCACCAGGTCATCCCATTTCCTTACTATTCAAGAAAAGGGTTCAGTAGAGAGCTTGGGACATCTCTATATTCAGGAGATCGTGTGACTTTGCAGGGTGCCTTTGACGATAGTCTCAGATCGTGATGCACGCTTTACATCCCGGTTGTGGAAAATATTGCATGAGGCTTTTGGGACTCAGCTTTACTTGAGCACATCTTTTCACATGTTTTAATACTAAATTTTGAAACTTTTAAAAAATTTATTAAAAAAATAAACTTCATTTTTTAAATTGGAATGTAAAAATTTTCTTAGGGTAAATTTCTGGTATTTTTCTATCAAGTATCATTTTTTATGAATAGTTAAAAATACTGAATTTTAATTGAAAACTGACTTTTCATTTAAATAATTTATAATGATAAATTAAATTTTGAATTTTTTTCCAAAAGTAATTAGATCAATTATAAAAATTTTAATCCAATTTGGTTCATTGGAATCATTTTTATTTTTAATTTATATATTAAAACATTTCAAAATTTTGAACATTTTCACTTTAAAAACATGTTTTCCCATCACATTCATGAAGGACCCTGAAACTCCCTGAGAGGGGAGGGGTGAATCAAGGTGTTAACTTTTTCTTTTTAAAGTTGTGGATCTTATTCCCACATTGGTAAGAACTTGTTAAACCTGTCAAAAAAATGGAAGTAGGAAGTTGACACAACACTTTTACTTGGTTCACCACAAAGGGCTACGTCCAAGGAGCATACGCCGACAGGTTTTCGGTCATACGTAATTCCACTAAACTTCACTAGTAGTGGATTACAATGTTCAGGTACAGTCACTATATCCCAGGAACACTGCCTTTACAAAAGTTCAGGGATAGCTCACTACGTCCCTTAGGTCACTCACATTGACTCCCCCTGGCTCACTGCCTTTGGTGAAGTCCCACTCAGTTTGTAGATGTGAACGTCTCTTCATCATCGCTAAAGAATACATCCTCTGTTGTATGAAGATGCTCTGTTGAAGTCCAACTTTCACCCGTAGACGAATCTCACTTTGCACCAAAGGTATCGGGCAAACTTCCAGCTTTCACACAGCCCCAAAAAGACTGGCATGCTTCAACTACACCTGGCGCGCTTCTCTAAGATGGCGCGCAAGTTTTAAGACGGTGCGGAAGTTCTCCTCTACCACTTGCGCGACACTTTCTTTTTCAACCTCAAACTTGCGCGACACACACTCTTTTCCACCCAAACCAGTTTTGACGCCCAACTGTCAACTGTCGCGCTACTTCAATCAAACCACATGCGCAACATCTCCTTCGCTAACTCCAAACTTGGTTGACCCACACCCTTTCTTGCCCAAACCTCCATGGACGTGCAGTAAAAAAACTATTGCGCAACTTCTACTTGCGCGACCACACAGCCACTTGCGCGACCACTACACCTGCGTGACAGGAGCTCTGAATTTCTCTATGTCTCGAACTTCTCCCCTGAAGAGGACAGGTGGTCCTCTATTTATTGGCATTCTGGACACCCTGTGTGACGGTGCGCAAGTCTCCTCTAGGCGCACAAGTCCAGCCGCCCCAGTCTCTGCCGCGCTAGTCACTTACGCGACCAAACCCAAAACTTGGGCACCCCTTCTTCCTCTTTTGTATTTTGATGTTCTAATCTTGAAAAACATATAGCGCACAAGTTTCCAAGCCTCCAAGTAATCGGCGCGCAATTCCATTTTCCAAAAACACTTTTCTCCATTTGTCAATTTTGAGGTCTAGAAATTTGGCAAACACTGGAAAATGGTGCCACCTTCAATACTGTTATCTAATTGAACAGTAAGATAAATTTTTTGGAACATATTCTGAATGTCCACAGAGGACTGAAAAAAAATACAAAACATACTCCAATTCATGCAAATACAACCATGGTTCCAACAATTCGTAGAACTAATTTTAAATTAAATTATGAAATTTATATGATATGAATTAGGAAAAATGGATTAAATATTTAGAATCATAATAATTAATAATTTATAATAATAACAAAATAGTTTTTGACCAAATTGATTTGTAAAAAAAGTTAAAATTAGTTATAGTGATTAAGGATAAAATGAGTTTACTTAGTGGTTAAACATGTAATATAAGGTGTAAAAATGAACCAACACTTTTAAAAACCTAATTTGTTGGAAATATTTCGACCCTTAACACATTATTATATTTTTATGAGTCATTGGGATACTATTCCACGAAATTTACCTATATAATATGTAAAGTAAGGAAAAATACAAAAAAATGAACCTTTCTTGTCTTTAATATTTATAAAGTTTGAGATAAGGAAAAAACATCAGATTTTAGGTTATAAATATTATTTTTAAAATTATATTATATTTTTTATCATTATAATTTATTTTAATTTTTTACATATTATATAATTACTTTAAATTCATAAGAAATTCCAAGGCAATAATTATTTTTTTATAAATTAAATAAAATATATGATAGTAAAAACATTAAAAGTGAAGTAAATTGAATTAATTATAATATGTCATTAATTTTTTAGATGAATATAACATGTTTCATATATTTTAAGATAATATATTTAAAATCCATCATTACCTTGATATTTTATTAATTCAATTTAAACTAATAATTTCAAAATTGACATTAATGTTATTTTTTGATAAATTATATTTTATTAAATGATTTAAAATTACCAGAAATATTGTCTTATGTAAAGTGATTTTTAAATTTTAAAAAATATAAATTATGGTCCATTTATGGAAAAATTTATCTTTTATAAGTTTTGTATTTATTTTTAAAGAGTAAAAACTCGATTAGCAAGGTTACAGTTAAAGCAGTATTTTTTCACATTACATGCACTTGTGTTAAAATAAATTTTCAAAACACGTTGGATTACTATATTATAAATTTAATATCATTTTTAGAATCAATGTGTATAAATTTTCTAACAATTATCGCTCTAATTTAGTCCTAATGGATAAATTAAATTATTTAGAAAACTAGTTAACATAATGGAAAAAACCAAAATGGTAGAATAAGGAAACTTAGGAGTTAAAGAACAAAATGTTTAAAACATGTACTATATTTTTATATAGAGGTTTTTATTGGCCATATAATAATTAAAAACCATTAATTATCAATATTTCATCAAAATTAGGTAAGTTGGACCTCCCCATAGTGAATAATTTTGAGTATTTACAAGAATGTCACTCCTCCTCAACTATAAAAGGGCACAAACTCCCTCCCCCCCCCCCTCCTTCATACCCCTAAAGAAATTTGTATCATCTTAAACCTACCCAAATATATCTAAAAAATCCCTACTCTTATCCTAGAAGATTTATATTTTTCATAAATCTAACTTAGTAAGGAATTAGTTCACACCTGAGGGGGATACTCGAAGTTGAAGTAATGTTCTTCTAAAATAATTTTTATTTTATTTCCTTCTCCACCTCCTAAAATGATTATTAAACCATGATTATATAATAAATTCATTATATTACATATTCTTATATTATTTTTATATTAATTTTATTACCAAAAACTTCACACACTTCCATCAAATGGGTTACGAAATCATTATTCATGTGTACAACGGACTACCGCCTCACGGTCTGACGTTGTTCATTTTTCCATTATCACATATAATGGTAGGAAATAATGATTAATTTATAGTTTATATATGATATATATGATATTTATTGTTTTATTATTCTTCTATAATTATTATATAACACATAACTTCATGATTTCAATTTTATAGGATTGTAATATCGCAACTCGTGTGTTCGGAAGACTACTGTCTTGCAAAGCAATGTGATTCATCCATGATTTACATCGATTGTATTAAGGATTTTTTTAATAAAAATATGAAATATAAAAAAAATGATACTATAATGATAATATATATATATATTATTTATTTCTTTTCTTTCTTTCAATATGACAAGGTAATAGAAACATTGTTCATGTGTACATATGGCATACTATCTCGTTGAACGATGTATTTCATTTCCTATAAATAAATTTTATGGATTACAATAAATACATTTATACTAAATATATATGATATTTATATCATGTATTAAATGCTATAGGTTATAAAATAATGGTTTAATTAATAGTATTAAAAATAACAAGTCAAAACATACTCGAAAAACAATGTAATTATTACACAAAATAATGAAAATAATGAAATATTATTAAATAATGGTTGATAAGATGTTATAAAAGGGTAATAAATGATATGATAAATATTAATATGGTTCTGTAATAATTTAATATCATTATTAAAACCATTATAAATGAGTTCTAATAGTGTTTAACCAAAAGGAAGTGCAAGGTAATGGATTTTTTAACTCAATTTATACTCATTGGGTTAAACATCTACTTCGTTGATTATGAAATACTAAGATTATGTGTACAATTAATTTTTATTATATTATGTTGTATTAGCACTTTTTGTGACTATTTTCTATGGATATACATAATTGATTCATTTTTTAATTCTCATTTTAATGTTCTGATCATTATAATGGTATATTTCACAAACATATTTTAATCAAGATTACTTATTCTTGAATATCAGTTGATGGAACTTACTTGGAAATTTTCTAATAAAACCATAAATTTTATTATATTATGTTTATTAAGGAACTATTTCATTTAATATTTCCATTTTTCCACTCTTTGGTACCTAAAAGTTTTTGGAAAATGTTTTTTAAAAAATCTGACTTCATTTCTATATTCGGTCGGAAATATGTTTTATTCCCAAACCATGTTTGGCAAAAATATTTTATAAAAATTGTATTTTTCAAAATAATTTTTTAAAGGAATTTTCACCAATTTATACACTTCAAAAAATGTTTTCAAAGGAATATTTTCTTCATTTTAAAAGTAATTCCCTTTTGGTTTTTATTGAAAAAGTGAAAAGAAACATTGTTTTAACATGTATGAAATGAACGGAATTCCATGTATTTAGGACCACTAAAATTTTTCAAGATTATTTCATAATATTAAATTTATATTTTAAAATAAAATAATTTTCAAAATAATTTCTAAAATTTGATTTCTTAAAAAATATCATTAAAGAAAAGTATTTTCAAAATGCTTTTAAAAATTAAATAGATATTTTCCTCAAGAATGTTTTTAAAGATATTTTTTAGGTATTTCTATTAATCATTGAAAACAAACCTTTATCCTTAATACAAATGGTATATGTTGTTTTAATACCATCCTTATTCTTTATATTGATGGTTTATGACCATTTTGACTATTGATGTTCTATTTTGATACCATTTTCCATATTACTCTGGGTGGATTTTGGTTATGTTTACCAATTGGGTAAGTATACACATTTTGTATGATATGTTATCAATAAGAAGGTTTAGGTTTTTTATGTTTCACCCCTTTAATATGAGGAATGAAACATACTTATTTTTGAAGGGCGGGGCCGTTTATAGCCGCTCGATGAATCATGGGTCTCATGAGATAAATCGGATTTGAGTATTTGGTAAAGGCCATACTATTTTATTTATATATATTGGAAAGAGGCCTTGAATATATGTCTTAACATGAGGCCTTGACTATATTTATTATCATGATTCCTTGATTATATGTCTCTTCATGAGGCCTTGATGGTTTTTTTATATTCCCCTCACTAGGAATTCCTTCATTATGAAGTTAGTTATTGATATTCCATGTGATTATTTGATTACATAGAATATATATGGTTAATATTCATGCTCATGTGATTATTTATATGGGATTATTTATTATTAATTTATTACCTACATATTATGTTCATTTTATTGACTAAATGCCCTATGTTTCAAGTATTTACCTTTCTATATGGATTATACTCATTAATCTATTATTGATTATATTATATTTGGCCCTTACTAATCCATTGAGATAACCCTTATTTTTTTCCCTTTCCCCAGGATTATATGAATTTTACTATGAATGATATCCAGGGAAACACTGCAAAGAATAAATTTGTTCTCAAAAATAAAATAAAAAATATGTTGTAATTTGTTTATTCAATTGTAATGTAAGACTCATATATGTGTCTATTTTACCAAGACTACTAAACTGATTAGTTGTTTGCGATGTGATTCATTATATCTTATTACAATATAATGGTAGTAGGCATTGACTCTAGAAATATGGGTTGGGGTCGCTACAATTATTTTTTATTGGAATTAGTAGTTTGGATACTTCATTAGTGGTATAGTATTGATAAACTAGAGGGTATGTTTCTCCCTTAACTAACGAGCACGGTTCAGAATTTAGTGAGTCCCAATTTATTGATTTTTTTTGTAAGTTTAGAGATAAGGATGATTAGATTATATTCCTGGAAAGTTTTTATATCCCCATATACTTTTCATATATAAATATTACATGTTATAAAGTAAATATAAATTACATAACATTATAAACCACGCCAAAATCATGAAGGTTTTATGACTTTAGAAACATGGATACATAAAAAACAGGTACATCAAAGATCCACGTAATATCCCACTTATTTAATCATATATAACACCTTTATTTTACATACCCTACTTAAAAACATTCTTCGTAGCCATGGAAAATGAAGCAAAAGAAAGGTTTAGATATGATGTCTAGTAAGTGTAAACATGGGAGATATCAACTGATGATCATTTGAAAGAATAAGATAAGCATAAGGGTATGAGATCATGATCATAGATTAAAATTTTCCTACACAATATATCATAGATAATAAACATGATTCTTGACATAAAACATAATTATTTCAAACGACAAGAATTATAAGAGTGAGGAATCATCATAAATCCTCCATGAACCATAAGTTCAAATCGTAATCATAAAAACATTTCATAAGAGTGTGGTTCCATTATAGGAATAGAAACCATATCATATATCAAGTTCAAATATAAAGGACATCATATCATAGTATATCAGGCATCCCCACATGTTTCCAATATTATAGTAGATCATGAATCACCACCTATTTTCCATATCAATGTGGATCAAGAATCCATTCCTATTTCCCATATCATTGTTGATAAGACATCCCTACATCTTTCCCATAGTGGATCAAACACATAAACTTATTTCTCATAATTATATCATTAGATATAAGAATTTACCCAATACATTATAGGGATATATAATTCTAGGCCCACCAATTATATAATAATTATACATTCATATATAAGCCACAAGATCATAAAAAATTCATCACGTCATCATAGCATAACCCTTAAAAGATAAAGGGGTTTCAAAAACGTCCCATAATCATAATAAAAACCATATTGAGAAATAATAAGGATGGTATCATTAGGACATATCCCCATTAAATCATAAGTAACATAAAAGGATGTTATCATAGATGATAAATTCCTTAAAAGTAAAAATTATCATAGGAGATATTATAATGGTACCTCACACCATATACAGTATCAATATCCATTGAATATAAAATCCGCAACACTAATAATCTAAATTAATCAAACAAGAATTTAGAGATAAATTAATGTGATGTTTCCATGTTAAAACAAGTAAAAAATTATCATAGGAGAAATTATAATGGTACCTCACACCATATAAGTTTTGGAATCAAACTATCTAACTTCTACTTCCAACTCAATTGTAAATATACTTCCCTTGCTCTCCTAAAGAACTATAATTTTTTCTTTAATAGTCCTTCCCACTATTCTATGAGTCATAGATTCATCTTCTATGGTTAATCAATTGGAATCTTCAATCACAACACATGATTTTTATTGTGATCTATGTATAACGATTATCTCCTAATAATGATTTTATAACTAAGCAAATTTTCTTAAGTGGGTAGTTTTAGAAGAATTATCTATTATTGTATATCCTATCATGGTCATATATTTATCCTATAAGACTCTAGATTTTAATATTTTACCAAATTTAGTATACACATAAAAATATCTATAAATTTTGATGTGTATTCAAAAAAGAAAATTTTCTTTATCTTGAAATACAAATTCTCATGGGCCCTAGAAATATTTAATTATTCTATGATATATTGGTAATTAAAATATTTTGTAAAACTTTATAGTAAATATAATTTTCTTTCCCTTATTCCTTAACTAATTCATGTCATTTCCTTACTTTTACCTTTAGCGATTTTGACCAAAATTTGACCATCAAGGTCTCTAGTGTTCGAAAGAACATAAATATGTGATTTGTTTTTCTCTAGGAAGTCCTCTACATTCTAAATAGCCCAGCATAATCACTAAAAAGGTGGATGTTAATTTAGAAATTTTGAGTCATTTTTATCCTACAATATAATATCCTAATTATAATACATATTAATCTTTTATATATTGTATAAAACTGCATTAAAAAGTTCAGAATATGTAGGAGAATTCTTTATCACTCTATGCTCATTTCCAATCAGTACCCTTCTAGGTAAAATGAATCTACAACATATAGAATACATAATCAACACTAAAAAACCCTTATTGATCATTATCATTGGGATATTATTCCATACTACATTGAGGTTTATTACTACCCCTTTCATTTAGTTATTCCTAATTCTCATTACTTAATCAAAAAATTCAAGAAAATTATTTACAATTCCCATTACAAAACCAATTTTAAAAAACAAAAAATCACAAAGTAATTGGAAATAAATTTCATGAAAGGAATTTACTTTTATTCAAAACCATATTTATGTTATTTACTTCCTTATCATTTCTACCATGAAGTGTGATTTATTTCTATTTCTAACCCATTGTGTTTTTTGTTAGGCATAAATAAAAACATCTTAAAAGGTTGAAATCAACCCTTCATTTACATAAAACCTCTAGGTAACTTGATGTTTTCTATAAAATGGTCATATAGAGATTTTATGAGTAAATTTAGAGTCTCATACATTATATTCTCCATGATTATTGGAATTACAAAGACTCGACATAAAAACAATGATATATTACCAATTTTTTTTTGATTTAGAATAAAGACCCAAACCCTGATACCCAAACTAGATCACGACACGACCCCATACATGTTCCCCCGATCATAATATATTGAAAACTAGTATTGATGGATAAAATAAAACATTTTGAAATGATTTTACCTCAAATGAAAAAACTAAAATGAGAAAAAAATCATGTAAGATTTAAAAATCCATTATTAAAACCAATAAAATTTATAGTGAATATAATTTATGTTTTATAATATCCAATATTGAGGAATAATGACACATACTAAATTAAAGTAAATTAATGTGCCTATTATCCTAGAACACGAATCCTACTAATATTTTTTTGTATAGGACCTATGGATCACCACTAAAAAAGTAAGATACATTTTCATTACTTGTATCATGAATAATCATATCTATATTCTAACTTTGGTGTATTTGTTGTGGGTGAGTTTAAACTAGGTATTATTTTCCAAAGACTCAAATAAATGTTTCTTATAGAGAAAATTCAACAACTTCAATTCTAACAAATGGTTAAAAATCAATATATATTAATATGAAATTTTTATTTATAAAATATGTTTAAAAAAAATAAAACTCTAAAACATTAGAACCATTTTTTCTAAAAACCAAATTTATAGGATTAACATCATAATAAGAAACCTTGATTTATAAATCAATTAAAAACATATTATTCAACCTGAAAATTTATTTTCAGAAATGTTCCTATTTTATAAAATTTAATTAAAAACTTATCATTATTCTAAAATACAAAAAAATATCTATTTTTTAAAAATTACCAAAAACATTCCACTTATAGAGAACAATATTTGTTAATTAAAATTGTATCATTACTAATTATATGTTAGATATTTCTTAGATATATCTCTTCTATGTAAACTATTTCATAACTCATTCACACATTTAACCCCAAACCCTCAACTTTACCATGATAAGAAATGAAATTTCCCCTTCTGATCATCACTCACTTTAATAAATTATTTCTATGTTAAACACATTACTATAGAAGAAGTGTATAGGTTTTTAAAATAGATCTCACTAAAAATATTTTCACACACACTCACATCATGTGAGAATATAAAATAAACTACATTTAAATAATCTAAGAAATAATATCCCTTCTTTAGATATTTATAAAAAGTTGTTTATCTAGAATTCATATTAAAATTAAATCTTGGTTTATCTCAAAAACAAATAAATAAAAATCATTTCATGATTACAATCTGTCAACAGGCCATAAAATAATTATCTATCTCATAAAAAGTATTTATGCAACACGTGTAGATGAAGTTACAAGTTTTCTCCCCAACATCTGATATTTTTTATCTTTTCAATGTTAATTATCATATCTAGTCATAATAGTCTTCAATTAATCTTAATTTCATAAAAATAGGAAACAAATATCTATTTTTGGAAATTAGGTATGGATCATGCCATATTTGAATGGTCTGTAGTCTACTTAATGTCTATGAGTACACTACCACAACTGAGTTTCATGGACCCCATTCCACTTAGAACAGCCTCAAATAACTCTCGAATTATTAATTGGATAAGGAGGAGAGTCTAAGATATGAAGTTCTAGTGTATCAAATATCTATTGTGCTGCTTTTTCAAAGTCCATAATAAATATTTTAAAATCACAACATAAAACCTTTAAGAAAATAGTGAAAATAATATATTTACAGCATGTTCTCACTTTTAAATACTTCAAATAGTTTACATAATATATATATTAATATACATATCATACAAATCATATTATCTCAATAGACCTTCTAATATAAAATCACCTCTCATCAACCTAGCCTCTTGAATTTCACCACAATTTTGAGGTGTTAGGATGTCTCTCAAAAATAAGTGAATGAATCTCTCATCCCTCTAAATTAAAGACTTACTCATATATTTCCTAATTATTTCACCATAAAATATTTAGTAAATGAGTTAATACACGTCCATTCATATACATAAATATTCCAGTTAAATAATCCATGTCAATCTTCTAATTGAATTCCACCAATGTAACAAATTTAAAAATTCTCATTAAAACATCTATTTAATTTTTTAATAACAGTAGATTAGACCACCATCATATTTCCTAAAAAACACCAATAATTTACCAATTTATAATAGAAAATAAAATCATGAAAACATTTTAAAATAGAAATTATAAAATTAATTTCAATGAATTATTTATTATCTTATAATGGTCCACACTTTTCTTACATTGAAATTATATCTTAATAGATGAATATTTAATATATTTTATAAATACACTCCTGAGGACCATAAAGGTTTAGTTTCATTGTAGATTAGATATACAATCTTTATATTTCATGAAATATATTCATCATATCCCACAAATATATTCTAAATATTAGTCTTATTAGACATACCATTCATAATACCTTTTTTCATAACTTGGGGAAATTAAACATAAGAAAGGAAGAGAATAGATGCTTAGTAATGGTAAATAATGGAGATATCAATGATCACATAAGCATAAAATGGTAATAAGGGTGTAAAAACATGATATTAACATCTGAAAATATATAACTAGTATATCATAGTTCATAACTTTGAATCATGACATAAATCTTGGTAGTTAATAATACATGATTAATAAAGGAATTAAATAACATAAACCATGAGAGCATAACAATGACACAAGTCTTTGGCATACACATAATTATTGAAAACCATTTCTTTAGTCAAGGTTCACCATCAAGACTCTCACAGTGGATTGATTTCACCCCCCCCCCAACCATTACATTATATTCTTATTCAAGGTTCAATCCTAGCACTATCATAATAGAAAAAGGCCCTTATTGAACTAGGCTCACTCCTCATTCCAGATCTTATTATCTCATGAGATATTAATCTTTACCCAAGGAATTGTTGGGCTATATAATTATTGTACCACCCATTAGATAATAATAATATATTAATATGTATACCACAAGATCATAAATCATTCATCATATATCATAACACATGGAAGGGATACGGTTTTCATAAACATTTCATCATAATATAACCTGACGAAAGTGAATGGGTTTCATAAGAATAACATCAGCATAATCATAAACTATATAGAGAAAGAATACAGATTGTGTCATTAGATAATATCCCCACAAAAGTGAAAGTAACATCAAAGGAATTTATCATAGTTGAAATTTTCATTTATAATAATTTAAATAATTCATGAGTAAAATACATTTTTCATCTTAAAATAACTTATTTATAATATAAAAATATAAAAAATATTATGAAATATATTCCCATAAAAATAAAGTTATAAACATGTGAATGAAACTTCAAAGATTTGATTGTTCATTATAGTGGGAAATTCTATTCATGACAAATATTCCTTTAACAATTTTGGTAAAAATTTAAAAGTACCTCATTCGGAAGACAATAATAATATTCCTTTTAAACCATTTTATAAAAATTCAAACATTGGTAAAAATTACATTAAATAAATATATGATAATATAAAAAAGTATTGAAAATATTTTAAAAAATAAGGAAATGGATGAAAAAAGTTCCAGAACAAAGGGAAAATAAAGTTGGTTTTTCTTAAAAACATTTTTCCAACCATTTTATGTACAGAAGAGATGAAAATGGTATCATTACTTGAAAATTCCATAAATAACCAGAGGAGAATAAAAGTCATGAGATTATTGAGAGGTAGAACATGAAATTTAATCATTATAAACTTAATTATATACAATCTCTATAAATAATGAGATTATAATATAAAACCCTTTCCTCAAGTTTGACTTGCTTCGAAATCACCCTAACCTCCTCTTTATTGAGAAACCTATTTAGGATTCCACATTAAGCCTTGATATGATGGTCTTTTAGTAAGATGACAAAAATAAATAAATGGGTAAGGAATCTTGGAATGTATTATGGTATATATTTGTTGATCTATAACTCTCATGAAGTTTGGAGAAGAAATCATAAGAGGTCCCCTTTTATAAGTGAAGAGAGTAACACTATTTTAATTACTTAATGTATTAAATTAATATAAATTAATTTTCCAATTCCAGTGGATATAAATTTTTATATTTCAAATATCATATGAAGATACTTTGAAATCCTCTTTTCTAATAATATTTATACAAGTTTATGTGATTTATTAACCCTTATATCTTAGTTTTTAGACCTCGTTAATCCTTTTGACAATTATTGTAATATAAAATATGTTTACCCTTTAAGGTTCAATAATGTTACCATAAAAGGAAAATTGGCCAAAAAATAGACCATGGATAATATTTTCAACTATATACTATTCACATTTGAAAATATAGTATTTTTAAAATTTTAATCATTTAATAAAATATTTTTTATTATGAAATATTATTAATTTAATTTTTGGAACTATTAATTTACATTGAATTTAAATCCATCAACATAGTGATATATTTTTAATATAAACCTTTAACACATCCATAATATATAATATTTATCTATAAATTTCTTTTGGAACTATAAGTCACACAATAAAATATCATTTTTAAATTTCTTAAAATCATTTACTTGATTTTTCAACAACTTTAAAAAGAAATGTATCGGTATTATGTAAGAATTTAAGGAAAATATTTCATTAATATAAATTATAAATAAATTAATAATATAAAAAATTAATTTATATTTTAAATAATTATTTAAAACTAAACGTATACTCTTTTTATTCTTATGAAAAATAAATTAGAGTTATTAAAGTCGAGCGAGTGACATTTTTTATTTATTCTTCTTATAAAAGAATACGAAGATCATAATCCAAGAAAAATGGAATCATGTATCCATATTTTCAAAAAAAGGTAGAGTATGGATGAAATTTACTCATAAAATAGAATAAATGAATGTTTATATAAATTTTAAATCCCTATCCCATAGTTTTAACCATGTTACACCCATTTTACCCTTACCGAGGTAACAATTTTTTTACTATTTTTACTATTCATTAGGAACAAACATGAAAGTGGCCACTTTGAAAAAAAAATTAAAACTAATTGTGAATATGGAATCCATTTAATAAAATTCAATTAGTATAGGTGGTAGAATTTAATTTTAAAATAAACCTGAAAACGTGATGAAAATCAGTCTTTCCTAGATAATGTTTTCTTAAGGATAAAAGGTTTTTACACCAAAAACAACATAAAATTAATTGTAATTATAATAAATTATTTTTAATAATATAAATTAACTAATTTCACTTTTAAAAAAATCATAAAATTTGTAAATTAATTAAATAAAGATTACATTTTTAGTAAAAACGGTATTTTTTACTATTTATTAAAAAAATAATCTTTTCAAAATATTATCAAAAAATAACTCGATGTTAATTTTGAAAAGATGATTTAAAAATTATGTTAATTTTTTTAAATAAATTTTCAAAAAGTATATTATATTTATTATATTATTTTCTCATAAAGTGAAATAAAAACTATTTTTTAGAGAAATGTTTTTTAAAAGCATATAAAAACTTTACTAAAAAATTAGTACTTATTTATTAGTATATTTTATTTATCTAAAACCACCAAACATATATTAAAAGATATTGGTTATTCATATTCCCACTACTAATTTAGTGTATATTTAATAGTGGTATTTTATATTATGATTCATTTATACTCAGGGTTGTGGGTATCACAATATATCAAAGAAATTATATTTATTTAAAGAAATATATGTCGTAAAATCTTAGGGACTAACATTATACCCCCTTAAATTTAATTTTACCATCGAAATTTCATCACTATTATAAAAAAATAAGGACATCTTGGTTTTATCACATCCCCATGTTCTCAAATAGCTTATTTGAATTGCTAATTCCACCAGAGAACATTAACCAAGAGTGTAGTCTTGTTCCATAAAACATTATATCTATGATCCAATATTTTTATAGGTTGTTCTTAATAGGAAATATCATTCTCCATTGGAACAACCTATTAGTTCATTACATTTGAAGCATTGGGTATGCACTTCCTTAGGACCGATAAGTGGAACACATCATGAACATAAGAGAGGTTTGGTGGAAGTGCCAAGCAATAAGATACTATCTCTACTCAATCAATATTCTCAAAGGGGAAAATATACCTAGGACTCATCTTTCTATTATTTTTAAATATCATAACCTTTTTTCAGGGATAAATTCATAATAATTACGTTATCACCATATTTGAATTCCATATTTCACTAATTGAACTCATCATAACTTTTTTATTGACTTTGAGCTGCCTTTATGTATTATTGAATGGATCAAACCTTATCTTCTATTTCTCTATAAAGATAAAGTACTAATATATTTCCTTCTCCAACTTTATCCCATTATGTTAGAGTTATACACTTCTTTCCATAAAGGGATTCATAACGATCTATCTGAATTATCAATTAAAATTTGTTATTGTCATAGAATTTGACAAGAGGAAAGTGTTGATCCCAACTACCTTTGAAATATATAGAAAAATATATTATCATATCCTATTGGTTTTGAATGGTTATCAATGAATAAACATTTGTATGAGCATTAAAAATAATACTGAATCACATCTCTAAATGCAGAGATGGATAAATACTTCACTAAAACATCAAGTTAAACCTCATATATCGGTCAGACATAATATAATTAAGTACTTTTTCAATCTCACCACTACCTTAATATATATCCTAGAAATATTATAAAGAGATAAATATTCTATGATGGTAATTAAGTGTTCTGAATTCATATAGAGTTCAATAATAACCTAAATAGTGTTTTTCCCTTTATATGTTTTATGGGGTTTATATAAAATATATATAGTGATGTTTTCCCATTTAAATTATAGTATGGGTAATGATTGAAACATACCTTTAGACTTATATCTCTCAGACTTAACTATCTAACATACCAAGTAATGATATATATACTTTATAATATATCATTTCATGTTGTTCCACTAAAAATAATATTGAAAATCTTTATACATCTTTATATATTCAGGATTAATAGAGACAAATGAACTTTGAGCTTCATCCAACTACTCCTTAAGATATAGTATTGATGAGACATATACATAGTTATGGAATCTTACCATTACATCATCATCAAGGTTTAAATTAGTAACATTATTCACCTCTTTTTTAAGATCTATGTCTTCCTTCTACACCTCTTTAATGTTCACATGGACAGATCGTTGAACACTCATTTGAACAAGATTATATTTATCTCCTTTATTTAATATTTAAATGTCCATATTTTTAAAATGAAATAATATTGTAACTTTTTTATCCTTATCATAGATAAGCTATCAAGATCCTTTCAAATCAGGGAATCTTCTACCTTATTTGATTTACCAGGGTGGTAATGTATTGAGTAGTTATAATATTTAATCAACTCCAACCATATACTTTGGTTCATATTCATCTCTTTCTACATGAATATTTACATTAATAATTTATGATCATTATATATATATCACATTGTTCGCTATAAAAATAATTATTCCATATTTTAAATGTAATAATTACAATGGCTAACTGTAAATCATGAGTTGGGTACTTTTTCTCATGAATTTCTAATTAGCATGAGGCATAAGCTCTCACTATATCATTTTTCAAAAGGATTCATCCTATAACCTTCTTCGATGCATCACTAAAGATTACAAACCCTTCTCCACTATAGGGTAGTTTATGTATAGGTGTTCTGACTTTCCTTATTTTTAGCTCCATGAAATTTTATTCGCATTCATTTGTCCAAAGAAACTTGGATCACTTTTGATTTAACATAGTGAGTGTATTATACAATCACAAGAAGTTAACTATTAAGAATTGATAATATCTATCTAAACTAAGAAAACTATGAATCTCAATCATAGTGGTTGGTCTTGGCCAATGTTTAATAACTTCCATCTTTGATGGATCCACTGATATACCCTCTCTTAAGATTAAATGACCCAAAAAATAAACATTATATGGCTAAAATTAAATCTTGGTAAATTTTTAATACAACTTATCCTCCCTTAAGTTATTCATTATAATCCACGTGTGATCATTATACTCTTATTTTCACTTAGAAAATATAATAATATCAAATATAAAGACTACCACAAACTGATCAAGGTAATATATAAAGACTATATTCATTAAATCTATGAAGATTGTGGGTGCATTAGTAAGACCAAATAGCTTCATTAAAAATTAATAGTGTTAATACATCAAACAAAAGGATTACTTGGGTATATGTTTACTTTTTACCCTCAATTGATAGAATCCAAATAAAAGATCAATCTTGGAAAAATATTGTTCTACGGGTAATAGATCAAAAAATAATTGATAAATAGTATAGTTTACATGTTCTTGAAAATTATCATGTTAATTTCTCAATAATAAATACAAAGACACCTTGAACCATCTTTCCAATTAAAAAAATTAACAAGTGTACCCCATGGTGACACACTCAGACATATGAATCCTTTACCATGATTATCTTGGAGTTTCTTATTTAATTCCTAAAACTCAATTGGGTACATTATATATGGGGTATTTTAAATATGTGTAGTTCCATGTATGAGTTATATTGAAAAATCAACTTCATGATTTAGGGGAAGACTAGGCTAGTCTTTAGTAATTACATTAAAAAAATCTCGTATAATATGAATATATTCAATGATGATTTTCTACTTAGCTATATGAGATAAACACCCCTTTTCATTAGGAATCAAGATACATATAGTGGATGTGATTTCCATTGGAATTTTATATTTATTGTCGCACCAATAGATAGTTATAGGTTGGTTTAGAATATAAAATGTGACTTCATATCCTTTAAAATTGATATGGTATTTATGTAATAAAATCCAATCCATGCCCAAGATAACATCAAATCCCACTAGAGAGAGAATAATAAGATTTGTAGGAAGTACATTACAATAAACTTCAATCTGATAAGAATCATAGACTTGAGATATGGTCATTGTACTATTAATATTATTAACTATTAAATCAATATATAATCATTAAGGACAAGAATTGACATTCCTATTACCATTTCATGACATAAATTAATTCATATGAAAAAGATCTAGTAGATACTTAAATATTTGAGTGTGCCTATCACCACCTCAACATCATCGTTTTTTCTTCATTCCCTTACTAAAACCAAAATGGTTTTTTAAGCATCAAAAATCATAGTGATAAATAATATAATCACAAAAAACATTCATAGGATTCCAAAATCATGACACATTATTTTCAATCTATGAAAATATAGGTTTAACCTAGGTCATCCATGATCATTATCTATTTAAATCCTTCATAATAGTTCAGAAATAAAATTTTAATTAACCCAAGAATATCCCCATGGTACTATTAAAAAAATTGTGCAGTAATGTCACACTCACCATGCAATAGAATAATGTTCAGTAAATAATAAACCAAATATTTTTTGGTTTATTACCTTTAGATGGATCTGTTCCAAAACCGTATAAACTTGTAGTAACCATAAAGGGACTTATTGTTAGGAAAAATATATAATCTCTACATTACAAAAAAAATTAGGATGTTGTGTTATACTTGTAAATATTCCCATGGATTTTTATAAATTTATTTAATCATAATATCAAGATATTGATTAAAACCTCCTCTAATAACAACTATAGAAACCCATAATTTTTATACATATAAATTACATCTTAATATATTATTATTCAATATATTATATAAATACATACCTAAGGACTGTAAATATTTATCTCCATTGGATACTAGATAAAAAAATTCTTATTTTAGGAAATATCTTCAATATATCCCATAAACATCTTCAACATAGTACACTTCTGAGACATTCTATACTTAAAAGTTTTATTTATAACCTAGGGAAATGTAACCTAAGAAAGGTTAATCTCAGCTGCTCACTAAGGGTAAGCACAGTATATATTAATGATCACTTAAGAATAAAAATATAATAAGGGTATGAGAATGTGATATTAAAATTTTAAAATCCATACCCAGCATATCATAAATCATAATCCTGGATCATGGAATCAATATTGGTAGTTCATAAGACATGAATCATAAAGGAATAAAGAAACATGATCCATGAGAGTGTAATATTGAAACTATATTATTTCAAACAGATAATCATATAAAATAATTTCATTAGTCAAGGATCGCTTCCAATACTATCATAGTGTATTGGGTTCACTCCATATTATATTTTATCATTATTAAAGGTTCACTCCTAATATAATAATAGAGGACAATGTCCATTACTAAACTGGGTTCACTCCTCATTCCATTCCTTATTATCTCATGAGGTATACATATTTACCCAATATAGTTGAGGTCTATATAATTCTCGGACCACCAATTACATAATCTTAATCCATTAATATGTGTGTCATTGGATCATAAATAATTCATTATATATCATAAACCATGGAGAGGATATATGTTTCATAATTATTTCCTCATTTCATCAAAAAAATCTTGTGGAAAATAAATGGGTTTATTAAAAATCTCATCATCATAATCATAAACCACCCAGAAAATTAATAATAATGGTATCATTAAATAATATCCCCCACTAAATAATAAGTAACATCAAATTATGTTATCATAGATGAAAAATTACATTAAAAATCACTAGAATATTTCTTGAGGAAAATACCCTTTACATCTTGAAATAACTTATTTATAATCTAAAAAATCACAAAATATTATGGGATAAATTTTACTTGAAAAGAACCTTAAAAATTTTAAATTAAACTTAAAATATTTGAGTGGTTATGAAGGTTATAAATTTAATTCTTGTAATGTACGTTAAAACAAATATTCATTTCACATTTTTTGGTAAAAACTCAAAAGTACCTCATTCAGAAAATTTCAAGAAAAAAACATTTTAAAAAAAATAAAAAGTAATACATGGGTAAAAATTAATTTAAAAAATCAAAAGAAAATATTGAAAACATTATTGAAATAATTTGAAAGAAAAAATGGCTATAAAATATAAATATTCACAACCAAATAGGAAATAAAGTATATTTTAATTAAAAATATTTTATCAATCATTTTAAGTACTAAAGAAATCAAAAAGATAATATCTTTGAAGATTCCATGAATAACCATTGGATAATAAAATTCATGAGATTATTGAGTGGTATATCATGAAATATCATAATTTTAAACTTAATCATAAAAAATCATAGTAAATAATGATATTGTAACATAAACCACTTACCTCTTGTTTGACTTACATTGAATGTGCTCTAACCTTCTCTATATTGAAAAACCTCTTTTTATTCATGCCTTAAGACTTGAGTGGATGGAATTTTGGTAATACTATAAGATTTAGGACATGTGTAAGTAATCTAGGATGGTGTTATTTTAGGGATTGTAAGAGCTATTAGTCTTATGAAGTGTGTAGAGGAGAGTAGAATAGCTTCGATTATATAATTGATGAGTGGGGCACTCTTGTAATTACAAAAAGCATTAAATTAATATAAATTAATTTTTAGTTAAAGAGGATATAAATTGATATATTTAGAATATATAATGATTATAAGTTTAAAGGATCTCGTCCAATAATATTAACTCACATTCAAGTGATGTTTTAACCCTTTTATCCTATTTTTAGATCCCAGCTAATCCTGTTGACAATTACAGCAATATCAACGTTTTTACACTTTATGGGTCAAGAATTTTACCATAAAAGAGAAATTTTCGAATAAATGGTTCAGATATGATAATTCAATCCAAATATTATTAATTTTTTTGAATATAGGGTTTTAATTAATTTTAAATCATTTAATAAATTATTATTGTTTATGAAATATCATTAATATCATTTTTGGGACTATCCATTTACATTGACATTAAATTCATTCAGATAGTAATTTAATTCAAATAAAAACCTTTCAAATATTCCTAATAATTTATATTTATCTATATAATTAGTTGGTTGAATAAAAAAAATAATTTTTAGAGTTTTTAAAACCATTTACATGATTTTTCTAATGTTTTCATATGAATTGTGTAGGTTTTGTGCAAGAATTTATGGTAATTATTTCATTAAATAAAATTAAATTTAAATTTCCCTGATAAAAAAATTAAATCATATTTAAAACAATTATTTATAACTTAAATTATCCCCTTTTATCCTTATGAAAAAATTATATATATTAAATTCATGAGAGTGAAACTTTATATTTATTATTTTCTTAAATAATATAAAGGCCATAATCAAAGAAAAATAGAACCAGTTTTTTATATTTTAGAAACTTTGGTTATTATGGATAAACTAAAATCATAAAATAGGATAAAGGAAAGTTTTATAGAAATTTCAAATCCTTATCCCAATGTTTATACCCTGTTTTACCCAATTTACCCTTACTGAGGTAAAAAAATTTCTATTTTTACTCTTCATTGTGAATAAATATGAAATGGAATCATTAAAAAATTTAGAATTGATGATTCAAAAAATAGAATCCATTTTATCAAATTCACATATTATAATTTTTAGAATTTAATATAAATTTAAACCTGAAAAGGATGATGAAAATCTTCTAGAAATAATGTTTCTTTAAGTATAAAATGTTTTAATACCAAAATACAATATAAAATTAATTATAATGATCTTATTTGTATTAAATGTAGTATAAATGAACTAATTTTATTTTTAAATAAAAATGTAACTTTATAAATACCTTAATTGTTAGGAAATTTTTCAATAAAATTTAGTGCTTTTTACTATTCATCGAAAAATTAATCTTTTTAAAAAATTATTAATAATTTACTCTAAGATAATTCTGAAATGTTGAGTAAGAAAAATTCATTTTACTAAATAAATTTATTAAATTATAATAAATTAATTATATTAATTTCTCACAAAAGGTAATAAAAATTATTTTATGGTAAATTTTTTTCTGAGATCATATAATAAATTCATTAAAAATTGAGTACTTATTTATCAATATTTTTACTTTATCTAAAAAAATTATATTTTTCCAAAAATTTGTTATTCCTAATAAATATTTCAATTTAATGACTAGGTTATAATGGTATACTATATAATGGTTCATTTATACTTGGGGTTTCATATAGCATAAGCTATATAATAAATTCAATTTATTTGAAAAAATATATCATAAATTCCAAAGGTGTTATGTTTCTCCTATATCATCAAAATCAGTGGTTAAACCCTATAATAATATTAAAATTTTATATATCCCAAACCATAAATCCTATTATATCCATCTATATTCTATAATTTCATTAAATTAACTTCCATAAATTTAAACAACTCATGTCAATATTGATAATCACATTAAATCATCACTTGACAAGTCAAAGAAATTATCCTCCAATTAATTCCACTAAATTAAATTATTATTTAACCACCAATATTTTATAAAATATGAAACACATTTTAATTAATAAAAAAAATTATAATCACGTTTACATGTTGGTCACATATCCATAAATAAATGAATAAAGCTAAATAAATTTTATTAAATAACTCAAAAACATGGTTTCTATAATGGTTATAATTGGAATCATACCCAAGTGTTAGGTTATTTATTAACCCAAGGAGACAATTATATGAGGGAGTATTTTATATACTTCTAAGCTATTTTTTTCATGTGTAAAAATGAATATAGGAGGCTCATCCATCTTCATTGCATGGTATGATCTTAATTTTATATAATTCATGGTTTTAGTTAAGAAAATATGGATGATCATGGTTTATGGTTTATTATTTAAGTATTTATTCAATAAATATAATATAATCCAAACAAACCTTAATCCATTAAACCAAGAAAATTTTTATAGGTATTTTTAATCTCACTTAAGTGGTGGATTTTTATTTGTAATAATAACAAAAAATAAAAATATACTTTTAATGTCATTATGCCTCTAAAAAATCATATTTTATGTCACTAGATTGAAAAAATAACCTATATTTATTATTCATTTAAATATAATATTATTTTATTCTTTATTTACAGTATTTATAGCTTCCCTAATGTTACATTTTTTATCCTCACCTTTGATTCATATTTCTTATACTTCTTCTTTTTTTTAGGATGATGATGTTTTGTTAGATATTTTTTCATTTACTTTACATATTTCCACTTATAGTGTCAATATTAAAAAACTATATCAACAAGATTCATATATTTGAGAATATTCATTGAATCATACTTTCATTCAAACTATTCTTCTATCTTTACATTATTTTATTCACTTACTTCAACAAAAATAATATCATTATATTTCAAATATTCACCTTTTTATATGTTAAATTTATTTTATAAATCAATTAGGTGTTTTGGATTCCTTTTTAAACATCTTTAAATTCTTCCATTGATGAAAACTCAAATAACATTCTATTAATTTACTCATTATAACCTTCTTTAAACTTCAATTCACAATATAATTTATATTTATTGTCAAGTAATTTCAATATTAAACTATTATAATAATCTTTTACATTCTTATCACATAGAAATAAATTTATTCATCACTAACTAATCTAATAATTTTCAAACCATTCATTTCAATTAATTATTTGTGATTTTCTATAAATAATATTTCTAGAATCATGGAGACACCAATATCCTCTTCCGTATATAAAAGGAAAATATATCCATTTTTATGTTATTAAACATGATCAATGGTCTCACAATTCATGTGTTTGTTATAGTGGTCAATGTTATCCCATATCATAAAGGTTTAAACCCTAGAATCCTCACTTGGATTGATTTTAGGGCCATTTATAGTTAATGATACAGGTGATGGCGTAGGAATAGTTAGAGACCCCAGAATACATTAATGTAGTATAGGACATAGGAAGTGGACATTTAGGTAAGAAATAAAGGTATTCATGACATAGGGCCTTTGGACTTTCAAATTATAATGGGTACACTATAGAGGGGGTCAACCCTTGGAGAGGCATGTGGATTGTCTTTGATGGCCCAATGGTGTGTGTGTCTGTTCCTTTACTTGTAACCTCTTAGACCTTAAAAAATGGGGATCATCTCTAATATTCCATCAAAATTCAAATTTTTTTATTATTTGGATATGGATAAAATAAAATAATTTATCCTTATTGTAACCTCATAGGCACCCAAAGTGGCGGATGAATCAGGGTGTTACCCCAATAAACTTTTTCTTCCTTTGGTTTTTCCTTTATTGGATCTTATTAACATGTTGATATAAACTAGCATTAAAATTATTGTTTAATCACCTTTTAACACAACCTCACATAACCTTAAACATGAATATATAAATATAAAGTGTGATTCCATAGACCCCCACTCCAATATCTGGTGCTAAAATCATATTCTTTTCATACTGGTTTGATACTAACTAAAGTGAAACAATCTTAACCATCCATAATTGTAATATCAATAAAAAATATTGATCCACTTACTTTCCAAATACATTTTAGGGTTTGAGTTTAAAATAATTAATAAAAAACATTTAGCTAATAAAACACATATCTTCACCACCAAATTGGTTTTTTCCCACTAAACCAAGAACACATTAATTAAAAATAAACCTTCAACTTCTCCCATGAAATTATTCACACATTAAACCCATCAATAAATTTCATACAAAATAATATTCTTCATAACATATAGAAATAGAATAAAGGTTAGTATCAAAATCTTGGTAAGGGGTAGCATACAATAGTATCTATCATTAAATAAACATGCCATGAATTATATGGAAGGAACAAATAGTAGTAATAATAATTACAATAATAATAATAAATAACCTATAATTGATAACATTGATGTGTGATATTCTTATGGAAAACATAGAAATTAAAGTAATCACATGTATAAAAAATGATTTCATGATTATTTAATTCATAATTCCGAACAACATAAACATATCATCAAGTATTTATTTCAAGACATCATATATAAACAGGTATGATTTTCACTAAATAACCAATATATATTATCTCATGAGACCTATTGATTCATAAAGTTACTATATAATTCTAGGCCTCACCTGTCGCTAATTAAGTGAAATTCATGCATCATATGAAGGAATAAATAAAAATATAATACATAACCAACATTCCATAGATATCAATAAACATATGCATTGAAATAACAGGTATAAATAAGGTCAAAATTTCATTGGTTATTAAATAGAATAACTCTCTTGGTAATAATACTTTATACTGATGTCATATATAGGTTTGGGTATGTAGTAATGTCAATTTCAGGAAACAAAATATATAAATAGTCTAAGTTATATAAAATATATCTATGAAATTAAAAAAAATTATATAAAGGAGAAAAATAAAGTCAAGAGATATATTAATAGTGAAAGAGATCATAACCCTAAAGGACAAGGTGGGGTAAGAAGTATAAATTCATAATAAACTTTTTAGGGATATAAATCTAACATAACTCTTAAAAATATATATCTTTTATAGTTTTAGAATAAAATAGAAGTGAAATAATAAAAATAATTTTTATAAATATTTTGTAATATAGTTGTAAAAACAAACTTCTAAGTCACTTTCAAAAATAAATTTCAAGGAGTGAAAAGTGGGAATTGAAAAAATATATTTCCAAATAATTCACATATTTATACTTTGAAAATAAATGATGTTATATATTAAATTTGGAGGGGAAGAAAAAAATATAATTGAGTGGGACGGAATCCATTTATTTATTCTTTTAAAAATTGATCTTTATTTTTAAAATGAAGAATTCATAGAATAATGGAAGTGGGATTTTCTTTTAAACCCCATGGAAAGATTAATAGGATTATTTTATAAGAAAAAAATTATAAAATATGGAAAATACACTTGTGAATTATGTGATAAATATGATATTCTTCTCATGCTTTTGTAATCAAAGTCAAAAATAACCTCTGTGGAAAATGATAAAAAGATTATTTTTGAACAATAGTAAATGAATTTCATAGAAAAAATAACCTTAATAAATCATTAAATTATTTAGAATATAATTCTTGTAACAATATAAATATTTTTTTATACATAGGAAAAATATTCTTGACTCTAAAAAAGTGATAAGTTTGAGTCCATATACAAGAAACTGTTTGGTTGAATTTTGAATCAAAATAGGGTGAAATTTCATTAAGAAATATAAGAACAATAAATAAATTAGGGAATAAAATATAATAAAATATTATTTTGTAATAAAACAAAGTTATGAGGATAAATTTCAAGAATAAATGATATAACTTAATGAATGTAAATTAAGTTAACAATATCCCTTACAACTTATATAATGAATGGAAGGACAAGAAATTGGGAGAGATTAAAAAATAGTAAAAATATCAATAATAATAATTTATTTAATAGGTAATAATTCAATAGGGTATTATTTAAACCATAAAAAATTAAGTTGGTTCATAATAAGAAACATGTCTCAAAGAATTGAAATTGAGACAAATAACGCTTACCACATGTCCCGACTCGCTTGGTGTGTGTGTGTAACCTCTTGAATATCCAAATTATATTGATTAAATAAATCATTTACAACCTTTTTCATCAATATTTAATATTTTAAGTTCTATTTATTATTATATGTTATTCATTTATTGTAAATGTTTTCCTCTCATCGGCCACTTAAGGCTATTCGGACAATTTATCCAAAACCAGTTTAGTTAATTGACCATGGTAAATGGAGGTATATAAGTAGTTTCACATTCACTAGAATTTTTGATATATATTTTATTTATAATTACATTAGAAAAATATTTGAATAGTTCAATAGGTTGTCAAAAATATATTCAAATTAGGAAAAGTGCCTCGGTATGCTCGTTTTAAGTGGGTAAATTTAAAATAACCATATATTATTAATGTTATATTTAAAATATTTAATTTATCTTTACATAATATTAATCATGTCATAAATTTTATATTTATCCATTTAATACATTTTTTAACCATCTATTTATTTTGGTTATGAAAAATTAAACATTTATTTCAGTGAAGTGGAAATCTGACCATAACATGGACAATGTTTTCAATTTCTAATTGATGATAGGATGGTGGATAATGAATATTCCATCAACATAAAAATATTTCAGAATAATAATGATACTAATTAAATTATATTATTGTGGTAACTAGGTTTTGGGATAGGTTTAGGAATATTTTTATTCTATCTAATAGGATATAGGTGTGAGGAGTAGTGATGTGGTGAAGGGGTCCATTTATAGGTGATAGAGGTGGAATTTATGTAAATATTAATTTATTAACATAAAAAATATATGAATTATTAAATGAATGTGGATAAATGTATTATAATTATGCATTAAAATATATTTTTTGGTTTAAAAACCAATCATCAATCCATTTAGATATGTGTTTTTAGGATATTTTGAAACATTAACTCTTGATTAGAAACTTTTACTCCATTATAACCTTCACCATGGTGACTAATTTTTACTTTGGTAACTTATTTACAATACCTAAAATGAAATTGATCTTATTATATAATTTATAAATTTTGATTTCAAATATTAAATCCATTTAACGTTATTATATTTTTAAAAGTGGTAAATTTTTATTTTATTATGTATAACAAGGAAAATGATTTTTTTGAAAAATTGTATTTTTTAAGAATAAAGTGGATTGGTTATTATTAATTATCAAGTAAAAAAATCATAAAAATAGTATTTATTGGTTTTAATAAATATATTATAAATAAATTTCATAAATCTTAATATTCTTAAGTGATCAATTTAGTTTATTGAGATAAAAATACAACATATATAGAAAAATACAATTTTCAGAAAAAATAGGCATGTTTAACACTAAATTATTTTAATAACATCCCATTAATTTTTTATATATTAACCATTAAATTTAATAAATGAATTTATATTTGAATGTGTCAAATTATTCTTTAAATAATTAATAATAATAATTAAAATCATGAATTTTTTGTCTTTTTATTTACTTATGGTTTTACTTTTCTTATAATTTTCTTAATGATATTTCATATTTTATTAACATAATGAACTAATTTTTTCCTTAAATTGTAAAATATATCATGGTTAATTTTATTTTTGTATTTCATATGATATTATATACTTAACCTACTATTTATTTAATGTAAATCACATACATGAACCTAAAGGTGTTACACTCTACCCACTTTAAATAAATTACATCCTTGTAATTTTAATCTCTCTTGTTAATGAAAACATATGAAGAAATTGTCAATATAGTCATGAATAATTATTTAAATATACATTAAAATAATTTATAATGGTTCATAAAGATATTTAAAATCATCCAAATCATATCATTTGGGAGTTTCCATCCAGGTGTATATTTTGGCCCTCTTATCATACACTAAGTTAAGATTAAGTTAATACTCAAACAACATTTTTCTGGTTTATTAACCTTTGGTGAATCATAGAAAATTAATATAACCACTTTTAGTTTCTAGATTGATGTATTATTTTTATAAAAATAAACACTCTTTAATTCTATAAAATTTATTGTTTTTATAATATTTAAATATATCTGTAGGGTTTCCAAAAATGAATCCTTATCATAATATCCAATAATAATTAAATAAAAGTATTTCCTAATATATTTAATCCCAAAATTCATTGAAATATATCCTCCAAGAATTCAATCATAACCCTTATCACTAAACAAAATCAATTTCATAGTCATCAATATATAGATTAATCATATACACTCCCAATAATATATTAATATTTTCCAAAAATAACATGAATTCATATTATATCATTAGAGACTTAACATATAGAGACATTACACTTTTTTGGAAGACTTAAAACATTACACAAACAAACAATCAAATACAATATTAGTTTAGTGCATTTGGAAACATATAAACATAAACACTGGTAAAAAAATTTAACTGCATTATCTCCCATTAGGTTCTTTAAGACTAGAACCCTTCTTAGACAAATCATACTTAATACATATCTTCATAACCTGGGGAAGGAAACATAAAAATGGGTGATCTCAGATGCTCACTAATGGTAAATAAGTGATACATGTATGTATAAACATGATAATAGGGGTATGACAACATTATCATAACATTAGAATATTATAATCTACATATCATACGATCATAAACCTGAATCGTGGTATAAAGAATAGCAGTTCATAAGACATGAATCACAAGGAAATAATGAATATAATCCATGAAAGCATAACATAGGGATAAAACATTGTATTTTGGAAAACACATAAGAATATAATAAACCCTATGTCAAGTCTACCTACCGAAACCTTCATAATATTTTAGTCTTGGGATAATCATCCATGTACCAGATTTAGGATTGGGATTCCCTCCCGTGTACCTTCTTGTTTCGAGCTTTTTATGCCATCTTGTGTACCCTCTTATTTCGGTATTAGAATTCCCTCCCATGTACCATCTTATTTTGGGCATGGGATTCCCTCTTTTATACCCTTTGAGCTCATAAAACATTTATCATTACCCAATTCATTGGAGAGAGATATAGGTACCACCCATCACATGATAAAATCATTCATACTTGTGACATAAGATAATAAAACTTACATTGTTTCATGACCCATAAAAAAGACGTATTTCATAAACACCATTTTATAACCCATGAAAATAAATGGTTATTATAAACATTTAATCATATCATAACATATGGAAAATATTTAGGTTCCATAATCATTTCATCCAAGAATAACCGGTGAAAGGAAATTAGTTTCATAATCATTTATCATTGTATAACCTATTGAAGTGGAATTGGTTTCATAAACATATGACCCCTGGAAGATGAACTAGTTTCATAAATAAATAACTTGTTAAATAGGAACGAGTATCATAAACATATATCCCATGAAATAAGAATGAGTTTCATAAACATATAACTCATGAAAGAGGAACAAGCATCATAAACATATAAACCATGAAATGTCAATGAGTTTCTTAAACATATAACCCCTAAATGAGTAATGGGGATTCATAAACATCATTCCATAAAAATATAAACCATTCAGAGAAATAATATGAATGGATCATTTGGATCATTTTCCATAAAGTCATGAGTAACATCAATGGATGTCATCTTAGATGGAAAATAATTTTAAAGGATAGTTAAAACCATTTCTTGAGTAAAATATACTTTCTTCTTAGAAAAATTCATTTTGAAAAATAAAACCTTTTGAAAACAATTTTCATATAGAATACATTGAAAATTTAGAAAGTAAGATTGAAATCATTTTGAAAATATTTTTCCATGAAAACATATAAAATAATCTTCAAATTTTTTTGAAAACATTTTCCATTAAAAACTTATAAAATATGCTTGAAATCATTTTAAAAACCTTTTTCTTTGAAAACACTTTGAAAACGTATAATGATATCTTGAAAAAGTTTTAAAAACCATTTCATTGAAAATAATTTTAATATTATTAAATAAATATTGAAAACAATTTATTTCAAAATAATTTTAAAACTTATAAATAATTATATAAAACTTTTTGAATACCATTTTTAGAAAACACGGTTTTGAAAGAACACAGTTTTTCAATTGAAGATAAAGGTAAATTAAAAATTTCATAAAAATGATTTCTTAATCATATTATGTAACAAAGAGTGGAAAAATAGTCCCAATATAGTAATATATCATGAATAAACGGGGTATAAGAAAATTAATGACATTTCTTGAGAGATAGATCATAAGATTTAATCAATGGAAGCATAATCATAAACGGTCTTGATAAATGATGAGATTGTTTCAACAAATAATTACTACTTTAGTAACATTGAATCATAATAAAATAGAAAGAATGAAATTTAATGAATCTTAAAATATAATTAAAATAATTAGATTCATGATATTAAATGTCAAATGCATTATATACACCACAAGAAAAAATATAGGTGCATAACATGGAATGTGTCTCCAAGAAGGAAAACTGAGACAATGTTACTTTACGAATTAGGTGACTTTTGAAACATAAACCCCGTGAAAGAAATATCATAAAAAGGATAGGTGAATACCCATAAATTTAAGTATAAGAGTCATATAATACATTCATGGGAAGTATATACACTAAACAAAATAAATTATTGGGGATTAAGGTATGTATCACATGTAAATAAAAAGTGAGATGAAATTCCCTTACCTTATGTCTTGACTCTCATCGTAATCATTAAAACCTCCAATATAATAAATATATGTTTATTATATATATATATATATCAAAGAACCATATTTTTATATCTAATACCATATATGGTTTTACTATGACTTTATATTACCCACTTATTAACAATTCTATGTTAAGGTTTCACTTCGAGTAATATTTGATTTGTTCTTCATACATGTTTTGACTTATTATTATTGATCTTATTACATAGATAATGAATTAATTACTTGAAAAATATAAAACAAATTATAAATATAATATATATTCATTATATATGTATTTATAATAATTTATAAAATATAGAAAGATGAAATAGAATACATCATTCATGGAGACGGTAGGTCGTACATGCGTATGAACGTTGTTTCCATTTTTTTGTCATATTGAAAAAAAGTGTGTAGTTGAAATATATGTATATATGTATATAATATAATTACATTAGAATTATTATGTTATATATCTCATATAATTTCACTAAAATAATCCTTAACACATTCCATGTAAAGTGTTAATGAAACACATCACTTTCAGGAGGTGGTAGTCCACACATGCACAAATGATGTTATCGTATTTACACATGATAGAAAGTATAAATGTATATGTTATAAGATAACTAAAAAATCATAAAGACATTATAAATATAATACATATCATATATAAGTTTCATTTCCATAATAATTCCCAACCATTAAAGGTGGTAAAGGAAAAAATGAACAATCGTCATTTTGTGTCGCAATAGTTTGTTGTACGCATAAACGTTATGTTTGTTACCCATTAGATGGATGTGAAGTGTAGGTTAAAACATTATCATAAAAACATCTCAATATATTTAGGATACTTTTTTTTATAATTATGGAATAAATAGATTTTAGGGGGTAGAGAATAAAAAAAATAAAGGAGCTAGAGGAAGGATATTGCCTCTTCTTTAGGTAACTCTTTTTGGTTGTCACCAAATGGATTCTATGGATTAATTAATGAAAAAAGGGTGGATTCAAGGAGGAATTGAATTATTTTTAAGAATGAATTTTTTAGATCTTTTCCAAAAATAAGTGTTTTGTGAGGTTTGAGGAAGTTGGAGGGGTGGTGGCCTTTGTATGGGAGGGAAAGGACTCACTTAGTATTTTTGAAAACAAGTTTCGTGTAACCAGTTTTTTACCTAAAAAGTCATAAAAACCCAAAATAACATAATAAGGGAAGTTTCATGGAATAATTATGTCCTTCCAATAGGTTTTGGACAAGTTTCTAGGTTATTTGTGCCCCCAATTGTAAGGTTTAGTCCCTTTTTAAGCTTAAGTTTTCCTTAATCGTTGTAAATAATTTTAATTAATTTCACTAATATTTTTGGTAAAAAATTATGTTTTCCTTATTATAAATTATAAAATATATTTATTCAAAATATGGAATCTATTTTTCCAAATTCCAATCACATAAATGGTATAAATTAATTTCAATTTAATCCTGCAGATGGTGTTGCATGTAACATATTCCACGTTAGTGAGGCATGTGTCCTATGACAATTCAGTTCCATGTGAAAGGAATGTTTTACTTAATTAAATGAAATAAATAAATTAAAATTAATTTACTCCAAATATATATTTTACAAAATATTGGGGTGTTACATTCTACCCCCCTTAACATGAATTTTTTCCTCAAAATTCGTTTAGGTTATTAAAGGTTTAATTCTTGAAAGTTCATTTCATATAAACCCTCATTGTAAAAATTAAAATTAAAACTTCCTTTAAAATAAGAAAGTTAGAAACATTATGGTTACCCAATTTAACTCTCATCTATGTTTCCACATATGATAACACAATTTGGGATTAATGATTTTACATGGAGGAAAAGTGAAAAAAACTAGGGAGTGATTTAGGTCATCAATAAAAAATAATTAAATGGTAAATATAATGTTGAGGGCCTCAAATTCATAAATCTATGATTATTTAAAAGTCCATTAGTTCAAAAAAATAAGTTATTAGGACAAAATTTTATTTATAGATCATTTCCCTAATGTTTAATAATTTTCATTAAAAGATATACTTTCATGATTTTGGGAAAACCTCACCCTTTTTTGTTCCTTGATTTGTTTCCACTTCACCTCTTTCTAAAAAAAGGAAGGTGGGTTTTTTCATTCATTACGCACTAATAGATCATGAGATCAATTATAAGTTGTCCCATCTGTCATCAATTTCCATCAACATAAATTTTTTAGAATATGTTATCTAATATGCTTAAATCCCCATGTGGTGCAATAATATAATAATCTCACAAACTTCATCTAAAGTTTACATTAAACTTTTAATAAATGTTTAACCTTATAACCCTTCCGAAATATGAAAAATCTAAACTTTATAAATAAAGTCATGAAATAATATTAACATTGATCCCCCATATATCAAAAATAATTTCTTGTTTGTCACATTCCAAACATTTAATACCCTCATCATATATTTTCTTAAAACATAGTAATAACCTAAATTACCATAAATACTTTTTCAAAATCTGCATTCTTCCTTATTCCAAAGATTACTAGATATATTCTTTAAATATAAGAATTTTTCAACTTCATCCTTGATGACATAGACCAATTTTTCAATAATCATTCCAAGGTAATATGTACCGTCCAATTTACGTATTCATATACAACATATCTATATCCAAACATAATTATCTCAATGTTAGGAATTAATTAAGGTGTAACATCACTTAATAAAAATATCACATTTCCATCAAATCACTTTTCTATGTCTTCATCACCATTCAACATTTCCATTTCAATCCTTAATTAAAAACTAATATTGAAAATACTTATATACTTCATGACTGAAAAAACATAATATTTTAATTCAAAAACATAAATACTTCATTCATCCAACTTTATTCTTAGACCATTACTCAACTTTCATAAACTTATTCCTTAATACCTCCTTCCTATAATATGAAATACAAATCATTTCATAAGGTTCCTAAAACTCAATCTAATCATGCTTGTTATGTTTAGTATAAAAAATACTGTAAGAACATCAAATACCTTTCATATGTCATTTTTTGTCCCTTTATCATCAAAATCATAACCAATACTTGTACCACATTCCTAATTCTATTTGTAAGATTTCCACTTGGGAAATAGATTCACATAATGCCCAAACATTCCATATCTGAAAGCTTTAATTTTAACTATTTTACTTATATTTCTATCCATTGACTATAACTATAGAGCATATTTTTAGGAATAGTTATCATAATGGGATACCATATAATCATGAAAAAATACTTATAGTACGCCTAAATCATGGATCCTACTTCTTTAATCTATGAAACCTTAGTTTTATCCTAGTTTATTCATTTTCATATTCTATTTAAATACATTAGTATGGTTCATAAAGAGTTTTTTAATTCCTAATGAATATCCCCCAGGAGTGTCAAACAAGGTGTACACTAAGGCTCATTATCATGTACCAGGTTACGACAAGTCAGGCCCGACACACCTTGTCGGAGTTATTACCCCTAGGTACATTTGTGCGAGATCCAAATACACTTGTATTATCCATATAGGGATCTATTTCTTGTAAACCACTCACTATATCCTTTAACAAAAGTCTAATACATTTTCCTATACTTTTCCTCATCCTTAAACTTATCCTTAGAGACATCCCTAAACATATCCTTAATAAATTTGTCTAGATATCACTAAATTTTTCTCATACTTTTTTTCAAATTTCGAATAAAACTTAACTCTAATTCCTAATAAAATTACTCATTCCTAATTTATATAGACATTACATCACTTTTGTAGAACACTTAAAACATTACACAAACATACGCCTAAAGACCCTATGAGTTTAGTGCTTTGGAAACATGGAAACATAAACATTGGTTCACAAGTGAGATAAATTATCTCCAACTATGTTCTTCATGACTAGAACCCTTATTAGATTTGTCATACTTAATACAAATCTACATAACTTGGGGAAGGATACATAAAAATGGGTGAGATTAGTTGCTCAGTAAGGGTAAACAAGGGAGATATGTAATCATTAAAATGAGCATGGTAGTTTGAGAATGTGATCATAACATTATAAGATCATACCCGACATATCATAAGATCGAAAACATGAATCAAGGTATAAATATTGGAATATTATATGTCATGAATCATAAGTAAATAAAGAACATAAGATATGAAAACATAACATAAGAATAAAACATCGAATTGTGGAAAACTCATAAGCTTATAATAAACGTTATGTCTATGATTCTTACCAAGACATTCGTAATATGTTAGGCTTGTGATAATTACCCATGTACCTTCTTAGGTCTTAGTATTCCCTCCCATGTACCTTATTATTTAGGTGTTGCGATTCCCTCCTATGTACCCTCTTATTTCAGGCATGGGATTCCCTCTTGTGTACACTCTTATTTTGGGCTTGGGATTCCCTCCCATGTACCCTCTGATATCATAAAACATTTATCATAACCCAATACATTAGAGGGATATATTATTCCTACCCATAACATGAAAAAATCATACATACATGTTCCATAGGATAATAAAACATGCATCATATCATGACCTAAAACATAAATGGGTTTCATATAAAGTATATCAAAACCCGTGAAATGAAATGGGTATCATAAACATTTAATCATATCATATCCTATGTATAATATTTAGGTTTCATAATCATTTCATCCTAGAATAACCTGTAAAAGTAAGAGGGATTCATAATCATTTATCATGTTATAAACCCTTGAAGTGAAATAGGTTTCATTAGCATATAACTCATGGAAGAGGAATGAGTTTCATTAACATATAACTTTTTAAAGAGGAAAAAGTGTCATAAACATATAACCCTTGAAATGGGAATAATTTTCATAAAAATATGACTCGTTAATTAGGAACAAGTATCATAAACATATAACCCATGAAAGAGTAATGATTTTCATAAAAATATAATTCATGAAAGAGTAATGAGTTTCATTAACATATAACCCATGAAAAAGTAATTGGTTTTCATAAACATCATTCCATAAAAAACATAAACCATTTATAGAAATAATATGAGTAGATCCCATGGATCATTTCCTAGAAAGGCAATAGTAACATCAATGGATGTATTCTTAGATGGAAAATAATTTTCACATATCCTTTAAAACCATTTCTTGAGGGAAATATCCTTTCTTATTTGAAAATATTCTTCTTAAAACATAAAACCTTTTGAAACCCATTTTCATAAAAAATGATTTAAAAATTTAGAAACAAAGATTGAAATAATATTGAAAACATTTTTCCTTGAAGACGTGTAAAATGATCATGAAAACATTTGGAAAACATTTTTCCTTTAAATCTTATGAAATAATATTTAAATAATTTTAAAAACTTTTTTTTAAACACGTTGAAAATTTAGTAACAAATCTGTAAAATGTTTTGAAAAGCATTTATTTAAAAATACTTTGAAATTTTATAAAGAAAGATTAAAAAAAATTCAAAAACTATTTCTTTGAAAATAATTGGAAAAAAAATATAGCACTCCTGAAAACATATTGGAAACCTATTTTATAAATCATGGTTTTGAAAGAACATTGGTTTCTGATCGAAGAGAGAAGTAAAGTAAAAATTTCATAAAACAACTTTCTAAACAATGTTATTTACTAAATAGTGTAAAATTATACCAATATATGAAGATATAATGAATAAAAAAGGGATAATAAAAATAATGAGAGTTCTCGAGAGATGGATCATAATATTTCATTAATGGAAGCATAATCATAAATAATCTCGATAAAAAATGTGATTATTTCAATAAATTGGTACCACATTGGTAAATTTAAATCAAAATAAAATGGAAATAATAAATTTACATGAAGATTAAAATATCATTAAAAAAATAGCATTCATGATATAACATGTCAAATTCAATATATACACCTTATATGAAATTATAGTTGCATAACATGGAATGTGTCTCAAAGAAGGAAAATTGGGACAACTTGCTTTACCAATTTGGTAACTTTTGAAACATAAATTCCATAAAATAAAGATCATAAAACGTATATGTGAATAAATATAAATTTATGTACAATAATCATATAATTCCATCATGTTATGTATATACACCATAGGAAAAAAAGAAATGAGTGGTGATTAAGGCATGTATCTCACAAAAACAAAGTGAGATGAAATTACCTTACCTTATGTCTTGACTCTAATCATACTCATTCAATCCTCCTATATAATAAATATAATTTTATTATACATATATCACAGAACTATATTATTATATCTAATACCATATATGTTTTTATTATGAATTCATATTAACATCTTATTAAAAATTCGATGTTAAGGTTTCACTTCGGGTAATATCCTCTTTGTTCTACGTACACGTTTTTACATACTTACATAATGTAAAAAATTATATAAATATCATAAAAATTCAGTATATATTTATTTATAATAATCTATAAAATATAGAAAGATAAAATTGGATACACCATTCATGAAGACGGTGGGCCATACGTACGGATGAAGACTATTTTTGTTTCGTTGTCGTATTGAAAGAATGTAGATGAAATATATGTATATATTTATATAATATAATTTTAGTATAATTATTATGATATATATATATATATTATATTTTCTCTAAAACCATCCTTAACACATTCCATGTAAAGTTTGAACGAATCATATCCCTTTGAGGAGGCGGTAGTCCACCCAACCACGAGATGTTATCATATTTACAAAAGATGAAAAGTATAAAGTTATGTGTTATTAAAGAATTAAAGAAGTATAAAGACATAATAAAAATAATATATATCATATATAAACATCATTTCCATCCTAATTCACAACCATGAAAGTTGGTAATTTAAAAAACCACCAATCATCGTTCCATGAGGCGGTATTTCACTATACACATAAATAGTATGTTTGATATCTATTAGATGGAAGTGTGTGTATGTGTAGGTAAAAACCTTAGCCTAAAAACATATCAGTATATTGAGGATACTGGTGTTGTTTTATAATCAAGTAATAATGAGACTTGAGGGTGTATATAATGAAAATAAAATAAATGATCTTGAGGAAGGATGTTACCTCTTCTTTGGGTAACTTCTTTTTGTTTTAACCAAAGGGCTTCCTTGGATTGATTTCTTCCAAAAGGGGGGTTTCAAGGAAGATTTTGGGGATTTTGGGGAAATAATTGGGTATGTCCTAGATAAACCTATGTGGTTTGAACAGTGTGAGTAAGTGGTAATGGTGGTGGCCTTTTATAAGTGAGGGAAGGACTTGCTTGGTATTTTTGAAAACAAGTTAGGTGTACCCATGTTTTTACCTAAAAATTCATAAAAAACCAAACATAATAATTTAATGTTAATGGAATAATTATGTCCATAAAATGGGCATTTGACAAGTTTCTAGGTCATTTGGTCCCTTAAGTTTATGTTTTGGTCCATTTTAAGCTTAAGTTTTCCTTATTCATTGTAATTTATTTTAAATAATTTCACTAATATTTTTTGTCAAAAATTAATTTGAAATTTTGACACTAAATAATTTAAATCACATAAAATTAACACTAAATAATTTTAATCTCATCAAATTATTTATGTATCCTTTAACCATTAAATTGATTCAATTATTTAGTATTGTAACACATAAAATTATTATTTGAAACAATAATAATAATATGTAAAATAAATCATTTTGAATATCTTTTTATTTAATCTAGGTTATACTTTTCATGAAATTTTCATAATGATATTTCACATTTTAATCTCATAATGTATTAATATTTATTTTGAATTGTAAAATATACTAGAGTTCATTTTAGTTAGTTTTTTCTCATGATACAAGCTATCCAACATAGTATTTATTTAAATGAAAACACATACTAGAATCTTAGGTTATTAAAAATAATCATGTACATGACCAAAATATTTTACTAGCTTATCCAAAAAGGGTTATCCCAAGAAGAATAAACCAATGTTTTGTTGATATAATATGAGGTAATACTACTCATTGTGGTTATTATAAAGATTCATAAACGAAATAATGTTATTTCTTGAATTAGTCTCAATTATTTCTTCCATACACTACTTTAAAGCTATCTTGGCTAGTTTAAATATTTGAGGGTCTCTTGAAATGTCTATATACATGATGGTATCTTCTATATTAGTATATTTTTCTAATACACCATTCATCATTAATTAAAAATAGATTATATGTTAATCTCTACTTTTTCACTCTACTTCTTCCATGCTAGATGATATTAACACCCCAATATGAGGGTTGAGTCTATGCCTCCAACAATATCATAGAATCATAAATTATTCTATCACGGAGCATCCTAGTGGGGCCCATTCCACGACTTCCCAATCCCTCTTCCAATAGGCTAGGGGCTGCTGACTAGCACCGAGTAGTCATATCACTAACATGGGAGGCATTGCCTAAGTACCTTTAAACATGCACACATATCCAAGCCCAAAAATGATGAAAAGTAAAACCAATAAAAAAATGCATGAATACAACTAAACCCAACCAATAGTTTACAACAGAAGTAATGTTCGGAAAGTAAACTAGGACAGAATACAAGACCACCAAAAGAAACAAACTACAACTACAAATTCCAACCTGTAAGAAAAAAGAGGTACTGGGACTGATGCTCATAGTCGTAGGAACTCCTCGGCCTATAAGGAACTCAGAAAGCACAGTCCAGTCCTGGTCCACCCTATACTTTGTCAAAAGGCCGCTCATCTACACAAAACATGACACGTGTGGGAACATCCCGTGTAGGGGTGAGTATGAAAATACACAATAGGGGACCCAAAAACCACAAAGTAATACACCAAGTAAAGGTATAGTCATCTCTACACAATATATGTCTAACGAACATATAGCAAGATAAACACATTCATATATACTCAAGACCCAGACCCATAGTATACAACGCCCACATAACCACGCTAGGGATTCCATTCAAAGATTCCACAAACCACTCATCTGGGAGAATTCACTCCAAGAGTCTGATATCTCTGATGATGTTCGTCTGTGAAGTATTGTTCATTGGGAAAATCCATGAGAGAGATAGACGCACTGATAGATATGAAGAGATTATAGATACACTCATTCTTGGAGAACACACTCCTGAGTGGTAAAAGATCATGATACATGGATGAGGATCATTTCCAGGGCCTTGGTGGATACCGCGACTCATCTGGATTCACCTACTAAGTAAAGGATATGTGTCATGTAGGATTAGTCTCGTCAATACCTAACTCTAACTAGGGTCAAGAATGGATAGAGGATCTCACCTCGGGCCTCTTAAAGGGATACCTGACTCTATCACAGAAATTCCTGCTGAAGGGATTATACCAATGTAGATGGAAATGATACCTGACCTTTAGAGGAAATAGAAAAGGGGAAATAACCCAAACTAAAATTTTCCAAGGAACGGTGGAAAAGGATATCAATCCATGTAATAAGAAGTATATAGCATGTATAAGGGTAACACCTTGTTTCCTTTAACCCCGGGTACTTCCCATGTACAACGGCCCGTGTCGTAAGGCTTGTCGTGTAGAAGAAGTTATACATGGAGTGTAAGATAACGACATGTCATGTTCTAAAATCTTGGTAATACTCCATATACTCTATCCATGATCCCATACATGGCTCCAACCCATGTGTCACAGACCATGTACTGGTACATGGGGTAGTCCGCGTATCTGGTTGTGTCTGGATGTGTGGTGGAGTACATGTCGTGCACTCTACCCCATGTCTTTGAATCTTCTGAGATACACACCAAGTCAGTGTAAGGACCCACACTCCATGTGATGATGGTCACATGTCATGTTAGTTCTTCCCATTTCCCGAAACTCCAGTCATCGTTGTGTGGGTCCCACATGCCAAGTTTTCCTGGGAGCATGTTGTGTTCTTTGTTGTGTGCAGGACGGAAACCCTAGTTGATGCCATGTCGACTGCACATGGAATATTCATCGAAGAACACGCTATGTTCTTCAGAAATTCCCATAAATCATTTTTATTCATCATCGCACATTAGGTGATCCTCTAATCTTCGATCTAACCATCTGATCACTTTGAAACTCATGGTTCAAGGTCTCTGTATTTTAGAAAAGATAAATCGGTAAGTATTGGGAATCTGATTGGCCCCGAACACATGTTTTAATCCTCCCATATGAAGAACATTCATAGAAATATTTCCTCTGAACCATGTTTATTCCTCTTCCGTCATCTTTGTCTCATCTTCTTTGAATCATTTCAATGTTTTATCTCTAATTTGGGATCATTTCATTGCGGAATGGATTCGTAATAATCCGTTGTTCATCTCCCTGTGAAGAACACAAAGAAAGTGAGGCAAAGAAGTGAGAAACAATAAGTAAAGGAGGAATTCACCTATGTCGTCATTCATCATGGCATCGATCCACTCCGATTAGTAGTTTTAACAAAGAATAAAAATGAAAATTCAACAATGATCATAAAATCAATTCCTGAATCAAAACTCCATATGAAATAGAAAACAAAACCCTCCTACAAGAATGCACAATCCATGGATCAACCTATTCATGGGTTGATATGCATTCATCATTTAATCGAAGAATGGAGAAATAAAAAATCGAAAACAAAACCCCTACCTCGATTCAATTGAAGTATGATCATCATTTCTCACTTGTTGGAAAGGTTCGTCAAACTCCAATGTGTGTCGACCGATAACTCTGACGACATCTTCCTAGAGTACCTCCTCCACCGCTCCAATGGCCATCTCCAATTCGTATGGTTATGTAGCTAACACTATGAATTTTCCATAAGAGGGTATTTTCAGGGGAGGAATTAGTTCGTTGTGTCAAAAATGAAATCAAAATAAAATAAATTATTTATTTATTTTATTTCCTTTAAATCATTTGAAAACTAACTTTTGCAGCTGACCCACGCTGGTATATGTTAGGCCCCACCTAAGGTAAAGTCAATGTTTTGAATGCAAAAATGCCATCAAATTTCTAATCTGGGAACCCTTTTAAAAGTTACTTCACATTTTTGGTAAAATCGCTCATGTGCACTATTTAGAGTTTAAAATATTTCAAACATTTATTTCGGGCACCTCAGGCCTCAGAATCGCATTCCATCACAAATCATGGTCTCATAATAATTCTATATAATATTTAAATAAAATACATAGAAAATACAAAACATTACATTCTCCCCACCTTAGGGCATTACATCCCTAAAAATCAAAAAAAAGGTTACTCCAATAGATGTGGGTACTGTGCAGGAATCTGAGCCTCCCACTCCCACGTGCTCTCCTAAAGATTCACATACTACCACCAAACACACACCAAGGGAATATCTCACCCATAAAAGATCCTCTTTTATCTATCCTCTATCTCTATTGGGTACTCTATGAAGGTCTCTCCATCCTTGATGTCCAACTCACCCTAGTCGATGACGTTTGATGGGTCATACACGAACCTCCTTAGCTACAACATATGGAATACATCATGTACCTAGTGAAATTGTGATGGTAGGGCTGAGCGGTATTCCACCTCACCAACCCTGCAATGTATCTAAAAATGGTCAATTAACCTCAAAGACAACTTTCCACCCCTTCCAAATCACTGCAACCCTCATCGATGTGAGACCTGAAGGAAGACATGGTCCCTCTCCTCAAACTTCATAGGTATTTTTTGTTTGTCAACATAAGACTTACGCCATCTTTGTGTAATATTCATCTGCTCTAGGATAATCTAAACCTTCTCAGTGGTAGCTCGCACCAACTATGGACCCATGAGTGCTGACTCTCTGGGGTCGGTCCAGCAAAGCGGCTAGCTGTAGGGTCACCCATATAAGGCCTCGAACAGTGCCATGTCAATGGTGGATTGGTAACTGTTGTTGTATGCTAAATCCACCAGTGGTAGGTTGTCCTACCAACTATTACCAATGTCCAAGATATAGGTCTACATCATATCCTCGAAAACCTAAATGGTCCTCACTGTCTAACCATCAGTTTGGCGATGGAACATCGTGCTCAAGCATAGCTGAGTCCCAAAGGCCTCCTACAATCCCTTCCACAACTAGGATGTGAAATGAGAATTGTGATCTTAGACTATCGTCAAAGGGATTCCATGAAGCCAAACTATCTCTTGAATATAGAGATGTCTCAATCTCCATGTGAAACTCTACTCCATGATGGATAGGAAGTGGGCTGACTTGGTGAGTTGGTCAAAGATCACCAAGATGGAATCGTGTCCCTTAGACGTTGGTGGTAATCCCATCATGAAGTCCATATATATTCCATCACACTTCTACTCTGGCACTTCCAGAGGTGAGCTATCCCTATTGGTACCTGGTGCTCAGCCTTCACCTGCAGGAACGTAAGGCATCGAGAAATGAACTCTGTTAATGCCTTCTTCATACCTTTCCACCAAAACTGATGTCGAAGATCCTGGTACATTTTTTCTACTCTAGGATGTACCGACAAGGGGGGTTTATGAAACTCACTCAGGAACTCCTCTCATAACGCCACTGGTACAACTGTGTTCCCTCTGAAAAGGACTATGTTCTCCCCACCTTGCGAATATCCATCAAGAGCATGTCCTATCGATGAATGAGCATGTAATGTTTCTCACTTGATATCCCCTAGTTGTTCCTCCCTAACTCATCGTAAGAGTGGAGGGGTGACAACCATCGACTATAGATAATATGTATCATCTTCATCCACTGAGGATAACTTTAGTGAGGCCATTTACTCTGAAGCCTCGCTCAGTAACTGTGAACTCGATCTCCTGCTGAGAGTATCTACCACAATGTTCCCCTTACCATAAGTATATATGATCTCGAAGTCATAATCCTAGAGGAAAACTATCCATCACCTCTTCCTTATATTTAGATCATACTGCAAGAATATGTACTTGAGGCTCTTGTCATCAGATTAAATGATAAATCGTTCGCCCATCAGGTTGTGTTTCCACATCTTCAATGTGAAGACTACCACTATAAACTCAAGATCATGGGTCGTGTAGTTCTACTCATTTGGACATAACTGGTGAAAAAAATAAGTAACCCCTACATGTCTCGACATTAGGAAACAGCCAAGCCTAGTCCTTGATTCTTTATAGAAAGCTACATAATCAACACCCTCTTCTGGAAATCTAAAGATCGGTGCACTCGTCAAACTCTGCCTCACTTGTTAGAAATCCTATTGGCACTTCTCTGTCCATATGAAAGGCTTCTCCTTTCGGGTCAATCCTTACCTCAGTGCTCGTATCTAGGAAAAATCATGTATAAATCACAGGTATTATCCTACTAGCCCAAGGATGCTCTACCCCTCGGTCACACTTAGGGGTGGATCCCATGCTAACACCTCCTCGACCTTGGACAGGTCCACTGCTACTCCATCTGTTGAGATGACATGTCTTATAAAGTGAACCTCATGTATCTATAATTGGAACTTATAGAGTTTCCCATAAAGATGGTTCTCTCAGAATACATCTAGAACCATCTGCAGGTGTCTCGCGTGCTCCTCCACTGACGCTGAGTACACCAGGATGTCATTGATGTAGAACACTATGAACCGTTCTAGGTATAGTAAGAAGATCTAGTTTATAAGTCCCATGAACACTTCGGGGGCATTCATCACACTAAAAGGCATCACCAAGTACTCATAGTGACCGTATCATCATCTTAATTCCATCTTTGGTATATCCTCTTCCCGTACTCGTAACTAGTGGTAACCCAATCGAAGGTCAACCTTCGAGATCCATTTCACCCCTCTCATCTGATTGAAGAGGTTGTTGATCCTTGTAAGTGGATAAATATTCTTCATTGTCACCTGGTTCAGGAATAGGTAATCCATGAGAAACCTCAAACTCTCATCTGCCTTCTTGGAAAACAAAACAGGGGCTTCCCAGGGAAAAACACTGGGTCTTATGAAGCCCTTACTCTACAAATCCTCCAATTTCACCCTCATCTCAAAAATCTATTTAGTAACCATACGATATGCTGGTGAGGATATTGATACCATCCTATGGTGTAATTTGATATAGAAGTAGATCTCCCAATGGGGAGGTAATACTAGAACATCTTCGGGAAATATGTCCTCGTACTCTGCCACCACTATAGGGAACTGGAAGCCCACAACATTTTCTGCTCCAAGGGTAAGTCTAGCCAACTCATGAGTGATCAGATTCACCCTCCTATTCATGAGACCATTCTATGTTTCATGGGTTTCCTTTTCACCAACAACTGAAAACCCTATTCCATCATTGCGGACACGCTGCACTCTTTGCCTAAAGCAGTAAATCTGGGCATGGATCGAAGATAGCCAATCCATACTGAGAATGATGTCATAAAGATTCAATGTAGAAACCAAGAGGTTCCAAGTGAAAATATTTCCTCTAAGGGAAATATCACATTGTCTTCAAAGACTCATGATCAACGAGTCTCCTCTCATAGGTGTCTCTAAGCATAAGGGTCGATTCAACGACTCTATTGGAATATCAAGGTTTTCACAAGACATGTGGTGAGGAAATAATAACTGGAACATATGTCTATGAGTATAGAATCTAAGGTATAAAAGACATATATTATACCTTGGATCATTCCTAGAGTCCCTAGGAAGTACGCCTTGACTGCATGAAGTTGTCCCCGCCCCTATCCCCCAGCTCCCTAAGCCTAGTGCGGACCTCCTAGGGGTGGTGGTGGAAGTAGATCAAAGTGTATTCCCCCACCTATAGCTCTCCCAGCTCCTCTTCCATGTCCACCTCCTGGTGGGTCTACCCACTCCAATCTCTGCCTCTCCCTAGGTGGTCCATCCACCTCCTCTCTATCAGTAGATCGATGGGTTGGACAGTCACTAAAAAGATGTCCACTACCATCGAACGAGTAGAATCACCTCTTCCTAGGTTGACTGGGACCAGCCTAAGAGTCCTAAGGTGTCGATTACCTGTACTAGGTCCTCCTATGACATCTCCCACATCCCAAACATTGTTCCTGACATCATCTCCCCACTTTTGAGGTCTCTACACTTGTCTACCTACTGCAGACTGCCACTGGCTGTCTCTGCTCTACCAAGAAGCTCTCGATCACCAAGGCCATCTTGAGCACTCCAGCATAAGTTAAAATTCATATAGTCACTACACTAGCCCGTATTTCCCACTGTATACATCACTCAAAGGTTTGAGCCCTGAACTACTAGTTTCTGAACATATCCATTGAGTACCTAGAGAGGTTGGTGAAACTCGATGAATAGTTAGACACCATCAAACTAGCATGTTAGAGTTGAATAAGCTCTTAGATATGCATTAATATCAGTGTAACCGGAGAGAACTCCTCCCTAAAGAGTCTCTCGAACTCCTTCCACATAAGAGTCTCCTCATTGTGAGTCTGTGTGGTCAAACTCCACCATCTTCCCACTGAACTCTGAAGAAGGCTCGCTCCTAGGATCACCATTTTGTCCATTGGTATCCTCACTAGATGGAAAACTCTGGTTACTGCCTCAAGCCAGTCCTCGGCTTCCTGATGGTCGGACTCACCTCAGAACCGGAGGGGTGTCTGTCACTGAAACTCATGATGCATGCTCAGCATGCGTTCCTCACCATTCGAAACTACAGGTACCACGTACCGCTCCATCGGTGGTGGTATAGTAGGTGCTCCACCTAGAGGTAACACCTGGGGAACTGGTACCTATATCGAAGTCGCGTCACTAAGGGGGTTATCCTCGTGATTGAGTTACTGAATTCTAGCAGGTATGCATCATAGAGGAGTCTTGTAAGAAAACAAGATGTACCATGGTCAACGAGTATATCTGGATAGCTGAAAAATAGGACATGAAAAAGACCACCCATTATTATATGACGCATGTACCATTATTTTATTTCTCCACAACTATTGTTTTCATGTACCATGTCTAAAAGCAAGTTATCAAATTCATGGTGTATGGATATGTCGGTCGCCCGCACCAACACTGGAGTCCCGGGCCTGAAATCCGAACTCAGAACACTTGACACTATTTCCCCCAAATCAATATCATGGACTCTTGGACCTAAGGTATAACCAACATCTTATGATACCACCCTATCAAGACCCGTCCCTGTGCAGCCCATGCCGTGACTCCCCAATACCACCTCCAATAGTCAAGGGGAAGGTGACTAGCACCGAGTAAGAATATAACTAACATGGGAGGAATTTCCTAAGTACCTATACACACGCACTCATCTCCAAGCCCACAAATGCTGAAAACTAAAAACCACTAAGGAACAAATGAAAGAATAAGACTAAACCCAACCAACATAGTACAATGAAAGTAAAGTGTAGAAAGTAAAATGGTCCAAAATACAAGCCCACTAAAAGAAACAATCTATAACTATAAATTCCAACCTGTAAGAAAAAGTTGTATTAGGACTGTTGCTCATAGCCATAGGAACACCTTGGCTTGTAAGGAACTCAGAAACCTTTTTCTGGTCCTAGTCTTCCCTAGAATCCGTCAAAATTCTGCTTGTATGCACAAGACATAACACATGTGGGAAAATCTTGTGTAGGGTTGAGTATAACAATACTCAGTAGGGGACCCCAAAACCACAAATCAATACACCAAGTAAAGGTACAGTCATCTCTGCACAGAATATGTCTATCGAAAATATAGAAAGAGAAACACATCCAGATATACTCAAGACCCAGACTCATAGCCTGCAATGACTACATAACCACAGTAGGGATTCAATTAGAAGATTCCACAAAGCACTCATCTGGGAGAACTCACTCCATGAGTTTGATAGCTCTGATGACATCTGTGTGAGAAGTATTGTTCGTTGGGAAAATCCATGAGAGAGAGAGATATTATGATAGATCTGAAGAGAGGAAAAATACACTCATTATGGGATAACACACTAATGAGTGGTAAAATATCATGATATATGGATGAGGATCACTACCAGGGCCTTCGAGGATACTGTGACTCATTCGGATTCACCTACTAAGTAGAGTATCCGCATCCTATAAGATTGGTCACATCAATACCTGACTCTACCTAAGGTCAAGAATGGATAAAGGATCTCACTCAGGGCCTCTCAGAGGGATACCTAACTCTATCTCATAAATTCCTGCTAAAGGGATCATAATACTATTTATGGAAACGATGTCTAACCTTTAGGGCAACTAGAAAAGGGGCACTAACCCAAATAAAACTTTTCTAAGGAATGGTGGAAAAGGAGATCAAGCCATGTATTGAGAAGTACATGGAATATAGAAGGTTCACACGTCATGTCCTTTGACCCCAGGTACTGCATGTGTACAATATCCTGTGTCGTAAGGCTTGTTGTATAGTTGAATCTATACATGTAATGTAAGATAAAAACACGTAATGTTCCACTATCTGGGGAAGACTCTGTATACACTGGTCATGTGCCTGTACATGGCTTCAAACCATATGTCCCAGACTGTGTACCAGTACACGGGGTAGTCTACATATCTAGCCATGTTTGGCCGTGTGGTGGAGTACATGTCGTGTACTACACCCCATATCTATGTATATTTTGAGATACATGCCGAGTATGCATAAGGACCCACACGCCATATGATGATGCTCACACACCGTGTTTGTGCTTCCCGTTTCTCAGGACTCCAGCCACCACTGGGTGGGGCCCACAGACTGTCCTACCAAGAGGACATTGTGCTCTTCGCCATTTCCAGCGCACAAACCATAGTCACCGCCATCCTGACCCCATATGGTGTGTTCATCAAAGAGCACATCATGTTCTTATAAAATTTCTAGAATGAATTGTTCTTCATCGTAGCACCTCAAGAGATCCTTTGATCTTTGATATAGCCGTTTGATCGCTTCAAAACTCATGGTTCAAGTTCTCCCCATTGTAGTAAAGAAAAATTGGTAAGTTTTGGGCGTCTGATTGGCCTGAAACACACATTTCGATCCACCCACATGAACAGCGGTCGAATAAATATTTCTTCTGAACTGTGTCAATTTGACTACTATTATCGTTCTCACACCTTTGTTGAGTCATCAGGATGTGGTATCTCCAATTTGGGATCATTGTATTGTGAAATAGGTTTTCAATGATCTGTTGTTCTTTGTCCCACAAAGAATACAAAGAACGTGGAGAAAGGGAGGAAGAAAACAATACGAAAAGGAGGAACATGCCTCAACCATCATTCTTCACAGTGCTGATCTGCTCCCGTTAGTAGGTTTAATAGAGAATCAAAATTACAATTCAAAAATTATCATTATATCAATTCCCAAATCAAAACCCCATAAGTAACAGAAAATAACACCCTCCCGCAAGAGCGCACGATCTGTGGATCTACCTGTTCGTGGGTTGATTCAGGTTCATCGTTTAATCAATGAATAGGGAAATAAAAAATCAAAAACAAAACTCCTTCCTCGATTCGATTGAATGATGATAGACACATCGCACTCATTGGAAAGGTTCTTCAAACTCAAATGTGCATCGATCGATTGCTCTGACGTCGTCTGCCAATGGTTCCTCCTCCACCGCTCCAACAGTCATTTCCAATTCTCTTGTTTGTGCGAATAACCCTAATAATTTTCCATAAGAGGATATTTATAGGGGAGGAATTAGATTATTTCATCAAAAAGGATATTAAAATAAAATAACTTATTTATTTATTTTATTTCCTTTAAAATGTCTAAAATCTAACTTTTACGGTCAACCCGTGTCGGTCGATGTTAGACCCCGTCTAAGGTAAAGTCGATGTTCTGAATGCAACGGTGCCCTCAGATTTCTAATTCGGACACCCATTTAAAATTTATTTCACTTTTTTGTGAAAACCACTCATGCACACTATTTAGAGTTTAAAATATTCGAAATATTTATTTCGGGCACCCTGGGCCTCGGAATAGCACGTCATCATAAAGACTAGTCTCATAATAATTCTATATAATATTTATAAATAATGCACAGAAAATCCATGACATTACGTATTCTCAACATACAGATAATTCTAAATTGTAATTGTCTTCTTGTACTCTGTATTCTTCTATATCCAGGTATAAAAATAGGTATTCTTTTTCCACCCTTGTGCCTTCTCACTTGAACTTAACCAGATATATATGGGAATCCTTTGTGGCTATTTTTCTTCCTCTACTCAGATTCGAATATCAAAATATTCTTATTCTCTCATCTCAATCTTACAATGGAGTTCCGAATTTTAGATATTTAATATTTTCCTCTCTCTATCTCTTCTAGAACTATTACAAGCTATTTTTATAAGTTTCGCTGAATCCAACCATATAACCCAATGGTTTTGGTTAATTATATTTCCTTACGCTCTCCACAATTATACCAACATTTCAATGCACTTTTAGTGTATCCATTAAGTAAAAAAATAAACTAATTAAAATCCTAAAATATTATCCAAAACAACCTTATTTCAATTCCCAACTCTATCTACTAGATAATCCAAGAATTATCGGTTCATGGAATGACATCCTCTATCATGGAATATAAGTCTTCTACCTCACCCTAATCACAAGATGTTACCCTTATTTATGAAATTTTACCCATTAAATATATAAATTTTCAAAATCTTATAAATATATTCAATATAAATCATTGAATATCATGAAGTGATACTCCCAATTCTTCTTGATATTCTATGATTCCAAAAACTAGTTGCAGTGTGATCTATATATTAATTGTGTGACACTCCATCCTACTAAAAACATCTTGAAGAAATAAATTCATGGAACATTCTTATTTTCCACAGGCAGACATCAGATCATGATCCCCTTAACCACTGTGTGATATTCATGTCATGTAATAGTTAAAATTCATGTACTCTTTAACTCCAAGACTATTGTGGTGTGACACTCCTTTCATAGAATGAACAATATGTAAGATGTAATTTATTATCTACTAAAATATTATATTCATGGAATGATATATGAGTTTTGGAGTATACATATCAATATTATTAGAGCCACTAAAACTCGCCTAAGTTTCATCATGACATTTCATCTTTCTCACATGGCATGAATGACATATTTGTATTACCTTCATGGAACAATAATTCCTCCTAAAGAATGAATCATTATTACTCATGTTCATTATGATGTGTCACTTATTCCCATACTATAAACTTATGTAATATTTTATTTACTCTTATGTATCATAATGTTATTTAACACTTAGTTTCATTTCATAACTGTGTTACACAGCATGACCATAAATCCCACAATGCAACCAACTCTCCTCCTTAGAATGATATTGGGTAAATCCTTATTCTTCAAAAATAATCTTTATGTATACAAGTAGGGGTTTTAGTTATTTTACACATTTCCACTTCACTAAATTTCATATGTGTGCCTTTCATGGTGGGAGATACTATTTCATAGTGTTACATCTTCTAAAAATACTCTTATGCATATTGGGTGTGTTATGCCTTTTCCAATTTTCTCCTCTACTCAAGATAACACTTATATATATTGTGTATTTACATTAACATAACACTTTTAAGTTCCATTACTCTTTCATTACTCACAAATACTATAAATTATAATATCAAACACCATATTTCGGAATTTTTTATATTCCAAGGTGTTATTCATACCTTTTTCAAATTCTTTTGGAATATTAAACTGCTTAATTTTACTAATAATTTCCCAGAAATTTTCCTTTTAAATATTCTTAAGAAATATACTCATAGTGTGATTATTAGACCCATAGTTTAATGTTTCTTTACTTCACATATATACCACCATCCTTTTCTAATTTTTTCATGTAATCTCATACTTCTTTTAAAACCATCTGAAGCCTCTTTGATCATCCAATCCAAAAAAAATTATCAATCACACTTTCAAACATGATTTATCCATTATACTTAATTAATATAGTTACTGAAAACAAATCCAACACCAAATAAACCTTTGATTCCAAAAATATCCCCCATTTTATTTATCTTCCAATGCTATCATAAATCTATCCAACTTCAAATACCTCCATTTCTATGGATTTATCATCCCTTTATTTTCCCCCTTTGACATCAAAATGAAAAGATATATCTAATCTCTATATTTATTTTAATTTTATCCCCAATTGTTATATAATCTCATTGGGTATACCTTCTTATATAGTCTCCCATTTCAACCTAAAATACATTTTCTGAATATTCTCCACATTTTCACTAATGTCTTATTATGGAAAGCCAGTTCATCTCTACTTATCAAATCCAGATTGATAGAATTTATTATCCCTATTTTTCATGAAACGCATTCACAACCCACCTGATATTAGTTCATTAAACCTCTTTAAAAAATATCTTCCTCTTCACAACCCACAGGATACCATTAGTTTAAAACCAAATATTATTGGCTCTATAAACCATTTAAAATCATAGCTTCAAAAACATTGGGTTATCTTAACTACTTCCAAATCAAATTCATATCTAGAACTATTGTCTCTATTGATCACCTTAATAACTTTAGACTCTTAATTAAGCTCTTGTTTATTAAACCTTTCAAAAAAATTAACATTTTTGATTCTCTATTTTACAACTTCAACCTTGATTCCACTATTTTTTTAAGAAAAGTCAATATATTTTGTTCCCATGCTCCAAACCATTTCCTATTTATAGCTATATTCTACTCAATGATTTTTAGAATGTTAATTTACCCCTTGGGAAGGAGTCATTTAAAAATTATCTAAACCTAATGAGTCAAAACTCAATGTAGTAAACAAGGTTTTAATTATATTGAATCAAATATCACTATGGAACTTGATTGCATCCATAAATATATCATGCTTGATTATTTAATCCTAAAACACCATGTCATCTCGATCTCACTTACATAAGAATATTACTAAATAAAAATTACCAAGTTTGGGATTCATACCACATGTTTAACCAGTTGATACCGCTTGTTTTTTATAAATAGGTGGTACAACTTGATATCCATTTTTATCCTATATTTATATGGAATCTCATTTTTTGAATGATTCCAAATATTATTTAAGTGATTATCATCAACTTCATTCAATTACTTTATTTATTTACACTAATTTTTGAGATAATCATTAATTCAAGGAAACCATTTGTTGGTGATGAAACTTTATTCCTAGTAACTTTTTCTATCCTAAAAAATATTCAGTTGATACAACATTTGTTAGTATATAAACAAGTGAAAATAAATTACATGATCACTACTGCTTCAACCATTAATCTATCTTATCTTTAATTATAATTTTTTCCACTTTATATATAGCATAATTTCACTTCTTGACTAAATTAGATGGCTTTATTTCCTTGGATATATTAGATATGTGTTTGACAACATGTAAATTATATTTTAGGTACATAAAATTTTGAACTTCATCATCGTTGAATATAACTCCAAACTTAAATTTCAATTCCAAAGTTGTTTCTCAACACAAAATATTGAGTCAGGCTAGATAATTTATACCATTTTATCTTTTTATTTATCTCTCTTACTAATTAGAAACTATAATATCTATAGACCCACTTGTTTTATTAATATTAATTCAACTCATACACAACTTCTAACTCATACACCTCTTCTGTCAGATCCTACACATTTCATTATTCAGAAAAATCACTACATGGAACATATCTCTCCCTTAGTCCTACACCATTTCTATATAACATGATAAATATTTAACACATGGAAGAGTGGTTCCTTTAATATCCTAAAAATGAGTAATTTGTTTTTTTATGGTGAACCAAGCATGTTCTTATATATTTATTTAGAATCTTCTTAGTGTTATTTATTTTAGTGATATAACTATTGAATTATTCATTGTATTTCATTGACTTCCCACTCTTCTTATCCTTTTAATTAATGTACATTCTCTATATGGAAAAACTTTTATCATTACAATTATAAAATCTTCCTTCCTTTTTATATTAATACATCCTCTGCTCGTGTTATAAGTTTATTTATGTTATTTCCTTTTTTTATTTTGAAAATATGTCTTTCTTAAAACATATTCTTTGTTTTCCATTAAGAAATATTCCTCCTCCTTAGTTTTCCATAATTTATAATTTTTTTCTATGAAGTTTGTTTCACCATAACAAAATTTTATATGACATAAATCCCTTTGATAATATATCTAATTTTTTCTCAATAACATCAATATACTCTTTAATTCAATGGATTTTCTTTCACTTCCAACTTGATTTTTAATCAACATAGGATCAGTGGTATTACTTAATTTTATAATATTCTTCTTATATTAAAATACCATGTAGTATTTCATTTATACCAAGATTCATAATGTTATCTATTATAATGAGAAATGTTTCTTCTTCTCCTCTATGAAATATATCCCACAAATTTCATTTTACATTTATTCATAAAATGAAATTATTTTCTATAACAAAATTAAGTACCTCCAACGGTTTAATCTTAATCTCTTTGTCTATGAATAATCTTTCTTCTAGGTTTTTATATGTTGTTTATGTTTCCAACACCATAATTAGAAGAATGATAATAACAATTATATGAGTTATACCTTCTCCCTTATGGTATAGATGACATTGATATTACTTTTCTTTCACATCAAGAAATCAATTGAATAAAATCATCATAAAAACTTAATATATAACCAGGTTTTCCATAGTAATAGAACATATTTCAATTTTTATTTTTTTGAATCCAACTATCTATTTCAAACACCTTCTTAATTCTTTAATTTTCATTCTTTGTTTTATCTTTGTAAACTTTTATTATCTCCTATTTCTAAGTCATTATAGGTTTCTTGATTTACATGGATGATGATGTATAAAACCTCAAACAAGATTTTCCCATAACAGTTGGTATTTGGTTTTTATGTTAGTAAAGTCACTTAACTTTCATTCCCTTTTTGTTAAGCTATTAAAGGGTTTTCAATATCTTTAATCCTTTTTCACATTACATATAACTAAGAATTATTGACATTTGTGACTAATTTTAATGATTCTTCCATTACTTTCAATTTTTATTCAAGAGTATTGATCAAGTATTGATCCCCAAATTTATTCTTGTAATCCATTTATTGATCTCTTATATATGTTCCTTAAACTTATTTCTTAATAATATCCTTATATATCCTTTTTATAATATCAATCAACTTTTGTAATAGTTTCTCAAAAGATTCATTATTTTTTGAATAAATTATTAAATACCCTTCATAAAAACCTTGATCAGATATTCTTTATTATTAATCTCTTAATAGATATAAGAATCATATTATTCACTAAACCACCACGAAAAAATTTCATTAAAATAAAACAATTTCTGATGGTTCCTCCAAATTCTTCCTTTTAAACACAAAAAAAATTATTACTCAAGAGACTCAATTCTTCCATTTCATCCTTCAATAGATATAATAATATTTTTACCACCTTGTATTATTCTTATGAATATTAATTCAAATCAATAACTAATAATGATTTTTCATAAATTATATCATGGTCTTCAATTACTTTCATGAAATGATAGTTTATCCTTAGTTGTTCAATATACACATATGACTCTTTCAATAGTCCTCCAATATTTATATAATTATTTTTTGGGATATATAATTCTTAAAGAGAACCCACCAACTCTTATTTAGTACCAACAAAATATGTTGGTTCTGTAACATCCCAAAACAGGTGCCATACATCAGGGCCTCGAATTGCCCGGTCAGATGACCTTAGGTGCACCTCCCCGTAAGCTAGAGGTTTCCAACTAGTAGAAAGGGTCTAATATCAGTCATAGGGAGACTATAACCTATTTTTTCTTTATAATTTTAATACAGAAGAATAAAATAGTGAAACAATAAGTGAATAACATATAACAAGAAACATAATAGTACTAAGATCACAAGATGTCCAAAAATGAAGATACAATATCAAAACTAAATTTTAAATGTGTCATGACAAGTACGTGCCATGTGTCAAAATGAAAAATCAAAAGTAAAGACATGGAAAAATCCCAAGATATTCTCAAACCATGTATAGTCCCCACATACATGATCCATCCAAAATCAACTATCTAACAAAGGTACTTTTCCCATAACCTGTCATTTAATCATGTAATCTATTCGGGTACTGATCTGGTAGCCTAAGTAGGATTTGATTACAACTAAGTAGGCCACCAATAATGGTGTCTAAAAAAATATAATCAATAATGTTTTATATAGTTTTATAAATAATAAAGTACAATCAATAATCTAAATAGTTTTCATGTATTTATGTATACTTAATTTAACCACATATCACCTGGGTTCCCGAGGAAACCCGAACTCAAATCATATACCAATATGCCATTATTACCATTCAAAATTCATAATTCATAATTGAATGACCATGTTACCATTCATAATACTTGGAAAAATTTACATTTTACCATTCACCATTTAATAATACATAATTGAATGGTCATTTTACCATTCAAAACACTAGGTCGAATGTCCATGTTACCACTAACCATTTAATAATACACAATTGAATTAGCATGTTACCATTCATAATAATTAGGCAAATGTTTATGTTACGATTCTCCATTTAATATCACATAATTGAATGAGCATGTTATCATTCGTAATACTTGTTTGAATTTCCTTGTTACCATTCACCATATAATATCACATAACTGAATGAGCAAGTTACCATTATTTATTTCACAAATAGATGACTATGTTACCTTTCATAAACACATAATTAATTCAACAATTAATTATCCACACAAATTCCATTACTAATTAAACAATTAGTTAAACATAAAAATTTCATTATTTAACTCAACAATTAACTAATCACATCAATAAAATTAATTAATCACATCAATTTCTCTAATAAATTCAATAATTATCTAATAAAATAAATTACTCTAGTTAATTAAATAATTAACTAATCACATAAATAAGATTAATTAATTCGATAGTTAATTAGTCACATCAAACACATTAATTAATTAAACAATTAATTAATTACTTTTGTTCTATTAGTCAATTGAACAATTAACTAAGCACATGAATTACACTACTAACTCAACAAATAGTTTATCACATAATCCCCTTAATTAATTCCCCCAATTAACTAAGTATTTCAATCCCATAATTAATCCCATAGTTAATTATCTCATTAAAAATATCGATGTTTTGTAATTAATTCCACAATTAATTATCTTAATTCTCAAATGCCAATATCTCAAAATTAATTAATCAATTATTTATTTATAAATTTCAATAACACAATGGTCCTGTTTAATTAATTCTGCAATTAATTAATTTAACTCATTCGATTGCATTTACATGACAATACCCATTAAATAATTCACCAATTAATTAATATAACTAATTTAATTTCATTAATGTAATAGTACCCATTAATTAATTCACTCATTAATTAATTACGTAAAATTCATTAATTATTTACATAATTAATTAATCATATTCAATTCCTTTAATTAATTCACCAGTTAATTATTCACATCCACTCCATTTATTAATTCCACAATTAATCAATCACACTAAATTCAATTAATTAATTCACCAAATAATTTTTCATGCCAATTACATTAATTAATTCATAATTAATTAATCACATTAAATTTATTGAATTAATTAGACAATAAGTTTTCCATGTCAATTGCATTAATTAATTCACAATTAATTAATCGCATTCAATTTCGTCAATTAATTCACCAATTAATTTTTTGTATCCACTCCCTTGATTAATTCCATAATTAATTAGTCATACTCAATTACTTCAATTAATTCACAAATTAATTATTCATTCCATTTACATTAATTAATTAAAAATTAATTAATCATATTAAATTTCTTCAATTAATTCTCCAATTAATTGTTCATGTAAAATCCATTAATTAATTCACAATTAATTAATCACATTCTATTCCTTTAATTAATTCACCAATTAATTTTTCACATCCACTCCCTTAATTAATTCCATAATTAATTAATCACATTAAATTACTTCAATTAATTCACCAATTAATCGTTCACACCGGTTGCATTTATTAATTCAAAATTAATTAATCACATTCAATTTCATCAATTAATTGACTAATTAGTTGTCTATATCAATTTCATTAATTAATTCACAATTAATTAATCACTTTACTCATATTAATTCATCAATTAATTAATCCCGTCAATCCAAATATTTAATTTAAAATTTTAATAATCACATTACATCATTAATTAATTCGTCTATTAATTAATCCCACAAATCCCATTATTTAATTCAAATCAAATAATCGCATTACTCCATTAATTAATTCATCAATTAATTATTCCAACTAAAAAAATTAATAACCCAAATTAATTCATCAATTAATTATTCTATCTTAACTAATTTAATACCGACAATTAATTCTTCAATTAATTATTCCAACTCACTTAACTCAATAACCCCATATTAATTCATCAATTAATTATTCCAACTCAATATTCAGATAATTAACCCAAAAATTAATTATCCTAAAAACCAAATTCAATATTACAATAATTATCTCAACAATTAATTATCCTAAATTAATAATCTCAATTCCCTCATAATTATTTCAACATTTAATTATTCAAAATCTATAATCCTAATATCCCAAATTCAAACATTTCCCTTAACTAATTAATTCATCAAATTAATTGATTTTATCAAGAACTCAATTTCTAAACATCAAATATAATTTCTATAATTAAATACACATAATTTCAATTAAGACTTTGGGATTTGAATTATAGACCACCTAGCTCAAGTTTTATGAAGAAAATTCGCCAATGAAAATCCACAACTTCAGTGGAGTAACGACATAGAATGAGATCTGGATATTAAAACTAAATCTATGTTCAAATAAATCCAGATCCTTCAATCCTCGATCTGTATCCTTCAAAACTAGATCTAGATATGACACAAAAGAGGATAATCATCTTTTTAAGGATGAGAGATGATGGGGAGAAGAATAAGAAACCAACAAAGATTAGGATCTTCTACTGGGAGAGGTTTATATCTTTAATCCACCTTTTGATTCTTAAAGAACAGAGGTTAGGAGGGATAGGAATTCATCTGGGAGTCTCCAAATTCATGAAACAATGTTTTGGATCTATTTGGGGTTAATATATGGGTTTTGGAAATTTCAAAACTAATTTTTGGTCAACCTTAATTAACGTGCATGGTTTCCTAGGAAGGGGCACACGGTTTTCCCTAACCATGAAACAACCATAAAACTGTTATTTTTGGTGTGCAAGGTTTCTATTTATAGGGTGCACAGTTTGAAAAAAAATTAATGAGTCATGAGAACACCCATTATCCTAGGTTGCATGGTTTCCTGGGCTTGGGCGCATGGTTTTCTCTAAGTGTGCGCCAACCATGCACAACCCTCTTTCCTTCAATTTTTCTCAAAATTCACCCAAACACACCCCAAGGTAAAACCAAAATTTAAGAGATCTAATCATGATGAAAAAGTTTTCCTATAAACTCACTTGAGACAACTCCCAAAAAGTATGGGATATTACAATATCCCTACCTTATAACATCTTATACTCAAGCATCACTCCCACGCTTCCAAAAGAAAAGTTAGGTTCTTACAATCTCCCCACCTTATAAAAGCTCTTCACTCAGATATACTTCCAAGAAAATTTAAGATTCCAAGTCAACAGGTCCATTCCACAGAGCCCTCATATTCTCTTCTCTCTCCAAATCTTATTCTTGAACCTATTCATGTTTCTATAATACACCAACTATGTGCACGGTCTTTCCCTCCAACACTTTCTCATTAAGATCTAACATGTGTATCAGATACTCTTTAAAGGATGCATATACCTCAAGCTCAACTTCCAAAACATACCTAACATGTTTCCCAACTCATCATTCCCAGAAACTACAATAAAACATCCAACATTGTCACTTATCCATGCCATCAAAAACACCTAGAATATATGTACATTCACCACCTCTAAGGCCCACCTAGCCTTTCCCTGAGGAATTTAAACATGCTCTTTACATGTTCCAAATTAGAATTCCAATTCCACAACTTCCAGTCCATGGTATTTCTCCATGAACCTAATTATAACACATCTATCCCCACCCTTGGATCTTCGTTAACATCACTTTGTCAAGAAACTCATCCACCATGGCCCATGGCCTATAGTATTCCTTGAACTCTGGTCCCTCTTGAGAACCTCATATGTAAAATATTGATGGGATACCTCACACCATCCATCTCCACATTTACCACATTATAAGCTCAACCTAAAAGGGTCCCTATATCCAACCAAAACACATTCAGTAAGTTAGGTGTAAATCCAAAGATTTCTCAGCATACCCGGGATAATTTCAAGGTAGAGTACATGATCATCACTAATTTAAATTACGCTAATAAGTCATCAGTGAACACCACCAAAATCCTTTATAACCGATGTTACCTCCCACAATAGAAACATCTTAACCTGTTGAATGTATCAGGCTTCCCTGCCTGCCAACATATCACCACACCGATCCCAAACCAGACATCTCTCACACAACCTACAGCTGAGTTCTGAAACTATAGAATTCTTACTACCCAAACTACCCACCTAAGTGGAAAACAATACAAATGATTCTTATTTAACAACACTAACATAGTTAACAATATGGATTTACACAAAACCATAACAAGTTATTCCCCTTTTTTCCATCACATGGTCAAAATTGAGGCACTATCTCTACCCTTAACCATCCTACACCTAGGTCATGGTTAACAAGGGTAAACACAATCTCATTATTCAAGTTTCTCATTTAGATACCCATTTATTCTCATCTTGAATCATTTTATAATCTTTTTTAATTTCAACTTAGGCACCATTTTCATTTCAATTTCACAATAAAGGAAAAAATCAAGTGCAATAACTTACCCATAACCCATTTCTTGTGTGTGCTTAAAATGATTCATGTCACAATAACCCTGAGTTCCTAGAACAATGTATGAAAACTAAAATCTCATGTCATACCGGGCCATGAGTCAAATATCATAAAATGTAAACATCAATAATAATAGTACATAATAATTTCATCACCCAAGGTGTAATAATATTAAACTATAACAACAAATGGTAATAATAACAATTCCCACATTTTGTACCTAGGTTCTCCCCCATGCATGGGTTAGCTACACCTATGCATGAGCTCATAACCAAGTTTAAATATTCATGTGTCCTTTCTACCTTTCCTAAAATATTGAGGAAAAATAATAAAGAAAAAAACTCATCTGATACCACTTTGTAACATCTTGGCCCAGGTTCCATGCATCGGTGCCCCGAACCAGTCAATCACATGACCTCAGACATGCATCCCTATTTCTAGAGGCTACCAACTTGAAAAAACGGTCTAATATTAGTCATGGGGAGACTATAACCTCTTTTTTCTTTATCGTTACAATACACAAATGAAAAATAATGAAACAATAACTGAATAATATATAATTAGAAATAAAACAGTACCAATATCATAAGTTGACCAAAACTGGAGACACAATATCAAAACTAAACTTTCAATATGTCATGATCAGTACAGGCCATGTGTCAAAATGAAAACTCAAAAGTAAAGATATGGAAAATTCCCAAGAGGGTCTCAAACCACATATGGTTCTCTCATCCATTCTCCATAGAAAATCATCTATCTAACATAGGTCCTTTTCCCTTAACTTTTCCTGCAATCATGTATTATATTCGTGAATTGATCAGGAAGATCGAGTAAGATGTGAGTAAAACTCAGTAGCCCACCACCAATGGTGTTTAAAACAAATCCAGTAAATAAAAGTGTATTCAATTGTATAAAGAATAAATTAAACTCAATAAATTTTACAATTTACATTTATTCATTTACACTTAATTTGACCACATATCACACGGGTTCTCAAGGAAACCCAAACTCAATTCATAAACCTTGATTTCATTGTTACTATTCATAGTTCATAATTCATAATTGAGTTACCATGTTATCATTAATAATACTTGGATGAATGTCCATGTTTCCATTCACCATTTAACAATACATAATTGAATTAGTATTTCGCCATTCATAACACTTGGTCAAATGTCCGTGTTACAATTCACCATTTAATAACAAGTAATTGAATAAGCATGTTACCATTCATAATATATAGCCAAATTTACAAGTAACCATTCACTGTTTAATATCACATAATTGAATGAGCAAGTTATCATTCATAATACTTGGCTGAATGTCCATTTTACCATTCACTTTTTAATATTACATAATTGAATGATCATGTTACCATTCATAACTTCACATATTAGAATGACAATATTACCATTCTTTGATTCTCAATTAAATAACCATGTTATCATTCATCAACACATAATTAATTCAACAATTAATTATCCACACCAATTCCATTACTTATTCAATTACTTGTAAAACACAACAATTCCATTACTTAACTCAATAATTAACCAATCTCATAAATAATGGTAATTAATTATTTAATTAATTAATCACATAATTTTTCTAGTTAATTCAAAAATTAACTAATTAGATCAATTAATCTAGTTAATTAAACAACTAAATAATCACATAAATAATATTAATTAATTTTATAAACAATTAATCACATCAAATGAATTAATTAGTTCAAAAAATAATTAATTACTTTAGTTCTATTAGTCAGTTCAATAATTAACCAATCAAATCAATTAAATTACTAATTAAATAATTATTTTATCACATAATCCCCTTAATTAATTACCCTAATTAATTATGTATGTCAATCCCATAATTTATCCCATAATTTATTATCTCATTCACAATCTCAATGTTTCGTAATTAATTACATAATTAATTATCTAAATTCTCAAATATAAAAATCTCATAATTAATTTATCAACTAATTATCGGTCAATTTCAATAACACAATACTCACCATTAATTAATTTTACTCATTCAATTGAATTAACACAATAATCCCCATTAATTAATTCACAAATTAATTAATCTAACTCATTCAATTTCATTAACACTTCAATCCCCATTAATTAATTCACTAATTAATTAATCACATCAAATCCATTAATTAATGAAATCATTAATTAATCAACATTAAATTCCTTAAATTAATTCAACAATTAATTATTCACATCCACTCCATTAATTAATTCCAAAATTAATCAGTCACACTCAATTCCTTTAATTAACTCACCAATTAATTAGACACACCAAATGTATTAATTAATTCAAAATTAATTAATCACATTAAATTTCTTCAATTAATTCTCCAATTACTTTTCCATGTCATTTAAATTGATTAATTGACAATTAATTAATCAAATTCAATTCCTTAAATTAATTTACCAATTAATTATTCACATCCACTCCCTTAATTAATTCCACAATTAATTAATCACATTAAATTACTTCAATTAATAAACCAATTAATTGTTCACACCAATTGAATTAATTAATTCACAATTAATTGATCATGTTCAATTTGTTCAATTAATTCAAAAATTAATTTTCCATATCAAATCCATTAATTAATTCATAATTAGTTAATCACATTCAATTATTTCAATTAATTCACCAATTAGTTGTTCACATCCACTCACTTAATTAATTCCATAATTAATTAATCATAATAAATTCCTTCAATTAATTCACCAATTATTTATTCACACCTATTTCATTAATTGATTTATAAATAAATAATCACATCCAATTTCTTCAATTAATTAGTCAATTAATTTTCCACTTCAATTGTATTAATTAATTCACAATTAATTAATCACATTACTGACATTAATTCCTTGATTAATTAATATCATCAATCCAATTATTTAATTTTTCAATTAAATAATCACATTACTCCATTAATTAATTTTTTAATTAATTAATCCCATAAATACCATTATTTAATTCAACAATTAAATAATCACATTACCCCATTAATTTATTCATCAATTAATTATTCCAACATAAAAAAATTCAATAACCCCAATTATTTCATCAATTAATTATTCAATCTTAACTAATTCAATTTCCCTAATTAATTCCTCAATTAATTGTTCCAACTCACTTAACTCAATAACCCTATAATTAATTCATCAATTAATTATTCCATCAAAATATTTTGATAATTGAGCCAATAATTAATTACCTCCAAAACCAAATTTAATTTTTCGATAATTAACTCGACAACTAATTATACAAAAATAAAAATCACAATTCCCTCATAATTAATTCAACAATTAATTATTATAAATCTAAAATCCCAACATCCCAAGTTCAAAAATTTCCATTAATTAATTAATTCATCAAATTAATTAACTCTATCAAGAATGAAATTTCTAAGCATGGAATATAAATTCTATAATTACATACACATAATTGAAATTAAGACTTTGGTATTTGAATTATAGACCACCTACCTCAAGTTTGATTATGAACGTTCACCAATGGAAATTTCCAATTTTAGTGGTGTAATGATGTAAAATGAGATCAAGATATTAAACTTAAATCCATGATAAAATAAATCAATATCCCTCAATCCTATATATAGACCCCAAAAACTAGTTATAGATATAACAAAATAGAGTATAATCATTCTTTTAAGGATGAGAGGATATGGGGAGAAGAATGGGAAACCAACCAGGATTAGGATCTCTTATCAGGATATGTTTAGATCTTTAATCCACCTTTTCATTCACCAAGAATGGAGGTTAGGTGGGATTGGAATTCATCTGGGAGCCTCCAAATTCGTGAAATAACGTTTTAGGTCGATTTGGGGTCAAGTTGGGGTTAATATATGGGTTTTATAATTTTAAAAACTAATATTAGGGACAATTTTATTATAATGCATAGTTTCTTGGGTAGGAGCACATAGTTTTCACTAATTGTGCGCTGAATTTGTGGCTAATGTCTTAGGGGTGCACAGTTTCTCTTTTTAGGTCACATGATTTTACAAATTGTGTTCCATGCATGAAAACCCCCACTATCTGGGGTTGTAGGGTTTCCTGGGCTGGAGAAAACAGTTTTCACTAACTATATGCCTACTATGCACAACCCTCTTTCCTTAAATTTTTTGAAAAAATGACACAAACACTCCCCAAGGTAAAACCCAAATCGAAGTGTAAAAATCATAAGGAAAAAGAGTACCTATAGATACACTTCAGAAAAATATTAAAAAGGTCAGGATCTTAAAATCTTCCCACATTATAACAGATGACCCTCAAGATATATTCCCAAGACTCCCGAAGAAAAGTCAGGTTCTTACAGGTTCACTATTATATTGAACCATCATCCTTATCTTTGAGATATGGGGGCTATAAATTCAAAAATAAATATTCAACGTTGAAATACAAATAAAAAAATTTGGTTATGATACAATTAATTATAACCTAAGAGACACCATATGAGTAAGGATGAACCTAGGTGTTTCTAAAATCATCTTTCTCTTTCTCTTGACCCTTCCTTAATTCCAACTTGTTCTTACGTTAGTAATAATTAGTGCTCAATCTTTTGAATATTCACTTTTTCACACAAACACACTAAACCTAAAGTAATAATATATAAATTTTAATAATTTATAGGACACGTATATTTTAATTAGTTTATAAAAAATTGTTAATCCAAGGAACATACATCAATGTTTTATTGATGTAATAGAAAGTAATACTTCCCACTATAATTATTATAAAAAATTAGAAGAGATGCATTATTATTCTTAGGGTCACTTTATATTCATCCCTCTATTCAGGGAATATGTGAATTATTTTCAATTTATAACCTTTATAGACTCTTAAAAAAAGTATACATGAAAGTATCTTACATATCAACATTATTTTTTGAGACATGTTGTATCTTAAACATTAAATGGATGATTTGTTGAGGTTTTCTTTCTTGTGAAATCCTTATTTTATGTCAGATGAGATAAACTTATTGATATGAGTTTTGATTATATGTCTTCCATAATATCACCATAGAGTCACTTCTTCTCCTAATAAATCAAATTCCAAATTGGAATTATCATGTTTTATTATGTCTTCTTCTATATCTAGGTATAACAATTGATCACCTTTTTCCTCCATCAAGACTTTTCACTTAAACTTAACCAAATTTTTCAATGGAATAATTTTTGGATATTCTTATTCCTCTTCTCATATTTGGATATCATAATATGTATATACTCTCTTCTAGATTTACAATAGAATTCCTATTTTTTGATATTCAATATTTTCATCTCTCTATGTCTCTCTCTTCAAGAACTACTATAAAAATATTTTATAAGCTTCTATATATCCAAATCAATGATACAAAGGTTGTAATTATTTATCATTATTAAAAGTATCCATGATTACTCTTGATGTACCACAATGTTTTACTATGTTTAGTAAGTTCATAAAAAACTAAATCAACTCCAGAAATCACATCCAAAACATCCTCATTTTAATTTCCAACAATATTTTCCAGATAATATGGTAATCACATGTTCATGGTGTGGATTTCTCTACCATGGTGTCGATTTATTCTATATCACCCTAATAATGGGGTGTTAACCTTGTCCATGGCTTTTTATATAGTTAAATTCTGATATACAAAATCATTTAAATATCATATATTTAAATCATTTAATAACACATCATGATAAACACATTTCTTCTTGATTTTCATTTATTCCTAAAAAATAAAGGTTGAATATACTGTTTCATATCATGAAAAATTCCTCATACTCAAAAAATCCCAATGAAAAACATTCATGGATCCTACATTATTTTCAAAGTTAGATGTCATATTGTAATTTCTATAATCATGGTGTGCTCTTTTTATCATGGCATGGTCCAACTCTAGATATTCTTAAACTCCAAGCATATTGTAGCAAGACACTCCTTTAAAAATGTGACCAATATATCAGTCATAATTTACAATATTCTAAAATCATATCTTCCATAGTGTGATCTATTATCCACATCATGGACACATCTATGTAGGAAGATCCAGTAAAACTCTTCAATGTCTTATTGTTATGTGTTATCTTTCTCACATGGTATGAATGTCTTCTCTATATTACCATCACAACATAGTCATTCCTCTCATGTATTGAAATATTTTATGAATTAAATTTACAATTTGGCCCTTATTCCACCTATGTTATCCTCATATAATATTATACTTACTCTTACATATAATAATTTTCTTCAATTCTTATCCATTTTATATAACTAAACTATGTGATGTTACCATAAATCCCATAGTGAAACCAACTCTCCTTCTCCAAATGATAAAGGGTAAATCCTTATGTTTCAATCATAATCCTTATGTATTCAAGGAGGGTAACTAATGAGTTTGTCACATTTCAAATTCACTGAATTTATTATAATATATTGTCAAAACATGACATCTTCTATAAATACTAATACACGTAGTGGGTGTATTCTTCCTTTGACATTTTTATTTTAGACCTAAGAGAGCTCTTATGAAAGGACTAGATTTACTTTCTTGTATCACTATGTTGTTTCATGCCTATTACATTTATCCCAAATACTATAAATTTTAAATTTATATACCAAATTTATTGCCTTTATATATTATAGGAATTTATTCAGTCCTTTTTCAAATTCATTGTGAACTCTAAACTGTGGAATTTTACATATCATTTATGAGTGGATTGAATTTGTTATATTATTGGTCACTCCACCCATGGTGTTATTGTAGATAAAATATTATAATGTACCTTTCTTTAATATATATGACATCAATAATTAAAAATGACTTCACATAAGATCCTACGTCTTCCATAACCATATAAAGCCTCTTTGATCATCCAATCCAAACAAGATTTATTCATCACACTTCCAAACCAGATTTATCCATTATACTTCTTAATTATATTCATTGACAATAAATCCAACACCAAATACACTACTTTGGTTCTATGAATCCTATTTCCTTCATCATAAAGGATTATTACACTTCTAGGAATTTTTATTTTTCTTTAAATATCAAAATTAAATGTTCGTATATCTTCAAATAAATTTCTCTATTGAGAGTATATTTTCAATATAAATTATTTCAGGTTTCTGAAAGGACAAAAAAATGAAAATAGAGTAGTAAATTTTATAGAAATAAAATTCGTTTTTAATATTATATTCAATTATATAGAATATCTTTCTATGGAAATGGTACCAGTAATATGTTGTGTTAACATCAAGTACAACAGCGTTATAGATATTTATACTTATCCAACCCCTTTTATAATGTAGTATATAAAATATTCTAGGGTCCAAACACTAGGAAAAGGATATAAAATATTTATATATTTATATATAATCACTCACATTTCAAGGACATAAAATACTTGTTTAATATTTTTGAAAAGGAACTTAAGAATATAATTAATAGGATTAGAGAGAAAATTATATGTTATGATTTTATAATCTACACAATTTCACCATTTTCATAATATTTCCTAATAGATATGATTTTTTTAATAAATTATCAAATAGATATATAAATAATGAATACTTGAAAAAACAATTACATTTAATATTCCTAATAACTCAAACTTACTACGAAAGTTTTACCTTACCACCAAAGAATAGGGTTATCATATATAGAACTCAGTCAGGGGAGAGAAAATAAGACACAATTTTAGATTTTTTTTCCCTATTAAAACTAAACATATTGATTTTATAACTAAAACTCACTTTTATATTACTTCAAAACTGAAATTTAAACAATAATACATTCAAGGATTATTTTAATAAAAAACACAATATAACTGTTGTCTCGATTTGATAAACCCAAGTTAATAAACAAATCTATTATTAATCACCCATAAGAAAATACTTTAATCGGGTTTCATCATATCCTTCTCATCTAGTGTCTTAGGCATCTACATATGATTTGATGAGAAATTAATTATGGAACAAAATTTAATGATAAACCATAATCTATGAGTTATTATATCTATTTTTATACTTCATCCTTGATTTTTATTCTTTATATTATTCATCCTTGACCTCTATTTTGATAATCGTAATCATTTATTTAAATTATTCCCTTAATTTACATTGAATTAACTAGATTATAAGTGTTTGTAATGACATAATTATGATATTTCATGGAATCATTCAATCTCCAAGATGATATTTGAATATATTTTTCCTTTTATTATTATCCAAATTTCAACTTCAAATATATAGAACAGCCCCTATGTGAAAATGGAACAAGGGTTATTCACTTATCTGAAATTATATTGAAATATTCTCCATTTATATTTTCAGACCCAAACAAATATCATGTATATGAACCTTTCCATTTGTGGAAAAATAACTTCATTTTCCACTTCTTATCTTTAAAATTTCCCCTATAGTGATTCTTAACAAAAATAATTAGTTCAAAAATAATGAGAAAATAAGACAAAAACTATAAAAAAAATACAAAAACAAAAAAATTTGGTTCAAACTCAATAATATAGGAATATTTTATAATGAATGTGTGTCTATGAAATACTATATTTTTACCTCAGTGACATCAATGTCAATATTGGACAAAGTCGTTTAATGTGAACTCATAAGGAGGTGTGTAAACTTCTCTACTAATAGGTGATAAATTTTGAAAAGGAATATATTCTTTTCAATACTTTTGGGGAAAAAAACTCAAAACCGTATGATATTCGGTTGTAAAATATATTATTTTTCATCACATTACTAAATTTAAATGTGTGTATATCAGATATTTTCTTGACATCATCTATATCATGAAACATTTATATGAAAATTACATTTTCACTTTACTTAATGCATATGGTAGGAACAATTGTGGAATAATGGTAGGGTTATACATGATTTACAGGAGAATAATATATTATGTTACACCAATGAAAGATGGAAGACACATTTTTTCTTCCAAAATCTTAAATTCATTACAATCATTTCATTTTTATGTTTCTCATTTTTTTAGTGAAATGGTCCTAGAGATGTATTAATCAATTATCAATAATGTTATATCTATAAATTAATTTATATTAAGGGTTTTAAAATCATATAATTTCCATATTCTTCTATACAATTTAAATCATGTTTCTATATATTCTATTCTATTATTATAATTTCAAAAAAATATATATATGTTTTCATTCTTTTTAAAATACATATCTAGAAAATATATTTACCCATTGAAGTTTCCAAATATAGAAAAGGAAATTAAGTTTTTATTATTTAAACTATAGATGTTATTGTCACTATTATTATTCGATATTATATTTTACGTGATGTAGAATTTAGTGAAGGAGATATAACTTTTTGGTCTTATAAATTAGAAATGGATGTGCCTTATTAAATGTAATATGATTATATTAAAAGTTTAGATACAAAATAAAGTAATACTTAAAAGATATAATGTTGACAAATATATTTTTTAAGAAGTTGTTGAATTTTTTATTGAATACGTTTTTCAAATAGAAAATAGTGGGATTCAAAAAACATATAATCAATGGTGTATCATAGGTAAAATAATTTTAAGAAGTTAAATTATTATGATAAAATCACACATTTAGAAAATGATAAACTATATTTTTTAAAAAATAATTTTAAGGTTACTTCAAACATGAACAATTTTGAGAAACGTTTAAAAGGATCTGAATCCAAAAATGGTCGAATGTTTGATATCAAAATCACATAATCAAAACATTATTAGTAATTTTTGAGACTAAATGTTTAAAGAGGTACCAAAAATTCCTAAATATATTATTTAATTAGTGTGATGTTTATATATAGGACCAATTGTACCTATGTTATAATACAATGGGTATAAAATTAATGGTTATATAATTAAAACAAAGGAACTGGGTGAATGCAGTATTATAAAAAATTATGGAATTACACTTATGAATGAAACAATGCATGTAAGTGGTGTAAATGAAAAATCCCATTTATAAAAATATTTCATACATTGGGAACATTTAAAAATATTCTATTTTTATTATAAAAAATTTTATGTGAGTTTTTTTTAATGGAAACAGGGAGTAAAAAAATATGGTGAATATTAGTGAATTGGGATTTGTAAAAGTTAATTTTAGTAAAGAATGATATAAAAGAAGTATCTTAATAATGTCATCACACGTAAAAAATATATTTTTTTCAAAAAATCAATTAAATTTTAATTTTTCTATTAATATTTAAAAAATTAAAATCACTATAGAATAAAGTGATAATTTTGTAGAGGGTTATCCTTTTCATCAGATATAAAAATAATTTCTTTGTGGTCCCAATAGAGATGGTATTTTGTATGTTTATGGAGACTATATAGATAGTATTTTAATCATCGATAGTTTTAAAATACTTCAAAAAATAATGAAAATAAATATATTATTATAAGGACCCATCATTAAACATTACTTAATCTTGAATTATGTTAATAATTCACAATGAGTATCTTTTCAGGTTCAGAGATTTAGAGAATTAGGCCATAACTTATAAATAACAACATGAATATTATAAGTAGACACTGCTACTCACTATCCATTTTTTCATAAAACAAAAAACTCTATAAAAAAGAAATATGTTTAGTTCCATGTTTTAGATACCATGAATTTTCCTTGATCTCATCCTTGACCTTATTCATCTTTAAGTCCTGTGAAAAACATTTTGAAAACTTTGGATGAGCATAAAAAGCTCAGTAAGGGATACATAAAGAAGGAAAGTTGTTAGTTTTTCAAAACAATATTTAAACCATGAATACTTTAACATAAATTAATACTTTTAACCTTAAACAAGTAGCAAAAACACTTCACTGAATATAATCTCATTGCTTACCCTTTTATAACCAAAATATTGCCATATAGCCCAGAGAAAGAAACATATAGCCATATGGCTGACTTCTATACCCAATGCATTGGAGGTTATAATGTAACCACCCATCATTGGTTTATCATGGAAACACACATCATTTGCTTTATCACGTAACCACCTGTCTTTGGTTTATCACATAACCACCCTTCAAATGTCCAAGTACCATCATATAATCATAAAACATAAAATTTTGTAATAAATCAATATTTCCCTAATAACATTTCATTTGAAATCACAAGAAATCATTTCAAGATATTGAAATAATCAATCCATTTAAAAAACCACTTTCAATATAAAAACACCAAAAAATGTAATAAGGTATTTCTTTTCCTTTTAAAAATAGTATGGCTTATAGAGGAAGCCAAATAATGATTACGGTGGTAGAGAGGTCATTGTTGCTGAAAATGTTAGAAAAATTCCTTCAGTTGTTTAGTAAAATAATTCATATAAAAAATATTCACATTTAATGAAATTAAATGTCAAAGTGGTTTATTATACATTGTGTAAAATAAGAAGGTGTATATTATCAAAATATGCCTCAATGAAATGAGATTGAGACGAAGTCCCTTACTTCATGTCCAACTTGACTCATTCCTTCCTTAATTTCTTAGATAATAAACTTAATTTAATTTCTACTTTAATAATAACCTTTTTAAAGTTTATTATTCCCTTTTTATCACTTATTACCATGTTATAAAAATTAAATAATTACTTAAGTTAATATCAGTCCTTTTGTCGATATTGGGTACTTGAGTCGAAAATGATCCTATTATAATCACAATTTTTCCATGTGGTAAAATTTCAATTATATCCAAAATATAATTCATATATATGACATATATCAAGTATATATATATATATATATATATAATCTTCCATAACATTTGGAGATAATAAATGAAATGCATCGTTCATGGAGACAGAAAGTTGTATGTACGCATGAACGCTAATTTCATTTGTATTTCACATTTAATGGTACGATATATTAATGATACATAGATATATTATAATTATATTATAATATATTATTTTATATATGTTACATAATTTCATTAATTCCATCCTTTATACGTTTCATGTATGGAATGAATGAGTCATATCACTCAGAGGGGGTGGTAGTCCGCACTTCCTCAAATGAAATTATTGTGTTTACACGTCATGAAAAGCATAAAGGTATGTTGTAAATAAAAATTATATAAGAAAAAAAATATAAACATAATATATATCATATATAAATATATTTCCATTATAATGTCCACCATTAGAGGCGGTAGGGGAAAGTCGAACAATCATCGTTTTGTGAGGCAGTAGTTCGCTGTTCACAGAAACCATATGTTCATATCCATTAGATGGAGGTGTGTGTAAGTGTAGTTAGAATCCTTATCATAACAATATCCTTATATATTTATGATACTGGTGTTTTTATGTAATCAAATAATAATAATATAATAGTGAGTGAAGAAATAAAATATTGGAAAGGAACTTCATAGAAGACGCTACCTCTTAAAATGTGTAACACCCTTTGATTTGAGACAAAAGGCTTTCTTGAATTACCTTATTAAAAAGGTAAGGATTTTAGGATGAAGATAGAGATACATTGAGCTTATTGGGGCAGATTTTGGACTATACAAAGGGCTTGAGTTGTGTGAGTAAGGATTAGAGGTGGTGTCCTTTTATAAGAGGGAGGAGGGGCACTTTTGGAAAGTTTGAAAGTATTATTTTATTATAAAAATATTTTAGGTTTAAAATGGTCCCAAAGTATTTTATTTAAAATATAAGATTATTTTTGGTCTAAAACCCCTCATCTAATAGGTTTTAGACAATTATAGGTCATAAATATAACCTTATCTTTTAGCTTTAACTCGTAGTTAACTAATTTGACTCTTACCATGTCTTCTTGTATATTCATACTATATGATTAATATAGATACTATAAAATGTAAATAGAAAGAAAATTGGTTCATTAATGAAATTTTAAAAGTTATATAATTCATTTGGTTGAATATTATATTTTTTGGACTATTATATCATTTAATAAAATAGTATTTATTTAAAAAACACATTTATGTTAATTTTTATACTATTCATATCATGACTTTTTAAAAAATCATAACAACTTGATTATTTTGAAAAAACTTCATTAATTCAAATATAACAAGTAATAATCATCCATAAAATTCTTTTATGACATAAAAAGTATAAAAATAAATTTATTTTAATATTTATAATCTCATTTATTTAAACTATTCATTAATAAGGTAATCACTACATCACCATTGTGTTATAAATAAATTTATTTATTTAATATCTAAAAATTATAAATAAAATACCATGATGTATGAAATATTTTTATATTTATAATTAGTATTTATAGTCGAAAATATCCCTTATATAACCCCATATAAAAAAATTACTAAAAGATACGTGTTTATGTTACATTTTTGTTTACGTTAAATTAATTCTTATAAAATGTCATTTTCACATCAAAGAATATCAATGGGGTTCCAAAATAGACCCAAGGATTCCAATGGTCAGAACTATATCATACAATAGGAATAATACACATTTCAAGGTAGTTTTTTATTATTAGAATATTAATTTTTACCCTTATTTACTATATTTACCCTTTAACCATGGTAAATAAAATAATTACTGAAGTTACTATTCATAATGTCTAAAAATAAAAAGTACCTATTTACATAATTTGGACCTCCTGATTCAAAATATGGAATCCATTTTTTTAAATTAAATACATAGAAGTTGCATAAATTAATTTAAAATTAATTCCCATTGTTAAAACCAAAAAGAAGGATTTTTAAGAAGTAATAATTATCAAAAGATTGACATGTGTTTACGTATAATTAAAAAGTGAAATTACTTCCAATGGACCAAATTTGATTAAATTATAAAAACATAATCTAATTACACTTTAAAATAAATTAAAAATATAATCTAACTATATAAATATATCATATTAAAATAATGTTTTGACTTAACATACAGTATTTTTCACTATTCATTAAAAATGAACTTTATTAGAAAAATACCAAAAATTTACTTGGGTAAATTTTTATGACCCAATTCTAAATAAGATGTTTATATTTTCAAATGGAACATATAAAAGTGACTAAAACTATATTTAAAAAGGGTTCTCCATCAAAAGGTGGTAAAACTACCTTTTAAAAATATTAGAGTATTTATGCTTAAAATTGGATTAATTCTCATTTTAATCCTCTAAATTTTATTGGATAAATGTAAAAACATTTAAAAACATGTTTAATCATAATATGGTCAGTTCTGTTCATTATCGTCAATATAATGGTCGGGTGTTAACTTTCATTTAAAATAATTATATTATATTATTTTTATTTTCAGTATGACTCAGCATTGTGTGCAACATAAGATTTATGAGAAACCCATTGTTTCATGTCGGTTATGACATTTAATATAGCATCCCCTTTAAATTAAAATTAATATCTAATTCAAAAATATTAATAAATATGAAATTTTCATATTCTTTATTTATATGGGATGTTACATTCTTCCCCCCTTTTGAAAATTATGTCCTCACAATTTTATTCACTTATCAAATAATTGGGGTATTTATACCTCATAGCATTTTCAGATTCCCATATTTCCTCTTTAACCATATTGTTTTTTTCAAAAAAACCTTTACCTGATAAATTACCTTATTCTGCAACACTTTCTCTCTTTGGTCAAGAATCTAGACCGGTTGTTATACATAAGAAAGATTCTCTTCCAACTGAACTACCTATAGACTCAAAACATGAGATAGATCTAGATAATTCTTTCTCAACATTGAAACATGAAAAACATTGTGTACATAGGATAAAATTGGAGGTAACGCCACTCTATAGGAAACTGATCCAACTTTCTCCAAGATTTCATATGGTCTAATTAACCTCGGACTCATCTTTCCCTTCTTAACAAAACACATCACACTTTTCTATGGAGAAACTTTGAGAAAGATGTGATCACCTACCTCTAAAGAAAGATTCTTCCTTCATTTATCCACATAACTTTTCTGCCTGTTAATTGTTGTTCTCATGTTCTTCTGAATCAACTGAACTTTTTTTTATCTCCTCTACCAATTTTGGTCTCATAAACTTCATTTCACCTAATTTATCTTAAAAAGATGGAGTTTGATACATCATTACATATAATGATTCAAATGGTTATATATGTATACTAGAATGAAAACTGTTATTATAATAAAACTCAACCAAAGAAACATGTTGGTCCCAACTTCCCGGGTAATACAGTGAACAAGCATGTAGCATATCCTCCAAGGTCTAAATTGTTCATTCAGACTTCCCATCTGATTGAGGATGAAAAGCTGTAATGAAATTTAATTCATTACACAATGACTTTTTAAGGCCCTTCCAAAAGTTAGAAGTGAACCAAGGATACTGATCAGATAAAATAGAGAGGGAAAATCCATATAACCAAATTATCTCTTTAATATAAAATTTAGAAATATGATCTAGAGACAAAGTATCTCGAATAGGAAGAAAATGAGAAGATTTAGTCAATCGATAAACAACAACCCAAATTACATTGTTACCTAGAGAAATATTCGGTAATCCCACTAAAAAATCCATGGACACATTTTCCCATTTTCACTTTCGCATTGGAAAATCAAGAAGCATCCCTTTAGGTAACTTTTGTTCTACTTTAACTAGTTGACAAGTCAAACACTTCACAGTAAATTTATAAATGGCTCTTTTCATTCCATACCACCAGTAATACTCCTGAAGATCTCTGTACATTTTAGTACTTCTATGATGAACTGAAAATGGAGAACTATGAGCTTTACATAACCACTCTTTCTTTAGTTGTGAAATATAAGGCACACATAACTTCTTTCCAAACATCAAAACACAATATTTATCAATGTTAAATTTGGGTAACTTACCCATATTTTTCTATAACTCACGGTCTTATTTTTTTGATTTCTTAATTCTGTCTGATAGAGATGATTTCACTGCCACCTGAAACAAAACAAATAAATTCCCTACCCCAAAAACTTCCAATCCAAAATTCATAAAATCAAAAACCAAAGTACCACATTCCAAACGTATCATGGTTAATGTAGCATTAATATTTTACTTAAAGCATAATCCACTTTATTTTCCCTTCCTGGATGGTAATGGATTATGAAATCATAATCCTTGATTAATTCTAGACATATTCTTTATCTCATGTTTAATTCTTTCTGAGTGAATACATACTTAAAAATTTGTGATCAGTATATATTTCACACTTTACTCCATACAAATGATGCCTCAAAATTAATAAATAAAAAATATCAGTTAATTCCAAATCATGTGTAGGGTAATTTAACTCATTAGGTTTCAACTGACATGAAGCATAAGCAATTTCATGATCATTCTACATTAGGACACAACCATGTTCTTTCAACAAAGCATAACTATAGATAATAAATTCACCATTTCTGGAAGGCAGTTCCAAAACTAGAGCACTCACCAATCTTCTATTCAATTACTGAGTCATCTGAGCCATCATTGAAACAAACTGTTCTAAACTGACCTCCGATACCAACTATAAGGCCCCAACATTAAACATTACTTAATCTTGAGTTAATTTAATAATTCACATTGAGGGTCTTTTCAATTTTAGAGCTTTATATAATTAGGTCATAACTTATACATAACCACTTGAGTATTACAAGTAGACACTTCTAATCATTATCCATTTTTTCATAAAACAAAAACTCTAAAAAAATGAACTTGTTTAGTTCTATGTTTTAGGCAGGATGACTTTTCCTTGATCCCATCCTGACCCTATTCATCTTTAATTCCTCTGAAAAACATTTCAAAAACTTGGGTTGAGCATAAAAATCTTAGTAAGGGATACATAAATAAGGAAAGCTATTATTTTTTCAAAACAACATGTAAACCATGAATAATTTAACATAAAGTAATACGTTTCACCTTAAAGAAGTAGAAAAAACACTTCACTTAATATAAGATCATTGCTTACCCTTTTTGTAACCAAAATATTACCATAAAGCTGATAGAAAGTAACATATAGAATATAGGTTAACTTGGGACATAAAAATACTTAAATGGAATAACCATACGGTCGACTTCCACATATATCACTAAATGGAATAGTCATACGGCCGACTTCCATACCCAATGCATCGGAGGTTATAACGTAAGCACCCATACTTAATTTATAATGGAACCACCCTTCATTTGGTTTATTATGTAACCACTTGTAATTGGTTTATCATGTAACCACCTGTCAAATGTCCAAGTACCATTATATAATCATAAAACATAAAATATTTTAAATATCAATATTTCACTAATAACATTTAATTTTTAATCACAAGAAATCATTTCAAGATATTGAAATAATCAATCCACTTCAAAAACCATTGTCAATATGAAAAAACCCAAAAATGGAATAATGGATTTCATTTCCTTTTAAAAAAATTATGGCATATAGAGGAAGCAAAATAACGATTATGGTGGAAAAGAGTTCATTATCACCGAAAATGTTAAAAACATTTGTTTTGTCATTTAGTAAAATGCTTCATAGAAAAAATATTCCCTTTGAATGAAATTAAAATTCAATACACCATGTAAAAGAAGGTGGTGTATATTATCAAAATTTGCCTCAATGAAAGGATATTGAGACGAAGTCCCTTACCTCATGTTCAACTGGACTCGTTCATTATTTAATTTCATGGATAAAAAACTTAAGTTAATTTCTACTTGCTTCAGAACCTTTTTTATGTTTATTATTCCTTTTATATCACTCATTACAACATTATAAAAATTACATAATTATTTAAGTTAATATCAGTTGTTTTGTCCATATTGGGTACTTGAGTCAAAAATGGTCTTGTTATAATCACAATTTTTCAATGTGGTCAAAAGTACATTATCTATAGAATATAATTCATATATATCAAATATATCCAGTATATATATATTTATAATATTCCATAACATTTGGATATAAGAAATTAAATGCACAGTTCAAGGAGACGGTAAGCCGTACGTACGCATGAACACTACTTTCATTTCTATTTCATATTTAATGGAATGAAAACTTATTGATACATAGGTATATTAAAATTTAATTATAATATCTTATTTTATATATTTTAAATAATTTCATTAATTATATCCTTTATAAATTCCAATTATGTCATGAATGAGTCATATCACTTTGAGGGGGTGGTAGTATTCACTTCCTCAAATGAAATTATCGTGTTTACACATCAAGAAAAGCATGAAGGTATGTTGTAAATAAAAATTAAAGAAGCATAAAGACAATATAAACATAATATATATCATATATAAATACAGTTCCATAATAATGGCCACCATGAGAAGTGGTAGGAGAAAATCGAACAATCATTGTTTCGTGAGGTAATAGTTCTCCGTTCACGGAAACAGTATGTTTGTATCCATTAGATGGAGGTGTGTGTAAGTTTAGTTCTAATACTTCTTATAAAAACATCCTAGTATATTATGGATACTTATTTTTTTATGTAATCAAATAGTAAGAATAGAATAGGGAGTGAATAAGTAAAATATTGTAAAGGAACTTTAGAGAAGACGCTACCTCTTAAAATGGGTAACTCCCTTTGATTTGATCCAAAATGATTTCTTGAATTTCCTTATACCTAATATAAGGATTCTATTAAGAATATAGGGATGTTGGGAGATTATTTGAATATATTTTGGATGATCCATGGGTCTTGAGAGGTGTGATTAAGGGTTAGAGGTGGTGGCCTTTTATTAAAGGGGGGAGGGTCACTTTAAGAAAGTTTGAAAGTATTATTTTATTACAAAATGATTTTCGGTTTTCAATGGTCCCAAAGTCATTAATTTTAAATATAAGATGATTTCGGGTTGAAAAACTCCAATAAAATAGGTTTTAGACAAGTCTAGGTCATAAATTTAACCTTTTCTTTTAGCGTTAACCCTTAGTTAACTAATTTGACTCTTATCGGGTCTTCTTGTATATTCATACTATATGGTTAATATAGTTTCTATAAAATGAAAATAGAACCAAAAGTGGATCATTAATTAAATTATAAACATTATATAAGTCATTTTTTCGAATATTAAATTTTTAAGACTATTATATCATTTAATAAAATAATATTTTTTTTAAACTCATTTAGGTCAATTTCTATACTATTCATATCATGACTTTTTAAAAATTCATAAAAAATTTATTATATCTAAAAAACTTTGTTAATTCAAAGATAAAATTTAATAATAATACATAAAAAAATTATGACATAAAATGTTTCAAAATAAATTTATTTTAATATTTATAATCTCATTTATTTAAACCATTCATTAATAAGGTAATCACTACATCACAATTGGTTAATAAATAAATTTATTTATTTAATATCTAAAAATTATAAATAAAATAACATGATATATTAAATATTTTTATATTTATAATGACTATTTATAGTCTAAAATATCACTTATATAACCGTATATAAAAAGTTTTTTACTAAAATATACATGTTTATGTTACATTTTTCTTTACTTTAAATTAATTCTTATAAAATGTCATTTTCACATAAAAGTGGATCAATGGGGTCCCAAAATCGACCCAAGGATTCAAATGGTGGTACATATGTCAAAAAATATGAGTAAGACACGTTTTAGGGTAGTTTTATGTTATTATAATATTATTTTTTACCCAAATTTATCAGATTTACCCTTTAACCATGGTAAATAAACTAATTACTGAAGTTACTATTAATAATGTATAAAAATAAAAGTTACATATTTACCCATTTGTACCTACTGGTTCCAAATATCTAATCCAGTTTTACAAATTAAAAACTTATAAGTGGAAAAAATTAATTTAAAATTAATTCTCGTTGTCAAAACCAAAAAAACGGGTTTTTAAGAAGTAATAACTATCAGAAGATTGACATGTGTTTATGTCAAATTAAAAAGTGAAATTACTTCCAATGACCAAAATTGTATTAAATGATAAAAACATAATATGATTACACTTTAAAACAAATTAAAAATATAATATAATTATATAAATAAATCATATGAAAATATAGTTTTGACATAACATGCAGTATTTTTCACAATTCATTAAAAAAATGAACTTTTTCAGAAAAATACGAAAAAATTAACCAAAGTAAATTTTTATGTATTTATTCTAAATATGAAGTTTATTTTTTTAAATGGAATATATAAAAGTTAGAAAACTATATTTAAAAAGGTTTCTCCATTAAAAGGCGTTAAAACTATTTTTAAAAAATATTAGAGTATTTATGCTTAAAATTGGATTCATTCTCATTTTAAGCCTCTAACTTTTATTTGATAAATATAAAAAACATTTAAAAAATGTTTCATCATAATATGGTTAGTTCTTTTCATTCCCTCCAATACAATGGTTATGAATTAACTTCCATTTAAAAAAGTAATATTATTATTATTATTATTTTTAGTATGACTCAGCATTGTGTTCAACATAAGATTTTGAAGAAACCAATTGTTGTGTGTTGGGTACTCCATAGAATATAGAATGAAATTTAAATTAAAATTAATATCTAATTCAAAAATATTAATAAATATTAAAATTTCATATTCTTTATTTACCTGGGATGTTACAATTATAATAATAAATTTTGATATTCATATGATGTTTTGTTATTTATTTATAACTTATGTGATTTTTATATGGGTTATGTATACTAGTTTATATTTATTGATTGTGGTGAAGATAATTTCCACTCCACTGAATAATTTTACCCACCTTGAGGATGAGCATAATATTGGTCATGAAGGTAAAAAACATGTTATAAGTGGATATAAAATGAAAAATAAAGAGTTTTGGTTTATGATGGTCATGGATAAGGTTATCAAATGAAAGAGAATATGGAATAAATTTGAGGTTATAAAAAATTAGTATGGACAACCTATTGAACCAAAAAAACTATCTCTGTCATTTAAATAGGAATTACCATTATATTACATGATCTTTTTGGAATTCAAATTTGGAAAAATATTTTTCATACAATGAAGTCATAAATTTTAGATGACATTTCTACAAAAAAACTATACTTATATTTTATTTTTAATTTAAATTACTTTAATACCAATTTTCTATGTTATTTTTTTGAAGAATGAATTTATCTAATAATACCATTGGATGAATTTAATATTGTTCGTTATTGTAAAGAGTTATAGGAAATTATGAATGAATCTTTATATTAAATATTTTATATATATTTATGGGAACACTAATCCTCACCCACCAACTATATATGAGAAAAATATAATTGACATAACCCAACCCACAAAGACCTAATTTAATCTAGTGGTAAGATAAATGTTCCACCATAAGAAAATCTTCAGTCATCCAAGGGCTAGAGACTAGAACCAAGAATGAATAAAAAATATGATAGGCCTTAACATATAACAAATAAAACATATATGAAACTATAATACACAATATAAAAATAAAAAATCTTCAATATATAATAAATAAACTATACATCACATGAATGTATGAAACAACAATGGTACAGTATAATAACACAACATCAAACATTGAAAGAAACTATTCATGAAAAGAAATTCAACCAAGAACTTTGAACGTGTGATAATGGAAACACATCCTTAGTTTGAGGACTCCGAAAAATAGGTCATTGTTAATGAAAAACAACACCATGTTGCACCACTAAGCGCCACTAAGCATCAACTGTAGAAAATAAATACCAGCTCTTCATTTATCAAGATCATATCTAAACCAAGTTATATATATATATATAGATATAAAATGTATGGGAATGATACCCCTGAGGGTGTGATTATAAAAATAACTAGTATAAATTCCTAAAAAATTATGGAAAATATGATAATAATTTATCTCAAAACTCAGAAACAAGTGAGAAATATTTTGGTTTTCCCTAGTATTATTAAAAAATAAGATACCTAGGGACAAAAAGAACCCCTGGCATCATATATTAGCTCTAAATTCAAAGTTAGATCCATTAGTGAACATTCCTTTAATATAACCAAAGATTAATATATTATTATATGAACCATAGAGACCAAATTCAATAACTCAGTTGTAATCCATGCCACGTGAGTAATCAAAATATAAGAGGAATCCCAGATCACCATATCCTAACTTCACAATGTTTTGATGGTTAAGGGGAACTGAGTATATCACAAAAATCATGGTTTTTAAACTAACTAGAACCTTATAACTCCCACATCTTTCTAAATGTGCCTCATCGATGAAAGTTAGATCAATCAAGGGTTTACCAACTGAAAAATAGGGAACTACTTACTACATCCACTCAACTTCTAATCTTTCATGTCACATCCCTATAACTAAAGTGGTGAGATTGTTCCCTGGTGATGTGTTCGTATTAGTCAATGGTGTACCAACTCCAATTATGGACCAACACCTCATAAATTATAATGTTTAATAGTATAGTTGTTAATTAATCCATAAATGGAGGACCTATTCCCCATCACATAGGGGAATTATCAACTCCACAATGTGTATAGAGGACCCATTCTTTAGTATCAGTATTCCACAATGGGGTCACAAACCTCATGTATTCTCCTAGAATATCACTTACACCTCAAATTAATCTTTTTGATGTTAAGTAACTCTACCTACTCATAACACCTTAAAAATAATTCATAATAATGATGAAACATTATATATCATGTTTTATAGGGAAAATTTTTTATAATAGACTAATAATTTTTTTAATTTTGATACAATAGTTAGAAGATATGAAAGAAACCATAAACTTTCCAATACATTGTATCTACATACTAGTACATAGCATGTGGAACGTAAGAAGAAGTGGTATGTATACTATCATTTTTTGGTCATGTAGTCACAAAATACATGGAATTCATTTGTGATGACTCATAGTGTTCATACAAAGAGTCTCTTTGGAATGTACTCAATGGCCCTGGTTGAAACACCCATCATAAACAAAGGTAAAAAAATATTTAAATATTTCTTAAAAACATGAATTTTTTGTGGTTTAATTTAATTAAAGTTGCTTTTAGTGGATGCAATTAGGTATTTTAAAATTATTTGTAATATCCAGGACTCCAGATACCCATATCTAATAGTTATATTACATTATTGGTATAGAATACAAGAGCTACCATAGGATAAAATAACATAGTAGTCTTTAAATACTAGATACATACATAAATTTCATTTTAAATCATAATATACAACTTAAATTCATTGTGATAAAACTATTAGTCCTTCTATCATGTCCTTGAAAATTACACATATGTCTCCTCTAGGTTTCTTGGTGAAATGAAAAAAATGTGAGCCCATATACTCAGTAAGGGTTAACATATAAAGAAATATTTTATAACATAAACATGAAATTAGTTATATGGAAGGAATAAATAAACAAAATTAATACATAATCAAATTAAACTAAGGATATTCTATATCAAATTTAATTAATGAAACATGGATAATAATAATCATAGGACTCATATTAATGTAATTCATAATTTTGGACATCAAAACCTATGGTCAAGGACTTGTTCCAATACACTTTACTATTATAAAAGGAGGCCTTCACCAAAACCCAACATTTTTGTCTCAAGAGACCCATTGGTGCATCATGGGTCCATATAATTCTTGGTTCCACCCATCACCTAATTAAGTCCAATGGATTCCCCAAAATAGTACTATATACCTTTCATACCCTTCACTAAGGAACATATTAATTAATAACCCATATCTATCTTTATAATGTGAAATATTGAAATTAAATACTTTCCCATTAAATAGAATAATTTTGATTTCTAGGAAAACATTTTGTAATCAACTTACAAGTTTTGGGGTGTCATCAAAGTAACATGAAGTACCCTCGTCAAAGAAATGTAGGTTCAAGGGTGCATTAAATCTGTGAATTTATCCATATAAGATAAAAAATAGTTTTAATAGTTTTAATTGGTATGATACCAGATAAATGGTAGGAAAAATCATTTATCAGGGTTTATTAAGAGCATTTGAATATTCTAAATCATATCTCAATGGTGTTTCTTTCCAGGTGTGTTGTCTCAGTCCCACTCATTGTGCATCAGGATGATGATGTAATCAATTCTAAAACAACCCTTTTTAGGGTGATTAACCAAAGGAACATTTGTTCCATATTTATATATACTTTATAATATCAATAAAGGGTGGTATTTTATATGTAATTACACACATTTTTATTTACGAATGTATACTATGGTTTTTACACCATAGAAAATAATGGATTTTACAATGGTTTTGGTAACTCTTAAATCAAAATAATATGATAGAGGTATAACATTATATACTTTTAAATATATTAAATTTCATGATTAATATAGAAAATTTTCTTCCATGGTAATGTATTAACTAGAAAAAAAATTGGTGGTGAATATAACATGAGTCCTAAGAATGAAAATTAATATTGAAAACCCCATATATAGATTGGGTAGTAATTAAATAAAAACACATTTAAATAGAGGTATTCGAATTGACAATTAAATAAGTAGATAAATTAATTTCATGATTAAAAATCTCAAACAATTAGTATATACTCCATATAAAGTAAGTTAAGTGGATAATACCAAACATGTCTCAAAGAGATGAATTTGAGATTAAAAATCATACCACTTGTCCTAAATTCCATGAATGTACTTTATACTCTTTAATAAAAAACATATATTTATTAATCACATAATTAATAACCATGCTCATATCAATTTTCATTTATACTCTTCATAAATTGTCATTCCCTATATGAATTCTTCTGATTTTACACATCGGGTGTTTATAGTTTTGATCATTTATTAGAGTTTCATAATATCAGTGACTGTATTCATTATTATTTAAAATTTAATCACTACTAATTATTTAATGTTAAAATTAGTTATTATTCATATTAATTTATGATGTTTTAAATTCCTTTTATGAGTTTTTATTCATTATTAATTCAATAACAATCATGTTTTGATGATTCTTGGTAGTTGAAGGGTATTTTCTTAATTGATGAATTAAATATTGATATAATATTTCCAAAACAAAAAAAATTATTTACACATTTTTATTATAATATACCAATAATTATGTTCCAATATTCATTCATGATATAAATTCATAGTATTGTTCATGTAGGTGGCTAAACCGACCCAAACATGAACATAATCAGATTTAATGAGGTCGTTTTGTTGTAATATCATTATAACATAAGAATAATGGCCTTATATTGTATTTATTAGTGTGATATATCTGAATTTAGAATTAATTATAATAATAATTAATTTTTTTGAAAATATTATATAATTTCATTAAAATATTTTCCCCTTAGAATACTTATTTTAAATGATTGAATTAACGACAATGGTTTATTGATTATATCATCGATTTGTTATCAAATTTTTTATAAAATAAAATTAATGATATAATAAATATCATATTTTCTAATTACACCATTATAGAAACCATCCATTATGGGTGGTTATGAAAATTGAATTTTATTGCTCATGGTGGTGGTAGTCAGCACGTATGCATGAATGATGATTTCATTTTTCTTATTGGATGGGATAAATGAATAGAAAATGAAAATACCCATAATATAGTAATATTATAGTATATTAATTATTCTAATATCATTATATTAGTTTGTATATAATAAACTATAATGAATATATTTAAGAAGAAAAGCTAAGTAGTTGATAATATTCACGTCGGGGACTTGAATTTTCCTTGGAAGTCTCCTAGGAGCTGAAGGCCTTATTCAAACTAATGCTGAAAATAATATTTTGAAATTAGAATATAGTTCAATGAGGATCAAATTAGTGTATTTTAATGTGATAATTTATTGTATAGGTGATACTTTAAGTGGTGGAGATGTTACCCTTTTATAACTGAGGAGAAGGGCAGTTTTGGGAGAAAGCGTTACATTTTCAATAATTTAAGGTTACAATTCAAGGTTTAATGTATAAAAATGGAAAAAATGGGTGTTTATAGTGATTTTGGGTTTAAACGTACCTAAAATAATACTTTTGGAGACAATTTTGAGTGTCTTAAGGATTTTTTTAACTTTTATCTTTTTTCCTAATTTACTTTTACCTTAGTAATTAATTTCTAACCTTAGTAATTAATTTTAAGGAAAATTATTAAGATTTAACCTTTTACCTAATTTGATCATTTTGATTTATAATTTTAAAATAATTTTATCAATTAAAATTACTAAAGGTGTGAAATTTTAAATTTAAAATAAATACACTTAATTTCATAAAAACTATTTTTAGAAAAATAAAAATTTTATGACGTAAATATATATATATATATATAAGATAAAATTATCTTTGATACTAATTTTAATGAAATAAATTTATTTTTAAAAAAAATAAAGGGTATGAGGATTTTAAGGAAATCTAGAACTGAATCTCCCTTGAAAATCCTTAATTCAAAGAAACTTCTGAAAACTATTTTTTATTAATGTAACATCTTAATTAGTTCTAAACACTTTTTACATAAGTTTTTTTAGTTCAAATAATATTTTTAATTGATTAATATTTTTCCAATAATTTATATTTGATTACTTGAATGGTTTTTTAAACTTCTAGTTCATTATTATATAATTATAATGTCATTAGAAATACAAGTTTCTTAAAAACTATATTTTTCGACAAAAAACAAACCATTTCATAGAAAGGTAAAAAAATAATAGGATAATTATGATATTATGAATTAAAAAATGAATTTAGTTTTTTAAATTTAAAATTATAAAATTAATATTTAAAATAAATAAATAAATAATGTCTCTTTAAAGACCACGTTGCGTGATAGTTCAGGATGTGGTGTTTATCAGCAACAATATATTCTAGGGTGTTACATTCCACCCCCTTAAAATGTTCATTCTAAAAATTGAGGAATATATAATCAATTTAAAATGTATATATATTCTATCATAATATATTCTTCAGGAACCTAGGTTTCCTATTTTAGTTTGTTATTTCTCTAATGGACATTCACCAATCAATTTGTCTGATTTAGCAACACTTGCTATATGGTATTAAGAATATGAATAGGCATTTCATTATGGAAAAAGTAAATCTACAACTCCATTCCCTCAAATGTGAGCATATAATTGTATTTGGAATATATTTCCTTAGTAATTAAACATGAAAATTTTATAGTAATTTAGAAAGTTTATGAGGAATATGGTTTTAATAAGCTACAACCCCAACTCTTTTTAGTATTTTAAAAGGACCATTGTACCAATGGATTAACTTCCCCTTTTATCAAAATATTCTAACTCCATTCCATGGTGAAACATTCAAGAATATATTATCACCAAATTTAAATTCCATGTATTCCCATTGATTACCATCATTTCCATTTTTTCTAATTAGGGATACACTAATGTGATCCTGATTATTTCGTACTTTAATATTTGTATCCTCTAAAATATCTATGACAACTAAATTTATTTATCCAACTTATTTCAGATAGGTTAGATAATAACACCTCTTTTAATACAATTCTTCATATAATTTCTTATAAATTATTAAATAGAATCTGTTATCATATGAAAACTTTTCCAAAGGTAGATACAAAAACCACATAACTTGGAAGTCAAAAGAACATGATCTCAACATGTCTTCCAAATTTTGGATAGTCCATTTAGACTACCCCTCACTCTGGTGATGATATGAGGTGCTTAAATGTAACTTGGTATTGAAATCTATTTGAACAATCTTCCTAAATTTCAATGTAAACCAAGGTTCATGATCAGATACAATTGATAGTGGTAAAACATGAAGCCTTATAATTTCATTGATATAGATCTAAGAAATCCACTCAAGACATATATCTTCTCTTATTTATATGAAATGAGTAGACTTAGAAATAATATCAACAATGACCCATATCGAATTTTCTTTCCTTAGTGTCTTTGGGAGTTCGGTGACAAAGTCCATTGTTACATTATACTTCTTCAATATAGGTATAGGAAGGGGTTCTATGAATCCTATAGGATATTGTCTCTAAGCCATCACCTATTAGTATACTAATCATGTAGACACATAGTATACAATTTTCATCTTCATACCATCTCACAAGAAATGTTCTCTTAAACCCTTATATATCTGTTTGATACCATAGTGTATAGAGAAAATTGATATCTATGCTTTGTCTAGCAGTTCCCTTTTCAAGTCTTATATATATGGAACACATAACCTCTTCTCAAAATTTAACACTCTATATCTATAGAAGAAATCTATTAATTTCCCATCATTTAAATCTCTAATCTTCCTTTATATGTTCTCATCATCTTATTGATACTTCTCTATCTTTCCTAGTAAATATTATTTAACAATTGCTTGAAAAAGGAAAGATGGATCCACTTTTCTAAAAATCACTATATCCATCTTTATTCGATCTCTATATATAGGATCCTTTTAAATCATCATCATTTTCATAACTCCATGGTCCCTCCTACTAAATGAATTATCCACCTTATTTTCCTTCCCATGGTGGTATTATATTAAGAAATCAAAGTCCTTGAGTTGTTTAAGACATATTTTTTTCCTCATGTTGAGATCCTTCTATAAGGAGATATACATAACGTTCTAGTGGTCCATATATATATTTAATATTTCTATATAGAGGTAGTGTCTTGATATCTTAAAACTAAGGATAATATCTTATAGATAAAGATCATGAATTGGATAATTCTATTGAAGGATTTTCAATTTCCTTGATGAAAAGGAAATCACCCAATCATTTTTTTAAGGAACCAACCAATACCTTTATTTAATGCATTACTATATATTACAAATTCTTCCTTACCTTGTGGAAAATTTAATTTTAATTCAATAATAATTATCCTCTTTCATTTGTCAAAAATTTCCCCACATTCCCTTGACCATGTAAATTTAACCCCTTTAAGTGTTTATCTTGTTAAGGGGTTGGAAAAAATGGGAAAACTCTTGAACAAATAGCTGATAGTAACCTGTTAAACCTAGGAAAATTTGGATATCAATTATATTTGTTATTATAGGTCATTATTTGACTACCTTTTTCTTTGAAGTGTCAATATATATTCCATCCTTGGAGATAATATGGCCAAGAAAAGGAACTTTATTGAGCCAAAATTTACACTTGCTATATTTACCATATAATTTCTTTTTTATAAGGTCTCTAGAATTATTTTCAAATGACTTGTATTCTCTTCATAGCTATTATAGTATATCAAGATATCTTTAATGAATAACACAACGAATTTATATAGATTATACGTCAATACACTATTCATAATATCTATAAAGAGATAAGGTTCATTAGTCAATCAAAAAGGTATTACCATAAACCAATAGTGTACGTACCTTGTTCGAAATTTCAACTTTGGTATATTTCCTTATTCACCCATAAAATATGATAATAAGAAAAAAAATTATATTTTAAAATTATTGGGCCCCTTGAAGTTGAAAAAATAAGTTATCATTGTATAAAAAATGTTACTTATTCTTCACAATGATTGAATTAATCTTCCTATAATCGATGCATAGTATCATTGAACCATGCTTATTTTTCATGACTAAAATAGGGGCTCCCCACAGTGAATAACTAGGGCATACAAATACCTTATCACTAAACTCCTATAGCTTTTTCTCCAATTCCACTAACTCTATTTGTTCAATTCTATAAGGAGTTTTAGATATAAACCTTTCACAGTTAGTTCAATGGGGAACTCAATATCACACCCTAGTGGATGACAAGGTAATTCTTATTAATAAACATGAATGAATTTTTCTACCATAGGTACATCATATATTTTCAAGATATCATTATCATCTATAAATCATGATTTATCTTCCTATCTATATATAAATCATTTAAGAGAGATATTTTGTGAGGATATGTACATGATTTAGATGATGAAGCTTACCCTCTAACGATAATAGATTCCCCCACACCTTCATTAATCATAATATAATTCTCTTGGAAATAAATTTTAGCATTATACATTGAAATACAATCAATACCATGGATCATATCAAATATAACTATAGGTTAATTAACTATGTTTTCAAATATTATATGTACATGAATCATAATTGGAACTTCCTGACATGTCTTAGTTTCCATAAGATTCCCACTTGGTTACTTAATTGAAAACTACCTTATTAGGGTTCTAAGAAAGTATCTAATGTTTTTAGTAAACATAAATGATATAAAGGAGTATAAAGAGATAGAATAAAATAAAACATTACACAAATTTGAGGAAAAGATCAAAGTACCTGCCACTACATAATTAGGAACATTGAATTTAGTTGTGGTAATCAAGTAAGATTAACCTTACTCTGTTATACTTTTTTCAAGTAAATTCCCCTGATTTTTGAGCCACTGATTCATGTAATTTCCCTTATACCTATAGTTAATCCATTGAAAATTAATAGATTATTCACTTCCATTACATTATTGATCTTGATGGATTTTTTCTCTCCACTTGTAACAAACTATGGTACCCTTCTTGAAAGCCCCAAGGTGTTTCTTCCCATAGTCATCACATGTGGGAAACCCCACCCTACTTTTTCCCCTTTTCTACATTATTCTTCCCATGATGTTCATATACCTTCTTATTCTCTAAATTTCCCTTGAATACATATATCCTAGATAAATAATTTTCTATATTATTGGTTCTTGAAACTATATACTCATATGATGAAAAGGTTTGAGACACAAATGGAATTTAAAGACTCGATATTAACTCATAAATAAAACAATAAAACTTTCTTTATAAAAAATGTATATAGTTTATAGTATGTTTAGCTAACCTTGTACTCAGAAACATTTTCCTCCTCTTTTTTTTAATATTGAAGAATTATCTTTCCATTTTTAAACTTTACTCATGAGGAAATTATTTTTCATATAATACCTCCTTAAAATTTCTCCATTCCATGTGATTAATCTCATATTCCTTTTTAGTGTTTTTAATTAGAGAGTACTATTGGTATAAATCTTCCTTCATATGATAGAAATCCATGATGTCTTTTTCCTTTTCACTACTTCCCAAAGTGAGAGAGATCTTTTCCATAGACTTGGTCTTTTTTTCACCTACTAATGGATTAGTAGTTCCACTAAATGTTGGAAGTTGTTGCATGAATAAATCTATTATAGTTACTCCATGATATGGATCATAAGGATACTCTATACGAGTGAGGTTATTTTTCATAAATTGGGTCAACTAACCTAATATGGTTATTAACCGATTAGTATCAACTCCATATTCACTAAATTTTTGGGGGGGCATCCCTGTATTGACTATGGGTATTGGTATTATTCTTGTTTCCTCTATAAGTTTCTATATTTCTGTAATGTAATACACATAATTAGCTCGTGATAATGAATTTTAAAATAAAATATCTATTATGTTTCATAGAGTGTTCCCTATAAATCTGTAGGGATTTTTGTTGAACTTATTCTACCTAACTTGGTTCCTATAAATCTTATCTTGAAGGATTCTACTAAACCTTCTTTGATTCCAAATGTAACATCCCAGACTCTAGAAACCAAGAGTTGGTAGTTATATTACATTATTGGTATACAATAAAAAAGTTATTGTGAGATTGAATAGATTCTTAGTCTTAGAAGACAAGATATATACAAACATGACATTTGAAAGCATGAGATTCAAATTGAACACATTGTGAGAACATTATTATACCTTTGATCATGACCATGAATATTACGCATAGACCTAATCTAGGTTTCTTGGGTAAAATAAAACAAATAATGGTTAGCTCTGATTCTTAGTAAGGAGTAACATATAGTGTAAATTTTCATAATATTAACATGACATAAGTGATATGGTCGAAATAAATTAATGACTTGAATCCATAATAAAATGAAATTTCGGTTATATTATATCCATGATGATAAATAAAAACATGGATAACAATAATAATTATTCTCATACTAATGTAATGCATAATTTCATACATAAAAACCTATTGTTAAGGCCATATTCAAAAACACATTCTTATTAGGGGAAGAGACATACACCAAAACCCAATTTGTTTTGTCTCATGAGACCTATGAATGCATCAAGGTTATATATAATTCTAGGCCCCATCCATCACCTGATTAATTCTAATTCATTCCCTATAATGTTCATAAATACATTCATACCATTCCCTAAGGAAAATTTTACTGAATAAAACATGATTATTTAAATAATGATAAATACAAAAATCAAATACTTTACCATTAAATGTAATAATTTAAATGTCTCGGATAACATCCCTCAATCAACTTAAAATTTTTTGGGTTTCATCCAAGTAACATGATATAACCTCTTTGAAGAAATATTGGGGAAAGGGTACTTTCAATGTGATGAGTTATCTATGGAAGATAGTAATTGGGTTTTATAGTTTACATTGGTAGGATACCAAATTAATGGTAGAAAAAATACTTTATCATGGTTCATTAAGAGCATGTGAATATTACAAAGAGTATCACATGGGAGTGTCTCTCTAAGTGTGTGGTCTTAGGCCCACTCGTCATGCATCTAGGTGATAATCAATTCAATGATCAACCAAAAATTGGTTACATATATTCCATAGATATATCCACAATATATTATCTATATGAGGTTTCATTTTCTATGAAATTATATACACATTTAATTTACCAAAAATTATGATGGTTTTCCAACCATTGAAAATATTGAGTTTTACAAGTGTTTTGATAATTCTTGACTAAAAATAATAAGAGATAGGGATAATAATATTTACTAGTAAATATTATAAATTTCATTATTAATGTGGAAAAAAAATTTCCATGAAACATTATTCACCACATTATATAAAATAGTTAGTGAATATAACATGAGTTCCAAATAATTAAAATTGAGATGAAAATACCCTACATATGGATTGGTTAAAAATTAAAACAAAACACCTTGAAAGAGAGGGAATAAAATTGGTTTTTAAATTATATAAATAAATTAATTTCATGGTAAAACTTCTAAATTTTTTATTATATACACCACATAAATTAATTTCGGTTCATGATACCAAACATGTCCTCAAGAGAAGAATTTGAGATGAAAAACCCTTAACACTTGTCCTCACTTCTATGAACATATATTATCCTCATGTATCACAAACATAGAAATATTAATCACTTAATTCATAACCTTATTAATATCCATTTCCATTCATAATATTTATAAATAGTCATTCTCAATATGAATTCTTATGATTTTCCACATCGGGTTTTTATTGTTTTAATCATTTATACTAATCCCATAATAGCTATGTTCACATTCATTCTTCTATCAAATTTAATAATCACATGTCCATTAAAGTTACTATTAGGTATGATTTATAAAAAATTATGATATTTAAAATTCCTTTCAGGGGTGTCTTATTCTTTATCCTTCAAGATGAAATCGATAACAAGCATGTTTTTGTGATTCTTGACAATTAAAGGGAGTTTTTTAAATTAATGAATTAAATATTGATATAATATATCTATAATAAAAAATAATTATTTACATTTTTTATATTATATTATACTATTAATTATGTTTCCATTGTCATTCATGATATAAATCCATACAATTGTGCATGTATGTGGTTAAACCGACACAAACATGAACATATCCAAATGTAATGAATGATTATGAGGTGTTTTTTTGTCATATCATTATAAAAAATCATAGATATATTATTTGATTTTTATTATTGTGATATATAAAAATTATAAATTATTTATAAGATCATTCAATGGATGTGAAAATATTATGTAATTTTAATAAATGATTTTCCTCTTTGTATGATTATTTTAAACAGGTGAATTAACAATGATGGTTTATTAATTATACCATCAATAGGTTATATAATTTTTCATAAAAACCCATAATGATATATTAAAAATCATATTTACTCCTTAAACTATTCTATTAACTGTTCATTATGGGCGGTGAAGAAAACCAGATTTTGTTGCTTGAGGAGGTGGTAGTCTACATGTAGGCACGAACGAAGATTTTTTTCTTAATAAATTTGATAGATGAATAAAAAATGATAATTACATTAATATAGTAAAATTTAATTATATAAATGATAATAATATAATTATATTATTATGGTTATAATAAATTTTAATGAATATTATTAAGAAGAAAAGTTATGTAGTTGATAATGATCAGGTCAGGGACATAAATTTTATTTATAAATCTACTTAGAGATGAATGTATCACATTAACAAATGGCCAAAAGAATCTTTTAATTTGGAAGAGGATTTTAGGATGAGAAACTTTTCAGAGTTTCAATATATAATTATAATTCTAGGTGAGTTGTGAAATGGTGGAGATGTTACCCTTTAATAAGTGAGGAGAATGGAAGTTATAGGAGTAACCCATACATTTTAAACAATGTATGGTAACTTTTCATGGTTAAATGGAAAAAATGTAAAGAGAGGTTTAAATAGTGATTTTGGGTCTAAAATCAACTCAACCACTCCTTTTAGAGACAACTTTTAGTATCTTGGGGATTTCTGTTTAACTTTTAACAGTTATCCTAATTTACTTTTACCATGGTAATTAATTTCTAACCTTAGTAATTAATTTTAATAATGATGATTAGTATTTCAAATTTTACCAAATTTGAACATTTTAATTTAAAATTTTAAAATAATTTTTTCGAATTAAATTTCTGAAGGTGTGAAAAAATAATTTTAAAATCAATACAAATAATCCCATAAATACAATTTTTAGAGAAATAGTATTTTTAAGCATTAAATTTATATATAAGGTAAAATTGTCTTAGATAATGATTTTAATTATATAAATTTATTTATTATTAAAAAAAATAAGGGGTATGAGGATTTAAATGAAATAAAAACTGAATCTCCTTTTAAAATATTCTATTCAAAGAAAATAAAAATATATATATCATTTTATTAATGTAGCATTTTAATTAGTTCTAAAAATGTTTGATATATTTTTTCTAAGTTCAAACAATATTTTAAAAATATTAATATTTTTCATTAAATTCTTATTTGATTACATAAAATGATTTTAATCATCTAGTAAATTATAATATAATTATAATTACATGTTTTTTGAAAATCGATTTTTTTTACTAAAAACTGACCTTTTCAGAAAAATCTCAAAAAATCATACTAAGAAAATTATAATATTATGAATTAAAAAATGAAGTTATTTTGGTAAATTTAAAATTATAAAATTAAAATTTTAAATAAATTCACGAATAAATTCTCTAAAAAGGGAACATTGCATGATATTTCAGGATATAGTGTTTACCTACTATAGTAGTGTCTCTAGTGTTACATTTTTCCCTATTTTATGTGGAATATTTACTACAGGTAGAAGTTCACATTCCTTAACTTTTTTCCTCCTCCCATTTTCATTAATTCGGTATGTTTTGGATTAGGTTTTTTAGTCAATTATATTGATACATGGTGGAATTGAGTTAGAGTAATGGGACATTATTATGGCAGTGATAAAGGAGGACCTATAGGGATGATCTCACACGTTGACATGTGGTTTTTCTTGAGGTAATATATTGTTTTAATTTTACTTGGTATTTAAGGATTTTGGATGAAATTTATTTATGAAATTATATATAATTTTGAATATTTTATATGGGATAGTTCTGGGTCGATGCTAGGATTGGATCATAGACCTTTGGTCAAGGTTTCAATAAGGATACATTTTACAGTGGATATTACCCCAAATATTCCTAAATTAAAATAATTAATTTATTAAGTAAATTAATTATAAATTTCTTATAATTAATTATGGAACTTCTTATATGAGTTTTGGGCTCATGGATAATTGTTGTGTTTGATGATCACTTAGCTGAGGATATGGAAATAACACTTAGGTGGATAATAATATGATTGGGGTATGTGGTTCCCAATATTATTGAAATATATTTTTTCTCATATTTTATAGATTTTAAGCATTGGTAAGAAGGTTTGAGTGGCCCAAATAGGAATTTTGAGTGGTTTGCCTAATTTTGAGATGAGTAAAAGGAGTCTATTTAAACTCATATGAATCCCTCTATTGTTTTTTATTAAGGATTTATCTATGAATTTATATGTATTCTATATGAGAGGATTTATTATAGTGGAATGGGATGATAAATAGGGTATTAATTATTGGGTAATTGCTTTCATGAACTAGGAAGGTCATCCTAGATTTTTTACGCTCACCTAGAGTGATAGAAAGGGGTGATCCTATGGATCATTTTGATATTCTCCACATTGGTATGATAATGGAATGTTATGTGAGAATGAACAATAATGGGAAAAATGTTATTTCATTTATTCTTGATAACTTTATTTGTGATATCTTGATTGTGATAGGTCCCTCAGAACTTATTATTTAAGAATATGGATATCGATGGCCATTTCATCCTAGGAAATTAGTGTGGTTGTTATGGAATATTACTGATTGGGGATCCCTTATCCCAAACATCGAGTTGTGGACCTTATTTAAAATCATTGAGAGTTATTTTAAGAGGAAAAATATTTTTTTGGTTGGTACAATTCATGGACTATATTTTTATTCATGGCCTTAGTGTGATAGTGGACATTGTATTATGTCCCTAGAGAGATGGGTAATTATATAGGTGATTATATATTGTTAAATAATTTTGGGATTTCCAAGTGACTACTATGTGTACTGCACCATGGGTGTGGGTATCATTGTGGGAAAGTTATATATGATTCCCCCTAAGATGTTTTTATGTGGTTTTGATGTGGTTCCACTTGATATGGTTGTGATATGGATTTTATGTGATTCCTCATATGTTTCTGTGAGATGATTCGACATAATGCTCCTACTATATTGTGAACAAGTTGAATTTCATAGACCATAGAGTTTGGATCATGGAATGGATCCATTAGTATAGTATAATCAATCCTCTTGATTATAAAATTTTATTTTTTAGTGGGTGTTGGGAATGATTTTTCTTAGTAATTAGGAATGAGTGAAATCCTATAGAGGGGAACACCCCATAGATGGTCTGATCATGTGATTTTCATTTTGAAATGTTTTTGGTAATCACAAATAGTTTAATGTTGGTATACCCTTCTCAGGAATGGTTGTAGTTTAACAAAAATACTTAGATACCAAATTCTTAATTATGATAGTAAAGGGGAAATACATTGATATAGGCATCAATGTTGATAGGATATAGTTAGTGCATATAATAACTGATGTGTATCAGATTTTGGGTTATAGACTTATATGGTTGTTAGGTATGCAGAATGGTGGTGCATCTAGAATATCTTGTTTCATGTGTAAAATTGAAAGGATTCATGTTATTATAATATTATTATGGGGAGATGGTTGATTTTGATGGGAATAGTTGGGATATTCTTGGGTTTGGAGTCAGGTGAGTGATAGTCTAGTGTGAACTAATGATGTCAACCCTTGGTCTATGATGTAAAAAAATTAAAAATACGTATTTTCTTCTATTAACAGAGAATCATCATGATGATGGTTGATGTAGTCATTTCTACTATTTTTAGGCTATTGGGTTTGTATAAATAGCCTATTCATTTTGGTATTGGATAGTTTATTTCATGTGTGACTGAGTGTGATTGTGTAGACAAGGGTTAAAATGAATCATTTGAGAGATGACTAGTGTGTACAATAATCTCGAGTGAGTGAAATTTGGGTTTTATATTATTATATTGGTTTTCATTCATTTTTTTCATGATCATGATCCATTTGATATTATAAATTAGAGTGTCTATCAGGTTTCAATGACTAGTGTAGATAATGATTGATACATGAGTAGAATTATCAAGGATGAGGATTATTATTGTGGGTATTTTATAACACCACATATGTTGAGGTATGAAATTATTTTAATTTTTCTCCAAACCATGTGGGGTTTGGTGCTTTTAGGATGTTATAGGTGTTGGAAGAGGCCAAAAGTTGGTATTTTCAGAGTTAGACCCATTTTCAGCTAAAGTTTTACATCATGAGAAAGGAAACGCCATAAAAATGGTGTTTCATCATGTAAATGGGTTTAATATGATTATAATTTTTTAATTGGTGGTTGTTCATGCTGTAACATGAGAATTAATCTTATAAATCCTTATTGAGGGGATAGTGATACATCATGAATATCCTGAACATGTCATGGAAACTAGTTGTGATTTGATAGTGTTCCGATAAAAGGGTAATTGCACCATAATGGTGAGTTTCACACCATAGCATTAACCTAGGATAGTTTTTTTTCTAAAATTGAGAACCATTTAATATTTTTGGGTTTTTTCGTCCATTTGGAGAGGGGATATTATCCCTCTTATCCCCCCCACCCCTTAAATCCTTATATATATTAAGGTTTAGGATGGATTTTTTGTGTGATTAAGTTTTTATATCTCACATATATTCATTCCACTTATGCGAAGTCATGGTTTTATTTTTACTTGGAATTTGATGATTTGGGATTATTTTTTATAAAGAATTTATATGTACATTGTGATGTTTTTTGGGATAGGACTAGGTATATTCATGGAGTGGATCATACCACATTACTCAATATTTTGGAGAGGATATAGTCCCTAGTGAGTGTTATCTTGATTATTCCAAAAAATGGATAATGATTAATTAATTGTGTAAATTAATTATTAATTTTTTATAATTAATTATGGATCCACTTGGATGAGTTAGGGGATCATGGATAATGGTGGTGTTCAATACTCACTAGTACAAGGATAGAGAAATGTACTTAAGGGGATGAATCTATGATTGATATAGGTTGTTCATTATATAATTGCATTATATGTGTTTAAATATGTTTTATAGATTGTAAGTGTGAGTAAGTGAGGGTGAGTGACCTGAATGGTAACAATGAGTGGTATCCTGTTTTGTGAATCAAGGTGAAGGAGTCTAGTTAGACTCTTATCATGACTATGGAAGTTCCATCTTTATGGTTTTTCCACTAATGGATGTATAATTTTTTTAGAGGTGTTATTAGTGTTTAAGGGGAAACTAAATAGGGTTTCCATTAGTGTGAAATGAATTTGAAAATCCTTTTATTTATTTTATTGTTTTTAAATATCACTTAGTGATATGAATTTGGGTGATCCAATGGATCAATTTAGTAATGGATTCATGGATCCAGGCATGTGTGAGTACTCTATAATGGCCTATAATGGATCCAACTGTGATTAATTTTCTTCATTAGAGATGTTTTTTGGATATATTAATGTTTATATGTCCCTTTGACCTTATTGGTTGAGAAAATAATGTATAATATCCATGTTTCTCTGGGAATGTATAATGATTATTTCGGAATGGGATCAATTGGAATTCTCTTTCCCCTAACTTCAACTAATGAGCTATATATAGAATCTTTGAGATTTCCTTGACAAGGGAAAATCATGTTTTATAATATATAATTCATGGAATAGCCTTGGATGTGGGTATTCAGTGTGATTGGGGAAACTATAGTATGAACCTAGAATGTTGGGTAATTATATGGGTGGTTATAAGTTATGTCAAATAATGTCAAGTTTTACAAGTGAGTAATGGGTATAGTTCACCATAGGACTAGGTATCCTTATGAGTAGGTAATACATGATGCTTCTCAATATGTTGGGATATGAGTTAGAGGTGATTCCTCCCATTATGTTTATTATGTGGGTTGGATGTGATTCCTCCATTGATTTTTTCAATGGGTTGGACGCAATGCCTCCTGAGATGTTGTGATCAAGTTAGAAGTGATATATCCTGAGATGTTGTGATTTGGTTATAAATGATTGTACCTTATATGGTTATGATGGGAGTTATATGTGATGCCTCCAAAGATGGTTGGGATATAGTTTTTACATGATTCCTCTCATGATTTTGTGAGTGGGTTGGAAATAATGCCTCTTGAGATTTTATTGTATGGGTGGGTAATGATTCCTCCTGATATGGTTTTGATGAAAGTCATATATGTTGTCTCTAGAGATGTTGTGATAATTTTGTACATGATACCTCCTAGGATTTTCTAAATGGGTTAGATATGAAACCCCACAAGAGATTAAGAGTTTTTTGGACATGATTCCTCCTGATATAGTTGTGATGAAGGGTATGATGTAATTCTTTATAAGATGTTATGATCATATTATCTGTGATGCCTATAATTATGGTTGTGATATATGATGGATTTTATGCCTCTAAATATAATTGTTATATAGATTATACTTGATTCATCCTAAGGTTTTTGTGATGTAGTTTGTAAAAGATTCCTCCTAAGATAGTTGTTATATAAGTTTGATAGGATGCCACTAAAGATGTTTTGATGTCATTTAAACATGATTCCTCTACAGGTAATTGTTTGTTGGTTGGGAATATTAACTCATTAGATAGTGGTTTTATAGTTATGATTTGATTCCTTCAAAGATGATTGAGTATTCCAAGTGTTGTATTTGGTGACCTAGAACCAATGTCTTTCATACTTTAGATTACTTTTATATTATAAACTTGAATATTAATAAATGAATTATAAAATATTTATTATTCATCTACATGAATTTAATTTTATAATTTCATAGATTATTTGTTGCATTTAAAAGTACCTATAATTTCCACTCTAGGATTATAAGTTTAATAGGTTATGAAAATGTTATTAAATTTAGTCAATTGGTCATATGATGTCGTATGATGGTACACAGATGATGAAAATTGTTAGGTTTGATTGCTCATAAGTGGATGAGGATTTACCTCATGAATTTTTCACATGGTAATATCTAAGACCAAATAATACGGGGATAGACCTGCCAGTTGGAAATCCACATGTTTTTTTCATTATATATAATCTTTTTTGTGAACGTTTATAATGATACATAGACATTAATATTATTATTAATTCATGTTATGATTCATGAAATTTGATTTTTATTCTTAAACCCTGACATCATATATTTCTTATGATGTTGAGAACATTGGATTCATCATGAATTATATATTATTAATGAATAAGTCGGTGAAGAATGTTTCTCATCCATCTTTATGGAAGTTTATATCTTATCCATTTTATTGAAATAAAACCATAACATAAAATTCAATGGAAATTGTGTATTTAAAAGTTCATTTTAGGAAGTCAAAGAAACACATGTTAATTATATAGGTTGATGAAATTAGTGTACAACCTTCTTGATGGATATTAAGACAAAGAGATTATATTACATAGTGAGTGTTTTTATATATTTATCATCATTGTGACATTATATTCTTCCACTTGTGTTTCTTTACATATTGAAAGATTCTGATATTGGACTTTAAGTGAAATTTCTTAAAATCACTGAGCAAGAATCCAAAAGGATCACACACTTAGTGTTTCTATTGATCTCAATTAAATTCTATTTGAATTTAATTTTTGGAATAAATATTATTATCTAGTCCAAGGAATAATATTTATTCATAATTCATCGATTAAAAATATTAAAATAAATATTTATTCACAAGAGTGTGAATATTATAAATATTTATTTCTCTATTTATTGAATAATTTTTATTTAAAATATTTATTTTATATTTAAAAAAATATTGGGGAGTATGATCAGAATGAGTTTTGAGTTCGGTGGTAAATACTTATTTACTAGACTGTAAAATAATATTTATCATTGTTTGAGTTAGAAAACACCATGAAATAAAAAAAACTATTATTATTATTTTATGTGTAATATGATATGTTATGGGATTAATATATTATTAAGGGCCTTTGTGTAATTAATTAATATTAAACCCTATAATTGACTCTATATGTAGCTTGTTATTTCATTTGTGAAAGTGTTAGAATTTTTTGTGTACAACACCTCTCCTCTACTCCCTATAGATTTATTTCATCTAAAAACATCTCATAGTTTCTCTCAAGAATTAGAGAAGTGGAAATATTCCTCCTTCCTCTCACACTATATAAACCAATATGTTTTCCTTTAAAATCAAAGTTCTCAAGGTAGTGATTAAAGGTATCAATGAAATATGATCAGTACAGTCACGCTAGCACCTAGAGTACCATCAGAAATGCTTTGAGATTAATGGAGCATGTGTTGATCACCGCTAAAGGTATTCTACCTTTGGATTCTCATAGAAATATATATATATATATAATATAATTTATATTATAAACCTCTTCCTTCAAAAAATAATTCCCAAGACTAAGGTAATTATTGTAGTTTAAATTAATTATAAATTTAATATGAAAAAAGATCATATCTTCCTTATTTTAGAATCTATATCATTTAATATTTGAATTAATACATTGTTCATGGTGATTATTTTTCATGTATATATTGGATAATTTTTTAATTATTCCAAAAAATTATGGTGGCTACTACCCAATAGGTGTTGTCACTGCATCCATAAAATCGTTAGTTTTCCATTTTTGAGAAAATACTTATATAAATTTGAATATCAAGATCTCTTATTATTTTATTCATTCTCACTCATATAGTCAATAATATTTTAAAAACTTATGAAAAAAATCCAAAGAACCCATCTGTATGTGATGATAATTCTCTATAGGTATCATAGGACTACACAGCGTGTAGCTTGAAGGTACACATCATTTTCCCATGTTCAATTCACCTGGATGAAACTCAGTTTTAATTCCCATAATCCATTATTTAATCATATTTTATGTAATTAAAACACCATGTTTTTAATAATCAAGGGTTTCACATGGATATCAAAAATACATGCCAACTAACTCACTTGCACGTCATATAGTCCATGCATTTTCAAGGTGGAAAACACATAATCAATGACACATTGTGTACTAATACATGACGTATGTGACTGGTAATTGTGAAACAGAGGGATTACATAATGTGTAAATATAATAAATGATGTGTATTTAATTAATTTCTTTTGATAACCTACACACCAAGTCCCTAATCATGTATCACCGACGGATGATGAAGAAACATACAAGGTGTGTAGCTGACATATACACATCATGTGTTCAACCAGTTTATGTGGAAAAATAAAATTAATAAATTAATCCATTAAACATAGTCAAAAATTATTTTTTTTAATTTATTGATAGTACACACCACATTTTAGGTGTTAGATATATTAAATGTTTAATCAATTTTTGTTAAAATTTTGAAACTATGCACCGATTATGGTCATCGCTCACCATGTACTTCACATGAATTAATGGAATTACACATCGTGTAATATATATATATGTTTGTTCCTGAATTATTGATAGTATATTCTATTTAATTACATAATATCTCATGTATTATAGATTTCACATGAGTTCACAACACGCGATAATAACCATGTCAGGTAGTTCGGATAGGTATACGTCATGTTACCTTTATATATAGTCCATGTACATAATAAATTTCAAATAAAACTAATTATTTATTTATTTTAAATTGTACTAGATGGTAATCCTAAGGACATATTGGATTATTATTATGATAACTTACTTAATTATTTAATTAATTTGGGTATGTTTTATCTTAAATAAGAATGACGAAAATGAATGATTGTTTTGTAAATGTATATTCATTACATTCATGGATGTTCATGAGCTTAACCATCCTTTTTATGGTATGGATTTATTTTAATTTAATTATTTAATGTTTTCTAAATTATTTTTATTAAATTAAAATAATGACCTATGTTTCATCCCTTCCATATATTATGTACGGACCTGTATATCTATTATTACTTTTATTTAAACCTCATAACTATTCCATCAGTTCACCTCACCTAAGGGTTAGAAAATCATATATAAGGATGGAGTTCCTTGGAAATTGGTGGTGTTTAATAAATGAGGAAAAGTAAAATCTACCCAGGTGATACATAGGATAGAGGTGTAATGCTAAAACTTGATCTAAGACCAGATCATAGATTTTTTTCACCTAATGTCAGTGGTTTGTTTATTTAACACTCAAAAAAACTAGTTGATAAATCTCGTGATCATGCCAAATTTTTTATTCTATTTACTACATGGTTGTTTAATTAATTTTATGAATTCCATTTCATGATCTCATAAATAAATGAATCAATTAACTAGCATGCTCATATGGAATAATGTAAAAAAGATTATGCACAAATATTCTATTGATATATGTCTAATAACTTAAGTAAAATCCACTTAATATTAACACGACATGTAAAAGGATAAAATAATAAAAATTTAAACAAAATAAAAAATCTCTCAAGATAATATTAAGTCAATAAGTCTTCCATTATCTAATATATAATGGACCAATAGTTAACCTTTAATTCCAGGCCCTTTTTCCTGGCCACTTTGAATTATCAGAGAGTTTAAATAAAGGTGGTGGGATGACCTAACTAAAATTGTGTTGATTCGATATCCTTTTCTATTCAATAAAACTTTAGAGGCCGGTGTAGAGGAAATCCAACCCTGGATTTCAAGATTATGGATTCCACTCTAGGATCATAGATCTGTAAGCTAAAAATTGGAAAGTTCATCTACCTAAATAAATTCTTATAATTTACAAGGCATTTGTCGGTATTATGAGAGGTGAAATATGGATATTTCTCACTAGAATGTTTGTGTGACCATAAATTCCTAATCCAAAGGTGAGGGACATTTAGACTTGATAAAATTATGGGAGAGTAATAAGAAAACAAATTATTTTGTTTTATATAATTAGTAATCAAGAAAATTACTAATAAACCTATTTTATATTATTGTAGTAAAATAGAAATCTCATCAACCATTTTATCCATATGATCAATTATAGAGAAAGACCATCTCCTTACGGGAAGTAACTTCTAGGAATAGTATAGGTGCTTTTATGTTGTATTATTTCATGAACGGAAGCTCTATGTGCTAGAATCCCCAATATCTGATCTTCCAAGTTATGAGGTGAGTGATGAGGAGTTTTTGTCTATAAAAACAATTAAATGTTGTGATATATTTTCATTGTTTAATTATATCATCCATGTCTATGGTAATCATGAAGTTTCATAAGAACATGGATGTATATAGCATGTTTAAGTATCTACAAGATCTTTATCATGAGATAGCTATATAGTAATTGTTTGAGATCTCCAAGGAACTCTTAAAAATAAAAATTAAAGAAGGTTTTCTAGATGGGCCTAACATAGCCAAGCCTATTGTCTACAATAATAATCTAGAGGTTCTAGAATTTATGTTACCTAAATTATTTTGTATCTAACTCATACTTTATTCACTCCCATAGATATTTTCTACATTTTTTGTAATGTTAAATTTGAACAACATTTATATGTCTCTATAAGATCTCCTTACTCTACATTTCCAAGTTGATATAGACATTAAGAAAAAATATATTTTTCTTTTTATCATGAATAATAGTACGGGTAAAGAGAATGACTCCAAGACAGATGCTAAATCTTAGGAATATTTGAAAATCTGATCTAATTGAAGGAATATCAAGGTGAAATAAAGGGAATATAAAGTTATATATTTTTCATGTGGAAAGAAGGAACACTAGTAGAAGAATTATGAAATAGATAATAAGAAATGGGAAGCTTTAGGTGCATTTTTTATCAATTAAAATATATTTATTTCTATAAACTGGATATTATATAAAGATTATGTTTCTCAAATTTTTATCTAATTATAAGAACCAAGTACATTTAGAAGAATTTTACAAGGTGATGTGGATCAAAGAGTTTCTAATTAATCTCAAATCGTTGTTGTGGCTATTAGAGACTACAGCCTCATATTACTGAAAATAATGATCTTAGTCTTAAATAAAAATTATTATATGTCTTAGATTACCAAAAACATTATTTTTTGTATGTATTTGATTTATATAGATTTATTTTTACATTTGGAAATAAATTGTGTTTTTTATAAAGAAAGAATTTTTTATAGTAAGTCACATTTAAATAATGGTTTTTATGTATTGTGTCACACAAACCATATAGTGTCAATCAATAAGAAATCTAGTTTTCAAGTCTCAGATCACACCCAACAATGGAATCACCACTTAGATCATCTAAATAAAAATAACATGAATAAATTATTCCATGATAGATATTTATATTCTTGTAAACAAAAACAATTTCCATATTTCATGATTGTCTTTAAGGAAAATGGAAGAAGATCAATTTACTGAAAATGGGGAAAGTTCGAGAGAGCTTAATGAGTTTGTTTATATAAAATTGTGTGGATAACTTCCAATTAAAGTAATGGGGGACACTCATACATCAAAACCTTTACTAATTATATTACTAGATATGGATATGTCTACTTAATAAGGTATGAGTAAGATTTATTTTATGAATTCAAGTAATACAAAAACAAATTTAATAATAAACAAGGAAAGAAAATAAATAATATCTACTTAGACTTTGGCATAGAATAACTTTACCAAGAATTAATTGATTATTTATACACACACCACCTTATACACCAAAATGGAATGGTGTTAGTTAAAGGAGGAATCGTACCTTGTTAGACATAGTGAGATCAATAATGATTCATGAAAGTATTTTGTTATATATTTTGTGATATTCACTATATAAAATAGTAAATATAATAAATTAAGTCCCAACTAAAGTGTAAAATAGTATTCAATGAAAAATATGTTTTAAAAAGAAATTTGTAATATAAAACTTACGAGTGTGGGGTTGAAAATAAATTTTTAGGGCCTCCTCATGTAGAAAAAATTCACCCTGAGGAACTAAGTGTATCTACATAGGATATCCTAGGAAACAAGAGGGTATTACCTATATTCTCACTTGGATAAGAAATTTGTGGTGAATAGATGTCTCACAATCCCTAAGAGGGATAATTTAAATAATATAGATAGTTTGAGTGAGATATACTTAAATGAAGTCATAGTTAAATATCCACAAGAGTTAGAATATGAAAAAAAATCCATAAATCCCCATAGAATATGGTGTTAAAGATATAAAAGTATTTTATAGGAGTAAAAGATAGGTTAGAGAACATTAAATATATGGTTTTCTAGTCACTGGATATGGTGACTCATTATTAGTGGAAAATAATGATCTTATAATATGTAAGGAAGTACTAAGTGGCACATAAGTTTCCAAGTGGAAAGAAGCCATGAATTCTGAAATGAATTCCATGTAAAAAAATCCACTTGGATTTTGGTAGATCCTCCAGGGGATGTAAATCCCATCGGTTGAAAATGGGTATTCAAGAAGAAAATATACCGGTATGGATAATTCGGTACCTAAAAGGAATGAATATTAGCTAAATGTTTTAACCAAAATTAATACATGGACTATGATGAAACATTTTCACTCGTTCTTATGTTAATGTCCATAAAAATATACTTTCCATGACATATTTCCATAATAATTATATTTTTCATATGTATGTCAAAATAGATTTCCTTAGTGGGAATCTTATGGAAGATATCTATATGACACAACTAGAAGGGTTTGTGAATAAAAATAGTGAAAAATAGATATACAAGTTTTAAAGAAACATTTATTAGTTTATGAAACCATCTAGGTCATGGAATGTTCACTTTGATAAATCCATAACAGAATTTGGTTTCATAAATAATAAATGTGATACTTGTGTCTATAAAATGTTTATTAGGAGTTATTTTTTTTATATTATATGTTGATGAAATATTAAAAATTAGAAATGAGATACCAGTCTCATACACCATTAATACTTGGTTGAAATCATTATTATCCATGAATTAATTGGGAGAAAAAACATATATTCCTGGGATTAAGATCAAACCTGATATATCTGAGAGGATTTTGGGACTATGTAAATGTATATACATTGAAAATATACTAAAGATATCCAGTATAGAATAATCCAAGATTTGATTACTTCCAATGTCACATGAAATTTATCTTTCTAATAAAATGTATCATGAAACACATGAGGAGATATAGATGATGGAAATGATTCCATATGCATCACCAACTAGGTTAGTCATGTATGTTGTGTTATATACTATGATAGATGTAGGTGATGCCTTAAGAGAATATGAAAGATATCTAGATGACCTAGGTGACCACCATTTAAAAGAATATTTTGTATCTAAGGCATGATAAGGATATATTCTTTGTTTATGGAGGAGGTGAGGAACTAATCATTATGGGATATGAATATAATTATTTTCAAGTAGATCAATACAATCTGATATCATATTCAGGATATATTTTTACTCTAAATAGAGTTAGTGTGATATGGAAGAGCACAAATTGAGTTGTGTTCATCAATTTGATAGTGGGGTAGGAGTATATTTTTACTTCTGAAGTATCTAAAAAAGCAGTTTAGATAATAAAATTCATCTAAGTTGTTTATATAGTGCCTAATAGTTAAGACCATATCACAGTATACTGTGATAATACTGTAGTGGTGTCACTTACAACGGATCCAAGGTCACATCAATATATATAACACCTACTTCAGAAATATCATATCTTGAGGGATTTTTATCAGAGAGGTTACACCACAATAAATATATTTTTTACAAAAAAAACATGGTAGACCTGTTTAATAAATCAAAATATCAACATAAACATGAAAATTATTTGAGATCTAAAGGACTAAAAGTCATTAACATCCATCTCTAGTCTAAATGGGATTATGTTGTAGTTGGAACCCTAGAATAAACTTCTTATATACTTTTTATTAACTATATATTCATAGACATGAATAATAATAAATTTATTATCACGTGTTGATTTTTATTTTGTGTGACATTGATATAATAATGTCCTAAATTATCTATCACATTGATAAGGTTATATTAGTTTCTGTTATGTTGAGAACCCTGGATTCTATAAAGATAGTCTTAAACTTAGTATTATAGTTTTATGACATCATCTGATAGGGAAGAAATGATGCATAATATTAGGTGAGAGTACTCATAATCAAATGAGACTTCATCTCTTTAAGTTCATTCTTGGTAATCTCTAAGATTGAGGATTATAAGGATAGACCTTGTGGTAGGAAATCAATATATTTTCATGTAATTGTATATTCTTGTTTATGAACATGTGTAATGTTCCTTAGGCTTTAATATTACTGTAAATTCATGTCATGACTCAAACACATAGATGTATTTCCATAAATCATGATGTTATATGTTCATGGTGAAGTTGGGTATTTTCGATGCATCGGGAATAATACTTTATTAATGATTAATTTGATGAATGGTTCTTTTTAATTCCATATTAATAGAATATGATTTCTTAGTTCTTTAATTTAAGTAAAAAAAATTCACATTAAACTCTATGGTCATAGTGTTTTGATGACTTAATTTTAGAAATTCAAATAAAAATTATTAAGAAAATAGGTTGATGACATGAGTGTGAAACCATATTGATAAAATATTTAGATAAAGATATTATATTATACACTGGTCATTTATTTTTGGTTTTCTTCATTTCTATGTTAACTATATCTCTTGAGGGCCTTTAAGTGCTTTTAAACAATGATATTATACTTTAGTTTAACCCACCTAATTCCATTGAGGAAGAAGTCTATTTGGTCATAGATGTAATATTTCTATTATTTGAATTTAATTATTGGAATAAATATAATTCTCCAGACTGAGGAATAAAATTGATTCATAATTTCTTGATCTAAAATATTAAAATAAATATTTTCTCAAAATATGTCAATATTATAAATATTTATTTATTTATTTAATGGATGAATAATATTTATTTAAAATATTTAATTGATAATTCAATAAATTTTTATGAGGTTGAGTGGAATGATTTTTGTTTCAAGTGATAAATATTTATTTACCACACTCAAAAATAATATTTATCATTGCATGAGTTAGCACACACCATGTGATAAAATAAAATTATTATTATTTTATATGGAATGGGTTATATTATGTGATTAATATATGATTAAGGGACTTTGTGCATTTAATTAATATCAAACCCCAGAATTGATTCTATATATGCCTTGTTGAATCATTTGTAAAATTATTATAATTGTGTTGTACACAACACCACTTCTTACCTCCCTAGAGATTTCTCTTCACCAATAACTTACCTAGGGTTTCTCTCAAGAATGATACAAGTTACATTATTCCTCCTTCCTATCAATATGGATAGACCAAGAGATGATCCTTATACATCAAAGGGATAATGGTAGTGATCAAAGGTAGAAACATAAGATTATCGGTACCACCACTCTAGCACCCTAAGTACCATTATCTATGACAAACCATATATTTAATACACTTCATTTCATGATTTATTACATTAAATCACACTTAGTAAAAACTTGAAGATTGATAATCCTAGTGTATTTTTTAAATTAGGTACATACCACATCAACTTTATACATGGACTCAACAAAATTATTGAAAACATACTTAACATGATTCTAATATTCCATAACTTTTAAAACTATAGCAGATAACCTAGGGACATACATATGAAAGGGGTGATATATACAGCCTAGTAAGAGAATAAACATACCATAACATAATAAAAGTATTACATTTTAGTCAATAAACATTTTAATGGAATGTAAAATGGTTATAATAATTAATATTAATATTAAATCATGATATATAATGATAACATAAAGGCGATATGGCAATATGCCAGGAATATTAAACATGAAATCGTAAAAATATTCAAGGCTAACCACCAAGTCATTTTAAAATAGTGGAAAATTTCCCATCATGGATTATTTTTACTCCCTAATCCCAAACATGATGTCTCATGTGACTAAAATATTTCCCAATTCATTAGAGAGCTACATAATTCTGGGTTCACCCTTCACTTTCATATCATGTACATGTATAAGTGTGCCACATAGATCATTCTTCATAGGATCATATTTCAACACATTAAATACTATAGTAAAGGAGTATAGAATAAATAAATGTAATTACCCAATAAAATAAGGATATTTTCTTCTATTTTAACACTTGTGAATGGAAATGGCGATGGAATTCACAATACAAAGGTTTAGTATGGAAAAGTTGCAGGATAATTTCTACAGCATAACAGGGTTACATAATGAATCATGGGAGGTATTAATGAGAGTTAAAGGGGTATATCATCACTTGTAAATAATAAGGGTAGTAATATAGATATTTAAGAACATAATAAAACATGAAAAATTGGGAATTAGGGGGTATAAGACAAAAAAGAGTGCCTGGATAAAAGTTTGGCATAGAAAAATCATAGGATAATTTTAGCGACATAACGGGGGTAATTAATGAATAATTGGGGGTTTAATAAGATTTAACGGGATATATAATCACTTTTAAATAATAATGGAATTAATATATATGTGTAAAATAATATCCCATCATTATGAATTGGAAGAAAAAAGGAATTACATAATAAAGATCCTTGAATAAAGAGGAGAGGGAGAGGATCCCTTACCTTGAGAGGGTGATTACAAAAGCTTGGGAGGAGATTATTAAGATATTGGGGGAACCAAGGGAGGATAATAGAGATTTAATGGTATATTAAAGTCATTCAAAAATGGTTTTTATTTAATATCAATGGGATCTTGGGTGGGTTTATATATCAAAAGAGAGGGGAGTTCTTTATTATTTTCCAATATTTGGTTTTGGACTCAATATAATAAAGTAATCCAAAAAACCATCCCATGGTTTTTTGACCAAGGTTTAAGAAAAATAGGATCAGTTTCAATTATTTTATAATTACATTAATTTATCACATTAAAATAATAACCATGATGATGTGGAAGTGAGTCATGTTTACAAATAATTAATTTTAAAACATTAAAATATAATATAGGTTTTAGAGGAAACATAAAGTGTTTATAAAATTAATAAAATAAATTCAAAAACACATCATTTTAAATGGAAATATATATTTGGTCTTTTATACCTTTTATGGTAGATATTACATCAATTTTGGGTATTATGTTGTCATAATACATAATGTATATTTATACTGTATTTATTTTTTACCTGAATATTCAATTGTCTCAGAAAATTGTGAAAAATAATAATTAGATAATTTTTAAGTGATGATTCCAAAAATAATATTTATAATATAAAAATAATTCTATAAATATATTCAATTACACTTCTAAATTGAAATCCTTTTTTATTGAAGAATACAATTTTTTCAATAACAGTTTTATGGCTGTTATAAAAATTACATTTTCATTTTGTGAAATTATATTATCACTTACATTTAATATATACTATTGAGTAATAATATTTTATTAAAAAATAATTTATTTCAAAAATTATTTAATTCAACAAAAGTAATGTATTAATTGTAATTTCATATTACCTAGAAATACAATTTGATTTTTATCGTATTAAAATCTTTTTTTATCAAACTCATTACTTAATAATTTATAAATTAAAAAACAATAAGGAATAAATATGATAATTATTTTATTGAAAATAAAATATAAATATTCATATGTTTATTTTAAAGATACATAGTAATTTATTACACCAGAAAATTCTCTAAGGGTAAGGTGTGAGATGGTGAGTTTTTCTTGGGGTGGTTTGGAAAACATGGTGTGGGTTGGGATATATATGAGCTTAGACTTCCCCCATAAATGGTTTTTATTGTTATTTAGTTTTCTAATATCATCTTGATATTATTAAATTGAAAATACTAGAGATTTTATATCCCTCTTAATCTCTAATAAATGGTCTTTATAGGGTATGATCCTACTGGTCAAGTTCATCACTTCTTTCGTCTATATCTACAAGACTTTATCATAACCCTAAATATATACTATTAATATGATCACTATTCAAGGGATATGTTATCAATAGTCATAATTTTTAATGTTATTTTAAATCCTACAAGTTATAACCTAATAAGTGCATGTGCTTTCTATAACAACTTTACATAATAGTGCATTTGATTCAATCACAAATGGAATTTTATTTATAATTTTTTGGTTCATTGCATTATTCACCCCTTAATAAATGTCACACTATAAATTTTCATTTCAAACACCAAAACATATAAGGGTAATTCTATTTCATCACCTCTTCTAGTTCCCATGTAACTTCCTCAAAATTTTGGTTCCACCACAGCACTTTGACCAGGTTAATTTTATTGTTTCATATAACTTTGTCTCTATGGTATAAGATTATCTATGGTTTCTCCTTATATGAAATATCATTACCCAATAGTAATGCATCTAGATTTAGTACATGTGTGGGGTTTGGTATGTACTTTCTCAAGAGGGATAAATGGAACACATCATGTACTTGAGATAGGTTCTGTGGGTGTGCTAGTCGATAGTCCACTACTCTGATGTGATCAATGATCTAAAAGGGTTCGATGGATCTAGGACTAAGATTTACTTTATTCCAAAACCTCATGACTTTCTACCATAGAGATATATGAAGGAAAATTCTATCACCAATCTCAAACTCTATGTATTTTTAATTATTTTATTCATATAATTTTTATCAACTTTGTGCAGATTTCATATGGAATTGAATGGTTTAAACCTTATCTATTATCTCTTTCATAAGATCATGTCCCATCATATTCATCTCTCAACCTAAATCCCAGCATGTTAGAGTCTGACACCACTTCCCATACAAAGACACATAAGGTTCCATTGGCATTCTATAATTTAAAATTTTATTATATGATAACTCCAATAGGGGAAGGTTCTAGTATTATCATCCTTATAAATCTATTAAAAATTATCACATAATATCTTCTAGAGTTGTAATAGTCCTTTAATAATGAACATATGTCTGAGGGTTATAAGTAGTGTTGAATCTCTGTTCTGTATCCAATACTTACTAAAGGCCTCTCCAAAACCTTGAGGTTTAACATGGATCTTGATCAGATACAACAGAAATTGTAACTACATACATTCTTATAGAATCTCTTATATATATCTAGGTTAGTTTGTCAAGATAGAAATAATACTTGTAGAAATTAAATGTGTTGACTTGGTAAGGTGATATGCTACCACTCAGATGGGGTTATTTCCTTTTGGGGTCCCAGAGAGTCTTACGATGAAACTCATGGATATGTTTCCCCATTTCTATACTGGTATGGGTAATGGTTGAATCACTAGCATACTAATCATAGAGATACAAACTTTGTACTCTTTCTATATATTTTATCCCATAAAAAAATTTTCTTAAAATCTATATAAATCTTAGTCATTCTTAGATAATGAGAGAATTATGAGAAATGTGCATCATCCAAAAGTTCCCACTTTAGTTTAGGTTTTTAGGGGAGACATATCTTTTTTCCAAACCTTATAACTCTATATTTAGTAATTTTGAACTCCAAAATATTCACTACCTTCTTCTGTATAAACTCATCACCTTTATAAGCCTCATTTATTCTCTTATGAATAGATGGTTTAGTAGTTATTTGATTAATGTAGGGTTATGATCCTATTATTATTCTCATATTCATCCTTTTCATGTCTGAGAAGATTAGATCCCTTGAAATCCTCATCATGGATAGAGTTTTTAGATCCTCTATACTAAGATAATCTTCCACTTTGTTTACTTTCCCAATATGGTAATGGATTGAAAAATTGTAACCATTTATTAGCTTTAAACACCTCTATTGGTGCATATTAAGCTCATTTTACGTGAATATATAATTGTGGATTTTATAGTCTATATATATGTCAAACTTTTAACCATAGAGAAAATTTCACCAAATCATTAACAAAAAGATCATTTCAGACATTTATAGATCATGAGTTGGGTAGTTCGGCTCATGGATATTTAGTTAGTGGGAGGTATACACTATCACTTTTTTATCTTGTATGATTACAAAACCCAAACACTTTTTAGGAGAATCACTGTAGATCAAAAATCCTTACCCGTTGAGGGATAATTTGAGAATAAATTTAGAAATTAGACTCTTCTTCATCTCTTTAAAACAATACTCACATGTATAATTATATAAAAACTTTACTCCTTTCTGTGTTATCTTGTTTAGGGGTCTTGAAAATCATGAGAATTTTCTAAAAAATTAAGATAATATGCATATAATCTAAGGAAACTATAGATTTTCATCACAGATGTTAGTCTAGGCCACCCTTCAATCATATCCATTTTTTAAGGATCCATATATATCCCTTAATCAGTGATGAAATTCCCCAGGAATGTTACTTTCTCCAAATATATGTTTGATTGAGAACTTAACCTCTTTTTTAAGAGGAAAAATATTCAATTATTTAGTAAACACATCAAAGAATTCCCATACAGTGGGAATGTCATCAAGGTTGATCTTTTTTTAATCCCAATAATTTTATCTAGATATATTTTCTAATAAGGAAATAATATCCATGCTTTAGATGATGATACCAAAGGAGATTCATCCTCCCCATTTCACTTCTATATAATTGAACGGTGATTCGTGATACAGAGTGTAATTTATTTTTATCAAAAATTTATGCTGGCTCTATATAAATGGAAAACCATTCAATAAATAGGACAACATCAAATTCCCCTAAAGGTGGATTGATAATATTTTCAAGAGGAATGTTCCCCCAAAATTCAAATTTGGATACAATAATTATAGAATTTTTCCCATTGATATCAAATAATTTTGATTCATGACTCGATGATCTTAGAAAACTTAAAAGATATGATAATATGGTATGAATATAAATACAATATTAAATACACAACTCTAGAGTATAGGTCACATGTACTTTAGTCATCATGATCCTTATCACCATAGTACATTCACTATTCCCTTGGTCTTGGAGATTTTTTGTTCTCATAATGCTTGTTATCCCTTTGAATAGAGCACTGAATTGGATAATTCCCAACTTACCCACATTTATAAAATAGAACTAGTAATGGTACCTTAGATTGAACCTTATTTCCCTCCATAAAATTATTCAATTTTTCATAAAAATCGGATACTTTATGCCCTATTTTTCACACATAAAACATCTCCCAAATCCTTTTTGAAATTTCTCAAGGTGCCTCTTTCCACATTTTTTTGAACAAAGGAAATTGGGTCATATTTCCTTTATAGCATTTATCATATAAACATCCATGAGATATTGTCCTCCTGTTCTTTAACCTGTTTGGATATTCAACTATATGTCAGTTGTTAATCATGATTTTTAATTTATAGTTTGAAATATTCATAAGATGACTTACTTGAGCTCAAATCATGTTAGGCATCTCATTTGGGAAGTCATCACATTGCCCCTCACAATGGTTGTTGAATCGGTTTCTCCAATTTTGAGACACTGACTAGAATAAATGGGAAATTAGGGATGAGTATTTTTAAACTACTAAATTCATAAAAGTTAAACTATGAATATTAAATGGATATCTCATAAATGACATATATTTTTTAGCCTGTTAATTTTTAGGCTTCAATCTAAGTGATCCATGATCTATTTACTAATATGAAATATTATGGGAATTTTTGTTCCCTTAATAATGTTTTATAATTAGATTTTGAATTTAGGAAAGAATATCCATTGGTATTGTCCAATTAGGTGTTTAGTAGGGACCATTTTCATGCACCAATTAATTATTGAGTCCATATCAATATATTGTTTGTGGTATTATTACACCAAGGTAAATTTGATCCAAATCCATATCTACTTGTAGTATTCAGAGAGGGATTTATTTTCTTGGGAACCACTTACTCTATACTTTACCAAAATTTAGGGATGTATTTCTATATTTATTATTATCCCTAATTCTTTCTCTAGTGCGTTTTAATCCTAATCCCAAAAAATAACTAGAATTTTATTTGATTTCAACCATGAAAACCCATTACATTAATATACTTTATATCATGATTTATTACATAAATTAACACTTAGTATGCCCCAAGAGATCCACAAGGCTAGTGTCTTGAAGAATTTAGGTATATATCACATAAACTTGATACATGGATACAACATCATTATTGAAAACTACCTTAACATGATTCTAATATTCCATAACTTTTAAAACTATAGAGGATAACCTAGGAACATAAATTATAAAGGGATGAGCTAAAAATCCTTGTTATGGAATAAAAAAATCAAAACATGATGAAATTATTACATGTTAATAGTAATTTAAACAAAATATAAAAAGGATGAGAATCATAAATATGAACATATAATAATGATATATGATGATAACATAAAGGAAATTTGGGAATGTGGGAATAAAATTAAACATGACAGCATAAACATGGGTCAAGGCTAACTACCAATACATTATAGCATGGTGGAAAAATTTACAATATGGATTAGGTTTAATCCAAAACCCATATGTGACTTCTCATGAGACTAAAAAATTACCCAATTCCTTGTAGATATATATAATTTTAGGTGCATACATCGCTTTCATATCAAGTACATTCATAACTCTTTCATATAGATCATTAAACATGGTATTATATTTCATCACTTTTAATCCCAAAATTAAGGAGTTTAGAATACATATGAGGAATTAAAAAATTAAAGAATTATATATACATATATTTGAATACCCTTCAGTGGATATGGTGAGGTTATTGACAATACAAAGTTTTGGAATTGAAATATCATAGGAAAATTTTAGTGGCATAATGGAGGTACATAATGAATCATGGGAAGGATTAATGAGAGTGAAAGAGGTATCTCATCACTTTTACATAATAAGGTAAGTAATAAATATATATATAAACATAATCCAACATGAAAATGTGTTAATGTTTACCTTCTTGTTTTAATGATTAAAAAATCATGATTATTATGATAATTAATGAGATTTATATTTCTAGTTATCATTTTATAGATTGAAAACATTTTGGTTAATTCTAGAAAATACTCACCATCAAGGAGTCTCACTACCAAGAGGAATCTCCATTAAGGATGAGCCATCACCAAGAAGTCTCACCAACCAAAATTAGTCACTTCTGAGATAGAGATTTGACAAATTATGAGACACCTCCATCCTGATATACCGTCGGAAGTATCACTGTTACAAGGACACGCCACCAATATGTATCACCACCATGACTTGCTATCAAAAGATTCATTGTCATCCTGTCACACCGCCCGCCAAACATACCACCTGAAGAGTCACCATTCCATGGACACACCACCAATATGTCTCACCACCAAATCAAGACAGTACTCCAATGTCACACTACTCTAATTTTTTTTAAGGTTGGGGCCAAAGCCTCATTTATTATTAAAGCAAAGAAAAGACCTCTTTAACTGGGTAGAGGGAGACCCATTACATATCATGAAGGCCCAGTGGGAATTTATCCCATTACATGGACCGTAGGCTCATTCTGTGAATAGTACTACTACAGTACCTGTGCTGTTACAGTACCTGATGCTGCTACAGTACCCTACCGTTGCTATAGTGTTTGTCATTACTATAGTGTCGTCACTGCTACAGTCTACTACAGTAGTACTACAGTACCCTATTCCCAATGGGTTTTGAACCCCCATTTTTCATGTAGAATTAAGGGGTGCTTACCACTAATCCAAACCCCAACTACATGTCACATTGCTCTAATCTCACACCTTCAGTTTCATCGTTCAAAGACTCACAATCATTGTTTCAATTTATCTTTTAGAATTAAATATATGTAATATATATTTTATCAAATTCAATTCTCTAGATTATTTTAAATATTGAGTATTAACTATTGAATATAATGTATTAAACAATGTGTCAGACATTTAGTACAAGGATATAGAGGGTTTGAATGATTCTCTTTACTACTATTTTTTATAAAAGGGGAAGTAGACTCCCTCATGCATACAAAATATTGAGACACATTATAGAGATACACATGTGAAGTGAGATGGATTTTATTGAAAGAACCATAAGATCTTACCTAATACATCTTTCTTACACTCAACTGAAGAAGCCTAAGAACATCATGAATCTAGTGACTTCCTATAGCCAGAACAAATAGTCTATGATACCCTATTCTACAATATATTTCAAAACCACGACTCAAGATACATTTCAAATCACCATCAAGGAGTCATGAGTTGTATGTATAATAGACGAAGAAACACTGTCTATTTACATATTTTATTTTCTTAGTCATCTTATTTTTATTCACATTATAAGTAGTGTGTGATTTTCTATTTATTACACACACACTACCTCCTACTTTAAACTAGAATATAAATTTGTATATTCTCAACACTTTATTTTTGCTTCCCATATGTTGTGTTAGAGGTTAGATTGTGGAATGTTATTTATTTTTATTCCCATGAATATTGTGTAAGAGTTTTTATGTGTCCTGGATAGCTTGTATGTGGTTAAACCTAATCCAGGTTGTGGATCAAAAGATTATTTTTATATAAACTGCTTGGCAGCAGGTGATTTCCAAGTGGAGATGACTAAGTCTCAACTTGAGATTGAACCTATTGTATTCAAATTCAACTAAGTTTTTTTTACTTTATTTATTTTATTTATAACTGAATCTATTTTAAACTATAAAAACCCACTACTTTGATTGTTAGTTTTAATTAGAATTTATATAAAGTATTTATTTATAAAATTTAATTCAAAGGATAAAATAATATTGTATATTGTTTTACCTAAGACCTAATAAATCTTTGAGAAGTCTTTTAAAAGTTCAATACCTATATCAAATATTTATTTTAACTGAATTTTTTGTTTTATTTAAATTGGGGGATTTTATTTTAATACATTTTTAATAAAATTTTAATTGGGTACTCAACTCGCCCCTCCTTAAGATATGAACTCTGACCAATATTGGGTATCAAAGGATTAATATTTGGTATCAATGTTTTTTAAAACATTTTAGCTGTTATTTTAGTTGTGATTTATAGATATTAAATTTCTATTAGTTCTAAATTTATTTCTTTAAATGGATAATAGACAAGAAGGTTATACTACCAATAATACTCCTTTTTTCAATGGTAACAATTCTACTCAGTGGAAGATAAAGATTATCCATATAGAGAATATGGTTTTTGAGAATTGGAATACTATAAAATATAGATATGAAATCCCTACAAATGTTAGAGTTACTTGTGCTGCATCTAATAAGAATGCTTCTAATAATAATTGAAAAGCCATGAAATCCATGTATTGTGCTTTAGGAGACGTTTAATTAAATATAGTTTCCTCTTGTAAGACCAATTTTTGAATTTGGTACACATTAGCTATTTATCATGAAGTAACAACTAATGTTTAGTAAATAATAATAAATACATATACTATTAATTATGATACTTTTAAGATGAATCCTGATGAATTAATTTATAATATGTATCTTGGGTTTAATGAAATTGTGACCACTATGAGATCATTGGTAAATTCAGTGTCTGGAAAAGACCAAATTTTGAGATTACTAAGATTCTTTCTAGAAATATGTAGATACACATCTGTTTCAATTAGAGAGTCATGTGACATCAAAAAACTACCAGTCATGAAGCCAATTGGTAAGATGATGATGTATGAAGATGAAATGAAAGTTAACTGAGAGGAAGATAATGACCCAAAAATAAATTAAGTATCTCTCAAGTCTATTGTATCCAAATAGAAGGGAAAAAAAGAAAAGATACAAGCTAAAAGTTCAAGTGAGAGTAAGTCACCTATAGATAGTGATGATGTGATAGCCCATCTATCTAGGATATTTAAGAATTTTTATAGAAAGAAGAATTTTTTTATAAATCCTATTTATAAAGGAAATTATGAGACTAAAGGTTATTGGAAAAGGGATTGGAAGAAAGATGATAATGAGATTAATTATTATGAATGAAAAAGAAAAAAAAAATTAAAGGAAGAATATTCAAAACTAAAATATAAAAAATAAATATGATGACAAGGACTAAAGGTTAAATAAAGATATGAAAGAAATGTGGAGTTCCTCTAAGGACATATCTAGTGATTCATACTCTAATCCTAAACAAAATTCTAACATAATGATCATGTTCTTCATAACTAATGTCTCTGAGGTACCTTTTATTTCTGATGTTTTTCATGTTCTTAATTATGAAAATTTTGAAAATGAAATTAATAATGAAGACATGTCTCAAGTGGAGATGTTTTAATATTTAATAATTCTATAAGACATGTTTAATTAAATTAAGGATAAGTATAAAGTTATTAATATACAATATGCTTTATCTACCGACATTATATCTGATTTAAATGTTGAAAAAGAGAAAAATGATTGGTTTTAAAAGAAAAATATTGAACTTAAACTGTCAAATGAATGACTTAAAAAGTATTTAGAATGGTTTACCAATTCTAGAGAAACCCTTACACATAATTTAGGTAAAAAAGTTTCACTAAATTATGTTTGAGGTCTAGGATACCAACCTGGAAATAGAAGAATAGTTCAGATCACTTTTGTTTCTATATTGAGTTCTGATATATCTAATTATAGTTTCTATTATAGAGGACAGAACAAAAATTTTATATAAAAATAATAATAAAATCTATTTATAAGAGGCCTATTAAAAACATATGGGTTTCTAAATCCCTGATTAGTAACACTTTTTTACCCAAGTGAATCAAGGTACATAAATCATTTCTTGTATAAATTTTGGTTTATAGGAAAACTTATTAAATACCTCCTATAAAAATATATTATACCTGGATAGCGGATGTTCAAGGAATTTGAAAGTATACTATTATAGCTTCAAGAATCTTATAAATTTTGATGGTGGTCATGTCACCTTTGGTGATATTGTTAAATGGAAAATCATTGGCCTTTTCCAAATTGATAAAATCAATTCTGTTTTAATTTATAGATTACTATTTTTTATGGATTGAAGTATAATTTTCGTATAATATCACAATTATGTGATGATGGTTTTCATGTTAAATTTTTGAATAATGTGTGTAATGTTTTTAATTCTAAATAGGATTTAGTTCTTACTGATTAAAAGAATGAAAATGTTTATGCAGTTGATAGTAATTATTTAATTTATCAAAAAATTTCCTAATTGAGTGTCTTTCATAAGGAATATTTTCTTTTGAATAGGACAATAGTCCATTGAAATACTCACTAACTTAGGAATCTTACAAGGAAAAGGTCAGTCAAGGATCTACCCAAACTAGAGCTCCTAAATGAAATAGTCAGTAACCCCTATCAAAAAGGAAAACAACACAAGATTTATTTTAAATCAAAGAAAGAATTTTCAACTTATAAAACTCTTGAGTTGATTCACATGGATTTATTTGGAACATATAGAGTTTATAGTCTTAATGGGAGTCACTATTTCTATGTATTAGTAGATGGATTTTCTAAGTATACTTGGGTGTTCTTTTTATCTCACAAAATTGAAGCATATTTGTATTTCACAAAGTATGCTAGGTCTATTGAAAACTTAAGTAGACTTGGGATTAAGACCCTAACAAGTGACCATGTTCATGAGTTTGAAAATCAAAATTTTCAATACTTTTTCTCAAAAAATGGATATAGTCAAAACTTATCTACTCCTAGGATACCTCAAAAGAATGCACATGTTGAGAGAAGAAATAGAACACTTTAAGAGATTTCCAAGACTATGCTAAAATAATATGTGTTACATATCTATTTTTTGTCAGAGGTTGTGAATAAATCATGTTATGTAATCAATAGAGTTTTAATTAGACCTATCTTGAATAATTCCCCTAATGATATTTAGAAAAATAGGAAACCTAAGATTAACTACTTTATAGTTTTTTATTTCAAAGTATTTATTCTTAACACTAAGAATAATCAGGAAAACTTTTCCTCCAAAAATGATGAAGGGGTTTTCCTGGGTTATTCAATTTCTAGTAAATCCTATAGAGTTTTTAATAAAAGGACCAAGAATTTGGAAGAGTTTTCGCACATAAAATTTGATGAGACAAATCCACATGAGCTCAAAACCTCTTTATAAAACCTTGAGGATGATTTTTATTTTTTTCAATTTAAATTCCAAACCTACTAATTCTACATTGAAACTGTCATAAAAATCATACATATCTAAAGAATTTCAAAAACCTCCAAAACCTAAACCTATAGAATAACCTGAAGTAACCCACACAAATTTTTCTAGAGTTTTTAGTACCCTTAAGTACCATCATTTATATGTGGTAGTTGGAAACCTAAATAGAGGTACATAGACTGTAGCTTCTCTTAGAAATCATGTTGAACATTAAGCATTTTTATCATAGCTAGAACCAGAGAACATCAATCATGCCATCAATGATGAATTATGGGTATTCTACATAGAAGAATAGTTAAATAAATTTGAAAGAAACAAAGTATAGGAACTAGTAGATAGTCCCAAGGAAACCTTTTATATAGTTATTAAATGGGTGTCTAGAAAAAAGGTAGATATATGAATAAATATAGTATAAAAAAATCCTAGACTTGTTGCACAATGTTATAGTAAGGAAGATCGAATCAACTATGAGGAGACCTTTTCACCAGAAGCCATAATTGAATCCATTATAATACTAATTTCATATACAGATCATCTATATTTTAAAATTTATCAAATTGATTTCAAGAGTGAATTTATGAATGGGTATATTGTTGAGGATTTTTTTTTATAAAAATTCCCTAGTTTTCAAAATCCCTATTTTCCAAATCAAGTTTTCAAATTAAAAAACATTATATGGTTTAAAACAAGCCTCTATAACTTGGTATGATAGGCTCAACACTTTTCTTATTTCAAAAAGTTTTTCAAAAAGGTATAGTTGATCCTACCCTTTTTATAAAATTAATTTCAAAAGGTTTTTTAGCTACCCAAATCTATGTTGATGATAACATTTTTGGATCTTCAAAAAATGAATTGAGTACAAACTTTTCAAAAAATATGCAAAATAAATTTGAAATGAGTTTAATGGGTGAACTCAAATTATTTCATGATTTTCATATTTTTCAAAATAAAGAAGGAATTGATTTAAATCAAAGTAAATATAATAAGGATATTTAAAATGTTTTAACTTGGACAGAACTAAGAGTAGTGATACTCCTATGAGTACTATCAGTAAGTTGGATCTTGATGAAGCAGGGAAATCAGTGGATCAAACTAGTTATAGAGGTATGATTGAAAGTCTTATCTACCATACTACTAGTCATCCAGATATTATGTTTAGTGTGTGTATGTTTTCTCACTTTCAAGAAAATCCAAAAGAGTCTTATGTGGTTTCTGTAAAAATATTTTTCAAATATCTCAAATGTACTACCCATTTAGGATTGTTTTACCTAAGAGGACAAGATTTTGATTTAGTTAGTTATTTTGATGATGATTTTGGTGGATGTAATTTAGATAAAAAATCACCTCTGAAACATGTCACTTTTTAGGAATGTCTCTAGTTTCTTGGGGTAGTAAGAAGAAAAATTTGGTTGCACTATCTTCTACTGAAGCTGAAAACTTAGCTACAGGTAGTTCCTATGCACAATTTTTTTAGATGAAACACACATTATGATATCAATTTTTGAGATATCATTTTAAAAAATGTGATATCACTCTTGAATATATTGGTATAGAAAATCATATTTCTAATATATTCACTAATCCTTTAAATTCAAAGAGAATGAATTACATCAATCTTGATGTTGGTATGATAAATTTTGGATAAATTTGATTTTATGTGATGTACCATTGGGTATGTATCACTATTTGGTTTGTCTCACTGTTGGGTATGTATCACCATTGATACTCCTCATCATTGAACTTATCACTCTTGAACTTCTAATCATTGGAAAAAAATCTCATGCCTTGGTAAATTTTTCATGTTGTTATTTTTTAAACCATCAATTTTATTTTTTTACTATTTATTTAATTTATATATTTTGGTTCAAAACTTATTTCATGTTTTTATTTTCATGTATTATTTCTATTTTTATTTTATGAGTCCCTAATTCTTAGGTGATATAATTGAGAAACTTTGTCTATTTCCCATAAAACTCTTTCCTCGCGCCTTTTTCTCTTGAGCCTTGTTGTGCCCCCTTTCCCTCCTGACCTTCAATCTTATACCTTCCTTATTCACCAAAACTTGTCAATCTAATATGCATGGTAAAAATGATTCATTCCTCTAAGTATTCTCAAGATGAGTCATGTTCTATAATAAAATAGAAATGAGAGTCCAGTTTTTGAGCTATAGTTGAACCGGTGAATCTCGAGCTAGAAAAATGGGTTGTAGCACTCAAAAAGGAAGTTAAAGAAAAATGGATGCTTTGGAGAGGATATTTAGTGAAGAAGGTGATACAGAACCAAGGATGGATGGATTATTTTTCTTCAAATAAGGGACATTTTTATCCTAGGTAGGTGTATGAGTTCTATTAGTATGTTGATTTTGGTTTTGAAGAAGAATAATAATAATGGGTAAGAATCCAAGTTAAAGGTCACAAAATTTCATTTTCTTAAAAATAGTCAGAATAATGTTTGAAAGTCCCACATGAGGGTGTGTTTAATTATTATCAAGGAACCCTATCAGATTCTGGTGATAATTTTATTTATGAAGATTTCTGGCTGAGTTGAAAGGTGATTGAACTTTGAGAAGTCCAGTTGCCTCATAGTTATATAGATAATTCATATTAATTTTCAAATTCATTCAACACATGTTCTTCCCCAGGAAGGGAGAAATTTCTACTCTAAGGTATTAGGATTTATATTTTCATTATCATATGAAAATTTCATAGAAGTTAAAAAAAATTATATACCTTATGCTTCATATATTGAATATGATCAATACAACTTCAAGATAAAATTATTTGATCTATCCCAAGATTATTTATTCTATGTTAAAATCTAAAGGTATAGTTTCTAAAGATGAAGATTCAGTTGTGGATTGTGTGTATTATGTATCATAAGAATAATTTTTATAAGTATAAATATTGTTTTGAACACTTATAAAAAGAAATGGGTAGCTGAGAGTGAGAAACTATATGATGATTTTAACCCTATGGACCATCTATAAAGACCAAGAGACTTTTTTGAACCTCTTCTAGAACCTAATGATATTGTTGAGTATTTTTATGAGAAGGAAGAAACTACTGTTTGTGGAGAAAAAGAGGAGTAATATCTAGCGGATGAGGGAAGTGACTCTAAGTTGTCTCCAAGTTATCCTCCTATTACTTTTGGAGCTCTTATCCTTCATAGGACTCTCCCTATAAGAGTTAAATTGGTAAAAAGTGATTATGAAGATACCAAAGTCTCTATAGAAGATTATTTCAAAATTAATTCAAAAAATGATGATGAAAATGATAATAGTGCAGGTGAAGAAGATGTAAATTATGATGATGATGATTCAGATCCTAATGGTTCTAGTGGGAAAATTATAATAAAGGATGTTAAGACTCATAAAGATCTACTTTCTTCTCTTAAAGGTTCTATTTAATGAATAGAGAAAAGACAAGTTTCATTGGAGAAGTGAATTTACCTACTATAAAAGAAAGAGATTCATCTATTGAGGGTGAATAATCCCCAATTCATAAAGTTGTTTCTATAAATGATATTGTATCTGTTATTGGTGATAAAATGGTTTCTGATTCAATTATTATTGAGAAGATGTTATTTGTTTCTTATATTGAATAACATGTGGTTGAGAAAATGGATGTAGATCACGTAGAGAAAATATTTGATGATCAGTTGAAATGTGTGGTTGCTTTCAGCAAGCCTTCAGTTAATAAGAACTTGGAGGATACACCTTCAATTAAACAGAGAACAGTTGACTCCTCTATCGATGTACCTACAATAGGGGTATATACAGTTTTTACTTCTTTAGTGGTTCAGATTTTTGGAAAGACTTCTAACATATGTATTGATCCCATGTCATAGAAATGGGATTTTTCTGGTAAGGTTGTCATTTCACCAAAGAATCGTGAACCTATCATTCTAGAAGAAAGAGATATTAAAGGTTTAATGGTAAATCGGATTAATGTTTTGGGTAAGTTATAATTGTTTTCTTATATGATAGAACTATCTCCTGTATTTTCTTTAGTTCCAGTTGATGTGGTCACCAAGGGTGATTTGGAATCTTTTAGTAAAAAGATGTTGCCTAAGTTTGATGTAAATCTTAGTAATGTACCTCATCAAGTCTCTATGATCAATGATAAGGATGAAAGATATATCTTTTTGTTGGTGATTCATCACATTCAAAAAAAAGATGATGCACCATATCCATGTAGTGGAAATTGAGAATAAAATACTTTCTAGTGATCTAGATTCATTGAAATATATTGTGTAAGGAATGCAGTCTACTTTTATAGCAAGTATGGATTCCTTGTTTAATATAATTTAGAATCATGATTATATGGAATATAGTTATATTGTTCCTCATCCACCTATTTTTGATATTGAGTTTCTCATATCAATCAACAGAGAGGAATTTTGTTCTGTTTCTTCTAGTTCTAGTGTTATTTCAAATCAGCCTTAGGAAACCATAAGAATGACAAGGTATAATAGTGATTATCTTCACAAGTTGATTATAGAATATGATAAATACATGAATTTTGATAAGCAGACCATAAAAAACCATAAATTATTATCTATTAAGGATATATACTAATCATGTCATAGATGTCAATTTCAAGTTTTTTTCTCAAAATTTGAGGATGCCTCCTATCACTTGAGCAGTTGAGGAACAAGTCGACCAGTTAAAAGTTCTTACTTCTACAATTTAGAGATTTATGAATGAAAATTTATACTTTTTCAGTGTAATGGAGTGAGGTTTTTAAATGATAATAGACTTCATAAACGTTATGAATCATTTTCTACATGTTCATGGGACTACTGTTGTGGATCATGATTCCATTTTTGATATCCCATTTTTCCTCTCCATCCATTTCTATTGAATACTCTATTCAGCCTGGAGTGACCAAGGATCAAAATGCACCTATTCCAACCTATTTATAGTTGTTTTACTTATCAACCAGTGAATCATTTTGGTACATTTGATCTATATTTATCATAGAGTTGTGTTCTCTAACTGGTGTTCTTATAACCATTCCTCGACCTCCTTCAACTCTAACAGATGTTCTTACAGTTTTTCTTACAGTACCATTTGTCACCATTACTTTTTCCTCATGCAATAATAAGGTAAAATATTATTTTGAACCTTCATATAAGCACAAATACAATTTATGTTTATCCATTGTGTCTTTGTTGGGACTATTTTTTCCATAACCTTTTGTTTAAAACTTGTTGGCATATTTTTTCATTAATTTCATTCATGGGAATTATAATGGTCTTCTGATTATATTTTCTTGAATTACCTATTTTATTCTTATTCCATTACCTTTCCTATTTTATTATGAACTTTTTTATAATCCCAAAAGGGGGATAAGATCTATGGAATTTAGCTTTATAGTGATATTTCTTTTCTTCTCTTTCATTTCCTTTGATATCTTACTGTTATGTGTAAACCTTTTTCTTTGATACTATTTGTTTTAATTTATTTCGTTGATCCTTTATTTATTTTATATAACATCTAATTACTATATTTTATATCATATGTATCTTATTTACTTTTATGCCTTTATATTTCTTTGATACTATCTATATTAAATGTCCTGGTTTTTCTTTGATATCATGTGTTTAAAAGTGCCATGATTTTTTATCATCAAAATGGAAGAGATTGTTGACATACTTGTTTTAATGATCACCAAATCATGATTATTATGATAATTAATGATATTTATGTTTCCTATTATCATTTTACATATTGGAAACATTTTGGTTAAGGAAAAGGCCGATTGCCAATAATTATCATTGCCAAGAGGACCGACCATTAAGGATGAGTCACCACCGAGAAGTCTCACTGTCTGCAATGAGTCATCACTGAGATAGAAATTTGACAAAGTATGAGACACCATCAACCTGACATACCACCAAAAGTGACATTATTCCAAGGAAACACCACCAATATCACTCACCACTATGACTCACCACCAAGAGAGTCACAGCCATCCTAACACACCATCATCCTGACATACCGCCAGATGTGTCACTGTTCTAGGGACACACCTCCAATATGTCTCACAACCAGATCAAGACACCTCTATAATGCCACACCACTCAAATGTCACACCACCAGTATCACCTTTCAAATACTCGACACAACTATTTCAATTTATCTTTTTTAATTAAATGTATCTAATGGATAGTTTATCAACTTAAATTCTCAAGATTGTTTTAATGTTTTTGTATTAACTCTTTCATAGAATGAATTAAACTACGTTTCATACATATAGTACAAGGATTTAGAGGATCTGGTTGATTATATTTGTTGTTATTGTTGATAAAAGAGGATACATACTCCATCATGCATAAAAAAATTCAAATACACACTTATAGAGCTGCACACCTGAAGTGGAATAGATTTTATTACAATAAATAGAACATATTACGTGCTACATATTTATTACACTTGATTGAGGTATCTGGAGAACATCATACATCTAATTACTTCTTATAGCCAAAACAAAGAGTCTACGAAACTCTGTTCTATAGTATATTTCATAACCATAAATCAAGAAACATTTCAAATCACTTCCAAGGATCCATGAGTTGCATAGCCTAACAGACTGAGTAATGCTATCTCTTTAAATCTTTTATTTGCTCAGTCATATTATTTTTATTTACAATATGAGCAGTGTGTGTAACTCTATTTATTATACACACATTATCTCCTACTTTAAACTGGAAGATGCATTGATATATTCTCAACACTTTTAATTTCATTTTCCCGTGTGTTGTGGTATAGATTTGATCGTGACCTTTTGTTTATTTGTATTCCCATGAATGTTGTGGAAGAGGTCTTGTGTGTCCTAGATATCTTGGTTGTTGTTAAAACTAATAAAAGTTGTGGATAAAAAGTTTATTTTTATATAAAATACTTGGAAGTAGATGACTACCAAGTGGAAAGGACTAAGTCTCAACTTGATACTGAACCTCTTGTATTAAAATTCCACTATGTGTTTTGTTTTACATTATTTCTTCACTTTATAACTGAATGTTTTTTAAACAGTAAACAAAAAAACTACTTTGATAGTGAGTTTTAATTAGTTTTTATATAAATTATTTATTTATTAAATTTATTTCAAAGTATAAAATTAAATTTTATATTGTTTTACCCAATACCTAATCAATCTTTGAGAACTCTTTTAAAATTCCAATACCTATATCAAACTATTGTTTTAACTAAATGGGATATTTTATTTAAATTGGTGGATTTTATTTTAATCCATTTTTTAATATAAATTTTATTATGTAATCAATTCACACTCCTATTTAGATACTCACTCTGACCAATATTTAATTAAAAGTAATAAGAAAAAAATGGTTCCTGAATAGTAGTTTGGCATAGAAAATCGCAAGAAAATTTCAACAGCATAACAGAGGTACATATTGAATCCTAGGAGGGTTTAATGAGAGTTAAATGGGTATCTCGTCACTTATAAATAATATATATAGTAATATGGATATGTAAAATCATATCCCATCAATAATAATTGGAGTAAAAAAGGTTTTACATAAATAAGGTTCTTGAATGAATATGAGAGTGAGGGGATCCCTTACCTTGAGTGGGTGTTTTCAAAAGCTTGAGAGTAGCTTCTTGATAGCGTGGGGTCACCTTGGGAGGACTCTAGAGAGGAAAACACAGAATATATTCTTGCTATGATAGTTTTTATTAAAGTGGAATGGGATCTTGAGTGGGTTTATATAGTAAAAGAGAGGGTATTTCTTTATTATTTTCTAAACGTAGGTTTTGGATTATATACAATAATGTAATCAAAACCACAAATCTTTCCATAGTTTTTTATTATGGTCACTACCGAAGAGGATTGGTTTTATTATTTTATAATTCCATGAACTTAGAACATTAAAATAATATCCTTGGTGACGTGTAAGTGAGTCATGTTTATAAATAATTTATTTTAAAACCATAAAATATAATATAGGTTTTGGAGGATTCATAGAGGGATTATAAAATTAATAAAAAATGCATTATTATAAAGTTAAAATTTATATTTGGTCTTATATACCTTTTATGAAACATATTACAACAATTATTGGTCATTATGATGTCATAATACATAAGATATATTTATACCATATTTGATTGTTACTTGAAAATTTGACTATCTCAAAAAATTATAAAAAAAATCACTATTGGATAATTTTTATGTGAATATTAAAAAAATAATATTTATTTTATCAAAATAATTCTTTAATTATTATAAATTAAACTTTCAAATTAAAATCCCCATTTATTGAAAAATATTTTTTTACAATAACAGTTTTCTGACCCTTATAAAAATTACATTTTATCTTCATAAAATTATATTATCATTTATATTAATATAAAATATTTAATAATAATATTTTATTAAAATATCATTTATTTTAAAAATTCATTAATTGACCCAAATTAATTCCTTAATTAAAATTTCATATTACACAAAAAAAATTAATTCGGGTTTTGTTGTATTAAAATCGAATTTTTAACAAACTCATTAATTAATCATTTATAAAGTAAAAAATATAAGGAATAAATATAATTATTATTTTATTGAAAATAAAATATAAATATTCATTATTTTAGGTTTTATATACATGTCCCTTTATTACACCAGCAAACACTATAAGGGTAATGTGTGTGATTGTGAGATTTTCTTAGGGTGGTTCGGCGAACATGGTTTGGGTCATGATCTCAATGATCTTGAACTTTTCCCATAAACAGTTTTTCTCATACATTAGTTTTTGAATTGTAAATTGGTATTTTTTTAATGGGAAAATATCTAATATTCTATATCCCTTGGAATCTTTGATAATTAGGCTTCATAGGGTATGATCCTATTGGTCGAGGTCATTGGTTCTTTCAGAGGTGTTAATATGACTTTATCATAACCCTAAATATATAATAATCCTATTATCACTTTTAAAAAACTATATATTCAATGTTCATTATTCTTAATGGTATTTTAAATCCAATATGATATAACCATAGAATTCCAAGTGTTTTTTATAACCACATTACGTAATAGGGCATTTAATTTAATCACTAAGGAAATTTTATTTATAAATGTTCAGGTCATTACATTGGTGAATCTTCGAGATCAAATTAGCACATGTATATCACTATTAGATGTATTCTAACTTTGGATCCTTATTGCACAATTATTATACAACCAAATAGAATTTTGATGATCAATGTCTTTTACAAATAAATAATCCCCAAGATTGAGTTAATTCTTGTTGTTTAAATTAATTTTAAATTTAATTTGAAAAATTTCCTCTCTTCATGGTTTGAAATATATTTAAATTAATATTATAATTCCTCTCTTCTTGGTTAAAAAAATCTATTTCAATTAATATTAGAATTAATTTAGTGTTCATGATGATTATTTATCATGTACATCTCAGATTATTTATTGACTTTGACAAAAAAAATAGAGTTATATATTACCCAATAGTTATGATGTTGGTTTTACATGATGCCTCCCAGGATGTTATGATGTATATTGTATGTGATTCCTCTCTAGGTGTTTATTTTTAGTGTTAGATGTGATGCCTCATATTTTTATTATTTTATAGGTCTAATGTGATTCCTTCAAAGATGATTAAGTAATCCAGTCGGAATATACTTCCCATTAAGTGTGGATATGATTTCTAGGTTGGATATATTTCCACATAGTTATAGAGTTTTTTTCTCATTACATGGACTATCCCATTTAGGTATCATCATGGAATGAACTTAAATTAACACTATCTGATGTAGGTGTGAGTTGACTATTAAGTTTTCCTCTTGAGTACCCAGTGGTACAACTATTATATGCATGTGACTTATTGTTTAAAAATTCCTTTTTCATTTAGTATGTGTAAAAACATATATATTAGTTTTAATTAAGGACATCATTGGTGGTTTCCTATTAAATTTTATACTAAAACACTTCATAATAAATTTGGTGAATATGAAAACCTTATGGTATCCATGACCATTAAGGCGATGAACCAAGTATAGGTGGATGAGATTTAGAATCTTAGGGGGGTTGTAGAGACCAATATTAGGTGATTTCAAGGATTATGGTCAAGTATCCTTTTATTTTATTTAGTTTTATTTCTCGTACTATATATGATCAATATGTTTAGTGATCAAACATTAATGTGTGACAGTGTGACATGAAAGTGTACATATTTTAACATATTTATAAATTAATATTATTATTGTTTTATTTATAATTTAATCCAATATTCTTTACTCTAATGAGATACCATTATAAATATCTCAATTATTAGTTATTATTGTTTTCAATGATACTAAAGTTAATAGTATCCCCATGTGATTTATGAGGCCCGCGTTACTAGTTAGTATCCTTTGTTATATGAGGAGGTGTTCTTAAGGTCAGGTGGTGCCACTATTATAGTAATGATTCTATTTCCCATGATGGGATTTTATAGTGAAGATACCAATGGATTGTGATGATTTTATATTTTTCATCAATTAAGTTGGTTATAAATATATGTTAGCTGATGGTGAATATCTCAATGAATGAAGAGATTGAAGGTGTGAGATATAGCTTATATTTCATATGTATTATATGAATTATATGAATTTCTATTTTACATTATATATTTTATTACCATTCATGTTGGAAATGAAAATTGATAAAGGGAAAAATCTACGTCTTAGAGTTTTTGAATAAACTGGTTCAAGGAAACAGGTACTTATATCTATGATTATTTTAGAGGACTTATATTATATTAAGGAAAATTAATAATTATTTATGAGGTCACTACCAACTACATGATCTTGAAAAATATGGTGATGATATATCTTAAAAGGATAACTTAAAACACCATGTTACCCACTTTTAGGTATGTCTTCACCCTTTTTTATAAAACTTTGTTTGGATCTTATTCCGGGTATTTTTCAGGGAATTTTAAAAAAATTACAATTTTTTGGTTGTTCATGTTTACCACATGGATAGGGAAAACCATTCCATTTTTCCTTGAAAACAATGTTCCCTAACTAGAGTGTCTAGAGGGTGGAACATGGTTAGTGCATGGTTATTCCAAATCATGCAGCCACCCCTTAAAACCATGTAACATAGTATAATGGGGGTTTATATGGTCATATGAAATATACACCCTTTCTAGAAGCCTATTAAGGGAACATTGTTGGGATCATAATTAGTAAAAATCATGTATCATGACAAGGAAATCGTGAAAATAGTTTTTAAATCCCCTGAAAATTTTAATTAAAATCCTAAAATTCCCATTATTAATATTAAACACCTCCCATTATACCCTAATAAAATTCCTTGTATTTTGAAGGCTCTCAATAGGTGTATTATCTCCTTTTACCTATATTATCCTATGATTTAAGTGTTAGTGGATGTTTTTTATCTCTCTCTGGTATGTGATTTCTCCTTGATTTGGAATTCTTCTTTCCTCAACTCTCTCCTTATTGGAGAGTGAAAAATCCTCATGTTTTTTATGGATTAGAAATTTTATTTTATGTATTTTAATTCATGGAATTCCGTATTGATCTTCCTTTCCATCGGATCTTTATTCGTATTTCCTATTTCAGGTGATTGATTGGTTGGTAATGTGACTGAAAAGGAAGGTGGTTCTATAAGGATTTTCTTATAATTGAAACATTAATTTATTTGTTTATTTGAAATCAATTATCAAATTTAATTCCTTGATTTGGAAATATTTCATGTTTCATTTAAAAAGTAATGTATTTTTAAAATAAAATCCTTTTTCAAAGGCTTTGAGAAATTGATTTGATTTTTTGAAAGAGAGTTTGAATTAAGAAATTTTTTTATGAAATGATTTTTTGATTGATCTTTAAGAGAATGGATTTAAATTGAAGATTATTTATAAAAGTAATGAATTTGATTAAAATGCATTATTTGGTTTTGAAATTGAAATGGCATGTAAAAAAATTAATTTGGGAAGTTTAACTATGAATGATGATTTGAATGGAATTGTACTGATTGGCCCATTATTGATTGATTGAAATCACTTGTGAGCCTAAGTAGTTAATGGGTGATTAGGGAAATCATGCTTGGACTGTGACTCCCCGGTAATGGATTTATCATGATAACTCTAAATAATCCAAATTTGGAATGATTTCCCTTGATGGGGTATTGATTGATTATCCCAGGTTCGGATCCTTGTGGGAGTGTGCACACATATTCATATGTGATGATTGAATGGATAGTGTGATCATCATATTTCTAGATCTAACTCATCTTATGTATTATGAACATGTTTCTTGGTTTTGATTTTATTATTGAATTTTAGTTATTATTGAACTATTTTTATTCATGTCCTATATTTATGAAAATGTTCACTTAATCCTGTTTTGGTATGCCTACCATCTACTTGATTTGAAAGCATGTGTTTGACTAATAAATGAAAAATGATTTTTCATTCCTTGATTTTTATTTAAATTTAAGTATTAAATGGTTTATTTGTATAGAACTTAGTATAAAACACTTGATGAGATCCCTCTGGGTTTTTTAGCTCACACCATACCTTTTCTTTTAGGGGATTATAGAATATGTTACTCCAAGTCCAGGAAAAGGGAAAGTGCCACCTGAAGTTGGTAGATTTGGTTGATTATGGGACTATAGATTGATGGTGGTAATTGGTTGAGATATGACCTGATTTTTTTAAGGGGTTTTTTGATACTTCATATTTTTGGATTTTGTGTCAAAAATTTTGGATGATGTATGGAATTGGGATGTTTATCTATCCACTTGTGGTACCTTTCTCCTTGAGGTGTGTTCGGAATATTGACTATTAATTATTTTATCTTCTACTATTATGTGTCAATGGTTTTTTATTATGTAATAACCATTCAATTTGATGTTTTATTTGATGTCAAGTGGTAGTCACCAACCCATGGGAATCAATAATGCCCTTTATACTATGTCAGGGTTAGCTCAGTTATCAGTTTACCAGGGTATCTGAGTTGGTTCATGAAAAAATTGTTTAGTGAAATAATGAATTTCGTTGTTTTCTAAGGTGAGTTTTTATCCATGTGTTATCATGATTAATGATTCTACATTGTATGGAAACTACCTTAGATGAAGATTGTGTTGAGTAAAGAGTTCAGAAATGCATTTTATTAATTGGTAATTAATTGAATCACTACCATCTGGTGTACATTGGTAAAGTTTGAATATGAATTTTATGAGGCAATTAACACAAATTGAGTTACTAAATAAGATTATTTATAAGCTAAATTTTCTTTGTTATTAGTGATGAAGATATTTATGATTGTTTTATAAATTCATAAAATCATTTTAGTTGTTTTATTATGGGATAGAGTGGCTAGATATTCCTTTAAAATGATTGAATAATTTTATATCTATGTTATAGAATATATGGAATTCTTGGGTTAAGATATAGAATTGAAAAATACATACATATAGTCCCTCAAAATATAATGTTGGTAAATTACTAGAGCTCACTAAAATACGTAACATTATCTAAATGATACATAGGAGACTCTGAGATATATACTTTGATAAATAATATCATTCATATGGTACATAAGTTTTTCATATTGATACATAATGTCTCTTTATCCTTACAAAAGATAAAATTGTGAGTATAAAATAAAATGAAACAAAAAAATCCACCAAGTGATATGAAAGATAAGTTGGATCATAAAAATTATTTAAAATTTAATACATAAAATCTTTCAACTAATACATAAGATTTATCTGAGTATATATATTATCTTCTAAGTGATATTTAAGAAAATTTTATTCTCATTATGGTAATACATAATATTTTATATTCTACATGTAATATTTAATTATTTAATAAATGGGATATTTCTTTAGAAATAATTATGATAGTAATGAGATATTATTAAAGTTTAAATACCATAATTTTTTTTAACACTTGAGCATGACTCAAGATAAGATCATTTGATGAATGAATCTATGTCTTTAGAAGAATCATAGTGTCTCAATGATTTATTGTATGTCGTTATGGAGTTATGTTTTTAAAATAAGTGTATTCTTTAGAGGAAATTTCATGGATATTTTTTCATAACATTAATAAGATTCGTAAGTGATAAATATGAGATATTTATATCTAAATATTTGAATTCAATTAATGTTGATCAAAACATGTGGATTGAGCCTTGAATAATATTTGACTAGTTTATAAGATAAATATAACCTGAGGTTGATAAATAATTGATTAATAAATATTTAGAATATATTTAGGTTATTATTATGGGGTTTCAAATAAAAAAATTTGAAACCATTATTGAAGATCAACACTTGATGAATTCATGGTTATTATTTTATTAGTTATGGATAAAATAATCCATATGGATGAATATCATAGAGGATTTCATATTTAAATTTTTTTTTAAATATCTCATATAATTATTTGGAATTTATAAAAAGAATAATATGAGAATAGATGAAAAAATCTAGATTAATATAACATTTTTATTATTAAAGTACTTTATCTATTGATGAAATAAAAAAATTTATGGATTCATCCTTGAATTTTATTTGACAGATTTTTTAGATAAATATTAGGTGAGTTTTAAGGATTATTAATTGAGGAATATTAAGAAGATAATTAGGTAATTATTATGGAGTTTCAAATACAAATATTTGAAACCATTACTGAATATCATATCTAGAGTGTTTCATGGTTATTATTTGACCAGTGATAAATGAGAGATTCCAAAGGAACCAAGATCGAGGAAATTTTTATTTTTCAATTTGTCAAAGAATATTTCACATGATTTTTTTGAGTTTATAAAAGAAGAAGATAGTAAAATACTTTTTTAAATTGAAAAAAAATGAAATGGAAGAGAGATAATGACCTACTACAATTGAATATATGGAGTGTTGAAGGAGAAGAAGGATATGGATATTGATAGAGGGAGAGAGAGAGAGAAATGTTATTTTACTACTATTTAAAAGTATATACATAGAGGGTCTTAAAGAATAAGGATATAATACTGATAAAACATGTAATTGAAGGCTCAAAGAAGATATTTTATGAAGAAGGAAGTGTGGAGTATCCTTCAACAATCTATACACTAATCATTCTGAACATTGAGAAAAGTCCAACCTGCATGTTGGGTTTTTAAACATTAATTTGATGTTGAGGTCCTAAATTTTAGGAATAATATCCATTAATTTTATTTAACTGAAACCTAGATAAGATATAGAATAATTTTTAATAAGATAAGATCGGACAATAATTGTAAATTGGTGAGAGTTAGTATAAAAACCTGTAGTGGGAAAGTAAAGGATTTTTTGTATATATTCTAAATGTTTAGGATGAAAACTTCCCCAAGTATATTCAGTTTGAATTATTAGTAAATTATCTACATCTCAAATTTTACCCAAATGCATCAATGGGTTGATACCTCCATTTGGATCAAACCTTGTAAAAAAACTATGTGCCATTCACTCTTTAATTTCTATCTTTTATGTGGTGTTAATGAATTTACTAAAATATATAAGATCCATATATCATAACATGTGAATATGATAGAATAAAAAGGGTAAGAAATAATTAATAAAAACACTTTTCACACTAATTTACCACCCCCTCCCCTCTCAGTGTGACTAAAAAATCCTTTTGGTCATGTAGTGTCACTAGTCTGGTATTGTTTGAGTTATCTGATCCAAGACATTAAACGAGTCATGTTTCTTTAATATATGTGTTGTGTATCTCATATAAACATGACATGTATGACTCAAGTAATAGTATATGTGTATACTTATAAAACTTGAGTCTCATCCCATACTATAATACATATCTACTCTACCACACAACATATGGAACCTAAATAATGACTTGGGTGTGTGCTTCCAACTACAAGCCATGTGTACAAAATGATGTGACTAGGTATATGCACAGCCACACTCTGGGTAGTGTAACTCTATGTAAAGACCCGGAAATTTCAAGGAAATTTTTTTCTTAATTTCCTTGTAATTTTAGGAGTACGCAGTTTCTGACGGCACCTGATTCTGAGGCCCGGTGTGCCCAGAATCAATTTCCGAAGTTTAGCTCAGGTACGTTCAGTGAACGAACGAGCGGGTTTTTCTATATTTTGAACCAGTGCTCGGAATTGAAATCTGAGGGCACCGATGAACTCGCAGCACTGGTAATTTCTTAAGGGGATCTTTACTGCAGATTCATTTTAAGCAGGTTGAGTTTTATTAATTTTGGAGTTTAGTTAAAAAAAAGTTAAATAAATTTGTTAAAACAAATTTATATCTAAGGAAGTTAAATCCTCCCATGTGTGGATATATGAGAGGTGGGGCCCATACGAGCCCCAACCTCTCATCTTCCCTTAACTCTCTCCAACCCCCCTTTAACACCCCTTCAATTTAATGTGACAAGCCTCTTAATAAAGAGACCATTGCTCTCTCCCTCTTTAATGGTGCCAACACTTTAATTAATTAAGTTTTTTGAATTTGAAAAGGATTGTCATGTTTATTAATAGGGGAAGCCTCTTTTTAATATGGGTTGGAAAATATTTTGGAGAATATTTTGGTTATCCTCTGGAGAAATTTAGAGAGAACCTTAAACCTCCGATGAAGAACGGTTCTCCAACGACGGCTTTCCAAGATCTTCGACGAAGAACAATCCTTCGACGAAGAACAATCCTTCGACGAAGAACAATCCTTCAACGGAGGTCAGATTCTGATGAGTCTCTGATGCTCAAGCTCTGATATTAAGTGTGAGGCGGATGAAATGATCTACGTCAACTCCATACTCTTTCCGCGACTCGACGACGTGAAACGTCATAATTGAGGTAGGGGAATATTGTATATTTCTCATTTATGTGGTTTATACCCTCGAGCTTGAGCGTTTATTTGTAGGATTTATCTTTGTGAATTCCTTACCCCGGTTTAAATTTATCATGATGAACGCGAATTAAATAAATTAATTCTCAGATCGATAAACAATTGATTGAATTAATTTTCTTCTTGTTTATATTGAATTTGAAATTCTTGAAGCATAATAAATATTTAATTTCCAATTCCCCATGTTCTTGATTCTCAAAAACGATGGCCAAACTAACACGGCTATCGATATGCACTTTCACCGTGATCTTTCCTTATTCATTTTCTACTCATTCTTCGCATGTTCTTCGTCCCCAAATAATTAAGCGCACTGGAAACTCAATGTTTCCCTCAGCGCGACATACAGATGCGAAGATCTCGACCCGAGGATCATGGATATGCGTGTTTGTATTTTTTTCCGAGTTAAATCGAAGTTGGAATGGAGTGTGGAAGGATCTCGTGGTGCGAGTAGGGAAGCTGCGGTGGAAACCCAGAGGGCGGCATCCATGTGGTGAATGGGAAGCACGTTTATTTCTTTTTGTTCGAGATGCGATTCGGATGTGCGGCAGCTCGAATTAGGGTGGAGCGTGAGTTAATTTGTGGGATAGAGAATCTATTGGAGAGAGAACGTGAAATAAGAATAAAAAAATAAAAAGAAATCAATGAAGGGGGAGTGGGGCGTGCAACAGGAGGAAGAGGTTTTTGTGTGTGGAATTTGGATTTTTAATAGAAATTAATGGTTAAATAAAATAATAATAATATAATAATGTTATTATTATTTTTGTTGGGAAAACCGTATTTTGACGGTATCTTCTTCATGCGACCTCAGTTTCATGAACCGTCAATGGCAGTGTGACCCTGACTTCGAGACGGAATTTATGAGTCCAATATTGGATGTCTTTTTCGGGTTTTCATATCGGGTACCCGAAACGCTCGTACATTAATAGATTTAATATTATTATTAAATCTTCGACCTGCTATAACTCATGCGTGCGACATCCGATTGGCTTGTCGTTAGTGGCGATTTAATCCTGTCATTAATATGGTCGATTCAAGTCTAATTTTGGATACTAAATCTTGTTTCGTGGCTTGGGGACATGAAACACCGAATATTATTATTATTATTATTATTACGGGATCTTGTATCAGATATATCACTCTCATACGGTGTCGGAAGGACGAACCGTCTGTGACATTGTGACCCTGGAATTAAGACGGATATTTCAAGACCAATTTTAGATATTTAAGTCGAGGTCGAGGTGCGGGCCCCATGAGGCCCGGTTCGCGTGTGTTGCGGTGAAATGAAACTTTTTCACCGGCTATCCATTTTGGACCAATGGGTAGTCCATCTCATGTGTTTTTCAGTATGGATCACAATGGTGTGACCAGTTTGGTTAATCGGTGTCATTTGAAGTACGACCAGGTTGGATCGAACAAGAATCCAACCAGGCCCTCGGTAATAAAACGCTTATAACTTAAGGACCGGACATCTGATTGACATGCCGTCAATTACGTTGGATTCCTTATGATGAGACGGTTATTTTGGAATACTCCAATTGAGGTTTGGAAGCAGATAGAGTACGGTCGGTTTGGTATAGCTTATAAACCAACCTGGCCCCTAGAACGGAAAAGCCAATAACTCTCATACCGGACGTCCGTTTGAAGAACCGTCAGCGGCGTTGGTAATCTCGTTGAGAAAAGGTTCATTTGAGTATAACCATGAGATTTCGGGGTACTGTTGAGATATGGTCGGGTTGGTTCGTACACGAATCCAACCGGGCCCCTAGAACGGAGATACTAATAACTCACAGACCGGGCATCTGATTGACGCGCCGTCTGTTGAGTTGAGACCCTTGTAAAGAGGTGGTCATTTGTGATACTTCTACATGAGACTTTGGGACACTTGTAAGTAACTACTAGTGGCGCATGGAGCGGACCCTCTTGGGGACGAGCATACGGAGTGCGGAGACCGAGTAGCTGTAGACCTGACGACTGCTTGACCGATTCGACTCATAGTGATTCGGTTAGCCCAGTGGATGGAGTGTCCAGTATTTAGCGGTAGAACCATGGAGGATGGAGCGCCTGGTAGTTGGAAGCAGATCTGCGGTACTCGACGTGAGGAGTACCTATGTAGGCTATTAGGGAGAGCGCCCGGTATTCGGAGGCAGACCCTCAGCGGACGGAGCGCCCGGTAGTTGGCAGCAGACCCACGGTACTCGACAAGAGGAGTACTTCAGCAGTCTAAGGTTAGTGAGTAGCACCTCGGAGTAGTGACAGGGCCACTGTACTCGACAAAGGAAGATTTTCTCCAGTAGTTTTGGTTTCGATAATGAAAATTCTGGTTTGAGCTGAGTTAATGACCTTTGTGTTTTCCTCATGATTGAGATGGGTCACATGATAACTTAGGTATATGTATGGGCATATACCTAAGTAGTGGTTATCCGTTGATTTCATAACCTTTGTGTTTCCTCATGATTGAGATGGGTTACTTGATAAACTTAGGTATAAGTATGGGCTTATACCTAAGTAAGGGTTATCTGTTGAGATCCTTCTTTGTGGTTATCCTTGTTGGATTCAGTGAGACCTTGAGGATATATGGGTCCCTACCGAGTATCTCTATACTCACCCATGCACGGGCTATGCTCGTACCTCGTTATGTTGGATGCAGACAACAGACAGCGCTGACAGAGACCGAGTGTACGAGGACTGGACGGTACCCGGAGGTGGAACTCACGATGAGTCAGTACCCGGAGGTGGACTTCACAACAAGACGGTACTCGGAGGAGGTTGGCGGGCGAGAGCATTGATGAGTCTATCTATACCTACCCTTCAGGTAGGATCCTAGGTGGATGAACCAGGAGCTCCTTCTATCTTCTAGCTGTTTTTCTTTTCTGTTGTACTTCCGTTCAGTTGTAGCTGTACATTTCAGTTGGGTTTGTATTCTGGCCTATTTACTTTTCAGTACTTTCTTTTGTACTTAGTGTATTACTTCCGCTTGTACTCTGGTTAGATGTGTTTATGTTTTATAAAGGCAATGTCTTTCTGGTTATTGGGATTTATGCCTTTGGTGCTAGTCGCTAGCCCCTGGCCTATGGAAGGTGGGCTTGGGGTAGTCACGACACGGGCCCTGAGGATGGGTCGTGGCACTTTATAAAACATGACATGTGTTTTGAAACCACAAATCATGTAGTATTTAATTAATCTTTGAAAATCCTAGTCATATATAATATGATACATGGAATTTTATTTATAGATATATGTCAAGTGGTATTTAACTTTACATGTAAGCCCTATAATCCTAGCCAAAATGGATGGTTTAAAATTGGATAATATGTTTCCTATTGCAATGTAATATTTATTCTTCCCATGTTTTTCTATTTTTTATATATTGATATACGTTTGGATTCAAATTGAACATAAACAAATAATTTTCATATTTTTTAATGTCTTTTTAATGGTAATTAATCATTTTTATTGTTCAAAATAGTTTCCATCTAACGGATTATTTTTATTATATTAAATTACCTAGTTTTATAGCTAAACCTGATATTTGTTTTTGTTTATTTGGAAACATTAGTATAATATTTTTTAATATATTATATTAATTGAAATAAGCCTTTACCAAAGTTTCAAATTAGCACTAATAAATTATATATCTTTATTATTTCTAAAATTGAGCATTGATAAAAAGGGCACATTTATTAGCATTGTAAAATAAAATTATTTTTAATCATTTATAAATGTCATTTTTTAGTAAAGATAATGATATTTGGTAGTGTCAATCATTTTAGTTTCAATTTTTTACAACATAATTTTTAAATTTATGTTTAAATAATATATTATGAGATTGATGACATCCAAGTGGGAGTGTCATAAATAAATAATATTATTAATAGTGGATGTCACAATTCCATGTAATCATTCCCAAGGAATCATTTTCCTATTTTTTGTATCCATATTATTATACACAATCTATAAGAGATTATCTTATCCAATGGTTTAATTTTAAGGATAAGAATAAATCTAGGACCTTGATCTTATATTGAATAATTTTATAAATATAGGAATTATGAAGTCAAACTAATATGCCTCTTTTGAATAAGTAAGGCTCGTGTATCTCATCGAACAATGTTTTCAACCATGGAAGTTGTATGTACAAAAACTTCTTTATGGTTAAAGACAAAGTGTATGTGGGTGTTAGTGGGTTTTATGGGTTTTTTAGTGGTGGTGTATTAAATATTTCATAGTATATCTTTCCTCTATAAATAGGACTTTAAATCCATCCAGAGACACCATTTTCAAGTCAGAGAGCTCCCCCTTTATTAAATGGATCCTTGTGAGTTTCATGTGTGAGAGAGAGTGGTGTATATAGAATAAGATTTTTATAAGATTTTTCATTGTTAAATAAATACCATATTTATTTTCAATCTCATTTTGAGTGATCTTTGAATCACAACAAGTCATATCAAGTGGTGTTTGAAGGTATGCCTCATATGATAAGGTGGAAGAGTTATGGTAGAAAATTATTTGGGATGGGAATGAGAAATGAAATGGGAAAGGGTAGGGAAATTATATATATAATCTTATATTCTATAGCTAGAAAATCCAAATGAATCCATTTAGAAAATTAATAATAAAATTATAACCAAAAAAATAGAATAATGAATTTAAAAATACATGGGGAAAAATCCATATACTTGCAATATGATATTCATAGAATGGATTCTTAATCCATAGTGGTGGATGGGGACATATGTAATATGGTCACTAGTTTTGAGTTCATTGACAGGGGTTTCATTATTGGTGGGATGATAATTATCAATAGTCAATTATAGTAGGTCACTAAGTGAGAGCAGGAGAGAGACATTACAAGTATTAGGTTGAAGGGCATAGGGAGCATGGTCACATGGATTCATCAAGGAATTTTTTTGTATATAGGTTTTCTTTATTTTCTAAATTATTTAGGATTATGTTTTTATTATTTTGGTAAATGAGATAGAAAAATGCTAAATTGTGTGGCGCTTTTTGGTGAAAGTGAAGAGACTCAATTCATTTGGCAATTTTCCTTTAACGGGTTTGGGTATGAGTGCCACTTCATTTGGTTCTCACAAAAAAACTTTAAATGGGAAGAGTTTTATTTCATTTGACTCTCTTCCTTTAAGGGGTTTGTGGGCGAGCGCCACTTCATTTGGCGCTCACACCCTAAGCTTTAAAAAAAATTAATTTTCAAATTAATATATCTATATATATAATAGTAAATAGATTTATATAATTTAATATATATATATATATATTTATAATTATAAATATTTATTTATATTATTATATATATATTCATAAATAAATATTTATAAATTTATAAATATATATTTATAACTATAAATATATATTTAAAAAATTATATATATTAAATTTTATATATTTATAATTTTATAATTTTAAAATATATTTATTTATTTATATATTGATATATATAAATTTATTTATATTTATATAATTATAAATATATTTAATTTTTTATATAAATAATTATTTATACATATTTATTTATAATAAGTATGTTTATTTTTTAAAAATAATATTTATATAATGTTATATTTATTTAAAGAATTATAATTTTATAAATATAATTATAAATATATATTATTATATAAATATATTCATAAATATATTTAAAAATATATTTATTATAATAATTATTATAAATATATATTTATAAATATGTATTTACAATTCTTAAAATATATTTATATACATGTATATTAAGTTTTTAGAGGTACAGTTACTTTCAAACATACACACGCCAAACACACAAGCTGGTGAGGTAGACTATAGCCCCCCCTCCCCAAAGGGGATAACCCACTCATCAATCCTTGTTTATTTATTTATTACATGGCATGTATGCCCAATGGACATGAATCTCATAACATGGACCGAAAGCCTAGTGCATCCTGCATCATCATCACAATCACTACCTAGTCTATATAATGGGCCAGCACCCAACATGATTGGACCTATAGTCTTGCCTCGTAGGAACTCCCACCGCCCTAATCAGTCTCCACTGTCAATTGAAGTCGCTCACCCTCACCTGAACCCTTCGACGTAGGTCACCAAGACCTTCCACCCTAATCTAAAATTTCCTCGCCAGTGGGATATGTGCCTACCATGGTCCTATCAATGTCCACTTGGAGAGACCCTGCCTCCTGGATGAACCCTTCGATGCAGGTCACCAGGACTTACCACCCTAATCTGACGATGTCTCATCGATAGGATGCGTGCCCACTGTGGTCTCTATCACCATTCTCCTGGAGATGCCCTGCTGCCCTACATCCAATGACACTCCCACCATGGACCCACATCACCTGAACGTGCGGCGTTTCCTCCCCCACATGTACCTTCATCCATCTTCAGCGATGCATCACTACCACCATGCGCTCCATGTACAACTATTTCCACACCGAATACGAGGAGAAGACACCACCCCATCAATTTTTTGTGGAAAATATTGATGATACCATGATTTGATCCTTGACCGCCTAGTGTGGTGTCACAGACTGAGTACCACCATAGAATGAGTACCAATCAGCTGTAGTGTTTGCCACAATTTTAAATATATTTATAATTATATAAATAATTATTTATACATATTTTTTATAATTATAATTTTTTTAAAAATATAGGGACAACGCCCCATTATTAAAAGACAAAAAAAGCAAAAGTAAGAGATGCGGTCAGCCATGACAAAACTTCCCTCATCAAAGAAAGATAAAGACCTAGATTTTCTCTGATTTTGGCTCCAATCCTTTATTCCTCATCACATATTTCATTCCAATTAATTTTTATATAACCATGACCTTGACCTTTAGGGTTTTGGCCTCTCCTCCAAGTCTTAGCTGGTTACAAGAGACCTTTAATGTCACTATTTTTTGATTCTATTCTCTCAGTATTTGCTTGAAGATCAACCCTCCTAGAAGGGTCATTATCCAAGGTGTATTCATTCACAATGTATATGGGTGTCTACATTTCATCTAATGATTCATGTGTTATTTCCAGTCTTTCCATTCCCTGCACATTCTATAGATTGATTACAATATTACCTAATTCTCCTACTTCTTACGGCTAGACCTGATCTCCCTTAAATTGATCCTTAACTTTATTGAATGAGTTAATTTATCCAAAGGGGTTTGATATAGATACCTTCACCTTTCTTTTACTTACCATTCCTAACAAGAATTTTAATGTAGGTTTACCTACAGCCTATGGAAATTGAGGTACAATCTGAAGGGGTGGAACATTTGCAACCGAGGCCATGTCACATGAAGTTCTAGAGAGAAAAATCAATCCAGGTTTAGAAAAATATGGCCTAGATTTCATAAAAGGAACCATTTAGAATCCATTTTCATCCACAAAAATCTTGGATGAAGACACTTTTTTTCCTTATAAACCACTATTTTTTTGAATCTCTGCACTACTGTTGGAGGAAATGGATAAGTTTCTGCCCTTTAATTCAACCTTCTTAGGATATTGGCTTGCAGGAGAAAGATATGGAGGAATAGGAGCAGGAATATTTCTAGTATCATTTAGCAACACAATTGTTGGCTTTAATATTTTAGTCTTCGTAAGAGTTTCTCATGTAATAACTGCAAGTTAGCTAACTCTTGAGAAGCTACTTCATCAATGGAATGGTTAACTAAATGTTCTGTATTGGGTTCACCACTCATTTGAAAACCATCATCCCCATTGAGAACAATATTTTCAAATAACAAAGGAGATGATATAACCTCAATAACAACCTCCCTACAACTATCAGTAGATGCATCATCATCCATCATTATCATGGTTCCATTCTACTTAACCAGGGGGGAATTAACCCCCCCCCCCCCCCCCATTGAGAGCAGCTGACCAGAGATCTTTACCTTCCTTAACCATGGTTTGAACCCCACTAGACCATTAAACATTTTACCTAGATTTAAAAGTACCAGAATAATCAATTGTATACCTTAAAAAAGGGTCTTTGTTGATCAATTTTTCAGCACCAAAACAAGCACCAATGTCACCACAAGGCTTGGAGGAAGTTTTTTCCATCTTCTTATTCCTAAAGATAGAGTTTTCATGTTCATTTTATAGTAGAAGGATAAAATAGTGGTCCTTTGACAAGATTTAATGGAGTGATATATGGTTTTTAATTTATAGAAGAATGTCGGTAGCTTCTCATAAACAGTCTTCCAATCGAGCTCATTAGACTCGATTAATAGAATTACCTTGTTAGTAAGCACCATGTTAAGGTCCACCTTGGTAAAAACTTCAGAAAATATCCATAAAGAGTTCTCTCAGTTTCTTTTTCAATTTTAATAGTAACCCTAATAAAATATTCAACATCAAACAGAATGTTTGGATGCCAAAGAATCTAGTTGAGCCCAAAAATCTTAACACATGCCTCTGTAAAAGATTTTTTAACTTCAAATGAATTAAAGTTGAAACTCCATTCATATATGCTAAGAGATCTAGGTTTCAGCGAGACTATTCCAAATCCCCATGCCTGTTGCTTATGTTCTTCATTCGAGAAAAGGATATGAAAGTTTCCCCTCCCCAATGGATTTCACTTCCTATTGAAAAAACACCAGATTGATGAGAGCCTTAGAATCAGATTTGGGGTTTCCTAAACATGATATTTCTTCAATGGTACATGATTCCCCAAAATGGAATGACTATAGGAGTCAATTCAATCCGAAATTTCTTCTTTTATTCCTTGAACACACATGAAATTATCCTTTTGGATGAATATTCTAGATACAGAACTCTGGATCGAAGAAAAAAATATGTGATTTACGTTTTTACCTTCACTTGCTGCATAAATTAGAGACATATCAACCACTTCTTCCTGATCCGTAGAATTTCTAACAAAATTACAACCACCCACAAGTAGTTTTTCCATCTCAACAGTGTCTTCCTTCTAGAAATTCATGCACAAAAGCAAATCACCACGACTGCCATGGAATCGCCCACAGAAGGAGCTCCTATACAAAAACCCTCATCTGCATTCATTTATTTATAATTATATATATTTATAAATATATATATATATATATATATATATATCTATTTATATAATTTTATATTTATTTAAATAATTAAAATTTTATCAATATAAATAAATAAATAAAAATTATAATAAAAATATTTAAAAAATTATATTTATTATATTTATAAATATATACTTATAAATATATATTTATAATTATGTATATTTACATATTTATAAAAATATTTAATTATGTAAATAATTATTTATATGTAGGCATAATGTTGTATTGGGCCTTTGGACTAGTTTGTGGGTCTTTGGACCATGTAATGGGTTTCATACACACTGGGTCTTCAGACCGTTTTGTGTAGTGTGTGTGTTTAATGTAATTGTACCCCAAACACCTAATATATATATATATATTTATTAATTTATTTATTTATTTATTTATTTATTTATTTATTTATTTATTTATTTATTTATTTTTTAAAAAAATATATTTATATAATTTTATATTTATTTAAAAAATTATATTTTTATAAATATAAATAATTAATTCAATAATTATAATAAATATATTTTAAAATAAACATATTTATTTTATTTATAAATACATTTTATAATTCAAAATATTTATATATTTATAAATGTATATTTTTATATAAATATATATAATTATAAATATGTATTTATAATTAAATAAATATATTCATAAATATATTTAAAAAATTATTTATTTATATTGATAATTATTAATATATATATATATATATAATTATATTTATATATACTTATTTAATATTCTTTAAATATATTTATAATTATATAAATAATTATTTATTCATATGTTTTATAATTATACATATTTTTATTTATTTATAATTATATTTATAAATGCACTTCAACAATTCTTTAAATACATTTATAATTATATAAATAATTATTTATAATTATATAAATAATTATTTATAATTATTTATTTATAATTATATAAATAATTATTTATAATTATTTATTTATATTTATATTTATTTATATTTATTTATAATTATATAAATATATTTATTTCTAACTATATTTATTTATCAATAGATTTATTTATATTTATATATTTATATAATTATATTTATTTATAATTTTTAATATAAATAAATTTTTCCAACAAGCATATACCTGAGTGGTAAAGGCTCCTCCTTGGCATCTAGTAGGTCCTGGATTCAAGCCTTGTTGGGTGTTGGTACTATTATAGTACTATAGAGGCAGGGACAGAAATGATGACACAGGCAGACAGTGACGCAGGCATGATGCGGACCTAGTGATGCAGGTAGGAAGATACAGGAATTACGCTACACTAGGCCTTCGAGCCAAGTTTTAGGCTTCATTCCCATTGGGCCTATGGGCCTTGTACTAAATATATAAATCTTGATAATGGGGCTATTTGTTAGGGTGTTATGGTCTGCCTTTCCAGCCTGTGTGTGTGGTGTGTGTGTGTGTGTGAGTTTGAATGTAATTGTGCCCCCAAGAACCTAATATATATATAAATATATTTATATTTTCAATTCTTTAAAAATATTTTTTAAAATATATTCATAAATACAATTATAAATAAATATTAATATATATCATTATAAATAAATATGACTAAGTAATTATTTATATGATTATCAATATATTTAAATAATTGTAAATATGTATTTATAAACATAATTATAAATAAATATTTATAATTATAACTATAAATAAATATATTTTTAAATATATCTTTGAATATATTTATATAATTATAAATATATATTTATAATTACATATATTTATAAATATATAAATATTTTGAATTAAAAATATATATTTATAAATATAATAAATATATTTACTTATAAATATATTTATTATAATATTATATTTATTTTTAAAATTATATAAATATATTTTTAAAAAAATAAATATATTCATTATAAATAAATATGAATATATAATTATTTATTTAATTGTAAATATATTTAAAGAATTGTAAATATGAATTTATAAATATAATTATAACTATAAAGAAATATATTTTGAAACATATATTTATTATAAATTAAATAAAATAAATATACTTATTTTTATGTATATATATAAATATATATAAATCTATTTAGAAACATATATTTATAATTACAAATATATATATATATTTATATATATTTATATATAAAACAAAATTACTTTTAAAAATAATTTTTTAAAATTTTGGTTGGGAACACCAAATGAAGTGGCATTCACACCCAAAAACCTCCAAGAAAGTGAGTCAAATGAAATGAATCACTTCCCTATTAAAATATGGTTGTGAATGCCAAATGAAGTGGTGCTCACACCCAAACCTCTTAAAGGAAAAGTGTCAAATCGCATCACTTTATTCAACCCCATGTACGAAAATAACAAATCCATAATCATAAATAATTAAAAATAAGTAAATAAAATCCATACCCAATGAATTTATCATTCATCGGTGTCATCAAAGGGTGGGAGGATGAGGATGTGTGGTTGCAAAGGCATCGATATGGCGTGGACACCAAGCTCTAGCTACATCTTCATAGGATGAGAGGGGATGTTGTTACAGGTCATGGGCCACAGGGAATCATTAGTGTAGTTTGAAGGCTTTAATAGTGTCTTAGTTGGGAGAGAATAGGAACACAGTGTGGTTTCAAGGCTTCATTAGTGATTTAAAAAGCATGGTTGGAGGATGACATGATGTAATGACAGCATGGGAGAAGGAATTCCAGTGATATTTTCTTCTATAATTTTGGATTCATTCTCCATGTCATCCATTCCAACCATTTTAAAATTTAATCTCAATTCCATCGTACCCTTAGAAACATAATTCCATATAAAAATAAATAATGTTCTATATTTATTTCCCACCATGTTTCCTTAATACCAAATATAGCCTTGGAGTGGTATAAATCTAAGGATATGAAGCATTCAATCTTGGGTTACCATTATTTTTCAATAGATCAATTTAAATACTAATAAAAATATAAATGTATCAAATTTCTTCATTCAAATAAGGAAACAACTTTTTAATTGGGAGTTGGAAGACCTAAAATAATTTTTTAAAAAAAATTAATTTGATGGACCAAGTCTTTTGTTAGGAGGCTGAAGACAAGGTTACAATAATGTGACACCAACAAGAAATAAGCAACCACACCATCTCACTTCTAGACCACATCACTTGAGACGCCACATCAGTTTCATGTCATCACATATATTTCAAAAATTAAATAAATTCCCCTAATAATCTTAAAAATAAAAATTTCCCTAAACTTTTGGAAATTTTATAACAATCCCTAAACATTGGTTATTTATATTATAATATTTATTTTAAATAATTATTTTTGTGTTCCTTTAACCATATTATTCCCTGAATAACTCTATGTTTGAGAATAAAATAGTTAAATCCACCAATTTCAATAATTCTGGAAGTAATGGTGCTCTCTAATTTCCAAAATTCAGAATTATTTTATTAAATTAAAATTTAGTGAAATTATTTTCCACCAAAGTAATGATCATGTTGAATTTATGAAATTATTCAATTTGGAACCATCTGATAGAAGATCCCCTTATTTATAATTATTTTTTTGAATTCATTGATTTTTAATGAATTAATCAAAATTACACCAAGGATGCATTGTAAAAGAATTCAAACAAGAAAAAGATCATTCAAATTCAATAATGGATCAACCACTACATCTAATACCATGTTTCTTAAAAGACTATTGTATGTGAACTCTGGATGAAGTTAGAGATTATGCAACAGTCAATTATTTCAAAAAACATTATCTTATTATTTATGAAGTTTGGGAGATTTCAATTATTGATGCACTAGATTTGTGTATAGTATTTTTTTTATTTTATTTAGTAACAAGTATGAGGGTACAGAATATATGTTTTTATATGGTTCAAATGATTCATTTCACTGTATATAGATTATTTTTAGGTTTTTTTTGTTGAATAAACACTTTGGAGAAGTTTTTTAGAACAATAGGAAACTACCCAATGTGTAAGCAATACAAAAATGTCAGTTACTTTAGGAAGAGATACAACTCAACTGGATAGAGTACACTCCGATGTTCTTGAATAATTAGTACATTCCATGTGGAGTATTGTATAAATCCGGTATGTCCATTCAAGAATTGGTTGGTGGATTATTTGCTACCGCATGCCATTAATATCGATGATACATGTCATGTAACCCCACTAACCGAAAATTGACACATCAAAACTCAAAGGGTGTTATTACAGCTCACCAACCAATAGATAATACCACAAAAATGATGTTGAACAGAGTAAACAATGTGTAATTTGGTATGTTATTTACCTATAAAATAGAGACCACACCTTTGAATTCTAGGTTGTTGTCATAGAGGGCATTTTTTCACTCTGTCGACTCGACCACCCATGGTCGTTTTCTTCTTATTTTTTCCATTGTTTCCCATTTCCATGTTTTTCTTTATCCCCTTGGAATTCCTCTTCAATCCATGTGTACGGTTTAGTTTTCACTCAATCCTTCAACCATTCACATTGTCGTTAGAGGGTAGAGTTCTTGTCTTGAGTTTGTAATTAGATTATGGTTTTGTATTGATAATGAATTGTGGTGTGTTTCTTTTATTTTGGTATTTTCAATTTATAATTTTTTTGAGGTATTAAAATTCAAAATTTAGAAGTTATGTTGTATATAACCAATAAAGATAAAATTATTTAAAACTAAATGAATTAATGTGAGTGAACCTCGGATATTTGGGTGAGCTTGTTTCCAAAAAATTGGGGTATTTTGTAAAAAAATATATTTTTAAAGAATTTAATCATTAATCAAAGGGATTAATACCTTAACAATAAAAAAATTAGTTATCATACCAATAGATAATTTTAAGATTTAATCCCCACTGTAAATGAATTTCATGAATAATTATAAGCATTAATGAATAAATGTTTTGATAAACCCTAAGTGAAATTGAATTTATAACACATTCATTTTCTATATTTTCTATCTTTTATATTTTATTATATTTATTTATAATTATTATTATTTTATTAATTTTTTTGTTATTTTTTTGTGTTTATTTTCTTTCCCTTTCCACTATTTATTTGAATAATAATCAGACGAATCTCACTGACTAGTGAATGAAACACTTCATCCCTATAGGATAAACCCTGATACTCTAATTGTATAGTAGAGTGAAGGAAATAAATTTGTGTGACATGAGATAGATTTTTTAATTCTTATAACTATTTTTTTAGAAAAAAAATTAGTGTATGTTTTTAAAATAGGCTAGTTAATTCAGGTTTTTTCTTTTTTCTTTCTGTTTCCTACATTTTTTTTGTAGGTACCTTATTCTCACTTCCAAATAAATGAATATTTCACCAAAGTTTGGTGTTCCTTTCCTTGAGAGGATTTTTTTTGTGTGATTTAGTGATTTAGTACTCATATCTAGTGTAATACTACCCATAAATGGATAATTATTTTCACTATGAGGAAAAAATGTGTACATTATATAATTAACCCTTTTCATTAACATATTATCCTCCTTCTTCTAATGTAAATGAAAAAATATTATCAATGATGTAAAACTTCACCGAATGACATTCATACCAATTATAATGGTTTTAAATACATGGAATATTTATTTTAAGGATAACATATATGATAATTCATAGGAAAAAATTTAATGATTGTGAAATTGAATATGTCATTCTAGAACCATTTGAGGAATTTTTTTATGTTGTAAACCCTAAAATTTTAAAAAAAATTACCAAAAATGATTTGTGTGATAAAATTGATATCTGGGACACATCACACTATAATAGTATCATAATTCAATATAAATTCAATTATGATAACTCGTTTGAAACTTTACCTACCCTGGATTATTTTTAGATTATTTTTAGATGTTTTTTATTAAGGAGAATGAACCCTAGGAGGTTGAGGATATAAAGAGAGAAAGTAGTATATGATTTAACCTTCGATGATTTTTATCCTAGATTAGGGATACCTCATGTTTCCCCCTCACTAATTTCAATAGAAATAATATTTCTTATAAGGGTAAGTCATCATACACATGTGTTGGTTCTCCAAGCGGAAGCCACATCCTCCTTTAGTCAATGTGTAGGTTTTTTGGTCACTAGGTTGAGTAAAAAAACTTAATAAAAGGCATTTACTATAAGTAAACCTATATTCTTATTCTTACCTGATTTCATTACAATTTTAAATAATTTTATAGTTTATATACATAACTTTGATGACATTTACCCCTCTATCATCTTCTTTTCACTGTATATATGTATGTTTTTTTTGTAAATACAGGACATGTTCAAATTTACATGGAATTTATTTATATATTTATATGTGTATAATAATTAAACATATAATATAAGTAAATAAATATTATATAAATAAATAATAATAATTCATGCGTTAATGGAAGGTTATTCAGGGGTATTTGAGTTGTCGTTGGTTCGGATCCCCCTATGGCATCCATCAGTGAAGGATTAATTATTTTTCCTCCATATTTTTATAACACTAAATGTGATATATTCATAGATATAAAAAGTTATTTAAAAAATAAATAAAACCCATAGTAGGGTGGTATTGGCTGTAAAGGTCTCTACCTATGTCCAAAAGACATGGGTTTGAGTCCTCTTAGCCAAATAAATTCCACCCTTTTTCTCTAAGACAAAACTATACATAATATATAATATATTCTACCATGTGATTATTTATATAATTAATATAAAACTCAAAATAATAATAAAATTTCTATGTTACAAACTTTTCTCCACTAATTACGGTATATCTGTGAGATTGAAGCGGTCACTGGTTCAAACCACACCTCAAGCACGTAGGAAATGTTTTTTCTCAAATTTTAATTTAAAAAGGTATATTTCAGGTATATCTATGTACAATACATTTATATATAAAAAAATTACATGGCATGTGGCCATGTACATACATGTCAATTATTCTAGGATAAAATAACTACCCCCCACCCCCACCCCTAGTCAAATCTCATGTTCCTCATGACTCCTTCTTTATGTGTCATCTCAAGCAAGCTAGCCTAGACAATACTCTAATCTATTGCTCCCAAGAATTTTTTTCACTTATAATCTATTATATTATCTTCCATGGTCTAAGTAATTTCCCTTGAAACCCTCACTTAATAGTTTCGATTTATTCATAGGGAATTTAGGGATTTTATAGTATTTTCAACTGAAACATAGAAATGCATGGGTATACATGATGAACACACAATGTGTAATTTTATGCATGGGTAAATATTTAATTGCATTTTATTTGAATAACACGTGGTTTGTGAATTTGGTATATGTCGTGTACCTATTCTACCTACCCATATAGACACATGTTTTTTCTAAATATTATATAGATTAGGAAACAATTTGATGGCATAGGGCATGTGTGTTCAACACACACCATTTACCTGAACTTTTCACCTAAGGATTCCACTTATTGTGCACACTCACCACATAGTTTGAGCCCTATTTTCCAATACATAGAATGTATTCACTAAAAAATGTCATATAATATTTCACATCATTTATATGAAGGGATATTTCAATGTATCTAGAGTACATGGGTTGATACCATGTATACCTTACATACTGTGTACTCTGGATTACACTTTTTGGGCTTTGAAAATTTGTACTTTTCTCTATTTTATTTTTCTTTTCTTTTCTATTTGTATTTTATTTTAATTTTCATAAGATCAAAATATATGGGTATTTATCTACATTAGGTAGAAATAAACTAACCAATTCATCAATGTAAGAGTATCCCACACTATGTAGAGTCTATGTGGATTCAAAAAAAGACCATCTAGTGGAAGACTTACTAATAACACATTTTTTAGCACTAGTAGTGCTTCCTCCTATGAAGTATTCAGGATCCATTCCATCTATGTTATCTTTAGGAGAAATAGTTAGTTCCACTATATCACCACTACCTCCTATACAAAATTCCACGAAATACAATACATTTACTTGAGTAGTTGGGGAATATAAAAGACCACCTTTAGTTACACAATCTTATCATCCTTAAACATACCTCATCTTTGATGACCGAAGACCATCTAGTGACCAAAAAAATTCATTTTCATGATTCATTATTTTGATAAGAAATAAATTTCTAAACAAGACTATTTTTAGGTGACTTGGAATATTGGATGATATGGAGGAGATTTTATCCCACCAAAATAAAATTTACATTCTACCAGTCATATCTCCTATTTACCAAAATTTATTTTTAGATTTTTCAGCAAATTTTTAGTTTTAATGACTATCATATAGGGAAAATGAGTGAAACAATTAATCCTATCCATTTCTAGCTTGAAGGCTGATCATTCTCCCTCTCCATTAGCAAGTTCGGCCAAGGGTGTTTTTTTACCCCCACCCCACCACCTGACCACCTATTGTCACCCTATCATACCCTGAAATATAGGACCAGATCATTGTGTGGTGAGATCTTAATGGATGTGATTTTCAGTATTATCTCACTTCACAATAAAGTACCCTAATTTTATCTCTCGCCTTCTTCCTCATTCATCATTTCTTTAGCACCATTCTTTTTCCATGCCATAAATAAAGGAGATCTGTATCTATGAGAGATATGGATCTCCTAGCTTGTATATTTAGACATGACTACCCCAAAATCCCATAAATTATTTAATTAAATTCCACTTCCATGTTCATTTTTCATTAGGGTAACCTGAATGATTGATTCTACACCACCTGGTTTGCACACCACCTTAGGTTTTTTGAGGCCTCTACTCCTAACGATCTCATGGCTTCCCCTTAGTAGATGGATTATCTTATGCTTATTAACATAGGGATAGTCCAAAGGTGGGTTAACACCTACATCCTCATGTAATAGTGCCTCATACCTACTATTGTGGATAAGGAACTTGAGATCCCTTGGGATATTAATGATCAGGTACCCCCACCAACTCCCCATGTGGACCCACCACCACTACCTCCACCCACCCCCTCTTCTTTTGTCCTATCCTCTTCCACCCAGAAATAACCCACCATTGATCCTCCAATATCTAACCCATCCATATCCCCACATTACCCATACCCTCAGTAGAGTTATTGGTTGATTCACGCTCAAATTTACCCAAGAGATGAAGGTAGAACAGTCCTTGTAGTTTAGCTTGGGTTATCGAATCCTCAGAGACCTAAGAAGCAAAACTACAGACACATACATTCTATGGATTGTTTTTGGATATGAAGTGTCCAAATTGGTTTTATTTAATATGGTTTTAAATGAACTCTGATATACTTATGTTAATTCAATTTAAAAGAGTGAGTTGATCCTAGGTTATCACTTGGGGTGGATTGGACGTATTTCATTTCCAATGATTTAAATTTCTTATATTTGAGATGGGTTCATTTAAGAAGATAAAACAACATCATAACTTACAGGTATAATATCTACACCATTAAATACTAATCACATATACACTTGAAGGATCAAATTTTTGAGCACTTCAAGGTAAAGTTTCGTATTAGCACTTGAAGTGTGTGGCCTTAAATTCAACAAGGACGATGGAGTTTAAAAATCATCAAATAAAAATCTCAATTAAAGAAGTTATTAGACATTAATGGGGTGATGAATAACATCCAATCTATCCCCTTTATAATCCCTTGGATCAACACATAAGTGGTTTATCCCTCCATTGATGATATGGTTTCAATGGAAGCGGGAAGTAGACTCGTGAGGGAGGAATTGAAGAAGTAAAGAAAACAATAAAAAGAAAATGATCACTCCACCGTTGTGTGAATAATTTCACAAGGTTTAGTGTGAATAAATTCACACCTTGAACCAACAGTATCAAATTTATATGAAGATAAATAGAATAAGAGGAAAATAAGAACTTTTATTAAGAAACTAAAGTGAATTGAACAACTTGCATGTGAAAGAAAAACTTGAGACAACAAAATCACAGCATAACATTACAATTGAACAAAGCACCAAAGATCCCGAAACTCCTCCATCAAAACTGCCTTAAATAGGAATTTTTGGAGCCTTGGGTCAAGCCTCCAACAGTACAAAGCATCCCACTTGATTCTGGTAGGCCTAGGGTGGTGTAAAGCTTGTGGAACTTGGAGTTTTCCACTCTTTGCCCGAGGTGGCAGCCAGCTTGAAACCACCGAACATATGCTCTTGGAAAACCTTCTAGATGTCCGAATTATAGTGCTCCATAGAATATGAAAATGGATCCCCGGATGTCTCCTAACCGTATGTAAAATTTGGGCCCATTTGGAGTTTTGGATTCAGAGATATGATTAGATTTTTAGGATGTTTTCTGGGCCGCAGAATCTAGCCCAGAATTTTATCTCCAAAATGGGCCGCCTTAATAACCATGATGGAGGCCTTATTAGAACTAGATCCTGCATAATTATATGTTCCTGTACATGTCTTCTAGCATCCCATGAAATTTGGGCTTCATTGGGCCTATATGTTGGGCCCCACATTCTCATCAGTGGGCTGGTATCCAATATTCCTTCTCCAGAATTGTTTCCTTTCATCACCAAATATCCCCATATTTCTTTATGAATACTCCATTGATCCCTGAATAAAAAATGTTAATATTGAATTGTAGATAAATTTACTAAAATATAAAATTAAAATATTGATAATTACCTTCCTTAAAATCAGATGAATCATTGGGCCTAAATTGGTGTACATTAGGCATGAAGTGCACGAATGATGAGAATGGATGTTCAAAAATTAAAATCCACTAACTTAGGACCATAAGATCAAAAATGAAAATTTAATACCATTATAATGTAATTAAAATATGTATTTTTATTGGCTAATCACACCCCCCCAACTTGAGATTTGCTAGTCCCGATCAAAATGTATCTCAACAATATGAAATTCTAATTCCCTTTTCAAAAAACATTTTAATACACAATGATCACCAAAAACCCTTATACCAAATAATCAAGAAACCCATAAAAATATTTTAATACAATATAGTTTCATATGCAGATCCCAATCCCAAGCTCATTCCTTTGTTCAAATTCATCACCATATTTCATCCAATATCAATTAAGAGTGATGATGTGTTGTGCATTGCATTAGACATGGGGTTCATCTTTATTCAAGAGGGAAATGGTGGAAGCGCTAGGTGGAATCACATTTCAATATTAAGATGAGTATTCAAAAAAAAAAGTTATTTTATTATTATTATTATTATTATTATTATTATTATTATTATTTTCTTTTTTTTGCAATTTTTTCATGGTAATTGAAATTGCACTCAAAAGAGTCAACCCCTGTAGCAAGACTTTGTCGATGACTCCCAGGCTCAAATATCTTAGGGAACCAAGTGAAGACCACGTACTCAGGAATCATCTCTAGTTAACTCAATCAAGAATAAAATAAAATTACCAAAAATGGAGATAAAATTACTAACTTTGGGCCATAAAACTATAGAGTCACGATCCCCAAGTGTCGAAAGTCACGCATTAGGTCATTTCATTGCTCTACGTGCAAATTTATTGTTTTTTTTTAATTTTTTTATTTAATACTCATATTAAAACTAAAATGATCACCAAACCTATGCTATTTATTTGGGTGACCCCATGAACTCAAACTAATACCCCACTATCCAAAAGACGTGCATTGTGATCTTTTTTTATTTGGATGAAAATATGAATGATGAAATATCACATTGGATAGCCACACTTTCCAAAATCTATGATCATGAAATTATACAGTGATTAAAATCAGAATCAGGACATGCTAAATTATTTGATATTCAGTTTCAAAGTGTGCAATGTGTATTACCATGTTCAAAGTTAAAGGAATTTTTCCTTACATTTACACTCATTTTTTTAATCATTTTTTTTCACAAAAGTAATTTTTTTATTTCATCTCCCCCCCCCCACAACTTAAAATAACATTTTCCCCAGTGTTTGAAGAAATGAAAATTTATAAGGAGTAGAGGTAGATAAGGTGATTTTAAAAAGGAAATTGAAATATGAGGATCATGGAATGAATTCACCTGGTGGTTGAAGTTGATATTCTTGCTACTCCAATTTAGTCCTTTGATATCCATGTCACTTGCAGAGTTCCATAGTAGAAAAAGGAAAAAAGAAAAAAAACAAAACAATATATATATATTTATTTATTTATTTATATAATAAAGAAAGTAAAATATAAGTATGTAAATAAAAATTATAGAATAAGGAAGCACAAAAAGTCGTAGGTCAGTGGTAAGTGAGCGCCCATGTGTCCCTTCGGTCCTGGGTTCGATTCCCTGTGGCTTCGCCAGTTGTGACGAGGTTTGACCCACAACCTATGACGTGACCTTTTTCTTATTTATTAATATTTTTTATTTTTATTTTTTTTAGTATTTTTATTTTAACCTAAAAACACATAAAAATAAAATGAACTGATAATATAATGTCTTATTTTTAAATTTCTGGGTAAGGTATTACTCAAGGATCACACCACGTGACATGGATGTATATGGTGGTCCCCTTTCATACCCATCCACACTCATAATAGAAGAAAAGGTCAACAGTATTTTTTTAAATATCAAAATGATTAATTAATCCTATTTAAAATATAAAGTTGATTAAAATAACAAAATGATAGGAAACTTGAAAACCATGGGTTTCCTCTCATGCAGTGCTTTGTTTAACGTCATTAGCCCGACATGGATCCTAAATCTATCAATTTTTTCCTGGTTTATAGGTTAGCTCAGTTTACTCAACCTCTGCTTCTTTTTTATTTAATGATTCAATGAATGGATTTAACCTTTGACCATTGACCTTGAAAATGTGACCACTAGTGGGATCTTGAATCTCTACTGCCCCATGGGAGTACACATGATACAATATGAAAGGACTTGACCATCTAGACCTTAAATTTTTCGGGTGTAAATGAATTTTTGAACTATACAAGGGAACAAATTTTCCCAGTTCAAAATGTTTGACTTTGATATTCCTAGATTGGTAGGCTTGAACTCTAGCTTTATTGATCCTTGAATTTTTATAAGCCTCCATCCTTAGTTCCTCAAGTTCACTGATATCTAATTTCCTTTTTGTTCTGGCCAATGAGAAGTCATAATCCATTTTCTTAATTACCCAAAAGTCCTTATGTTCAATCTCCACTGGAAAATGGCATGATTTACCATAAACCAACCTATATGGGGACATTCCTAAAATGGTTTTATATGTGGTTTGATAGGCCCAAAGAGCATCCAAGATTTTCTTGGACCAATCTTCCCTAGAAGGATTGACATTTTTCTCAAGAATTTGTTTGATTTCTCGATTGGCTAACTCAGCTTGACCATTGGTCTGTGGGTGGTAAGCAGTTGACACTTTGTGAGAAATTCCATACTTTTCCATGAGTGATGAGAATGGATGACTGCAAAAATTAGTTCCATGATCACTAATGATAGCCCTAGGAATTACAAATCTAGAGAAGATGTTTTATTTTAGGAATATAATCATAGTTTGATGATCATTGGATTTTTTGGGAATGGACTCAACCCATTTTGAGACATAATCAATAGCTATGAGAATGTAAAGATATCCCCTAGAGTTTGGGAAGGGACCCATGAAATCAATACCCCAACAGTCAAATATTTCAACCACTAAGATGGGAGTGAGTGGCATTTAATTCCTTTTTGTGATGGACCCTACTTGTTTACACTTAGGAAAGCTTTGAAAAAATGTGTAGGAGTCCCTTGAGAGGGTGGTCCAGAAGAGACCGCACTGAAGAACCTTAGCAGAAGTTTTCTTAGAGGAAAACTGACCTTCACATGCCTCACTATGACAGAATTTAAGGATAGACTCTTGTTCAGATTCTGGGACGCACCTCATAATAACTTCGTCAGGGAAGAACTTATAGAGGTATGGATCATCAAACAAATAGTTTCTAACATCAGAAAGTAATTTCCTTCAAGCTTGAGTCCCTAATAATTTTGGAATGACTCATGTAACTAAGAAATTGGCTATGTCAGCATACCAAGTGCGGACACTCACAGAGTATATGTGTTCATCAGGAAATGAATCAGACATAAAAAGGTGATTCGAGTTGTCTTTTAATTCCATCCTAGAGAGGTGATCAGCTACAACATTTTCAACACCCTTTTTTTCCTTGATTGTGAGGTCAAATTCTTGTAAGAGAAGGACCCACCTAATCAGTCTATCCTTAGCATCTTGTTTTTGGAAGAGGAATTTTAGTGCAGAATGGTCAATGAAAACAGTGATGGGGGATCCTAAAAGGTTGGACATAAACTTCTCTAAGGAAAACACAATATCAAGTAACTCCTTTTCAGTAGTAGTGTAGTTTATTTGGGCATCATTTAAGAATTTTCTTTCATAAGAAATAACATAAGGATTTTTATCACAATGTTGTCCTAACATGGATCCTACAGAAAATTCATTGGCATCACACATAAGTTCGAAAGGAAGGTTCCAATTTGGAGATTTTATAATGGGAGGAGAGGTGAGAGAGGATTTGAGGGTTGAGAATGAACCCTCACAGATTTCTGTCCAAACAAATGGATCATCCTTTACTAGTAAAGTAGAAAGGGGACGGGAGATTGAACTAAATTCCTTGATGAATCTTCTATATAAACCAGCATGTCCTAATAAAGACCTCACTTCCTTGAAAGTTTTGGGTGACGGAAGGTGATGAATGATTTCAACCTTGGAATTATCAACTTCAATCCCCCTACCTGAGACTAGATGGCCTATAACTAGTCCCTCTTTAACCATAAAATGGCATTTTTCCCAGTTTAGGACTAGATTCTTTTCTTCACATATTGACAAGACTCTATCCTCATTCCTCAGACATCCCTCAAATGTATCCCCAAACACAGAGAATTCATCCATAAAGACATTAATAAAATCCCCTATCATGTCTGAGAAGATTCCCATCATGCACCGCTGGAAGGTTCCAGGGGCATTTCATAACCCTAAGGGAATGAGTTTGAAGGAAAAGGTGCTGAATGGACAGGTGAATGCAGCCTTCTCTTGATCCTCTAGGGATACCTCAATCTGATTGTACCTCGAGTACCCATCTAAGAAATAATAGAAGGCATGACATGTCACTCTCTCAAGGACTTGGTCAATGAATGGTAATGGGAAATGGTCCTTCTTCGTGAATGAGTTTAGCTTCCTATAATCAATGAAGACCCTCCATCCACTACTCAACCTAGTTGGAAGAATCTCTCCATCCTTATTAGTTATCATTGTGATTTCTGCCTTCTTGGGAACCACTTGGATTGGGCTCACCCACTCACTCTCATCTATGGGATAGATGATACCAGCTTTTAACAATTTTAGAAGTTCCTTCCTCACTAATTCCATGAGATTAGGATTGAGTCATCATTGAGGTTGATGACATGGCTTTGAATTAGATTCTAGAACAATCTTATGAGTCCCAATAAGTGGGATAATCCCAAGAATATCATACAAGGTACAACCAATGGCTTTCTTGTGTTTCCTAAGGACATCTAGAAGCACCCTCTCATTGTTGGTTTCAAGAGAAGAAGAAATGACAATAGTATATGTTTGATTGTCCCCTATGAAGTAATACTTGAGTTCAGTATGAATTTCCTTCAATTCAAGATCATTTTGGTTCAAAATTTCAGCAGAATATTGGGACATTGTCTCAAGATCAATTTATTTTTTTAGCGTTTCAGATAGGATTGATTCCCCACATGTATAAGGTTCAACTACTAGATTGTCTTGATCAGATTTAGGGAAGGAAGTTGGATTGGTCTCCATAAAAGTGGTTTCCTGAAGGGTTTCAATAATTTTTGGACCTAAGACTTCATCATAAGAGAAATTTGAAAATGATTCGAGCCAAGGAGATAAACTTCCTTCATGTGAACAAAAAAAATCAATATCATCCTGACTTAAACATCCATCAAATATTCATTGATGTTCTATGGACTCATTATCAATGCTTCATATCATGTTTACTTCATGAATGTCCTCATAATCCCCTATTTGTTATCTTTCATTATAGGTGCTCAAGTCTAGACTCATGTTTCCAAAGGTGATGTTCATGTTCCCATTTAGAACTCGGATAACAGAGTTGATTGTTGCAAGGAATGGACGACCAAGGATGATTGGGGTTTGTTCCTTAATTCCTAAGTTTGGATGGTTGTCAAGGACAATGAAGTCAGTAGGGTAGATGAAGTTTTCAACCTTTACTAGAACATCCTTTAAAATCCCCCTTGGAACCCTAATTCTATGATCAGTAAGTTGAAGTGTGACAGATGTGGGCTGGATCTCTTCTAGGCCTAACTAGTAGTACACAGCATAGGGGATGAGATTGACACTATCACCTAGGTCACACAAGGCCTTGAAAACATTGATCTCTCCTAGTTCAACATTGATTTAAGGGCAACCTGGGTCTTTTAACTTAGGAGGAATGGTCCCTTGAATTGTGGTACTCACATTAGCTTCCAAAAGGACTTGGTTTTTATGTTAAAATTTTCTTTTAAAAGTGCACAAGTCCTTAAGGTACTTTGAGTAGGCTGGTATGGTTTGGATGGTATCGAGAAGAAGAATGTTCAACTAGACTTGTGAGAATATTTCCATCAATGTTTCACTCAATTCAGGCTTTCTTTTCCCCCCATGCGTTGAGGAAATAGTGCAGGTTGTGGGGTTCTTTGTTGAAGAGTTGTTTCTCTGACAATGTTATCATTTTTTCAGTTTGATCATTTGGTTCATTTGAATTTTCATCCAAGTTTGAATCTTCCGATGGGTTTTGAATTAGTTGTTAAGGTTTCTCAATTGATTTCCCACTTATTAAAATAGTCACATCCTTTAGTGTTTCATGAGTTGTTTTAGTGCATCTTGACTCTCCCCTTGAAGTTGAGGATGGTACCGCCTGAGTAGGCATGGGTCCCTTTCTAGTTTTGATGGTTTGAAGTTCTTGTTTTAGGGAAGAGACTTCTGATTTCATCCTCTCCATTTTTTTTCACAGTTGTTCTAGTAGGATTTGTGGAATAGTTTGGGTTGGTTCTTGAGAATATTGGTTTATCCCAGGGGGATATTTTGGAGGTGGGATGGTTTGTTGAAAATGGATGGGTGGATGTTGGTATTGGATAGGTGGGGTTTGGAACTGGTTATGGGTTTGGTAGTTTTTATGGGGGTAAGGATTTTGTCCCTATGGTTGGCTAGGTTAATGGTTATCTTTCCAACAGAAGCCTGGGTGGTCATTTTACCTTGGGTTGAAGTTGTTTTGGTATTGAGGATTTTGAAAGTTCAAGGCATTTACTTCTGCTGGGGGTCCCCCTAAAAGAACATCCTTTATGGATGGAATGGTTGGGTAGTTGTCTATCTTATGGTCATGTTTTTCACAAATTGTGTAAACAGGGTCTACAGTTTGGATTTCATAGACTTTCCTAAGGTCTATCTCTTCAACCTTCCTAGAGAGTACTGTGAGTTTAGCCCTAAGGCTTTCCTCTTATCTAAGTGTATGAATTCCAGTAGTCCTTTATGGATTTTCAGAATAAGGTGAAGTTCCCCATGTTTGGTTTTTTTTCATCAAGGATTTCTAGATACTCATAAGCATCATTTGGGGCTTTGTTTTTAAGGTTCCATTACACATCATGTCAATGAATTTTTTGTTCCCCAGACCCAACCATTAATAGAAAATTATCACTTGTTCAGGAATAGAAAAAACATGGTGTGGAACCATGTTTAGAGTGTCTTTGAACCTCTCCCATGTTTCATAAAATGACTCTCCCTCTTTTTCAAAAAAAAATTGGATACTCTTTTTAATTGCAATTGTTTTGTGGTGGGGAAAGTATTTTTTTTTATAGAATTCTCCTTGTAGTTGGTCCTAAGAGTTGATGGATAATGGTCTCAAAATGTTTTGACAATTTTTAGCTCGATCCTTTAAATAAAAAGGAAATAGCCTCAACTTAGAAAATTATAGTTGATGTGGGGGACACATAGTTTCTTTAATGTCATTGAACTCCTTAACGTGAAGGTAGGGCATCTCAGACTCCATTCCATGGAATGTGGGAAGGTGGTTTAGGACATGAGGTTTAAAGATGTAGTTGGAATCTCCTAGGGAATTTTGTCTAATTCATGAGGGGCCATTGGTCTAGGAAGGTGTGAGGTAGTCATTCATGGTTTGATCGACCGCATTCCCCAAGTTTGGGGCTGCCTTATTTGGATTTCCATTTTGGTTTCCACTCAAGTTTATGATTTGGTTTCTTTGAATACCTTCCAATAAAATGGGCTCAATTTTGGAATCTAGAATATCAATAGGATTAGGATCTAATTTAAACAAAACCCTTGGTTCATTTGACTCCCCAACCCTAGGAATTTCCACCCTAACTAGACGGTTTGATTGATTGCGGGTGTAGGCAGACATGCGCCAAAAGAAAAAAAATGAGAAAGGGAAAAGATAAGATATCTTGGGTGAGAATAGAAGAAATGGGGGAGAATATAATGGGTGTTGAGATGACTTACTTGGGTCCCCGAAAATAGCACCAAAATTTGATTCATGCTCAAATTTACCCAAGAGATGAAGGTATAACGGTCCTTGTAGTTTAGCTTGGGTTATCGAATCCTCAGAGACCTAAGAAGTAACCTACAGACACGTACATTATATGGATTGTTTTTTGATATGAAGTGTCCTACTTGGGTTGATTTAAGATGGTTTTAAATGAACTCTAATATACTTAATTTAATTCAATTTAAAAGAGTGAGTTGATCCTAGGTTATCACTTGGGGTGGATTGGACGTATTTTCTTTTCAATGATTTCAATTTCTTATATTTGTGATGGGTTCATTTAAGAAGATCAAACAACATCATCACTTACTGGTTTAATACCTACACCCTTTAATATTAATCACCTATACACTTGAAGGATCAAAGTGTTTATCACTTAAAGGTAAAGGTTCGTATTAGCACTTGAAGTGTGTGGCCTTAAATTCAATAAGGACGATGGAGTTTAAAAATCATCAAATAAAAATCTCAATTAAAGAAGTGATTATACATTAATGGGGTGATATATTACATACAATACATACTCTTTCTAATCCCTTGGATCAACCCATAAGTTGGTTATCCCTCCATTGATGCTATGGTTTCAATGGAAGCGGGAAGTAGACTCATGAGGGAGGAATTGAAGAAGTAAAGAAAACAATAAAAATAAAATGATCACTCCACTGTTGTGTGAATAATTTCACAAGGTTTGGTGTGAATAAATTAACACCTTGAACCAACGGTATAAAAGTGATATGAAGAACAATATAATAAGAGTAAAAGAATAACATTTATTAAGAAACTAAATTGAATCGAACAACTTACATGTGAAATACAAACATGAGACAACAAAATCGCAGCATAACATTACAATTGAACAAAGCACCAAAGATCCCCAAACTACTCCATCAACACTACCTTAAATAGGAATTTTGGGAGCCTTGGGTCGAGCCTCCAACAGTACAAATCATCCCACTTGATTATGGTAGGCCAAGGGTGGTGGAAAGCTTGTGGAACTTTGACTTTCCACTCTTGACCTGAGGTGGCTGCCAGCTTGCAACCACCGAACAGACGTGCTTGAAAGACCTTCTAGATGGCCGAATTAGACTGGGTCATAGAAGAAGAAAATGGATCCCCAGATTTCTGATAACCTTATGGAAAATTTGGGCCCATTTTTAGATGTGGATTCAGAGATATGATTATATTGGTAGGATGTTTTCTGGGCTGCAGAATCTGGCCCAGAATTTTATCTCCAAATTGGACCGCCTTAATAACTACCATGGAGGTCGAATTAGCACTGGATCCTTAATAATTATTTTTTCCTCTAAATGTATTCTAGAATAACACGAAATTTGGGCTTCACTGGGACTTAATGTTGGGCCCCACATTCTCATCAGTGGGTTAGTGTCCAATCTGCCTTCTCCAGAATTGTTTCCTTTCATCACCAAATATCCTCATCTTCCTTTATGAATCCTCTATTGATCCCTGAATAAAAAATGTTCATATTGAAGTTTAGATCAATTTACCAAAATATAAAATTAAAATATGGATAATTTAATTCCTTAAAATAATATGAATCATTGGGCCTAAATTGGTGTATATTAGGCATAAAGTGCACGAATGATGAGAATGGATGTTCAAAATTAAAATCCACTAACTCAGGCCCATAAGATCAAAAATGAACATTTAATACCATTAAAATGGAATTAAAATATTTATTTTTATTGTCCAATCATTGGTCTTATCTTATTAGGATCCTATGTATTTCCTATTAGATCATATGGAAGTATAGCTAGCATAGCTTCAGGTGATCATGGTTATTCTTTTTGTTATATGGGACTTATATTTCTTCCTATATTTCGATCAAATAATAATCAGAAGCCTCTTGGGGAACTTCCAACACCTATATATAATAGGGATTTAATTTCATATTTGATGAATTTGGATAAGGAATAGATATTATTTTTTATGATAGATCTACTCGGGCCCTTCAACAGACTACATTCCCATCAACTGTAACTCCCTCAGATCCATCTCCTCTAACGCAGGAGCCATTATCTTTAGACATTGCCTCTCATGAGGCCTCAAAATGTTTTGTCTACTCTCATTTTTGTTTTATATATATATATATATATATATTTTTTTTTATTGATGTGATTATTTTATTTCTTGAAAATCTATTTTCCTTTGTATCGAAAATCACTCGTTTCCCAAGGATTCATCATATATCTAACTTTCATACAACTTTAGGTTGTATCCTAGTCAATTTTTTCAAAATTTTGATATCTATAAAACATAAGGGAGTATTTTTATGCATTTATATTTTTATTAATATTTTTAAATTGAATTCATTAATTTCTTCCTTGGTCTAGTTTTCTCTCAAGTTACATCTCCTTCCTCTGGCATGGTGTTTCACATGGGGGACCATGTGTAATATTAAGTGTGATATAAGGTACCTAGAAATCACACTAGTAATTTTAAATTGATTGATATATGATAAATCATTAATTAGAAGATCTATTTTTAAATTTTGGAAAATTTTGATTAATCAAGACTATAAATTATAAAGACATGTAAAAATTTTAATAGTTTCATTCTCATTATATTTTTCAAGTTATTTTAAAATGATTACTGATATGATTTAGATTAATTATTTTAATAATAGTAAATTTTAATTTAGTAAACTTATTTTTTTCATTATCTGGCTTGATTTAATGATATATTTTCCCATTCTCTAGAGGTACTCTGAGACTTTTTGAAATATTCATTATTATACCCTCTTTCTGAATAGAATCTTGGGATATGTATGACTAATAGAACTTGTGAGTTTTTCTTAACTAATAATGATTATTTTAAAATACACTAATATTATTGAGGTTATAAATTTATTTATTTTCAACCCATATTATCTTGAGACCTACCCTGTATTTGATCTTTTATGAAGCCTAATGAGACCATGAATTGATTTAATAGGATGCACGATGTAAGACTAATTATTCTTCCTACCCTAATTCTTTAATATTATTACATGATAATTCATTTATGCTTTAAATATTTAGTTCATTGATTCATGGTACTGTCAGGTGAGGATATGATGAATTGATTAAGGAAAGATCATCACTTGTTTATTTGGGTAGAAAGGTTCAAAAACTCTCATTTATCATCCTTATTTGGTTCCTCAATTATATATATATATATATATATATATATATAAATTTAAAATATTAGAATAATATTTCATTGTATACATAGTTTGGTTTGCGAACCTATGTAGAAGATGAAATGGTATTCGAGTTTATGTAATTTGAAAGGGAGTTAAATTAGGAGAGTATTTTTCAAGGAAATTTTTTTAAAATAATTGTATTATAATTAAATAATTTATCATTATTTTTCAAGACTTTGAGTTTATTTTTTAAAGAATTACCCACCAAACCTTTACCTCAAATTCATTAGAACCTTAATGGACATCATCTAGATTTTTGTGGTTGAATTTATAAGTAGATACTTAGAATACTTGTAATCCTATTAATAAAGTGTATATACTTGATATTGATCATAACTATCATTAAATGATATAGACTTATCTATGAATGTAATTTTTAGGTAATTTGGATAATAAGTTACATGGAAACGAATGAAAATGTTGAATAATGTGAATTGAAAGATGATAAATTTCTTGAATTGGAATTATATGTGGGGAATAATTAGAATTCTTTGAACTAGAAAGGATATATGATTTTGAAATTCTCAGTTATTATTTCATTTTTATAAGTATTGTTAGTTGAATTTTTCCTCTGTTTGAGTGTGTATTATTTTGGATTTGATGTGGAAATTTTAATTGACAGAAATAAATTTACTTAGCATCAGAGATTTTTATGCACCCAATTTGTGCATAGTATTTTGGTGTGTTTTATTGAGTAAATATTCATATAATATCGTATATATATTTTAATGTGGTTCAAATGATATATTTTGATATATATGGATGATTTTTATGTTTTCATGGTTGAATTCACATTTTGAAGAATTTTTTGATTCAAATAGGAAACTATACAACATGTAAGTAATAAGAATACATCGACTAATTTTGCAAGAGATGTGAATTGGTGAGCCTAGATACACACCCAAGTTTTCAACAAGAAAATTCAAATCATTTTGAATAATTTTCATATTGTGTATGTACTTTCTAGAAGTGATTGGATGATAATTTGCGGCCACAGTCCATGAATATTAGTGTTACATGTCATGTAACCCAACCAATTAGCATCTAGGTTATGAAAATTCAGTGGGAAGTATGGAACCTAACCTATAGGTGGAGAAAACCAAAAAACCGATGCTGAAGAGAGTAAGCAGTGTGTTCTTTTATACAAGCTATGTAATATTAATTTTCTATAAAATAGAGGATTTTCCTCTAGATTCTGGGCTTCCATCTCAGGGGTACTACCACTCTAATTACTAGACCCCTATGATCTAGTAGGTGATTTTTCTCTTTCAATCCCTTTTCTCCACCTTTTTCATTTTTTATTCTTCCCCCTCGAATTCATCTCTTATCCTTGGTTAGTGTTTAGTTTTTTTTCAATTATTTCACTATTCCCATGGTTATGAGAGGGTAAAGGTCTTATATTAGGGTCTTAATTTTATTATGGGTGTGTTATAATAAATAATTATTTATGTTTATTTTAATATTGTGATTTTGAATTTATAATTTCTTTGATAAATTAAAATTTCAAATTCATTGGTTGTGTCGTATCAGACTAAGAACAGTGCCATTGGGGAAAAGTAAAAGGATTTATAGTGGGTGATCCCGTAACTATAATGTAATCTCATTGATACAATTTTTGAAGTTTTTTAAAAATATATTTTTTTTAAGAATAAAACCACTAGACCAATGGATTGAGACTTATGAAAACAACTTCTTATTATCATATTAATAATTTTAAATGTCCCTAGCCTTATACTCCCACACGTGACTGTGTTGAGTGGGATATATGACCTCAAGCATGCCTCCCAATATACCAAAGGTTGATGACTAGTAGTGAGGTGTAATTAATGTAGTGGGGATACAATGATCTCTGGTATAGATTTAAAAAATATATAAAATAGTAATAGAGTAGTGGAAACCATATAAATAATCAAATTGGAAACTCAAGATGAATAAGGAACAAGATTATTAATCCAAATAAAATAGAATCATGTAATTGTTGGAGTTGGTGCCCTATAATCAAATTTTGTGTACTTTATGGAAACCTATATTTATTTTTTGAATATTAATTAACTTTTTATCACATCATTATTTGTATTATACATGACATAGTGTGTGATAATGTCATAATAGTTTTTGTCTCACTTAAAGGCCAAAGTTGTACCCTACTATGATGAGAACCTAGAAGTTCCATGAGATTATTCTTAAATATATGTTCTACAGTCATGTGAAATAATTTGAGGGACATAAATAATATAGTCTATCAGTGGTGGAGACTCATAGGAAATTAAGGAACCTACCCATGGTGTGCACCCCTGGTAATATCCAATGTAGAATACTTTGAGAATGATACATTCCAGTGGGAAATCCATATTTATACATTGGATGTTTCCCTCTATGGATGTTTCTATTGATCTGTAGACTTTAATATTATTATTATTAATGGGTTTTATAAGTCACGTACATTTATTTATTGATGAAAATTGTGATGACATATGATTGTGGTGAGGTAGGATATGTTTAGTGCATCACGGGTAATATTTCATTATTTAATAATGCGAGAAAGGATTTGTCCCTTCTATTCTTTAATAGAATATTATATCCCATTCCCTTTGATAGAAATTATATAGCTTAAATAAATCCATTTCCATGGTTTTGTATAGGAAATTTTGATTTTTGGAAAGTAAAATAAAGAGACATAGAGAACATAGGTTGATGGCACAATAATGAAACCTACTTGATTTGATATATCACTATAAAGGGATTATATTACATTATATGCATCTATATGAGTAATTATATCATTACAGAATTAACTTATTTATTTATGGATGACTTGGAGTGTTTTTAGGTGTTAACCTTGGACTTTAGGCATCTTTGTCTAATACCACTGAGAAAGAGGCCTAGAGGGTCACACACTAAGTGTATCCAAAATCTCAATTAAATAATATATTATTAATTATTATTTAACAAGTTGAATAAATATTATTCTCACACGTGGTTTAACAATTATTTATGTTTCCTTGATCCCATATATTTAGTCACTAGTTATTTAATATAATATTATGTGAGTAGAATCTATAATATATATTTATTTTTTATTTAGTGAATATAATGTTTATTTATTTATTAGAGAATAATGTACTGATATTTATTTATTAAATAAATATAGATTATTTATGGCCCAATATATATTGTAGAGGAATAGAAGATTGGTTTTATAGGTCTGATGAGAAATAATATATATTGAATATTATTTCACTAAATAATATTTAATTTAATTCATGATTTTAGCACATGTCATGAAATATTATTATTATTATTATTATTATTATTATTATTATAGACATGGGATTATGTAGGGATTAAATAAATTTTAAAGGGAACTTGTGAAATTATTTATTTCAAACCCTAATGGTATATAAACTCAATTATATTATTTTCTTAAGAGATCTAATTCATTTTCTATTGTGCACAATGAATTGTAGAGAGTCCTCTCGAATCCCAAGATAGATCCCTTCTCCCAGAACGCTCCCAAGAACAGAGAGTGATCTTCCTCTACCTTCCACTCTACAGTCTAGAGAGATCTAGGAGAATCCTTTGGAATCAATTCTCATGATGAATAATATAGAATGATGTAAGTAATAATATTTTTAGTGTTATCACCTGGAGATTCCTATGGTGATGTTCACAGATTTGTGGAACATGTGTGGATCAGCAATAGTGGGAATTTAATCATTATTCCAACAATGAAACGAAGTTAAAACATAGATCCATTGTAAAATACATCAATGGAGAAATAATTTCATGTGAGTAAATTCTTTAATTTCTTAAATTAATTATAAATAATATGTAAAAATCATGCACTTTTGTTCTGTCAGTTATCCATTATCTATATTCTTTGATTCAATTCTGTTGATTGTGGTGTTCATTATCTTGTAAATCTCAGATTAATCTTCTATCATGAAAAAAAATACTGGGAAATACCCATCACATGCTAACATTGTACTCGGAACCAAAAAAGTGGTATCAAAGTGGATCACATAATTATATATAATTATTTGAAGATCATTGGTTGATTTATACATTTATTATTATTTTTCAATTCCAGTTTAATCATTATTTAATTTTAATTGATTGATCTTATTTCTTACTCTTCATTTCTCATAAATATAATCAAATAAATTAATTTTATGAAAAAAATAAATTCAATGATGTTCCAAGGAGTCTGGTCAGATAACACAAGAGTACACACCATGTAACTTGGAGGTACATTTTGTGTACTAGTGTTTAATGAACCAAGAGTTAATTCATAATTAATTCAATCCATTTTCATTTATTACACACGGTGAATCTAATTACAAACCACATGTTGAATGGTTCGGCCTGGTGCATGGTCCGACATAGTGCAGGTTGTGTAACTTATGTACACAGTGTGTAGTCCTTTAGTCACAGGCGGGTTATGTATCTTCTTACACATCCTGCATGACTGGTGTTTGTTTAAATCGGAGACCACATGTTATGTATCCCATGTACATGTTTTGTACTCCAAACAAATTTCTTGGAATGGTTACATGCCGAGTCCCTAGGCGTGTGTTGAAGATAAATGGTGAGAAAATGACATGTTGTGAAGCTCCAATGTACACACTATGTAATTTTACCAAATTATATATAATTAAAATTAATTTGTTATACTATGAAAACCTTATAAACATGTGATTTTGTTTGGTCATTAATTTGATAGGACACGCCATGTTATAGTTTTTTATATATAAAAATATTTAAATAATTTCTGAATAATATCTGAATCTACTTATCATGTACGAGTTATATTAAAATTATTACTATGTGTGCATTGAAGCATAACACACTGCATAAATATCATGTAAATCATGTGTTCATTAAGTTAATGGTAAGAAAATTTAAAATATGTGATAATTCAAGTATGTCACATGTCATAAGAGTAAACAGTATATGAGTATAATACATACTGGGTAGTTCAGACGGGTACTCACCGTGTTACCTCTAATGTACATTTTTATATACTATTAATTTTAAATAAATTTATTAAATTTTTTTTAAAATTATAATTGATTATAATATATAGGAAATTTGGATGATAATTAATATAAAATAATTGATTAATTAAAGAAGATAATTAATTAATTCAAGTGTGATTTATCTTAAATAAGAACTATTACAATTTAATGAAAATTTTATTAAATGTGTAATTCATTGCAAGCATGTGGATGATCATGAGCCCGGACCATAAATTTTTATGTGATTGGTTTCATTTAATGTATTTTTAAATTAAGTTATTTTCTTTCATGTCATCTCTCATCTCGTTATGTAAGGGCCTATTTTCCCATGGTTTCTTTATGTAAACCCCTTAACCAATCTTTTGGTTCCCCTCACTTGTGTGTGAGTAAAATAATATATAATGGATGGAGCTCCCAATCTGGTGGAGTTAGTTCAAGTTTAGAGTCAAGGAAAAACTAATCCAGGAGAGATACATATGTGGATAGGTGGAAAGATGCAACCCAAATCATAAATGGTTCAAGGTGTTTTTCCCCTAGGATGATGGTTAGTTTATCATCTTCTAGATAAACTAACAATTATTAAAAGCTCATGATCAGGCCAATTTATTGTTTTATTTTATTTCGATTTTCATGTTTATTTAATTATGTATTTTTTTCACTATCACATAAATTAATTAATTAGCAAGCATTCAAGATAGAACTAAAATAAATTGGCTTATGTGTAAATATTATCTAAGACATGGTTAATCACTTAAGTGAATCTACTTAATATTAACAAGCATGTAATAAAAATAACAATTGGGAATTTAAATATAAAGATAAAATCCTTTAATTATATATATTAAGTTGGTATAGCCTTACACAACTTTAGTTAAAATCGAACCATAGTTTAAAGTGCTTGATCAGCCAAAGTTGGGGTGCTTTTAATTATCATGGAATTATAACTTTAAGTTTTGTGTTAACTTAACTTATTTCACATTAAGGGTTGACTACTAAATAAATAATTGTTGTAACTAAAAGGAAAAGGTTGAGGAAATCCAATTTTAGAATTTTAGGATTGGGGTGTCTATTCAATAGATCAAGGAACTATGAGTTAATTCATTTTTCATTTGTAATTCCTACCTAAAACCCTTATTATTTATTAAATATCCAATATTAGGGTGATAATGAGGGGAATATGGATAATCGATAATAGAATTTCCAAGAAACAAGATATTATTAAGACAATAGTGAGGGCTATTGGGTTTCAATAAAACAGTGGGAGATTAATAAATATAATATTTATTTATTTTTGTAAATTTTATTAGGTAAGTAATAAAACTGTACTCATCTTATTTGTAGAAAAAACAATAAAATTACTTCAAACATATCTTTGTGATCCATAATTGAGAAGTATAACTTTCTCTCCAGCACAAATTTCCAATAGTAGAAATGGTGCGTATGTGTTATCCTATACTATGAAAGTAAATTATATGTGTTGGAATAACCTATTCATAATTAACTTGGTAATGAGACTAGTGAGAAAAATTTATCTCTATTTGAGAAACATTTGAATGATCCCATAGATGTTTAGTTTTTTATGCTATCATCCATGCTGAATGAGGTTTTGAAGAAACATTTGCACATGGATGTGTATATCATGATGTCTCGCCTTTGAGATCTATATCAAGATAAAGTGATATAAAAGAGATATGAGATCTCTAATGCTATTTTTATGAATAATATTAGAGATTCAATGCCATATAGGCCTCGTGTAGTCAATCTTATTGGATATATTTAATTCTTAGACGTCTTACGTATTAAATTCTTGGATGAGTTGCGCATAGATCTCATACTTTCCTTACTACCCAAGACCTTTTCCAATTTTATTATTAATTATAACATGATAAATAATTAAAAGGAGTATTTTATAATTTTTTACTCTAATTTTATAAGTGGATAAGTACATGGGGAAAGAAAAACTTATTGTCCTTATTGTGAATAAGAAAATGGAGAACAATGAGAAGGGGCCAAAGACTAATAACAATTCTAAATCCCCCAAGAACTATACTTCCAAGAAGAGGAAGATCCAGAGATAGTGTAAGGAAAGGGAATTGGTGTTTTATTCATGTGGAAATCAAGGCCACTAGAAGAAGAAATTAACCCATAAGTATGGGGAAGTTAAAGTTGCATCTGTTATTGAGTGTAATATTTCAATATCTACTCATTAGGTATTAGATACATTTTGTGGTGCTTACATTTGTATCCAAATTCATGAACAAAGTAGATTATGAAAGATTACTAGAGGAGAGGTGGATTTTCAAGATACCAATGGTGTGAGGATGGTTATACTATATATTGGTGACTACCAATTTTAATTTCCAATAGGAATGATATTGGTTTTAAGAGATTTTTATTATGTTCTAAATGTTACCAAGAATATAATTTATATATCATGCCTAGATTCAAATGATTTTATTTTCAAGTTTGGGAATAAAATTTCCTTCTTTTACAAATACAACATATGTTATGGTATGGTTAATTTAAATAATGGTCCTTATGTATTAAATTATTAAAACCGAGTAATTGAAATAGATAAAGAATCATGTTCACAGGACTCATATAACACCCAACTATGGAATCATCATCATAGTCGGGTAAACAAGAAGAATTCAAAAATGATTTATCAAGATTGTTATTTTGACTCTTCTGAGATAAAATCACTTGAAATATGTCATTATTTTTTACAAGGAAAAATGAACAAACTTCCATTCAATGGATATGGTGAAAGGGGAATAGATCTTCTTGGATTGGTACACACTGATGTGTGTAAACCATTCTCATTAGAATCTAGAGGTGGGTATTCTTACTTGATTACTCTTAATAATTACTTAATTGGATATTTTTATGTCTACTTAATGAGGTATAAGTCCGAGTCCTTTGATAAATTCAAATAATTCAATAATGAAGTAGATAATCAACTTAGAAAGAAGATAAAGAAGCCTTAATCAGATTAAGGAGGTGAATACCTTAACCAAAATCTTATCAACCTTTTACAGTAGTTTGTGATTTTATCTCAACTCACTCTACCTTACACATCATATTAGAATGGTGTTAGTAAAAGGGGGAACCATACCATATTATACATAGTAAGTTCAGTGATGTATCAGGTATATCTTCTATTATCATTTTTCATATATGTATTAAAAAATATGTCATAAAAATTAAACCGAGTACCAACTAAATTATAAATGGAATTACCTTCAAGTTGTGGAGTGGAAAGAAACTTCTTTTTCACATACACATGTATGGGGTTGAGTGGAATTAGTTAAGGCCTTCTCGGGAAAGAAACTAGCACCTTGAGGTAAAAATTGTATCTGTAAGGGTATTTTAAGGAAACAAAGGGGTACTACCTATACAACCATGTATACTAGAAAGTGATCATCCCCAAAAAATCATCTTTTTGATAGGGAGCACATACTCATAAAGAAATGTGGGAGAAATATTTAATTTGATGAAATTCATGCTCAAGATACAAAATTGTTAGTTTAGTAATAGATTCCATAGGTCCCCATGGAAGAATTAGTTCTTGAAACACAAGTACTAAGTAGGATCACTTGAGAGGTAAGAGAACAAGATAGATATAGTTTTCTAGTCACCAAGGATGGTGACTCATTATTGGTTATTAATGATAAATCTATATCCTATAAAGAAGTAGTAGAGATATCATAAGATAAAAGATGTAAAGAATCCATTAATTCAGAAATTGATTCCATGTATCAAAACTATGTTTGGGTACTGGTTGAAATTTCAATTGATGAAAATCCCATAGGGTGTAATTGAGTATTCAAGATAAAATTGGACATGGAAGGTAAAGTAAATATATATAAAGAAATTTTAGTGGATAAAGGGTTTAAACAGAATAAAGGAATTGAAAACAATGAAACCTTTTCACTAGTTTCCATATTTAAATCCATTAGAATTATACTTGTTATAGAAATTTACCATGACAGTGATATTTGGTAGATGGATGTCAAAACATCTTTCCTTAATGGGAACCTTTAGTAAGATGTATACATGATAAAAAAAGAAGGTTTTGTGACTCTAGGTGATACCAAAAAGATTTAAAAGTTGTAGAGATCCATTTATAGATTAAAAAATCATCTTGGTCATGGAAATTTTGATTTGATGAAGTTATAAAAGAAATTTTTTTCATTAATAGAGAATGTGATCTATGTGTTTACAAGAGTTTTATTGGGAATTAGGTCATTATCTGAGTAGTATATATTGAAGACATAGTAATTATTGGAAACAACATACCAGTATTGCATTATGTGAAGGACTGGTTAAACAAGTGTTTCTCCATTAAGGATATAGATGAAGTGGCCTATATTCTAGGGATCATGATCATTCATGATAGATCCAAGAGGCTTCTTGGACTAAGTCAAAGTAAATATGTTGACCAGATAATAAAAAGATTTAGTATAGAAAAATCCATGATGGGATTAGTTCTAGTGTCACATGGTATACATATTTCTAAAAAATGTGTCCTCAAACATAGTAGGAGAAAGAGATAATGATTAAGATCTCATACACGTCAGTAGTAGGATCAATCATGTATGTCATGTTATCTACTAGAATTGATGTTTCCTATGAATTGATCATGTTAGGAACATATCAAGATGATCAAGGGGAAAATAATTGGTTTGATTTTAAGGTTATCCTTAAGTATTTGAAAACAACTAAGAATGTGTTCCTGGGGTATAGAAGAGAAGGGGATATAGTCATCGGGGTTATACTGATTCTTTTTTTTTTTGAAGAGATCGTGATGATATAAAGTTGTAGTTGGTATATGTTTTCTCTATCAATGGATGATATGTGAGCTGGAAGAGTTCAAAGTATCTAGTTTTTTATAATTCTATAGTGAATTCCAAGTATATAGAGGCTTCTGATTCATCTAAGGAAGACATTTGAATATGAAATTTTTTCTAGGAGCTTCATGTGGTACCTAGTATTAAATACGCTATCACATTGTATTGTGATAATAATACAGTGGTGCCTCTAGAAAATGATCCATAGTCACACAAACTACCAAATTACAAACTTTAGAAGTATCACCTCTTTAGGGATTTTTATCAAAAGAGTGAAGTTGAAGTATGAAGATTTACCATAGAAGAAAGCATGGTGGACCCCTTGACTAAAGTCCTATATCAGTAGAAACATGAGTATCATATAAGATCTAGTAGACTGAAGGTTGTTAATAGTTGGCTCTAGTGCAAGTGGGAGTTTGTTGTAGTTGGTTCCCAAGAACCAACTTCTATTTACTAAATGATTACTTGAATTAATTTTTTTGAATATTAATAAACTCCTTATCACATCATGATTTTTTTTGTGTGTGAAAAGTATTTGATATTGTCCAAAGAGTAGTTGTCGCACTGAAATGTCATAGTTTTCCCCCACTATGATGAGAACCTAGAAGTTCCAGGATAGTATTCTTAAATATATTTTCTATAGTCTGATGAAATATTTTGATGGAAAAATGATATATAATATCATGGGTGGAGACTCATAGGACATTGAGTCACCTTCTCATGGTGTACTTCCTTGGTAATATCCAATGTAGGATATTATGATAATGAGACCCACTAGTAGGAAAACCACATTTATATGTGTCATTGTATGTTCCTATCTATGGACATGTGTATTGATCCTTATACTTTAAGATTTTTATTAATGAATGTTATAAGTCATGTACTTTGATGTATTGATGAAAACCATGATGACATAAGTTCGCGGTGAGGTAGGATATGTTGGGTGTGTCACGAGTAATATTTAATTAATGAATAATGTGAGAAAGGATTTCAACCTTCTGTTATTTAATAGAATTTGATATCTTATGCCCTTTGATGGAAATTATATAGCCTAAATAAATCCATGTCCATGGTGTTCTATAGGAAAGTTTGATTTCTGGAAATTCAAAGAAAGAGACATCAAGAACATAGGTTGATGGCACCAGTATGCAACCTTATTGATTAGAGATATCATGATAAAGGTATTATATTACATGGTAAGCATCTGTATATGGTATTATGTAATTATGAAATAAACTTCATTTTCTATGGGTTCCTTATCATGTTTCTAGATTCAAACCTTGGACTTTTAGATACTTTTCCAAATGCCACTAAGAAAGATTGCTAGTGGATCACACACTAAGTGTATCCAGAATATCAATTAAATAATATATTGTTGTTTACTATTTAACAATTTGTATAAATATTATTATCACACATGGTTTATTAATTATTTATTTTTTCTTGATCACATATATTATGTCACCAGTTATTCAAGAAAATATTATATAAGTGGAATATTTAATAAATATTTAATTTCTATTTAGTGAATATAAAATTTATTTATCTATTAGAGAATAATTAATTGATATTTATTTATTAAATAAACAGTCATTATTAAATTCCCTATAAATATTTTTTAGGAATAGCGGACCAAGTTTATAGGTCAGGTGAGAAATAATATATATTGAATATTATTTGATTAAATAATATTTAATTTAATTTTTGATTTTAGAACATGTCAAGAAATAATAAAATTATTATTATTATAGACATGGGATTATATAGGGATTAAATAAATATTAAAGGGAACTTGTGAAATTGTTTATTTCTGACCCTAGCAGTATATAAACCCAATTACATTATTTTCTTAAGAGATCCAATACATTTTGTGTTTTTCATAATGAAATCTGTGGAATCCTCTCGAAGCTCAAGAGAGATCCCTTATCCAATAACCCTCCCAACAATAAAGAGATACCTTCCTCCACCTTCTACTCTCAAGTATAGAGAGATCAAGTAGAATCCTTTGGAAGTAATTCTCAAGTCGAACAAAGGTTAATGACGTAAGCAATGGGATCTACCATGCTAGCACTTGTAGATTCATACAATGATGTTTGAAGATTTTTGGAACATGTGTGGATCACCATTGGATGGAATATAATCTTGATTCCTATAACATAACTATGGTACGATATAGATCCATTATTAGACCCATTAAAAAAGAAATCATTTCATGTAATGTAATTGTAACACCCCAATATTTTAAAAATAAATTTAATATTGAATGCATGAAACACCTAGTCTCTAAAAAACACCACTTTGTTATAACCTACCCAGTAAACATGATTTTTCCACCACCGTGATTTGAATTTTAAAAAACTGACATTTATAGTTGCGTTCAGTAAGATATTTAGAGTCTGATAAGATAAAATTAATTTTTAGTGAAAAGTAACATACTATTATGAATAGTAATATGAATAGAAATATGACCCTTATGAATAGTAAAACATATTATTATTTTATTTTAGTAATGTTATAATAAAATGATATCTTGATTATTTTTTCAAGGTGATATAAAACAAATTATAGTTTTAAAATTGTTATTTTTTGAATAAATTATGATTTTATTTAAAAATTAAATTAATAAAATTTAGAAAATTATTTTCAAAAAATGGAGTTCATTTTTTAATTCTACTTGTCAAAAAATGCTTAGGGTTAAATTTTGTGATTTTTCTGAAATACTCAAAATTTTGATGAATAGTAACATATAGTAATTTACCGTATATATACATTATCAGTTAAATTCACTATTCCTAGAATCATGGATGATTTAAGAACACTTGATTCGAACTCACATACACATATTACTATTATTGGTCACAAAAATAAATACAATTGGTTTTATTTGGAAAAATAATAAAATAATGAGTAAAATAATGGGAAAACCCTCCTCTCCTCCACTATAACCCCCCCCCCCCCCTCACTCCCTCTTCTTTTCACTACTATTAAGACTTTTTCCTTGTCTAAATTATGCTCAAATATACTCCCAATATCCTCCTCCACTTCCATCATCCCTTGGTCTCATAAAAAGACCAAAACCTCTCCCCTAAAGAGGATCTCAAGAAAGATTACTTCAAGAGGTAAATTTCTCTTTTCATTTCTTTTATTTCAAGTTCCTTTCTTTTCTTTTTCTTTCCTCACCTCCTTTCATCCAAATTTTGTGATTAATCCAGTACCTTACATGTACTAGAATTTTTTTTAACAATGTAATAATTCTTCATCGTCTCTCATTTCCCCTTCTTTTATACTAGAAATGAAAACACCATCTGAAATGTGTTAATTTATCACATTCAAGGATGACAGGTTTTCAATTTATATATATTCTTCAATTCTAGTCAAGAAACCATTTTCATGGTTGAAAAATACTATAATATATGTATTATAACTTATTTAATGTTATGAAATATTTTTTTACACATGATATTAATTTATAAATCAAAATGAGTTCATTGTGATCAAAAAACTGCCAATTAACCCAAATAACTGTCATTAAAGTTTTATAATGATTCAACTTCACTCCGGATAAAAAAAATTTATAACCATGTAATATTTTTTGTGTTCACTAATAACATAAAAATTATATTCTATACAACCATTATAATTCTACATGTTTATCTTTACATGAATATAAGTAAATCAATCATGAAACCCAAGGAAGAAAATGCTCCCAAACAATGAAATTGAATCTCTTAATCCATAAAAAAACATGAATGAACCTAATAAGGTTATAATAAATCAATTAAATATATTTTAAATTCTTTAATAATTAATTTATGAACCTAAATTTAATTATTTAGGTCATTAATATCAATTGATTTACACCTTCGGACTTAAGGTAAGGGTTTTCCATCTGAACCTCCATTTTCATTCAGATTACTTTTATTATCTACTTACCTCAATTAAATTATTATTAATTAATATTTACTCCTCATAAATTATGTTTTAATGTTCTATATATGTGTACCAACTATAATCTTTCCTTCATTTATAGGGAATTATATGTTTTAAAAGGTCCTTTCAAAACTTATTCCCGAAATACATGCAAAATTCAAGGGAATTTCTCAAATTCTTACCTATTTTCAAGGGAAATATATAATATGTTTTTTAGAAACCATTGTCTTTCTAAAATAATTCATTTAATTATTAAAATAATATCTTACTTAATTTCTAGTTTTATAAAAATACTTTTTTAAAAGAATTCTTCTTTTTAAAGTAAAAGAGTATTTATCTCAATAATTATTCGATGATTTTATAAGAATATCTTCATATATTTCAACACTCCTGTTAATTATTATGTATTATTGGGATTAATATTTATGATATCATCTACCATATTTAATTTAATGTTTTATGATTAGTTTGTCTTTGGATGTTCTATCTTAAAACCATTCACCAATTTACTCTGAATGGTTAGTGTTTAAGCCTAATGTTTGGGAAAAGTTATTTATGTTTCATATGTTATTTTCAATATAAATTTATATGTTGTTTATGTTTATCCTCGTTCATATGAGTAATTCATTGTACTTATTATGTAATGTTTGGGTCCCACTATTTCCCCTCAATGCATCAGAAGGTCTCATGAGACAAATAGATTTGGACTTGGCTGAGGCTTTGCCCATTTTTAGATATAGTTTTGGTCGAGGCCATAATATTTTTTAGATGTCTTGGATGAGGCCTTAATGGTATGTTTCAGAAGGTCCAACATATTAATTTTCCTTATTATGAATCTATAAATTCATATTTCATGAGGTTATTCAACTAGTAGAATACCCATGATTATGTTTTATTATGGAAATATTTACTCCGCTCATATTCCTTCCATATTATGTGCTAGTTTATTTTTAAAGGAATGTGATTTAAATTGTTCACCATGACTAATGTTTATGTTATATTCCACTGTAATTTTTACCATTACTGAGCATATGATCTCACCCCTTCTTATGTTTCATTTTTTTCTAGGACATGAATAGGTATATTATGATTGACTTCCAGGGATAATATTAGAGTGGTGGATGTTCCCAATGAAACTTATTTGTTGTTTTTCATTTCAATTTGTAATATTGATCTTATGTATGTATCTGGATTTCCAATATACTAAAATATTTGTTCCATCATGATGTGAATTTCTTATAATCATATCAATGTAATGTAATAAGGCACCGGCTCCGTGAAACTAGGGTTGGGTCTTTACAGTTGGTATCAAATAAAGTTTAGCAGAAAACTTGGAAACTAGATTTAGAAAATGTAGATTAGATAACATAACCCTAAGATAATATTTGAGGATAAGTATTCATGAACATCATATAACTTTTTTAAGTAATATCTTATGTGAACATTTCTAGAAAATAAATCCATGTCTAGATACTACAAGTGGACATGGTTCTAGAACAGATTTACCTAAGAGTAACAACTCTGACAAGGAGTTTCAGGCTTGACCTGGGGTATCCTGGTACATGACAGTGGGCCTTACTATGCACCTGGTTTGACACTCTCTGGGGTTATTCTTATGATAATTCAAATTTTCTTTATGAGACGTTATGAAGGATTTAAATGTAAATTTTTCCTCAAAGAAACCATGTTTATGATTATGAGATTAGCTATGTATAGAATTTCAATTTATGCTAAGTATTTTTTCTATGTTGAGATTATATATTAAGATTCATAACATAATATAGTGTATTCAATTACTTAGAAATGGAACCTAGTAGAAATAATGGAAACCGTATGAACGTGTGTGTCCCATATAGGGATTTCCCTCTGATGCTAGATAATGATGTTGCTCTGGTGTTGTGACTGGTGCTGATAAACTTAAACTATACTGGGACATCAGACTCGGGTTATGAATAATAACCTTACCTATATGGAGCATCCATATCCACAATGTGGGGGACCTATGTTAGATCGCTTTATGTGACAATAGTCTCCATCATTTAATGGGACTATAAACCCATTTATAGCGGACCAGTGGATAAATTTATTAGAAAAGATATTTCTCGCTTTGGGATGTAATAAAAGAGAGAAGTTTGTTATGGAAGTTTATCAACTATCGGGATATGTGGATTAGTGGTGGTCTTTAATCCAAAATACAAAGGAGGAGGAAGAAATAGAAGAAATGGAATGGAGGGATTTTAAGGGAATATTCTTAGAAAAATACTTCCCTCATGAACAGAGAGAAGATATGGAAAGACGGTTTCTAAATCTAAGGCAAAAGAGGATGAGAATGCTTCAAAGTATGAAGCTAACTTCACAAGGTTATTAATACATGTCTTAGACTACATAGGTAATCAAAGGAGAAATGTTGATCGATTATTTTATGGTCTAAAACCATTCCTATGAAGGGATATAGTCTCCCAAGGTTTCTCATCATATAAAGATATAGTCTTAAGTACTATCAAGAAATAAAAGGAATTATCTAAGTCTTATGATTTTAAAGGAAATAAAGAGAAGAATAAGGTTTTTGAAAACTCTGGAAAAGGAAATATGGAAATGGGTAATAAGGGAAGAGTTGACTTTCCACCCTATGATAATTGTGGAAGGAAACACCATGGTGCCTACTTAAAAGGAAAAGGGGTGTTCTACAAGTGTGGAAAGAAAATCCATCATGATGGTGTTCGACAGAGGAAGAAATAATATATTAATTTTCAATGATATAATTGTAGGGATATGGGACACTATACTAACGATTTTACAAAGAATCAAGGAAACGTTCCCCAGAAAAGGCCAAGGGAGAAGGTACAAGCTTATGCGATCACAACTGCTAATATTGAAGTTCCTAATGACGTGGTGAAAAGTACTTCAATAATTTCCTCAAACTTTTACAATGCTTTATTTGACTCTGGATCATCACATTCTTTTATATATTCCTAGTTTTCCAAGAAAATTAGATATTTCCAATTTTATTTAATAAGGGAGTTTTCAGTCAGAACTCCTAAGGGAAGTATCATTGCATTAAAGTTTTGTCAGTAAGTCCCCATTATGGTATATAAATGTGCTTTATCTATTGGTTTTATTATCATACTCATGATTTACGTTCATATAATCATTGGTATGTATTGGGTTTCAAACCATGATGCGAAAATTTATTGCAAGAAGAAGGAGGTTATAATTTTTGAGGATGATGTGGAATCCCTTATCTTTTGAGTAGAAACATCACCATATGATTCTCAACTAGATTCACCCCTAGTATCTCTACTAAATTCAATTAATGGGGAGGAAGGGAATTCAATAACTATGGATGAGGAAAGGAATGTCCAAAAAGAGGATGTAACAATTTTTCAAGAATATGTCGATGTGTTTCGAGAGGATTTACATGGACATCCTCCAGAGCTGGAAATTGAGTTTTCTATTTACTTAATTCTTGATTAAAGGCCCATATTAGAGACCCATTATAGAATGTCCACTTTGGAATTAGTGGAACTGAAGTAACAACTAGATAAATTGAGTGATAAAGTATTTATTTTCCCTAGTGTTTCTCCATGGGGATCCCCTGTTCTTTTCATTAAGAATAAGTATGGATCTATGAGGTTACTCATTGACTACAGGGAGATCAGTTCTATAATAATAAATAATAAGTATCCCCTACCTCACATTGATGGTTTATTTGATCAAATTCATGGATCCCAATATTTTTCAAAGATTTATCTTCAATCTAGATATCATCAGTTATGTTTGAGGAAGGAAGATATTCCAAATACATCATTTCGAACCAGGTATGGTATTACGAGTTTACAGTAATTCCTTTTAGACTAAATAATGCACCATTTATTTTCATAGATCTAATGAATATATTTTTAAAGGAATATCTTAATGACTTTGTGGTGGTATTTATTAATGATATCTTATTATACTCCAAAATCTACGAAGATCATGAAAATCACTTGTTCACTATTCTGAAGACTCTTAAAAGAAATGAATTATATGGGAAGTTTAGCAAGTGTGAATTTTGGATTTAATCAGTTTCCTTTCTTGGCCACATTGTCTCTAAGGATGGAATATTTTTTGATCCTATGAAGAAAAAGGTTGTGCAATAATGTCCTACTCCAATGAACATAAATGAGGTACGTAGTTTTATTGGTTTTGCAGGTTATTATTGTTGTTTCCTTCAGAACTTTACCAGTTTAGCCAACCCAGTGACCAAGCTAACATATAAAGGGGTTAAGTTTTTATAGAAAAAAGAATGTGAGGACTTTTTAGAATAATTTTTGAGTATTTTAGTGAATACTTTGATCCTAAATCTACCATCGGGAATGATGGGTTTTTCATCTATAGTGATGCATCAAAGAAAGGACTTGGTTGTGTCCTTATGCAGAATGGTAGATTTATTTCCTATACATCAAGTAAGTTAAAACTTCATGAAAAAAACTATCCTAATCATGATCTTGAGTTAGCAGTGGTAATATTTTCTCAGAAGATATGGAGACATTATCTCTATGGTGAAAATTGTGAAATATATACAGATCATAAGAGTCTAAAATAAATCTTCTTACAAAAAAACTCAGCATGAGGCGAAGGATATGGCTATAACTACTAAAGAATTATTATTGTTCCATAAAATACCACCTAGTAAAGGAAAACACGGTAGTTGATGCATTAAAAATAAAGGATCATGGAGTTATCAATAAAATTAGGATTGAAAAGTATACTTTGTACACGGATCTAGTAAGGGTGGATATGGGAATTATCAAAGAAGGTGAAACATCATTACTTTTTCAAATGGTTTCCCAACCATATTTATTGGAAATAATTAAAGCTTCATATTCTGACAACGATAATCTTCAAAAGAAAATTAGTGCTGTGAAATCTGGGAAGTTGGATAACTTCATGTGTGAAGATGGAATTCTGAAATTTGGGAAGAGAATATATGTTCCTTCCCTACTCGAGATGAAAAGGTAGTTATTGGATGATGATCATAGCTCAAATTTCACTATACACCCTGGTAGCACTAAAATGTATAGAGATTTGAAAGAACATTTCTGGTGGGATAAAATAGAGAGGGAAATTTCTGATTATGTATCAAGGTGTTTAGTCTTCCAAAAAGTGAAGGTTGAAAGACAGCATCCTAGAGGAGTCATGAAACTTCTACCTATTCCTACATGGAAATAGGATGACATCACCAAGGATTTTTTACCTATATTACCAAAAACTTTGAGAAGGAATGATGCAATATGGGTAATTTTTGACCAACTTATGAAATCTTCACATTTCCTCACTATAAGGGAGGATTTTCCACTGGATTTCCTAGCACGACTCTATAACAATGATGTTGTGAGACTCTATAGATCACCTCTCTCAATTTGTTTTTATCTTGATCCATGATTTAGATCAAAATTATAGAAAAGTCTTCAAAAATATTTGGATACTGAGCTTCAATTCAGTACTACTTATCACCCACAAACTGGCGGGCAATCAGAAAGGATAATCCAAACCTTAGAGGACATGTTGAGATCATGTTCAATTGACTTTCAAGGTATGTGGGATCAATATTAACATTTAGTGGAGTTTTCCTACAATAATAATTTCAACTCAATTATTCAAATGGAACCATATGAAACATTATATGGAAAGATATATCATACACCAACTTATTGGGATGAAGTTTTAGAAAGGAAGCTTGTGGGTCCAGAGCTTGTAGAGGAAACAACAGTGAAGGTAAAGACTATTCAAGGAAATGTCAAAGAATCTCAAAGCAGAAAAAAAAATTATGTTGATAATCAAAGGAAGGATTTATAATTTCAAGTGGGAGATCATTTTTTCTTAAAAGTATCTGAATGGAAGGGTGTTATAAGATTTTGGAAGAAAGGGAAACTGAGCCCAAGGTATATAGGCCCTCTTGAAATTCTGGAGAGAATTGGAGCTGTTAAATATTGTTTGGATATTACACCTAGCCTGTCTAAAGTACAAAATGTGTTCCACATCACATTGCTGAGAAAGTATATGCCATACCCAAAGCATGTCCACACTTCTAAAGGAATAGAATAGGAACATGACCTATCACACTTTGAAGAGCCTATCCAGATTCTGGACACTAAAGAATAGGTACTGAGGAATCAAATAACTCGACTGGTAAAGTTACTTTGTAAAAACCATAAAATCAAAGGGGAAACATGGGAACCTGAGGATCTAATGATTAAGATCTACCCAAATCTTTTTGTGAGGTAACATTCTGGTAATTTTGAGGAAAACAATTTTTAAAGAGGGGATAATGTAACACCCCAAGATTTTGCAACTAAATTTAATATTGAATGCATGAAACACTGAGTCTCTAAAAAACACAACTTTATTATAACCTATCCAGTAAACATAATTTTTCCACCTTTTTAATTTGAATTTTGAAAAACTAACATACACGGTTACGTTTAGTAAGATATTTAGAGTCTCATAAGACATACTTAATTTTTTGTGAATACTAGCATACCCTTATGAATAGTGATATGAATATTTATATGACCCTTATGAATAGTAAATCATATTATTATTTTATTTTATTAATATTATAAGATAATGAGATCTTGGTTAATTTTTCAAGGGGATATAAAACAAATTATAGTTTTAAAATGGTTATTTTTCGAATAAATTGTGATTTTATTTAAAAATTAAGTTAATAATATTTATAAAATTATTTTCAATAAATGGAGTTCACTTTATAATTCTAAACATCAAAAAATGGTTAGGGTAAATTTTTGGGATTTTTCTGAAATACTTGAAATTTTTATGAATAGTACAATACGGTGATTTACCATATATATACATTATCAATTAAATTCACTAATCCTAGAATCATGAATAATTTAAGAAAACTTGGTTATAATTCATATACACATATTACTATTATTGGTTATAAAAAATCAATATTATTGGTTGTCTTTGGCAAAATAATAAAATAATGAGTAAAATAATGGGAAAACCCTCCTCTCCTCAACTATAAACCCCCCTCCATCCTCACTCCCTCTTCTCTTCACTCCTCTAAAGCCTTGTGACTTGTCTAAATTATGATAAAATATCACCCCAAGCTCCTACCCCACGTCCATAAGCCCTTGGTCTCATAAAAATACCAAAACCTCTCCCCTAAAGAGGCTCTCAAGGAAGATTACTTCAAGAGGTAAATTCCTCTTTTCATTTATTTTATTTCAAGTTCCTTTATTTTATTTGTCTTTCCTAAACTCTTTTCATACAAATTTTTTAATTAATCTAGTAACTTACATGTACTGTAATTTTTTTATGATAAATTAATAATTCTTCATCATCTCTCATTTCCCCTTCTTTTATACTAGAAATGAAAACACCAGCCGAGATGTGTTAATTTATCACATTCAAGGATGATGGGTTTTCAATTTCTATTACCATATTCAATTATGGTCATGAAACCAGTTTTATGGTTTCTCCATACTATAATATATTTATTATAACTTATTTAAGGTTATGGAATCCTTTTTTACAAATGATATTAATTTATAAATCAAAATGAGTTCGTTGTGAACAAAAAACCACTAATTAACTCAAACAATTGTCATTAAAGTTTTATAATGATTAATCTTAACTCCCAATAACCAAAAAAAATTATAACCATGTAATATTCTGGTTGTTCACTAATAACTTACGACTTCTATTCTAGACACCCATTCTCATTATACATGTTTATCTGTACATGAAAATAAGTAAATCGATCATGAAAACCAAGGAAAAAAACGCTCCCAAACAATGAAATTGAATCTCTTAACCTATAAAAATCAAATGAATGAAACTAATAAGGTTAAAATAAATCAATTAAATATATATGAGGTTCTGTACACATTGATTTATGAAAATTTTATTATGCTTGTCACTAAGATCAAAGGAGGAACACCTTCGGACTTATGGTAATGGTTTTCCACCTGAACCTCCATTTTCATTCGAGTTACTTTTATTTTCTACTTACCTAAATTAAATACCTATTAATTAATATTTAATCCTCATAAATTCTGTGTGAAAGTTCTATATATTTTTACCAACTAGAATCCTACCTTCATTTATGGGGAATTATATGTTTTAAAAGGGTCTTTAAAAAATTCTTCCTGAAATACAAGCTAGATTCAAGGGAATTTCTCAAATTATTACCAATTTTCAAGGGAACTATATAATCTATTTTTATAAACCATTATCTTTATAAAATAAATTATTTTATTATGAAAATACTATCTTACTTCATTTCTGGTTTTATACAAACACTTTTCCAAAAGAACTCTTATTTTCAAAGTAAAAGAGTATTTATCTCTAGAATTACTCGATGATTTTATAAGAGTATCTTCATATATTTCAACACTCCTATTAATTATAATGTATTATTGGGATTAATATTTTTGATATCATATATGAAATTTAATTGAATGGTTTATGATTATTTTGACTGTGGATGTTCTATCTTAAAACCATTAACCAATTTACTCTTAATGGTTGGTGTTTAAGCTTAATGTTTGGGGAAAGTTATTTACGTTTCATATGTTAGTTTCAATATGAATGTACATGTTGTTTATGTTTATCCATATTCATATGAGGAATTAATTAGACATATTATGTGATTTTGGGGGCCAACTATTTCCCCTCGATGCATTGGTAGGTATCATGAGACAAATAGATATGGACTTGGATGAGGCCTTGCCCATTTTTAGATATGGTTTTGGTTGAGTCCAAAATAATTTTTATAATTCTTGGCCGATGCCTTGACGGTATGTTTCAGAATTTCTAGAATATGTATTTCCTTCATTATGAAGCTATAAATTCATATTTCATGAGGTTATTCGACTAGTATAATACCCATGATTATATTTTATTATGGTAATATTTACTCAACTCATATTCCTACCATATTATGTTCAAGTTTATTTTTAAAGGAATGTGTTTTCAATTATTCACCCTTACTAAGAATATGAGATCACACCTTCTTATGTTTCATTTTTTCCAAGAAATGAATAGGTATATTATGATTTTCTTATATAGATAATCTTAGAGTTTTGGATATTACCAATGGAACTTATTTGTTGTTTTTCATTTCAAGTTGTAACATTTAACTTATGTATGTATATGGATTTACAATATATTAAAATTTTCATTCCTTTAGGATACGACTTTCTTGTAATCATTCCAATTTAATGTAACAAGGAACTGGCTCTAGGAAATTGGGGTTGGGTCTTTATGGTAATTCTTTAATTTCTTAAAATAATTATAAATAATATGTGTTGATCTTGTGATTTGGTTCCAAAGTTTATCCATTGTCTATATTATTTGATTAAATTACATTGATCACATCTTTTATCATCATGTAAATATTTGATTAATCATTATTCATGAAAAAAATGTTGGGAATGACCCATCACGTGCTTCCACTGCACTGAGAACCTACAATAATGACGGACTATAATATAACTAAATGACATGATAAAAGTCATAAAAATAAAATACAAAACTGAAAAGGTAAAAAAACACAAAAATCTCTAGTCTCAATCCCCATGTCGATACCATCTCCAAACTCCAACCCATCCATCAAATAAAAATAAAAGACAAGGTCCCTTTACAATGTCCATACTTGTATCCATGAAATCTTCCCAAGTACCAAATGGTAGCCTGAATAGAATGAAAGTACAACTCATTAGGAAATCACAAATAGAGTCTAAAAATAAAATATAATTATATATTGAATAAATTAAAGTGATAAATAGGGGTATAAATTTATTAAATTAATAATTCATATGAAATAAACCTAATAACCCTAGAGTTCCACATTGACACCATGGGATAGCCAAACCTACTTCAGCACGGTGTTAGATATCTCTGATCATGTCATGGGATAATTATAACCATATCCATAACCCCATAAGGGTATATCCCTCAAATCATCGTAGGATAACTAGGTAGATCCATATAAGCTTTAAAAAAATCTATATCAATCTTTATAAGAATTATAGCATAACCATACCAAGCCCTATAATCACTACAGCATAATCAGTCCAACCCATATAAGTATTACGGAATAACCGGGCCAATTCCTATAATAATTATAGTATAACTAGTATACCATCATAATATACATTAATTAATTCACCCATTTACCATTTATTTAGTCAAATACATTCTATAAATTCAGCTTCCCAATTATCATCACAATTGAAACAATTCCCACTTCATTTATCAAATCATCCCAAAAGCCTCTAACATTAAAATATATATATTTATATCTCAACATGTTGAAAAACCAAGAAAATTACATTATAATTAAATAATTTTACCCCTTGTGATTCTATTTCAAGTAATCAATATATTTTACATGTTTTTACAATTCATAATAGTAATCCCTAATTCAACCATATTCCAATTTATCTTAGGGATCTAGGTTTAACCTAACCAAGTTTCAATCGAGTTCAAAGGTTGGCCTACCTCTTGGGTGTCCAAAAGTCATGTCTCAATGCCAAAAATCCCAAAAGTATCCATAGGGGTCTAAGAAATGTAATTCACATCAAAATAGTGGATTATCATTCACGTAGGTCACACGCGCGGCATGTCGGCAATATTACAATTATTGAACATACTAGAAGAATTGAAATAGAATTTTAGGGAGTTATTCTAGACCAATGACCACAAAAGAAGAGTTGATGTTGAAAAAACCTTGATGTACGCTATAGCGATCAGATTCTTCTTCCTTCAAAATCTAGGCCTGAAACAACAAGATATGATATATCTTGCAACTAGTTCGAGGACACTTAGAGGTTACCGCTAAAAGGCTCAGATCACCATGGATTGATCCCTATAATGAGGGGGTTCAATATTATTATAAAGTGATTCAAGGGTCTTCAAAAGGCTCTATAGGTAACCTATGGTTCAAGAATAAAATTTGTGAGTTAACTTGGTTTGTACGGGTTTAGGGTATTTATAGATATACTCTAAAAAAGAAGACCAGAGTGCAGCCTCCTAGTCCACGTCGCAGAACAAGCTGACCTATGTAAGACTACAGTGTAGCACATGGGGCCACACCATATCCTGCCTGGTCAAAGGAATGTTTGAGAAACATAGTTCCCTCTGTTTCATAAATCCTATTAACTCAAGGAGAGGCAATGGTTTAGCCAAAACCACCATGCTAGAGAACCTGGAAAACTGAGTTTTAGGCTCTGACGCAGCCTATCTTCATGTCACAAAGGTGCCAGTTCTGGTAGAACTGACCAAAATCCACCTCGAGGCCCTTATACCATGGTCATACCCTCCACACCGCAATTCACAACTAGCCTATACTGTATTGAGCCTCCACATAATATAAATTTCAAAAATTGTAGTAGCTCCAAAATCCATCCTCTTGGGACTCTACATCATAGTCGATATCTCCACACCATATCCACTAGCAATACGGTTCAGCCCAAAACTCTATGGCATAGAATCGTATTCAATAGTAGATTTTTCATCCCACTTTTCTCACTTCCTCCAAGAACAACCCAACCAGTCTAAATCTTTATAACCAATTCAAAAGAAACAATAGAGTCAATGAGGTTTACCAAAATATAAAGTGGGTTGTAATTAGAAAAATACGGGATCTTATAACCTCCCCACCATATAAAAACTTGTCCTCGAGCTACTCTAAACATCACTGTGAGGTATCATGAAACAATTCAAGTTGTTATGTCTATATATTAGACTCCTTATCCTATTAATCTTCTTGCATACTCCCATAATTACACTGCACTCGCATTATAGGTACATTCTTCCCAGGAATATTCTTCTCACTATAGTGCACAATACAGATTAGATGATCCTTAATAGAAAAATCAACATCCAACTTGAAATCATCAACATATATCTTACGACATGGTTCAAAATGATATCTATAAAGCTTTGATAGGTGAAACACATTATGCATGACATTTTAGTGTTGTAGAAGTGTAAAATGGTATACTAATGGACCGACCCTTTACAATATCTCAAATGGCCCAAAAATATAGGCACTAGCTTCCCTTTCTTACTAATATGGTATTCCCCCAGTCCAAGTGAAACTTAAAAGAAAACACGATAACCAACCTCAAACTATATAGGTCATGTCTAATTGTTAGTGTAAGATTTATGCCTGCTCTGCACAGTCACAAACTTCTTCATGATCAACTAAACCATCTTAAACATATCATACACAAGACTAGGTCCAATGATCACTACCTCACCTTCCTCTAATCAGAAAAGAGGTGAATGGAATGGTCATCCATACAAAGCATCTAAAGGGTCCATTTTTATCAATTCTTGGAAGATTTTTTTATAAGAGTACTCCAAAAGTTACAAATACTTATCCCAAGAACCACTAGAATCCAAAACACATTTTTGTGACATATCCTCTAAAATATGAATCATTCATTTAGATTAGACATTAGTTTTAGGGATATAGGGTTGTACTCAAAAGAAATAGTGATCCCAAAGCCTTCTAAAGACCCTTATAGAACTGAGATGTAAAACAAGAATCTTGATATAAAATAATACTCCTTAGAATACCATGTAGTCAAACTATCTCTCACACATAGAGACAACCCAGATCATTAATGATGAAGGTCTCCCTAATATACAATAAGTGTGCTACCTTCATCATTAAATGCATGATCAACCATAATACATCATTCTTATGAGGTTTCCTAGTTAATCATGTCATGAAATCCATCATGATATCATCCCATTTCCATTATATAATGGGTAGAGGCTGCAATTACCCTATAGGCCTCTAATGCTCACCCTTCACCAACTGATAGGTGAAGCATCTCTCCATGAATCCCTCTATCTCCTTCTTCATATTTATCCATCAATATTTACTATAAATTTCACGATACATATTTTTCAAAACTAGATGTACCACCCATCAATAATCCTGAAACTCCCTCATCATCTCCTCATACAAGCTCGTAAAAACCCATAGACAACCATGGACAAGAAGAACATCACCACTATCAACAGATCATCCTAATGGTGGATCCCCACCATATAAGTTTTCCCTCAGAGCTAATACCTATGGATCATATATCTTATTTTCCATGATCTCATTTATAAGAATGGGTAATGCAGATGTTTAAGTTAAAGCTACTCACCCCTAGGAATCTTGAACATCTAGATTCATGTCTGTAAAAAGTTCTATTAGTCACCACTCATTGTAAGAATTTTGTATTGCATTTTTCTATGTATTTCGGTTAAAATAATCAGGAACAATGTTTCCCTTCCTTGGTGTGTAATCCATCTTTAACTTGAAATATTATAGATACTTGACCCACCTCCTCTTCCAAAGGTTCATTTCTCACTAGGAAAAGATGTAATTGAGTCTCTTGTGGTCCCTATAAAACATAACCACTCACACAAAAAATATTTCTTCTAACATCTCAGGGAATGTACTACTACAGCTAACTTCAGACTGTGTGTAGGGTAATTCATATCATGTGGTATCATCTATCTGAACCCATAAGCAACCACTCAATCCTATTGTATCAGAAATAATCTAAGTATAACTCCATATGCATCACAGTATATTGTATATTCCTTTCCCAACAAAATAAAGGTGAGGATTTTTTTTCTTGAGGTTAACATGTTCTTCATCTCTTAGAATTCCATTTCTTAAGCGTCTGACCAAATAAAGTTCACCCCTTTCTTGGTCATCCTGTACATCAGTTCTTCCAAATGGGACAATTCATGGATGAAATACCAATAAAATCCTGCTATACTAATAAATATATGAATATTGAAGACATTATTGGGTTATTACCAAGATACCATGACCACAACCTTCTATGGGTCCACTAACACTATATCTTTTGAGATAACATGGCCCAAGAAGTACACTTTATCAATCTACAAACTACTTTTAGATGTATTAAAGTAAATTTGATTCTCTCTCAGTGTGGAGATGATTTTAAGATGTTGGACGTGATAATTTGTAGATAGGGTGTACACAAAGATATTTTAAATAAAAACTACCAAAAATTGATCCAAGAAAGTATGAAAGATCTATTTCATTAGTTTAATGAATAATGTTAGCGCATTATTCAAGATAAAAAGAATCACCATAAACTCGTTCAATCCATATATACTCCTAAATTCATTCTAAGGGTATCACTCTCAACTAATGGTACCCTGACCTCAATTAAATCTTATAGAATATCCTATAACCTCTCATTTAATCAAAGAGATAATTGAACATGGGAGAGGATATGAGTTCTTGACCATTATTTGTTTCAGTCTTTGATAATTCATACATATGTGAAACGTCCCATCAGCCTTTTTGGAAAAAATAATAGGAGAACCCCATGAAGATATATGAGGTAGTATGTATCCCTTTACTTCCATATATTCTAACCAAAATTTCAACTCATAAATCTCTACTGGTTCCATTTTGTAAGGATGTATAGAAACTGGCTAAACTCCCAAGACCAACTCAATCGTGAACTCAATATCCCACTCCAGTGGTAAGATAGAGATATATTTAGGGAAGACATAATAAAAATGGTCCACCACTAGTATAAAATTATCCAATTGTATTCCACCATCATCCAAATCAAGGATTTCTATCTGATCTATTAGACAATCTAGTTTGCACTAAATTGGTATTGTATGACCATTCGGAAGATATCACTCACCCTAATAGATATAGCTACCCCATTCTAGAGATATAAAGGTAAATTACCTCTAATAAAAATCAATATGATTTTGGTATAGAACTATAAAATCCATAACAAGAATAAAATTGAATCCTAACATTTCCATCACAAATAATTCTCAAAGGAAACAGTAACCACCAATTTCAAGAGAACACTCCTTGAAATGATTGATATCCCCAAATCACAATCCTAATAGTGTGTTTATGGTCATGATTCCATACAATCCCTTCATAACAAAGACCAAACCATTTTAAAAAAGAGAATAAAAAATGGAATGTGATTACTCTATACCAAAAAAACACAGGCTGGGGTAGATGATACAATAATTGTACCTCTGACGGTAGAAGGTCCTAGATCCAAACTAGTCAGAGTAGACTTTATAACATGTAGATAACTCACCCATATATCTTGGGATCCAATATGACTACCCTATACTGTTCCCTTTGGATGGTACTTCCACTCCTACACTAGGGTACCACACCCCCTACCTTGTTATGAATGTTTGGTGGAACTCAAGTTACCAGTATGGTAAGGGGTAGCTGAGTCCTTACCAAACTTAGGTGCATATCCCAATCCCCTATCATTTATCTAACATTAATGGTTCTTATATAACTTTTTATAATGACCCAACCCATTACAAGAATGGATCTCCACAATGGGGTAAGGACACTAAGGGTTCTTGTGGCCTGCCTTTCCACTCTAAAATCACTATAACGGGCCAAAATTATTAGATGGTTTCCCACTTCCTTGGTTCCTTTTCCCACTATTACTTTAGAGACAACTATCATAATGGTGCTTCATACTACCAAAAGAATATCTCCCAGATCACCATGTTGAGACTTCCTACTAATACTCAGGGTCTCTCTTAGGTTCCCTTTTGTGATGAGGTCCTGGTTCATCATGTATTTAAATTTTATTAGGTGAAATATATTCACCTGTGACATTATATCATAGTGAATACCATCCTGGAAATGTATCACCCTAGTGACCACAACAGCTACTAAAGATGAATCAAAACTTTGCAGGTCAGTGAAGCATTTGATGTAGTCCATCATGATCATTCCCTCTAGTATTAAGCACATGAACTCACGAACCCTCTCATCCCTCAACATTTCTAGATAGAATTTCCTCAAGAACTTCAACTCAAACTCCTCCCAAGATAGGTCCTCTTACTTCCCATCTTGTTTTAGGATATCCCACCAATGATTTCCCGACCCTTATAACATATAAGTAGTAAGATTAACCCCTCAATCTATGGGTGTCTTGGGGTTATTAATGATCATTTTTACTGACTTAATATAGAAATTAATTTCCAACCTCCCCAATGAATGTAGGAAGATGTTATAGTTAGAGCTCTCTCTTAATCTCAAACATCAATGGTATGGTGTGAACAACCACCCTTTCCATGGATTGCATGACCCACAGGAATTTATCATGGAGCTTATCATCTGTCTAATTATTTATAGCTACACGAATTTTCAGATCAAGTATGTTAGTAGCATTTTGATTACCAATATCCTCACACTCGATTCGAATATGAAGATTATTCATTTTTTCTATAAGGCTTAACAGACACCTTATAAAACATGTTACACAAAAAGTTCAACCTCAAAATGTGAAAACAACAATGAACTGTTGTCTCAATGTTCCTCTACACTAGTTGTAATAAGTTAATTAGAATAACATAATAGTTTTCTTTCATTTATTTTTATCGGGAATATCAAGGGTTTTCACTTCACAATTAATATGGACAGATATGCCACATACAATAAATATGTCCCTACAATAAAGAATTTATGTCAACATATATCCCTATGTTCCTACCATGATGCATGCATAGTTATCTTATGCCTACTATCCTATGAATAGTAACACCATACAACAAGTGAGTATCTCAAGTTGAGATAACATAAATTGTAAAAAGTAAACATCATGAACAGTAATCCCATCCCTAGGTACTCTGATTTTACCCCATATGTGGGTTAGCTACTCCAATGAAAAATCTAATTTCCAAGCCCTCACACATCCTAGTATCCTTTATACCTTTCCCAAATTGAGAATCACTATGAAAAAAAACTAATTCCTCTGAAACCACTTTATAACATCCCTAGCCTGATACTCTCTCAGGTGACCAAGCAGGGTGAGATACATGACCTCAAGAACACCTCCCTTTATTCCAGAGGCAACTGACTAGCAATGAGGGTGTAAGTAATATAGTGGAGATACTATAACATATAGTATAGAGTTAAAACAAAAGTGGAAATAATAAAAAATTAGTCGAAGAACATAAATAATCAAATAGAAAACTCAATCTAAATAAGAAACAATCTGGTCAATCCAAATAAAATATAATCATGTAATGACAAGATGAAATGTAACTAAATGATGTGTTAAAAGTCACACAAATAAAATATGGAACTAAAAAGGTAAAAAAAACTCTAAAAGATCCAGTCCAAAGCCCCATGTTATTCCTATCTAAAAACTCCAACCCATCCAGTAAGAAGAAATTAACTACAAGGTCCATTTCCATTGTCCATACCTATATCCATGAAATATACCTAGGTACTAAAGGGTGTCCCAAATAGGTTGTGAGTATAAATCAATTGGCCAACCCCAACGGTTTCTAAAAAAATCCATTTTGAGTATATAATTCATGCAATAAAGTCATAAAAGGGGTAATAAATTAATAAATTAATGTTTTATAATAAATAAACCAGTTGACCCTCAAGTTTTGGGTTGACACCTAGGGATAGCCAAACATACTTCGGCACAATTTCAGATATCTATGAGCATGTTTTAGAACTATATCAACCATAACCATAACCCTCCTAGGGTATAGACTATAAATCATCACAGGAGAACCCGAAATATCCCAATAAGAATTACATTAATCAGATTCAATCCCTATAAGAATTACAGCATAATCAGGACAATCCCTATAATAATTATAGTATAATCGGGCCAAGAACTATATGAATTATAGTATAACCAGGTCAATCTCTATAATAATTACAACATAACTGAGCCAATCCCTATAAGCATTACAACATAAATGTTCCAAGACCTATTAGCATTACAACATAATTAATCCAATCCCTATAAGCATTATAAGATAACCATCATACCACCATAATCCATATTGATCAATTCACCCAATTACCTTTTAACTATCAAAATATATTCCATAATGTTAGGTTCCCAATTATCATCATAGTTATAATAATTTGAACTTAATTTAACAAATTATCCCAAAATCCTCTAACATGCCAATAAGTTTATCTATATCTCATCATGTTAACATTCTAATCCAATTACATACCAATTAAAAGATTTTAGTCTTTATGATTCTATTTCAATCAATCATCATAATTCATATGTTATGTTAATTTATATTATTAATCCATAATTAAAAAAATACAATTTATCTTTGGGCTCTAGGTTCAACCTAACCAAGTTCCAATCAAGGTAAAAGTTAGGAACACCTCTCGGTTTCTCTCAAGTTTGGTGTAATCACCAACAGACCCAACGGGGTCCATGTGAGGCATAAGAAGTGTAATTAAAATTAAAATAGTGGATTATCATTTGGGTAGGTCATACATGTAGTGTTATGGTGTGATCATAATTATTTTACATACTATAATAATTGAAACATAATTTTAGGGAGTTGTTCTACACCAACTACCTCAAAAGAAGAGTTTACATTAATAAAACCTTGAGGTTCACAGTAGAGATCAGATTCTCCTTCCTTAAAAATTGAGGCATAGAACACCATGATCTGATGAATATTTAGTCTAGTTTTAGGAGGATTCTTAGTGGTTGCTTCTAGAAGTATTAGATCACCAAGGATTGATCCCTATAAGTTAGGGGTTCAATCTGACTAAAAGGGGATTCAAAGGCCTTTGAAAGGATCTCTGAGGAGCCTATGGTTCAAGAAGAAAATGTGGGAACTAATTTGGTTCACAGGGGTTTAGGGAACTTATATAAAACCACTAAAATAAAAGAACAAAGTGTATCCTCCTAGACCATTCCAAAAATTGGTTGACCAACAAATTACTATGGCATAGCACATGGGATCGCACTATGGCCTGCCTAGTCAAAGGCGCATCCAAGAAACATGATGCCCTTTGTTATATAGATCCTATAACCCTAGGGAGAGTTTATGGCATAGAATAAACCACCACACTTTCAAAACCATAAAAATGAGTTGTAATCTATAGCACAGACTACCTCCACACTGCAGAGGTGTCAGTTTTGGTATAACCGACCAAACCCCACCATAAGGCCCTTGTGTTACAGCCAACCCCTCCACACTATAATGATCAACTAGCCTATAATGCATCCTTAATCTACATCATATACATTCCAAAAATAGTATTATCTAAAAAATATCTCCTCCTGGGTCCCTATTTCATAGTCGGGACCTCCATGCCACAGCCACCAGCCTTAATTTGTCGCCTAGATCTCTAGATCATAGAATCCTCAAAAATATCTTATTTTTCAAATCACCTTTCCTACTTCCTCCAAGAACAACCCAACTGGTGTAAGGCTCAACAACCAAGGTTCAAACAAAAAACAACATGTTCAAAGAGGTTTACCAAAAATTAAATAGGGTTATTCTTTGAATAAGACAGGATCTTACATAATTCCAATAAAATTGAATCCCCATGGAAAATAAATTTCATGAATAATTTTATGTACTGAAGAAAAAATATTTTGATAAACCCTGATCAAAACTTCAACCCTATCATAATTTTTTTATTTATTTTATTTTGTGTTTTTTTATAAAATCCTCTTCTATATTTTATTTTTTATTTTTTATTTTTTATTTTTTATTTTTTTTTCATTGTTTTCTTTCCCTCGCCACTTTTCATCACTTGAATAATCATACAATATTTTTGATTCATGATTGAAAGACCTATTCTCTATGGGATAAACCCCAATAATTAGATTCTATATTAGAGCGGAGGAGATTAATTTTTTCACCTCACAATGGTAATTCCAACTAAAAAATGGAAAATATATTGATAAATACAATAATGAGTTACAAATACTGGTGAATAAATTGGTGTAATTCGATAAGAATATCACTTACAAAGATCATGAAACCAACTTATTATGTATTTAACTACTCTTTTAGACAAACTACATGTATCTTTTTGGTAATTTTTATCTTAAATGAAAATTTACCATGAAATTAGTAATGTTTTCTCTATTCAATGAGAAGGCTTGAAAAAATAGTGTGGTTGATAACTAGACATAAGCCATGGTCATGCAGAATCAAGGGAGATAAAAAGGTGATAGTTGAGGTGTGAGAAATAGATATTGGTATGATTCCAACATATAAATTCTACCATTATGAAATGGGGTAAACTTAGAGAATTACTATAAAAACATACTATAATAGAATGTTCAGTCTATTAACTAACAAATAAGAAGTTGATATGCACATGTGATAGTCATTGAATAAGTTATGATTTAATTTAATGAAGAAAAAGAAGATTGTCTGTATATTTCAAGTAAATACACAGAATGAGTTGTTGATATTGTAGCATCATAGCATGTCACTTAGGATTGTGAGTTCTTCTTGTCTTATCATTCTACAGACTTTGGTGATATAAATATGGGGAATACCAATTTGGTAGAGATCTCTGGCATAGTTTATTTTTAATTAAAGAAAAATATTAAATTCATAATCATTGTAACACCCTGATATTTTAATATTTATTTCTCCTATAAATTAATATTATGTTTCATAGCTTCTCACACAAGAAACATTAAACTAAATGAACTGTGATTCTTTTATTGTGATAAAATATTTTAATAAAATAAAAACACTAATACATTATGTGGTTGCAATATGAAACAACGTGAAGAAAGTATAAGTAGAATAAATATAGATATATATAAAAAAACCACAAATGTAACACCCCAAAATTATAAAATAATAACATTTTATTTTATAGTTTATGTGACATTGAACATTGATTTTAAATAAGCTAAGAAATATATTTCTTTAAATTTAATCTCTTCAATAGCTTACAGAATATGCAACCCCAAATCCAAGTGAATAGTAATATAGTATACCTAGTCATTAAATTAAAGAATATTAATAGTGATAACTAAATTATTAAAATTATGGTTATATATTTATTAGAAATAAAATATTAATCATTTAAAATGTTTTTTGAAAAAAAAAATATTTTTCTAAAAAACCGTTTAGTCTCTCTTTGTGCACATAATTTAAAATTAATATTTTACACTTTTTTAAGATTTAATTAATAAAAATAACTTTATTTTTTAAATAATAATATCAAATTTATCTTAGGGTGAATTTTTTTTATTTTTCTAAAAAATCATTTTTTATGAATAGTGAAAAATATTGAATTTTAACTGAAAACTTTCTTTTCGTTTAAATTATTTATAAATTTAAATTATATTTTAAATTTTTTTAAAGTGAAATTAGTTCAATTATATATATAATAATCCAATTTAGGTCATTATAATAATTTTTATATTGAATTTTTATATAAAAACTCTTTAAACTTTTGAACATTTTCTCTTTAAAAACAAACTTTCTCATCACATCTGTGGGAATAATTTTAAATTAAATTTTTCCAATTAAGTGAATGTAATTTTAAAAAATAGATTAAATATTTGGAATCAAAATAATTTATGTTATCTAACAAATTCAACTTAATTTTTAACCAAAATGAATAGTAAAAATAGTAAAAATTATTTACCACGATTAAGGTAGAAATGGATTTACCTGTGGTAAACTAAAACTATAAGTTTTAAAATTTCATAAAACCTTTTATAAAAAATATTTTAGAGAGATATTTCGACCCTATAATATCTAAATCTATATAATAACCCATTTTTGACCTTTTTTTTATGTGGAAAATGTGGTTACAAATTTTTATTTTCAAAAATTACAAGTGTGTCATTCACCACACTTAAAAATAGACACCCCATCTCCTCTCTTCTTCACACATTAAAACCATTTTGGTTCTATAAATACCTTCCCAAATCACTTAAAAAATTTAATACTATAATCATATAATCCTTATTTTGTGTATAATTCCATCATACTAAGTATTTTAGTGAAAACATGATGAGGATAGCCAAAGAAAAGGTAATGTTATTCAACGAGCGTTTTCATTTTATTTCTTCCTCCACATCCCTAAATTATTATTAATAATTATGATATAAAAAACATATAATATCCCATATACTGATATTTTTTATGTTAATTTAATTACCTACAACCATCTCCACTTCCATCAAATGGGTTATGAAATCATCATTCGTGTGTACAGCGAACTACCGCCCCACGAATTGATGTCATTCATTTTTTCATTACCACCTTTCACAGTTGGGTATAATGATGTATATAAATTATATATATATATATATATATATTATATTTATATAATAATTATACCTATTAAGTCATTATATTATATACACCTCTTTTCATTCCATTTCGTAGGGGATATGATAATGTCGCTCGTGTGTACAGCGGACTACAACCTCACGAAGCGGTGTGATTTTTTTTTCACCAATGCTTTACATGGAAGGTAATAAGGATAAATTTAATGAATATATGTGAAATAAATGAAATAATTGTGGTATAAATGAAATATTTATCATTTTTAGAAGATAATATATTAGTTTCTTTCTTACACAAAAAAATGATAACATCATTCGTGTACATGTGGACCACTGCCTTCACAAAGTGATGTGACTCTCTTTTCATCACCATGCCACATGGATAATATATATAAGTATATTTAAATAAATAATATTTTATATATGATTTAATTATCATACTATAAATATAAAATATCACTTACCTCTTTTGTATAATGATCATTGAAAAATGGAAATGTAATGTGTACATACAGCATGTCGTCTCCATGATCATAACGTACTTAATTTCTTAAAACCATCTTTACTAATTGGAAATAAAAATATAATTGATGTATAAATATGATAATAATTTATTTATTATTATTATTTACATTATGGAACTATATAATATACACAATAATTGTAATGTTCCTGACGAAGCATGAATGACAAAACAAGGTAATTAACACCTGAAACAATCAAAATAATGAAATATTGTTAATGAATGGGTTATAAGATATTATAAAAGGATCATATATGATTTTATAAATATTTATATGGTTTTGGAATTAGTTAATAACATTTTTAAAACCTATATAAATAAGTTTAAAGCACGTTCAACCAAAACGAAGCATGAGGTAAGGTATTTAATCTCAATTTTATTTCATTGAGGTGTATTGTAATGTTATTCTCCTAATTTCATTTATATGGTATATATAATGCCAATTTTTCATGTAATATGATAAATATTTCTAACTTCATGATATTTTATATTTAAATTTGAATTATTTCATCTAAGGGTTTTGAAGTAAAAGCTACCAAGTGGTAAAGAATTTCATAATTCAATTTTTTTTTATTGGGTTATATCACTCTGTTGTATTTGATATTATAAGATTATGTGTGTAATGACTTTTTAATATATATTTTTTATTTCCACTTATTTTATGTGTATTTAAATTTTACACACATAATTTATTCATTTATTAATTCTCACTTCTATGTTATGATCTTTCCAAGGGTTTATTTCACAATCTCATTTTAATAAGGATTGTTTATACTTGAATTTAAGTTGAAGAAAATTATTTAGATAATTTTTAATTAAACCCTTTCATTTTCATATCCTCTAGTTATTCATGAAATTATTCATGTAAAAATGCCATTTTTTTTACTCTTTGTTATTTAAAATAATTTATAATTTTTTTAATAAAACCAACTCCATTTCTCTCTTCGATTAAAAATCCATTTTCTTCCAAAACCATGTTTTCTAAAAGTGTTTTAAAAAATGTTTTTAACCTTTTAAAATATTATTAAATACATTTTTACCCATTTTTAATTTTTTAAAAAAATTTATTTAATCTTCATGTTTTTTTCAAAATAATTCCCTTCAGTATTATATATAAAAAGTGAAAGGAATATTTGTTTTATTGTACTCGACATGTACAAAATTTTATATCGTCATGACCAATCCATGTTTTCAAAATTCCTGTATAATTTTAAATGGTTATTTTAAAATAAATTTTTTTAAAAAAAATTGTTAACTTTCAATATTAAAAAGTGTTTTTCAAAATGAAAATGAAATTTTACTCAATAATGATTTTAAATATATTTTTAGAGTATTTATATTCATCAATAATAACAATCATTTATTCTTAATCCAGTGGGTATATCTTGTATTGATACCATACTTATTCCCCCCTATGGATGGTTTATAATCATTTTGAACAAGTAAAGTATTGGCATTCACTTTCTTGAATCATTTATCTAGTCATTCACTTTCCCTTGAAATATTCACTTTCCTATGATCATTTGAACATTAAATTTCTCCTAGATGTCCATATTATTTATCATGGATATGATTATTTCTTAAACCATATCTCATTTCTATGTACAGTGTTTTACTTTTCAAGTTATTTTATTGACTATGGAAATATTGATAATTTTTATTCTTTCTTTAATACAGATAGCTGATGATAAGGCAGATTGTTTGTAAATTAAATATATTATTTGATATATGAGGAATGATTTGGGGATGTAAATATGGGTGGGTCCTAGTTATCAAAAACCCCTCAATGAATTGGTAGTCTCATGAAGAGAATTAGTGAGATATCATAAAATCAGTTGGGTAAACCAAATGATTTTGTAACCAATAGTTTTAAACTATTATATGAAAGGTCTTAACATTAGAGGTATCATGATCCTGAATTTATGGTGTCCAATAATTAAGAATTTTCATCATTCATAATTCATTCATTATTATCCATGATATTTTCTCAATAATATTATATATGGATACATTTTATTCTCAGTTATAGATTATATGGAATGTGTTTTTAGTTATTTACCTTTCCATATTGATTATTCCTTATCCATTTTTTATAGCCATTTTATTGATTAAATGGAATGTGTTTTCAGTTATTTACATTTCCATATTTATTATTATCCATGATATTTTACATTTATATTTTCTCTAGATGCACTTCCTTCTCATTTTATTGATTACATGGCATGTGTGTTCAGTTATTTACCTTGAAATATTGATTATTCTTATTTATTAATGATTGATTCCATTATACTTAACACTTACTTATTATCTGATCTCACCCTTATTTTTTTCCTTTCCCCATGAATCTATAAAGTGTAATATAATTTATATAAAAGATTATTCTAGTGGGAATAATGTTATTCTTGAAAAAAATGTTGTAATTTGTGTATTCAAATGTAATGTAAGAATCAAGTATGTATCTAATTTACCAAGAATATTAAACTATTTAGTCCTTTGATATTCAATTCCTTATATCTTGTGCTAATGTAATAAAGTATACATCAGTTCTAGGATACTAGGGTCAGTATCGCTATAGTTAGTATCAAAGGAAGTTTAGTAGAAACCTTGGTAACTAGATTTATGAAAACATATATTATGGAACATAACCCTATGATATAATTTTAAGATAAGTATATAATAACATCCTAAAGTTTTGATAATGTAGAGATTATGTGGTTTTTCCTTATAATACATCATTTTCAAGATACTGTAAGTGGATATGGTTTTAGAAAAGATGTACCTAGGGGTAATAACTCTATAAAAACACATTACTCTTAACTCGATCATCTTATGGTGCATGAAAAAGGACCTTATTACTCACCTAGTTTAATACTCCTTGGGTATATTCTTAGGATAATGTATATTTTCTTTACAAATCATTATGAAGGATTTTAATAGATGATTACAATGAATGAACTAGGTTAAACCAAAGTTATATTATATTATAAATAAGGTGTCTCAAGGGAATGGGAAAATGTTTTATTTTTGGAAAATAATGTCATAAAGTAATGAATTTATGATTAAAAATAAATAGCACAATGTAAGGAAATAAATATCATCCTAGGGATCTATTTATAGTTTTTTTCTTAAATGTGGGTAACCTGGGCATTATCCAATTAAATTCCCTCTTATAAATGTTAAACCCTAGGCCAAGTAAGTACCTATGTGGAAATAAAAAATGAAGTATTTATATATTGAGGATCAAGAATTAAATTGTAGAAGTATTTTTTCCAATGTAATTTTTATCATAAGAGTCATGAAATATCTGTGTATTTTGTTAAATATGAGAATCATATATGTCTTCATTAACTTAATATTCATGGGTACCATTTTGGTTTAATGATTTTATGATTGATCATAAGTTCAAAGTCTTAAACACCTCTTTTTGGGTTTTATCTGTGGATAGTAAACCAAGATTAAGGATATTTTGGGAGAAATGTATGGCAAGCATATGTTTTAGTGGAAAAGTTATTTGAGGAATTATGCCTTTACATTTTATAGACATAATTTTAAAGTAATTTATAACCTTTATGGTTGATATGATCATTAATGACATTGTAATAATAGTCAAATAAGATTATTATACATTGTGGAAAAAATTAAAAAAATAAGTTGTATTTAAAACCTTAATAAAATGTTATTAAATGATTAATTTTATTTCAAGGATTTCCATCCTTTTATTTGGTAATATTATAGGAATTATATTAATATATTTTTGGAAAAAGGATAACCGACATATTGGGTTAAAACTTGTTGCATCCTACAAGTCTATGAGCCTTGAACCCATGACTAAAGGACGATAAGAGTTCAACACCTACCATTGGCCTACATGATATCTTGGTTAATAGGCCATTAGTTAAAAAATTTTACAAATAAATATTAATGATGAACTAGTGGTATTACAGTTGGTGTTTATAGATTAATTCATTATATTGGATAAGCTTTTCTAACCATATCAGTTTTGGACAAATAGTTAGAGATAGATAGAAATAATTGTCACTATTTTATAAATATTGCATTCCATTAAAAGTGAATTTTAGTGCTTCAGGCATAAAAAATTCATTTTGGATATTCATTTCATATAGTAAGAGTTGAATTGGAAATTGATCAAATAACAACCAAAGGATGAAATTTTTCTTATGAAATAGAAACATATCAAGTAAGTATATATCTTTATATTCATAGATAATAAAATAATTCTTCAAATTTAGGAAAAGGATCTGGAATCAGAAATTTTATCCTATTAACTTCATATCTGGTGAATCAAGTGGTCTTTTAAATCATCACAAATTTATGGTTTTGAGTTCCTTAACTTTAAATTGCTCATTCACTTTCTTGTGATCAATGACCTAAATCACTCTCTATAAATATTAATTATTTTATTCCATATCCATTTCTTCACTTAACACAAATGTTATCCTACTTAGAAACCTAGTTATGTTTTAGTATATATTATTTTTTTTAATTCCCTTTATCTCTTCTTAAAAGGGTATTTTATTAACCCTTTTATAATGTGGGTTTTTTAATAATGGTATTTCCAAATTTCAAACCCCTGATTATAGAGATAAAGATTAAATTATGAGGAAAAAATTTATTTAATTTGGGTAGAATGTAACACCATGAAATAATGAAATAATATCATCATATTCTATAGTGTATGTGACATGGAACACTAATTTTAAACAACCCATGAAATATATTTCTTTAAATTTAATCTCTTTGATAGCTTCCGGAACACAAAACCCCAAGGAAAAGTGTACTATAATATAGTATACCTAGTCATTAAACTAGAGGGTATGAATAATACTAACTAAATTATGAAAATTATGGATATCTATTTATTATAAATAATATAAGAATCATTTGAAATAAAATAAATATTTTCTGAAAAACTGTACTTTTCTGAAAGATGGTTTAGTCACTCTTTGCGCACATAATTTAAAATTAATTTTTACAAATTTTATAAAATTTATTTTATAAAATTAACTTAATTTTTTAAATCATAATATCAAAATTATATTAGGGGTAATTTTTTGTATTTTTCTAAAAAATTATTTTTTTGATAAATAATGAAAAATACTGAATTTTAACTAAAAATGATTTATTAAAATTATTTATAAAGTTAAACTATATTTTAAATTTGTTTTAAAGTAAAATTAGATTAATTATATATATATTAAATCAATTTAGGTAATTTTAATCATTTTGATATAAAATTTTATTATAAAAACTTTGTAAACTTTTGAACATTTTCCCTTTAAAAACCCACTTTATCGTCACGTTTGTGGGATTAATTTTAAATTAAATTTTTGACACTTATATGAATGTAATTTTGAAAAATGTATTCCATATTGTGAATTATAATAATTTTTATTATATAATAATTTCAACTTAGTTTTTTGACTAAAATGAATTTTGAAAACAATAAAAATTATTTACCGCAGTTAAGGTAAAAATGGATTTACCAGGGATTAAACTAAAAACAATAAGTGTTAAAATTACCTATAAACTCATATAAAATATATTTTATAGACATAGAGATACCCTATTATTATTTATACTCTATAATAATCCATTTTTGGCCCTATTGGATGGTGAAAAATGTGGGTGTACCTTTTTCTTTTCAAAAATTACAAGTGTGCCACTCACCTCACCTATAAAAGGTCACCCCCTCTCCACTCTTCTTCACACCTTAAAACTATTTTGGTTCAGAAAATTACTACCCAAATAACTTAATAAATTACCTCCTATAACCCTATAATCCTTATTTTGGGCATAAATACATCCTAGGAAGGATTTTGGTGCAAACCTAAGGAGGATACCTGAAGAATAGGTAATGTTCTTCAACGAGCATTTTTATTTTATTTCTTACTCCACATCCATAAATTCTTATTAAATCATCATAATATAATAAAATCAGTATATTAAATATAATTAAATTTTTTATGTTAATTTAATTACCTACAACCATATCCACTTCCATTAAATGGGTTGTGAAATCATCATTCATGTGTACGGAGGACTACCACCTCATAAACCGATGTCATTTATTTTTCCATTACCACCTTTCACGGTTGAGAATAATGATGGATATAAAGTATTTATATATGATATTTATAAAATAATTATAAATATGGAGTCATTATATCATATAAATATCTTTACTTTCCATTTACTAGGGGATATGATAACCTCACTCATGTGTACGGCGGACTACCGCCTCGCGAAGCGATGTGATTCTTTTTTCACTAACACTTTACATGGAAGGTAATAAGGATAAATTTAATGAATATAAAGGATATAAATTACATAAATATGGTATTAATTACATATTTATAATTCTAAAAATATAATATATCATTTTATTTCTTACACATAAAAATGATAACAGCATTCGTGTATGTGTGGACTACTGCCTTCATGAAGTGATGTGACTCTCTTTTCACCACCACACCATGTGGATGATATATATTTAAATATATAATACTTTATATATGATATTATAATCATTATAGAAAGTTAAAATATTACTTACCTCCTTTATATAATGATCATTGAAAAATTCAAATGTTACTCAGGCGTACGTACATCTTACCATCACTATGATCATAACATACTTCATTTTTCAAAACCAAATATTATGATTAGTATTAAAAGTACAATTGATTTATAAATATGATAATTATTTCTTTATTATTATTCTTAATATTATTTAACTATATCATATACATAATAACCATAACTTTCATGAAAAAGTACAAATGATAAAACAAGGCAATTAACACCTAAAACAATGAAAATAATGAAATATTATTAACGAACGTGTGATAAGATATTATAAAAGGATAATATATGATCATATAAATATTAATATGGTTTTATTATATGTTAATAACATTTTTAAAATCACTATACATTAGTATAAACATGTTCAACCAAAGGATTCATGAGGTAAGCTATTTTGTCTCAATTTCATTTCATTGAGGCATATTGTAATGTTATACCCCTAATTTCCTTTATATGATGTAAATATTTCCAAATTTTCATGTAATATCGTTAATAATTAATAATTTATGATATTTTAATTTTTAATTTGAGTTATTTCATCTATGGGGATTTTAATTAAAAGTCGCTAAGTGGTAAATAATTCCATAACTCAATTTCTTTTCATTGGGTTATGTTACTCCTTCATTATCATTGATATTATAAGATTATATATGTAATTAATTTTGAATATTTATTTTTTTAACACTTGTTTTATTTGGATTTACATTTTATACACATAATAGATATATTTATTAATTTATAATTCAACATTATGGTATTTTCAAGGGTTTATTTCACAATATCATTTTAATCAAGATTCTTTATAATTTAATTTACATTGAAGGAAATTATCCAATAATTGTTTAATAAAACCATTAATTTTATTCTCTTATGGTTATTCATGACTTTTTTCAAGTATTATTTCCATTTAACCACTCTTTGGTACTTAAAATAATTAATAAATTTTTGTTCATAATATCCAACTTCATTTCTCTTTTCGGTCGGAAATCCATTTTCTTCCAAAACCATTTTTTTCTAAAAATATTTTCAAAAAAAATAAACATTTTCAAATGATTTATTATATAAATTTTTATTATATTTTACTTTTAAAAAATGAAAGGAATATTCATGTCATTTTCAAAATAATGCCCATTTGGATTTTACTAATAAAGTGAAATGAATCTTTATTTTAATGCACTCAACATGTAAAAAAATTCCTACCATCACAACCACTCCATGTTTAAAAACTTACTTTATAATATTCAAAGGTCATTTTCAAAAAAAAATTGTTTTCAGTTTTTTTTTATTTGAAATTTCAGTTTTAAAACGTGGTTTTCAAAATGAAAATGAAATTTTCCTCAATAATTCTTTTAAATATTTTTTTATGGTATTTCTATTAATCAAAATCCTAAACCATTTATTATTACTCCAATGGGTATATATTGTGTTGATACCAGCCTTATTCTTCCTCTAGATGATTTATAATCATCTTGACCAGGGAGAGTAATGACATTCACTTTCTTGATTTGTTTTTTTAGTCACTAAATTTCCCTTGAAATATTCACTTTACTATTATCATTGGAAATTAAATTTCCCCTATATATCCAAATTATTAATCAAGGATATTATTATTTATTAAACTGTATCTCATTTCTATATGTGGTGTTTTACATTGTAAGTTGTTCGATTGACTGGGGAAATATTGATAATCTGTATTCTTTCTTAAATATAGATATTTGATGATAAGGAACATTGTTCATGAATTAAATTGATTATTTGATATATGAGGAATGCTTTAGACATGTATATATTTTTATGTCCTAGTAATAGATATCCCCTCAATGCATCGATGGTCTCATGAGGTGAATCGGTAAAATTACAAAAAATCAATTTTCCAAACCAAATGAATTTGTACCCAGTAGTTCTAAACTATCTTGTGAAAGGTATTGATGGTAAAGGTATCATTATCCTATGTTATTCACATTCAATAATTAATCATTTCATGTATTAATAATTTACTTATTATTATCCATGATATTTCCACAATGATATTATCTCTATATGCATTTCATTCCGAGTTATTGGTTAAATGGAATGTGCTTTTAGTTATTTACCTTCCCATATTGATTATGGATTATCTAGTTATTATACTCATGTAATTGATTAAATGGAATGTATTTTTAGTTATTTACCTTTCTATATTGATTATTATGCATGATATTTTTGTATTGATATTATCTCTAGATTTTTTTCCTTCTCAGTTTATTGATTACATGGAATGTGTGTTTAGTTATTTACCTTTCCATATTGATTATTATTATTGATTCATGATTTATTCCATTTTACTTAACCATTGGTAATAATTTGTTATAACCCTTATTTTTTCCCTTTCCCTAAGAATCTATGAAATGTATTATGATTGATATGCAAGGATATGCAAGAGGGAATAATACCATTCTTGCAAAAAAGATTATTTTATAATTTGTGTATTCATATGTAATTTAAGACACAAGTATGTATTTAATTTACCAAGACTAATAAACTTTTTGGTTCTTCAGGATGTGATTCCTTGTATCTTATTCTAATGTAATAAAGCATACAACAGCTCTGGTATACTGGGGTCGACGTCACTACAAAAAAACAAAAAATATTTTTCCTCATGGTTCCCTATAAATATTATGCCCCCAAATGTAACTATAGAAATAAGGAAAATAATTTTGAATATAATATACAGGACAATATAGAGTAAAACTAAAAAACATTAGTGAAGCATGTAAGGTTATATATAGGAATGTAATATTACTGCTATATATATGGTTGCTAGACACATAGTCATTATATATATAGTTGTACGATATATAGTTGTTAGGTATATTTAAGTCCAATTGGTATAAAATTATCTAATAGAAAATTAAAAAAATATACTTCACAACCCCTATATAATTATTAATTTATATGAAATAGATTAAGATCACTTAAAGATATAAAAGGCCATTTTTCTATAAAAGTAGTTTGTTGTATATTTTAGAAAAAAAAATAAATTTAAAAATTATAGAAATATAATATGATAAAAATTATTTCATTTTTAGTTTCATCATATCAAAATTAATTTAGATTAATTTTTTTAAATTTTTCTGAAAGGATTAAATTTTGAGTAAATAGTGAAAAATAATGATTTTTATAAAACTCCCATTTATTTCCTTTAAATCAAGTAATCTAAATGTTCCCTAATGTTTAGGAATTTCTATTAAAGTAACATAATACTCCTTTAATTATAAATAATCTAATTAATCAAATAATAATAAATAATATATTTGATTTTGGTATAATCTCATTTTTAGGCATAAAAACACATTTTTTCTATAAAAAATCATTGTGTTTTTCACATTTATATTAAAATTAAATTCTGAAACTTATATAAATATAATATTGAAAAATTTATTCATTATTTATAATTAAGAGTTTCAAATTTTTTAAATATGTTAATTTTATTTTTTATCATTATGAATAGTAACCTTGGTAAAAATGTTATCACTCTGGTAAGGGTAAAATGAGTACAACACGGATAAAACTAAAAATTAGGATTCCAAATCATACATAAACTTTCCTATATTTAATTGGATGATTTTAATTCGACCATACCCTTCAAATATTCAAAATTATTTCATTTTATTACCATTTTACTTTGATAAAAAAAACCTTTATATTATTTTATATATAGGAAAATTCAAAAAAGTCTATTTCAGGCTCTTAATATCATTAATATTTTTTGGTAGAGATAAAAACAAGTTATTAATGGTTTTAAAATTTTATTTTTAATCTAAATTTTTTAAATGATTTTAATTTTTTTAATTTTTATTGATAAAATAGTTACCTTTAATGCGTACGCAACGCCAACACAGTGATTGTTAAAGTAATAGAAAAAATCCAGTAAATTATTTTAAAAAAAATAAAAGTAATATATTTTTTGATAAATTATGGTGCTAAAGAAATTTTTTACATAAATATAATATATTATTTATGTTTTCAAATTTTATATTTGAACTGTATAACTCTTGATATTTTTTAAAGTCAGTTATGTTAATAGTCATAAAAATGACTTAAATAATATTTTATTAAATGATTTAAAATTCATAAAAATATTTTTTTAGCCAAAATAATGGTATATGGTCTATAATATAAACTATTTTCCAATTTTTATCCACTTTTAATTTTATAGTATGTTTCTTGGCCCCTAATCTATAAAAATTGGGTTATCACGGTAATCATTAAATAGGGTTAACGGGGGTTAAAACTAATAGATAAGGCTTAAAATATCACCTAAACTTATATAAATTTTATTAGATGAATTTATTTATATTTAGATATATATTATATTTAAAATATATAAACTTTTTCCCACTTTAACGTGAATATTAATTTATATTAATTTAACACTTTAAGTACTTCCAAGGGTGCCCCTCCCCTCAATTATTAAAAGACACCGCTTATCCTTTCTTCATCACAATTATTGATCCACTTATCTCAAAAAAACTCTAAAAAAATATTATTAACTTTTTTAATTACACTGTATATATATTTAAATTCCTAAAATACTATTCCTATGGTTATTAAGAAGATATCTAAAGGAGGTTCTTCAAAGAGAAGGTAATCATCATAATCGAGTATTTTCATTTTAATTCTTATAATTCCTTAAAATATTCTATAAACATGATCATATAATAACATAAATAAATTCCATATAATTAAAAAATATTATTCTAGAGGTGAAAACAATTTTCATCTCCTTTCTATTCTATATAAAATGAAAACATCTCATGTACATACATGCGAACTACTATCTCCATGTATTGGTGTAATTCATTTATCCTTGCCACTTTACTTAGATTTTTATAAAGTTAGAACTAATAAATATCTATGATATTTATGAAATTTTTATGATTCTTTAAATATATGTTACCATTTAACTTATTTCCCTTCCACCCATTAAAAAATGATAATGTCGCTTGTGTGTACGTGCAGACTAACACCTCCACAAATAAATGTGATTCATTTTTCATGTCTTCATTTTAAAGATGATTATAAATATGTATATAATGAATATATATATATATATATATATATATTTATATCATGATTAAAAAAAATATTATGAAATCATGATCAATATACAAGGATTGAAACTATAGAACTGAAACTTACATAAAAAACAAAATAATTAACTCAAAAATGATTATTTTAATGAATAATTATTAATAAAATTATCATAAATGTTATAAGAAGATAATATATGATATTATAATTATTTATATGGTTCTATTATATAATTATAAAAAATTTATATTTATTATAAAAGAGGTTAAATGAACTTCTGAAGTAAGTCAGACTTAAGGTAAGGGTTTACTTCACAATCTCATCCTTATCCGGGATTGTTTGTGTTTAATTTTCTATTCAGGGAATTATATGATATTTATATCTTAAAAACCATATATATTCTTCTTATATGGTTATTAATTGAAATTAAAAACTTTCCTTTCATTTTCCTCCCTATAAGTATTTAAAAGTATGGAATAATATTTTTAAGTAAAATAAATATTTTTTCCTATTTGGTCAAGAATATTTTATTACATATCCATATTATATTTAAAATGTTTTCAATAATGTTTTTAATATTATCCAATGATTGATTAAAGTAATTTTTACCCATGTTTTATATTATATAAAAAAATTTAAAAGGAATATTTATTCTGTTTTCCAAATGAGGCACTCTTTACTAAAGGTGCGAATGAAATATATGTTTAAATTCTTACGTCATGAGCATCATTTCCCACCATCATGGTTATTATATATTTATAGTCTTCCTTTAAAATTTTCCAAGGTTATTTTAAAATAATTTTTTCCCCAAATATTCTATAATTTTTTATATTTTAAGTAAGTGATTTTAAAATGAAAATGGTATTTTCCTCAATAAATATTTAAATGGTATTTTAAAAGTATTTTAATATATGTAAAAATCCATTGATTAGTTATATGATTTAATAGGAATATACTCTAATGATACCATCGACAATATTTCTTTGGATGGCTTATGATCATTTTTACTAGGTAAAGTATTGACATTCCTATGGTTTTTTTCAATATGGATAATTATTGATTATTAAGGAATGTTGATTAAGTTGTATTATTTACTCATGTGATGAATGCATTATAATTATTTAATTATGGGTGAGGCCCATAATTACATATCCCATTGATGATTAATAGGTCTCATGAGAAAAAATAGGATGATTATTTGGTATATTTCATACCCATTTATTTATAATGTCTTGGAATGAGGCCTTTATAGTGAGTTTAAGATGTCTGAAATTATGCATTCCAAAATTATGAAATTAATAATTGATGTCCATGTGATTATTCAAATATTTAATTTATCCATGGATAAGTTTCAATCTCATGTGATTATTCATATAGCATTATTTGATCATCATTTATTCCTATCATATTATTCCTTCCTTATTTATTCTATGATAGATTCCATTATACCCATTCCCTTACTGAGTATCTAAGATCACCCTTTTATTTTGTTTCCTTTCCCTAGGATTTAAAAAACTTTACTTTGATTGATATACCTAAAGGGAATAATAATGTTCTCTAATAAAATAATATGTTGTATTTTATGCTTTCAAAAGTAATGTGAGTTTCAATCATGTATCTATTTTTCCAAGACTACTAAACTATTTGATCTCTTATGATGTGATCATATGTATCTAGTGATAATGTAATAAAGTAACTACCATCTCTATGCTAATATGGTCATATTTTTTACATTTGGTACTAGAGAAATATTATTAGGACCCTTGGGAAGTAGTTTAAGGAAAAAATATATTATAGATCCTAACCCTATGATACATTCTAAGGATAAGTATAAGTAAAGGGAAATATCATAATGCTTTGTTAAAGTAGAGATTATGTGGTTTTCTTAGTAGATATATCCTTGTCAAGATACTAGAAAGTGGATACATTTGTTGCACAGATTCACCTAGGGGTAACAACTCTAAAAGGGGAATATTGGGTATTAACTCAATCTTCATCAGTGCACGATGAGTGGGTCTAAGACTATACACCAAGATAGACGCTCTCGGGGGGATATTATTGGGTTAATTCACATTTTTGTTATGAAACATTATGATGAATGAGAGGATAGAACATACATAAACCTATGATATTCCATAGTAATATGTGATAAACCTAAAGCATCATGGGTTGATGATTCTAATGTTGATCATAAGTTTAAATTCATAGATACCCCATTTTATCTTTTATGTGATGAGATTTTAAGATTATTAAGGATATTTTCAAATATTGTTATGGTAATACAACACTTTGGTTTAGTATTTTTATCATGAAAAAAAATTAAGGAAGAATAATTTTATATTATTTATAAATAAGTGGAAGATTATTGATTACCTTTAGGTTTAATATGATATTTGGTGTTAATGTGGTTAATTGAGATAAAGGGGTTATTCCATTTTTGAAATATATATTTTATCATATATTTACCCATGGTATTAAAAAGTTATTTTGTGACTAGTTAATTAATGTTTTTTTGAAGAAGTACACTATAATGGGGATATTATTTGATTGAGGTAAGTAAAAGTATTTTTTTCTAGGATGGGATTTTATTTGAAGAATAAAAGTTGATTTATATTTTGTAAGAATATATTATTTTATTATTACCTTATAGTGATTCAAGTTATTTATTGGAAGGATTATAATATTTTGGAGATTATATGATAGCATATATGAATTTTTGGTATATTAATTTATGGGGGGGAAATATTGTTTTTGAGATAAATGTTAAATTTAACATTGAGGAATCTGTGATCAATTATTTCTAATTTTTTGATTTTCAACTTAACTAGGAATATTTTTGAAGAGTTTTATTATGGAATTATTTATATTGAACTTTTGGCATTATTGTTGATTATTTTAAGATTAATGTAGTAATTCCTCATATGAATGTTTTTTAATATTGGTTATTATTTTATATTGTGATAAAAATTTTGGGTTTAGATAAAAGGAATTTATTTTCATTGTTTTTTGGATCTTATAGTTGGTTAAAAGTTAAAATTATTTCTTTATGAATGAAATATCCATCTTGAATATTTATTGTTTGTAGTAAGATATGGTATTGAAGTGGAAATTGATCAAACCATAAATGAAGGATGAAAATCCAATTATGTAGTGAAAATAAATAAAGTATATATATTTTCTTAAAATATCTTTCTCTACGGTAAAATAATTTCTTAAATCTATCAACTCTTATTCAGAAATTAATACTCAATTATCAAGGTATGCTTTTAGAAACTCATCTTCAAGTATAAGTATTATATTGGTATATTCTTCTATGAAATAATAAGATTCCTAATATTGACCTAAAAAATTAAATTTCATGATAAAATCTATATTTTATTTTATCACCATGAAAAATTCATTTTAGAAAGAACAAATTCAAATTATGATGATAAAATTTTTATAATAGGGGGAGAATATAACACCTCGATATTTCAATATGTATTTTTTACTTAAAATGAATATTATGTTTGATATCTTGTGACACATACAAAATCAGACTAAATAGAATGGTTATTCTTTAATTGGGATAAAATATTTAAATAAAATATAAACACTAATATATTATGAGGTTGCAATATTAAATAATATGAATAAAAGTACAAGTAGAGTAAATGCAAATATATATAAAAATACCAAAAACATAAAAACTTTATCATCATGGTTCACCATGAATATTGTGACCCCAAATGAAACTATAGAAATGTGAAAAATATTTGGTAATATAATATAAATTATTAAAGATGGGTAAATGAATAAATTTTAGTGAATCATGTAAGGCTATATATAGAAATTTAATATGACCGTTATATATTTGTTTGTTACACACATAGTCATTATATATATATATATATATATTATTCATTATTTATGTTTAATTATAATTGGTATATAATTTAATGATAAAAAATTAAAAAAAAAATTAAAACACTCATTTAATTATTAAATTAGATGAAATATATTATTATCACTTAAAGTTCAAAAAGGTCATTTTTCTATAAAAGTGGTGTTGCGCTATATTTTAGAAAAAAATTAAATTTATAAATTTAAAAAATTTAATTTAATGAAAATGATTTAATTTTTTGTTTTATTATATAAAATTTATATTTGGGTGATTTTTTGGTATTTTTTCTGAAGGACTGATTTTTTGAGTGAATAGTCAAAAATGTCAGTTTTTTAAAAACATCATTTCTTTTCATTAAATTAAGTAATTTAAAAGTCTCAATATGTTTTTTATTTGGTATTAAATAAACATAAACCTCATTTAATTATATATAATCTAATTAATCACATAATAATCAAGATTATTTTTTATTTTGGTATAAAATCATTTTTATGCTTAAAAACATTTGTTCTAAAAAAAATTGTATTTATTTATTTTTGGAACATTTATATTAAAATTAATTTATAAAAATTATATAAATTTAATATTTAATAATTTATTCCATATTTGGAATCAGGTGGTTCAAATTTGGTAAATATTTCAATTTTATTTTTGGCTATAATGAATAGTATCCCTGGTAAAAATGTTGTCACCGCAGTAAGGGTAAAACTAGTAGAACAAGGTTAAAACTATGAAATAAGGATTTAAAATCATCCATACACTTCCATATATTATATTTTATGAGTTTATTTCTACCACCCATAAAAAAATATTCTAAAATATAGCATTTTTTCTGTAATATTTCTATGATAAATACCTTTTTATTATTTTAAGTGAATTAAAAAATCTAAAATATCTATTTCTTATTTTAAACATCAACGTTTTTTTGTGATAGGGTTAAAAACAGGTTATAAATGGTTATAAAAGGGTATTATTAATATAAATAATTTTTTATTATATTGATTTATTTTCAATTTTTAGTGATTAAATAATTACCTTAAATTTTTACGCAACGCCAACACAATGTTTGTATAAGCAGTAAAAAAATCAAGTAAATTATATTAAAAACTTTAAAAGTGATATTTTTTGGGTAAGTTATGGTGTTCCAAAAAAATAGATAAATTTAATGTAATATATATGTGGTAAAAGTTCAAATTAAAACTAAATTACCAACTTGATATTTTTTTAATTCAATTATGTGAATAGTCCTGAAAATGAATTTAATTGTATTGTATGTTAAATAATATTTTTTAAAGCGATTTAAAATTTTAAAAAAATATTGAATTTGGAAAATTTAATGGGATATCATTTTTAATATCAAACATTTCCCACTTATGTGTTACTTTTTTTCTATAGTAACTTTTTTGACCCCTAATATGTTAAAATATAATCATAATGGTAACCATTAAATAGGATTAACTGGGGTTAAAACTGATAGATAAGGTTTAAAACATCACCTAAACTTGTATAAATTTTATTTTATGAGATTATTTAGGATTATATAAATACTATATTTGAAATATATAAATTTTTTGTATCTTTAACAATAAAATTAATTTATTTTAATTTAATACTTTATATAATTACAACAGTTACCCTCCCCTCACTTATAAAAGGACACCTCCTCTCATATCTTCTTTACACTTATTGAGCCACTTATCTCAGAAAAAAAACAATCAAAACCTCTTATTAACTTAATTAGATATTTTATTTAGGTTTTATTATTCTTAAAATATCATCCTTAGTGTCCTTAAGGAGATATCCAAATGTGGTTCTTCAAAGAGGAGGTAATCATCTTAACCCAGAGTTTTCAATTTACTTATTCTTATACCTACTTAAAATATTTTATAACTATGATAATATAATAGAATTGTTATCTTCCATATACTTAAATATTATTATTCTAGAGGCACAACCCTTATTAATCTCCTTTACATCCTATGGAAAACAAAAGCATCGCTCATGTATAGGTTTGACCTGCCATCTCCACATGGTGGTGTAATTTTTTTTCATCACCACATTAATTGGATAGTTATAATGATATAAATAATTAATATGTATGATATTTATGAAATAATTATTATTATATAAATATAATATATCATTTACCATATTACCCTTCCTCCCTTTAATAAATGATAATGTCACTCGTGCATACATGTGGACTACCACCTCCATGAAGCAATGTGATTCATTTTTCATATCTACATTTAAAGGATGATGCTAAATATGTATATAATAAATATATATTATATTTATATCATGATTAAAATTCTATAGATTATGGATCCATGAGAAAGATGCAATGACCAAAACTACCTATCAAAAACTTACATGAAAAATGAAAAAAGTAGCACAAAGAAACGAAGATTTTAATAAAGAATTATTAATTAAAAAGTGTTAACGTGTTATGAGTAGAAAATATATGATATTATAAGTATATATACAATTCTTTATATAAGTATAATATATTTAAATTTATTATACAGGATTTTAAAATCACTTACAAAGAAAGCTGGATCTGAGGTAAGGGTTTATTTCACAACCTCATCCTTATTCGAGATTGTTTATGTTTAAGTTTCCATTGGGGGAATTATATGATATTTCTATAATCAAACCCATTTATTTTATTCACCTCTATTTATTTCTATAAAATGCAAGTTTTTATTCATTTTCATCTCTCTAAGTTCTCAAAAGTATGAAATAATGTTTTTAATAATAACCAACTTCGTTTCTCTATTCAATCAGGAATATTTTCTTCCATGTATATATTTTCTTTAAAATATTTTCAACAATTTTTTTAATATTATAAAATTATTTATTGAATCCATTTTTACTATCCAATGGCTCAAAGTCTTTCAAATTTTTTATTATAAGATAAACATCCTTTTAAGGGAATAAGGAGGGGGAACCCAGACTTCATGAACATAGGACATCACATGACTCGAAGGTCAAAGAGAGAAGAAAAAAACCAGAAAACAACAAGGATCAGCCCCACCCCAGTATATGATCACGATGAACCCCTCCACCTTTTCATGAAAAATCATCAAGCAAGTGTCCTGTGACAAAGCATAGGCCCGATCCAATGGCTGACGCCATACCCTCTCAAACAACCAAATCTGAAAATCCCTACAAAGATGAAACATCAGCTCTGAAACCTCCTCTGGAACTGATCCATGCAGTCAATCCAGCTGCATCACCACCAATCACAAGACCATGTCACCACCATCAACGACTATCCTGTAGGATCAAAATAACGATGTAGATGCTCAATATACAAGAGGGAGTTGAATTTTATACTTTAAAATTTTCCTTAGACAAGGTAAAATTTAAGTTTAACAAAGTTAAACTAAGCAAATTCAAAACACCTCTAATCACTAATTGGAGAATTGGAACCAAAGTTTACAATATGAGATTCTACCTTAAAGCGTATATAATCTAAACTAATCAGAGTACAAGTGGAAGGAAATATAAGAAGATTATACTTTACTTACAATACAAAAGTGCAGCTGAAAAACAATTTGTAAAACTACAAGTAACAAGATATAAGTCTTTTAACCCAAAGAGAAGGGTATCCAACAACCTTGGATAAAGGTCCCTTGATTTATAATTTCAATCAAGTCTATCTTACCCACACTAGGGTAATCCCTTGATACGAAGACCAGAATCTCTGTCTTTTATCCCCGCAATCCCTCAACTTCAAGGTAGTTGGAACCTTTGTCTTCCTCAGCAAGGAATCCCTAAAACTTCAAGGTAGTCGTCACCTCTATCTTCCTATCCCCAGAATTCCTCGAATGTAATCACCAACATTCGGAGTCACACGAAGCAATCTGAACGAGAATTTCAATACGCACAAGGCATGAAAAGCTTCTCTCTCTAGAAATCACCTTAATAGCGTGTGGTTTCTAGATCGATCAACTTGTTGTTGAGCTCTTTCAAATGATCTCCTATTTATAGGAAAATTTACAATGGTCGGTTCCCTCCTCCAACGGCCATATTTTCCATGAAATTCGGAGGGACCTGTACACGTGTAACTCAACCAAAGGTTAATTAGAAACAGAATGGATGAAATCGTTTAATAATAAATTATGTATAATTGAATGCACGACATCGTTTTGAAATGAAGTATATGTAAGAAAAAGACATACAAAATTTCGAAGTGTAAGAAAATTAAATGTTCGGAGTATAACCAAAATGAAATTCGGAGTCTATGTTAAGAAATGTCCGGATTCTGTTTTATAGGAATTTGGAGTCTGGTTTTACCAGAGTTCAGAATCTAAACTTGCAGAGGTTCGAAGTTGAACTTCATAGAAGTTCGGAGTCAAACTCATGAAATTTCGGATTAGAACTTCATAAGATTTCGGATTCGAACTTCATAAGATTTCGGAGTCGAACTTATGAAAGTTCGGAGTCAAACTTCATAGGAGTTCAGAGTCGAACTCATGAAAGTTCGGAGTCGAACTTCATCAGAGTTTAGAGTCGAACTCATGAAAGTTCAGAGTCGAACTTCATCAGAGTTCGGAGTCGAACTCATGAAAGTTTGGTGTCGAACTTCATCAAAGTTTGGAGTCGAACTCATGAAAGTTCGGATTCGAACTTCATAAGAGTTTGGAGTCGAACTTTATAAGAGTTCGGAGTCAAACTCATGAAAGTTCAGAGTCGAACTTCTTAAGAGTTCAGAGTCTAGAATTCGGATTGGAACATCATTAGAGTTTACATCCAAAATTCGGATCCTAAAAACAGAATGCTCCAAATCTTGACATTATACGACTTCTGGGATTTTGAGTATAAATCCAGTTTTTGTACTTAAGAAAAATATTGCTATGTATAAGAAAATCCAGGTTAGGGAAAATTTCCTTAAAGAAGTAAATTTTACTTATGGAGGTAAAATTTATATTTTCTTAAGTATAAGGTTTTTGTGATTTTCAAAACAATAAAGAATGGAAAATTCCTAAGGAAAACCTTATTGACTCAAAAATCTCCCCCTTTTTGGAAAGCACAAACATCCTTACGAAAAAGAATATAAGGACTTTGAAAAAATTTCATTAGTCTTTGAAATTAAAACTCATCTCCCTTTCTTCATGGATGAAAGTGAATACAAATAAATCCCCCTTAGGAATTAAAACTCTAAGGATTGTATTCTGAATTTCTGGAGTGGAGTTTTCATTATTGTAGGAATGAAAAACTTTGTAGTGAGAAACTCCCCCTTACTTTAAGGATATTTCACTTAGAAATTTTTCTTTCTCCTCCTTAGGAGTAGTTCTTTTTCCTTCTCACCCTTTGTGATTTTCAAAAAGAATTGAAGGGAATGGAAAACAAAATATGGTACCTGAAACATTAGTATATAACAAGATACATCCAACCAAATAAAATTTCATTAGAGTTGGGAAAATTTTACAAAGAAAGACAATTACAGCAAAAGATTGGAGTGGGTTTATTTGTCTTCTTTTTCCTTTGGAATCAGCTTCTTTAACAAATTTTTTATCTTCTTTAGGTCTCTTTGGTCTTCCTCGACTTTCCTCTCCAAGGCTTTTGTCTTTTCTTCTTGAGCTTTCAAAGCCTCTACCTAAGCCTCGATAGCTTCTTTCTGCATCTTTAACAATTCATCTTGCTGAACGAGTCTTTTCTCAAGCTCGATCTGGAGATTTATATCGATTAGAATATTTTGAGCCAGAGAATTATCCTTGTCACTTAGTTCCTTCACTTGTTGACTCCGAGAACTCTGCTCATCAATCAGATCAGCTTGAAGATTTTTAATCTTTTTATCCTCGGTGTCAAAAGCATTTAGAACTTCACTCTGAAAATTTTCAAATTGCACTAAGTCTTCATCAACTCTTTTAGAACACTTTGTTACCTTACTGCAGGACTTTCTATGCACATCATAATCAATAAGAAAACTTTTTTGTTCAGCTTCGATCTTCACAAACTTATCCATGACCATTGATAAGGAATCTGATTTTTGATTCATACTTTGTTGCAGTATATGGCATCTGGAATCTATAGTTGTAAAAATCAGAATGGTGTCCACCAACTTCTTCTGAGATTGAACCACAAAATCATTCCCATGAGATGATGATTCTGAATTAGATAAATATCTTTGAGATTTCTCTTCTTCAATTTGCACCAGTTTTCTCTTAGAAGAACCACCAACCTCCTTCTTCCTGAAGACTTCTTTTGTTGGATTATCCATGAGAGCTTTCTTTCCCTTATCAGACTTCGGAATTGGTTCCTTATAAGGAGATACTTCCTCGGATTCAGAGACTTGAATAATCTGGTCTTCATTTGGTTTTCGTTTTTCTTGTCCTTCCTCAATAAAATTCCTCTCATAGGATTATTCATCATCATATAAAACATTTTCTTCTTCTTGATGTTTCTTATCATCATTCTTACTAACTTCCTCACCTTCCTTTCCTGGAGTAGCTAACTTAACGGATTCTGCCTTATCTTTATAAACCTATACTTTCTTGATCAAGGCATCTAAATCTTCACTTCCCTCTTCTTCTTCTTCTTCTTCTTCTTCAACCTCTTCCTCTACTTCTTCCTCAGCTTCTTTTTCAGCTTCTTCAACTACTTCTTTACCCTTGAATTTTTCTGGAGTGACATAATTCTTAGCTGGAGTTTCTGGTAAAGAAGGTTCTGTAAGGAAAGATTTCGGAACCAGAATAAACTCAGAAGCTAACTCTGTAGCTCTCAGCAAAGATTGCACCACTTCAGCTTCAGACACTTTCTTTTTCATTTTCTTCTCTTTCTCCTACTTCTCTAACTCTTCTGCAGCTTTTTATTTTAAGGTCTTAGCCTCTGCAGGGTCCAATCCGAATTGTGGATCCCCTTCTTTCTGCTTCTACTTATCTTCCCTCCAATTCACAGCAACTTCATCAGGATAAGTTTTTTGTTTCTTCGGCTTGGGAGGAGCAGACTGAGTTTCCTTAGATTTAGTATTTTCTTCATCAGCAGCCACTTCCTTAAGCTTTATCTTCTTCCTTTTCTTTTTGGATGGTTCTGGAGTGTATGTACCTTTCTAAAGTGCCTCAACTTCTTCCACAGAAAGAGAGTAGAATTCTCCAGATTCACTAGAAAAACCCATCTTCATCCTCTTCAAAGTATCATCACTTACTAACATAAGCTTATAATTCTGGACTTTTAATTTGCATGCAACCTTGAAAGAATATAATCACCGAACTCTCAGCTTAGATAGAAAGGCAGGAAACATGATTATCTGAGCTCTCAAATTTCCTTCTTTGATTTTCTTGATCATAATCAAGACATGTCTCATCAAATTTATCTTTCTTAGATTTACCAAGAAATCTAAAACATAGATATCACTTTTACATCGTTATTTCGATTCTACAATTGGTATCAGAGGGGGGTGAATTGTATACTTTAAAATTTTCTTTAGACAAGGTAAAATCTAAGTTTAACAAAGTTAAACTAAGCAAATTCACAACACCTCTAATCACCAATTGGAGAATTGGAACCAAAGTTTACAATATGAGATTCTACCTTAAAGCGTATAGAATATAAACTAATCAGAGTACAAGTGTAAGGAAATATAAGAAGATTATACTTTCTTTACAATACAAAAGTGCAGTGGAAAAACAATTATTAAAACTACAAGTAACGAGATATAAGTATTTTAACCCAAAGAGAAGGTTATCCAACAACCTTGGATAAAGGTCCCTTGATTTATACTTTCAAGAAAGTCTGTCTTACCCACACCAGGGTAACCCCTCGATACGAAGATCGGAATCTCTGTCTTGCTATCCCCGCAAGCCCTCAACTTCAAGGTAGTTGGAACCTCTGTCTTACTCATCAAGGAAGCCCTCGAACTTCAAGGTAGTCGGTACCTTTGTCTTCCAATCCCCGGAAGTCCTCGAATGTAATCACCAACATTCGGAGTCGCACGAAGCAATCTGAACGAGCAGTTCAGTACGCACAAGGCATGAAAATATTCTCTCTCTAGAAATAACCTTAACAGCTTGTGGTTTCTAGATCGATCAACTTGTTGTTGAGCTCTTTCAAATGAGCTCCTATTTATAGTCAAATTTCCAACAGTCGGTTCCCTCCAACATCCATATTTTCCATGAAATTCAGAGGGACCTGTACACGTGTAACTCAACCAATGGTTAATTAGAAACAGAATGGACAACATCGTTTAATAATAAATTATGTATAACTGAATGCACGACATCGTTTTGAAATGAAGTATATGTAATCAAAATCCATACAAAATTTCAGATTGTAAGCAAATTAAAAGTTTGGAGTCTAACCAAAATGAAATTCAGAGTCTATGTTAAGAAATGTTCGGATTCTTTTTTATAGGAATTCGGAGTCTGGTTTTACCAGAGTTCAGAATATAAACTTACAGAGGTTCAAAGTTGAACTTCATAGAAGTTCAGAGTCAAACTCATGAAAGCTCGGATTCGAACTTCATAATATTTCAGAGTCGAACTCATGAAAGTTCGGAGTCTAACTTCATAGGAATTAAGAGTCGAACTCATGAAAGTTCAGAGTCGAACTTCATCAGAGTTTGGAGTCAAACTCATGAAATTTCAGAGTCAAACTTCATCAGAGTTTGGAGTCGAACTCAAGAAAGTTCGGAGTCAAACTTCATAAGAGTTCGGAGTCGATCTCATGAAAGTTTTGAGTCGAACTTCATAAGAGTTCGGAGTCTAACTCATGAAAGTTCAGAGTCGAACTTCATAAGAGTTCGGAGTCCAGAATTCTAATTGGAACTTCATTATAGTTTACATCCAGAATTCGGATCCTAAAAACAGAATGCTCCAAATCTTGACATTATACGACTTCTGGGATTTTGAGTATGAATCCGGTTTTTGTACTTAAGAAAAATATTGCTATGTATAAGAAAATCCAGGTTAGGGTAAATTTCCTTAAAGAAGTAAATTTTCCTTATGAAGGTAAAATTTATATTTTCTTAATTATAAGGTGTTTTTGATTTTCAAAACAAGAAGGAATGGAAAATTCCTAAGGAAAACCTTATTGACTCAACATATCCTAGTCGAATCTCGTCGAACTTTACAAGACACCTCACCACAACTGCCGTAAAGGCCCAGAAAGCATTCCAAAGGACACGAATTCAAGTCATTGTCGCTCAGGACTGGATGACCCAACATCATGCCAAGGGAACGTCGTCGATGAGAGAATCTAGGTCGTCCTGAACCAGAAGCGCTACTCTGAGCATGAATCAGCTTCATTCAGACCACGAAAGAACCCTCATCTGGTTCCAAAGCAGACAGACATGGTGGCAAGAAATTAGCGTGAAGAAACAGAGAGGAACCAGCAATGTCAAAGCAGAAACCCAAAAAAAACCAGAATCACAAACAATCGAACATATCCAAAACATCAAAGACAAAACCCTGAAAAAAAACAAAGCCGCGGAGACACAATGCCTCCCCCTCCGAAGAACTATAGATCGACGCAGCGACTCCCTGGAAACACAGGAACCACTCATGGTGTATCCAAATCCTTATCCGAAACCACCCTCAGCATCGAACTGACCGAGCCGTCAGAACCGCGCCAAGACATCGCGGATGGAAGGGACATAGGGCCAAACGCCAGCGCATGACGAGACATATTTACAGACACCATCAAGGAATGACACTGAGCTGCTTGCCGAAGCACCACCACAACATCGACACCGGGAGCGGGAGAAACACACCCCTAAATCTAGACGCGCCACTCCAAAGCCAGATCACGCCCACGCCGAACCAAAACCATAAGAGGTCGAGCCAATCCAGGCCGAAGGGGGAAGGGGAAGGAATAAGGGGGAAAACCTTAGCCGCTGCGGGAGAATGGTATACTCCGCTCAGAGGGCTCCTAACTTGAATCTATTTTTACCAATTTTTTACTTTCCATAAAAAAATAAGTAATCTTCTTTTCATTTTCTAAACTAAGCACTTTTTACAGAAGGTGTGAACGGGGTATTTGTTTTATCACTTACCACAAGAATATATTTCCCCACTATCTTGACCATTATTTTCATTAAATATCCATTTAAAAGTTTCCATAAATATTTTTAATGAAAATTTTTTCCCAATATTTCAAAAAATATATTTTTTAAATAATTAATTTCAAAATGAAAATGTTATTTTCCTCAATAAATATTTTCATGATATTTTAAAAGTATTTTCATCTATATCAAATCCTTTGATGAATCATATACATTATTTTCTATATAATATATTGATACCATCCACCATATTTATCTAGATGAATTGTGATCATTTTTTCTAGGTAAAGTATTAACATTTTGTATATTAGTTCTTCTAATACATATAGTTATTGATTATTAAGGAATGTTGACTAGGTTGTACTGTTTATTTATAGGATAAAGGAATCATAATTATTAAGTGATAGGTGGGTCCTAGAATTATACAGCCCCTTGATGCATCGGTATGTCACATGAGACAAAATAGATTGGGTATTTGGAATATATTTTACTCATTTTTATATGATGTCTTAAAATTATACCTTGAAGGTAAGTTTAATATATCTTACATTATGAATTCCATCATTACAAAATCATTTATTGATTTCCATGTGATTATTCAAGTAGTAATGTTATCCATGGATAAGTTTCAATCTCATATGATTATTTAGATTCAATTATTTAATCATCATTTATTCATACTATATTAATCATGCCATATTTATTCTATGATATAATTTTTTGTACGCATTCCCTTACTAATCATCTATGTTGTATTTTATGTTTTTAAATGTAATGTTAGATTCAAGCTTGTATCTAGTTTTCCAAGACTAATAAACTATTCAGTCTATCAAGATTAAATTGCTTGTATCTAGAGATAATGTAATAAATTAACCACCATCTATGGATGAATAGGGTCAAGGTTGTTACAATAACCCAAAACATTTTCTAAAATATTCCAAGGCATCAAAGAAATGTGTTATTGGGTATAGAATTAAATAAATAAGGCTATTATAACATCATCAAGCATGAAAAACGTTATGGAATCTGGCATGATAGAATGATTCCTTGCACTCAAAACAAAATGGAAATATAGAAATTATGAATACAATTATCATGGATAAGGTTAAAATTATGATGAGGTTAGATGAGTTTCCAAATACATTCTAGGGAGAATAAGTTCAAGTGGCATGTTTCCACATAAACATTTCATTGCTAGTTATTTTGTATTTTAAGTTTCCAATAAGATATGGTCCATTAAATATCCCACTTCCTATCTTTTATGATTATATTCATGTTTAACATTTTTACATGTATTCAAATTTCTTAGGAAGATTCTAAATGCAATATCTACTCAGTTAATCTTCATATTCTATAAAGATGAAAAGATTATATATAAAATTTAGCACTCAATGGAGAAAAAGGGATCAAAAGAAGAGTTGGCATATTCCTTGGGAACAGTCTAATTGATAACATTCAAAATCCAAGAATTTATCAAAGAGAAAGTAACAATGAAAATTTTCTAATATTATACCTAAGAAAACATAGCTTATCAATAAAGATTAATAGGTTTAAGAAGAATCATCAAAAATAAATCAGGGGTAATAGTAGGGAATATTGGGTAGGGGTAGAATCAATCCTCTCCATCAAAATTTATAGATCCATCATAGGGATAGGTAGTGGTGTTCCTCTTAAACATATCATTTATCATGTTCAAATATATTCATAAAAATTAATATTTTCAATAAAATATTTGGAATAAAAATATAAATTATTGAATAATGAGGGGAATTTAGGATGTTATTATAAAAAGGTATCTCATTCCAAAAAAACATAATCGATTTAATGTAATTTAATATGAGATAGATTCATTGAAAATTTATTAGATATATAATTTTGTGAAACTTCATAGTAATAAAAAATCACTAACAATGAAATGTGTGTTCAGGTTCAAAAATAATATTATTCTATAGGAGGTCAGGAAAAATTCTCAATTAGTGGTTAAATGATTACATTATAAGAAATAAGTTACATTTTATGAGATATTTTCACCAATATTTAAGGTATATTTAATCCAAGTCATTTCAAAATTACTGGTTAACATAAAACTAGAGTTTGAATATATGGATGTGTTAATATAATTTTTCTCTATAATGACTTCATCAAGGAGATCTATAAGAAAAAACATGAAGTTTTTGTGGGATTCAGTCAAAAAATACTCTTATTAAAATTATATAATATATTTTTTTTTAGTCTAAAAACTGCTCCCAAATAATATTTCATGGATATTGACTCATTTAGGGGGGATCGTGGGTAAAAATGGCCATAAGAAAATCACTTTTTCTACTTCTATAAATTCGTGTATAGTGTCTTCATTTCTCTCCTAGTTTATATTGATGGTTGGTTTGTCATTAAAAAGGATTCAATGAATATTATCCTATTAAAGAAGGAGTTATCCTAGTCATTTGATATAAAATATTTAGGTAAAATGAATGGATTTTGGCATCTTAATAATTATGCAACAAAAATAGTAAGAGGATTTGGTTATCTTAATAAAATTATCATGAAAACTTTCTAAAGTGATTTTACTTGGATGAATCCAAACTAGTGACTATATCATCTAAATTAGGGAAATATTTTAAGATTAAAGGAATAAATTAATGTGGTAGAGAATATACCATACTCCTTGATGGTTGGGAGGTTTATGTACATCGTTGTATTTACTTAGATAGACAATACCCATAATGTTGTGACTGTGAGCTAAATTCCTCCCAATCCTTGGATGTAGTCAATATATTTTTTGTGATATCTTAAAGTTAAAAAAAAATTCATGATCTTCTAATAACATAGTTGATCCTATATTTAAGGGTTATACAAATGAAAATATGGTCTAATATATGGACTTGGTAATTCAATATCTTTTTACTTTTTCAAGAATAGTTGTATCTTGGAATTCAAGGATAGAAAAGTGTGTCATTTTAACCGCATTAAAGTATATTTATTCTAGGAATATATAAATAATATGTTGTCATTAAAATAATTTATTTATAATCTTAAATTTTTCTAGAAGAATTATATGGTTCAATATGAGAGTTAAAGTTTTTTAGACTTGAAAAAAAACTTCATGTATGATTCTTGAATGAAGAAAATCTATATTCACTATCATTGGATTCATGATTTGATAGATAAACACCTAATTTGATTTGTAAGGATCTATATGGACCAAAACCCAATTTATTTGCTGAAAAAGGTAATGTATTGTATTGGGGTTGTGTTTTGGTGCTATTCCCTATACAATGACCAAGACCTACTAAACTTATTAGTGGCTTACATAATGAATTATATAAATAATTTTATTATTCAACGTATAATCAATGATTAATAGGACTATCAATACAAACATATTTTAAAAAATAAAATCATGAAAAAAAAGGGATATAATAAGATTTGACTCTCTGTGGGCCTATATTCATGGAAATATCCCCACCCCTAACCTCTATTAGAAAATGAATAGAATCGTAATAAAAAATCTAGAAATAAGTAAAGACCAGAGAAACTATTTAAGTAATAAACTCAGATAAACCTAGTGGAAGTGATTAAACATGTCATAAAGAGTTTCCCTCTCATATTCCTAGACATACTCATGCTACACATGTTGTGCATGGAATCATACTTCAAACACATGGTATCAGAAACTAATGGAAAAGAAATAAAACCCTTATAGTGCTTGATCTCATTATGAAGATCTGGATGGTGTCTCAAAATATATTTTGTGACCTTCAATATCTTCACATGAAAAATTTTCCACCCCAATGATCATGGAGATCTCAACCACTCTACACCTAAACTCAACATTGAGTACAGATGGTATAAATGGAACACTATCCTTCAGTAGAAAACATAAAACCTCAAACATTTTCCTCCTCCAACATCTCTCAATAAATCACTCAGTGGATTTTAAAATTAAAGTTTCACTCATTTATGGGAAAAATAACCAATGCACCGTATGAACGAAAAACTTTGAGAGAATGTAGTGTCATCATAATAGTGAATTGATGGAACAAAAAGTGATAGCATGGGATGTTCAACACATGTATAGTGCAGATGAAACATGTCATTCATGAAATTAATGGCATAAAAAATGGTGTGTTATATGGAAACATTCCATAGAAAATATAGGGGAAATAAGGATTAGGTGTGAGAGGAAAGAAACAAAGGAAAGGAAACCAAAACCAAGCATCTGGGGGCCATCAAATCAAAATGATCAACAGCCCTCAGTGCCTCATTCCATAAAGCTAAAACCCCACTGTAGGTAAGGAAAAAAATTCCATTAATTGAAAATAAGAAAAATAAAACAATTATTTCATGAAAACATGTGTATTTCATGAATTAATAAAGTAATAAAATTTTTAATTAAAAAAATTTCAAATTAATTGTAAACTAATAATGAAAATATACATATAAATTACAAAATATCCACTTATTCAATAAAATATATAATTCAATGATGTTTTTCTCAAAATCTATATTAAGGGACGATGACTATGTTCATTAAATCTAAATAGTTTTTGATCTTCAATAAAAGGACAGGCTTAGTCAAACCATCATCTAGGTTATTTAAAGTGTATATCATATTGACACACACTATCCTAGTCTTTATTAAATCCATAAAAAAATGTGACCTTATTTTTATATGCTTATAACTACCATAAAAATGATTTTTAGATAAATACGGTAATCACTAACATTCACAATACACATCTATATTACCAAAAGATCAAGATAATTCATTTATCAATACTTTTAACCAAATTGATTCTTTAATTTCTTCAATTAAAGCTATGAATTTTTCCTTATTAGATCATAAGGAAACTACCAATATTATGTTACATTTCTAGGAAATAGGACCACTATAATATATAATGAAATAACTACTAACATTATTCTATATATCAATATTTACAACATGGTCATAATCTATAAATCCTATAATATTATTATCATAACTATAATTTTAAATAAAATATATACAAAAGTTAGTGGATATAGAAAAATACCTCAGAAACCACTTCAATTATTCCCAATGGGACTTCTTATGTTTTCCCATAAATATGCATATTGAGTAAATAAAAAAAGTGATATCTGGTCTCGAGAGAATCATGGAATACATCAGGTTACCAACTATATTAGCATCAGGTATTTTACTCATAAAGGCTACTTGAGACTCACATCTAGGGGACTAAGATAAGGATAGCTTGAAATGTATACGTTAAGAAACATTAATTATATTTAAATGATCAAACAAATAACACTTTAATTACTTCTTCACATTGTCATATTAGGATAGGTATAAATCCTTGTCCTCTATATCCCTAATTATTTCATGCCTAAAATTATCTAATCATTTCCTAGATCTTTCATTTCAAAATTAGTATCTAATTTAATTTTTACATGATTTATCATCCTCAGGTTCTTATATATAATAATCATATCATCAACATATAATTTAAGTAAATAAATTTCTCCTTGATAGATTTAAATTAAACACATAAATTATATTTACTTCTATAAAAAAAATTTAAACATGAAAGAGTCAAACTACTAATACCATTACCACAATAACTATTTTGATCTATAAAAAGTAATTCACATCTGTCATGGGGCATGGAAAAAGAAAATTATTTTTTCTAATGTGGTACAGTGGCTGACCAGGGTCGTCTCACTTGAGGAGCCTCTCAGTTTGGTTCACCTACCTTATCTAAATCACCTATGCTACTTCTTTTTGTGGTTTTTATTTTTTAATGAAAACAAATGAAGAATATTTTTTGGGTTTTTATTTTTTCTTTAAACAATGACATTAAAAATAAGAATTTAAACTAACATTAAAATATAAAAAAATTAAGTAAGGAAGAAAGAACTCAACTTTGTGTTCATCCTTGGATTTAATAATTATTCTACTTTATATGTTTTATTTTGGTTTGATAATATAAACATAAAATATCATGTTTGAATTTCTATTATTTATTTATAAATTTTGTGATCCCTGAGAGCCTAAGAATCTCAATTCCACCTCCTCTTATAATCAAGGTTGATGACACACCTTGGTTAAGAATGTTTCATCTTCCTGAACCCAGCTCTACTGATGTTTTTTCATCCATGTATTAGCTTAAATCCTTCATATGAAGAGTTAATAAATAGATAGAGGGAAAATATATTTAAAAAATAATAATATAAATAGATGGATTTTCTTATCATTGGTGGGAATTCACCACATCAGGGACATTCATCTCACCATGCATGCTACTCAAATCTACCATAAACATAAAATAAAATTTAAATAAAATTCAAGAACACATTGGCCTCCCCCTGGGCCAAGCCTCAGGGTTAGATTCTCATTTATGAGAGAAATCTATCACTTGGTGGATAGATGGAAGAATATAAGGATAAATAAAATAAAATAAAATAAATAAAGAATTTTAAAACAAGGGGATGAGAAAATAAAAGAATAGAAGAAAATAAAATTGGGAAGAGGGAAAGATAGAGAGAGAGAATAAAATAAAATAACAAATGAATAAAATAAAATATATGAAATTATATAATTTATAAGGAATATAATAATAATAATAATAATAATAATAATTTGTTATTATTATTAAGATAAGAAGAGATTAATAAAGTAAGAAAATAAAATAAAAATGTTAAAAGAGTTTAAATAATAATTATAGTAATAGTAATAATAATTTTAATATTATTATTATTATTATTAATATTTATATTAATACTCATAATACTAATAATAATTAAAATAATAAAATTTAAAGCAGATGAAGATAGATAGTGGAAAATTTTAAAATAATGCATGAATTTATTTATTTAAAACTAAATGAAAAATGAAATTAAAATCTAAAAGAAAATAAAATTAAAATAATTAAAATAATAGATTAAAAACGAAGAAGAAGTGGGAATATGGGAAATAGTTTAGCACGACCCTTAGGTGTGGTTTCTCTATCCCTCCGTGCTGACTGATGGTTTGGAAAGGAGGCAGCAGCCACCTTAAATAGGAGGGGATCCGAGGGGTTCTCTAACTTATCTTCTTAAAATCACCCTCCCCCTCCCAAGCATGGGTGGAGACTTAAAATATTTTAAATCACACCTACAAGACCTATGGGTGTGGAGTTACTACGTGGAAGGAGTCCATGTAGTGGCATGATGTGCGGTGAGGACTTGGAAAGTAGTAGAAGGTGAGGTGTGGTGGTGAGTGTTCCTCCTTCCTCTGGTGGCTGCATATGAATTCATGGGGGATGTATGGGTGTAGGAAAATGGAATGTGGAGGATTGATAAGTGGAGTTTCTTGTCCTCTATCCTTCACAGTGTATGGAGGAGCTTTATGGATGTCGAGCAGTAGTAGCCCCAGGTGATGGTAGTGGTGGCATGTTGGAGGAGATCGAGCTTGGAATTGAGAGGTGGCTGTCATGAAGGAAGGTGGAAGTAGAAGCTTCTGGTGGGAATTAGGGTCCTCCAGTGATGTCAGGCGGTGAATCTCACTATGGAGAGAAGGAGGAGAGTTTTGGATATGGTTTTCCTGGTGGTTTTAATGACATAAAGTGGCGAATATATAGCAGAGGCATGGTGAAGGTGGTGTCAGGGTTCTCCGCTGAGGTGGCTACCTCAGGTGATAGGAGCGGTAGATTGTGGTGGTAGTGGTGGTGGAAAACTCTCCAGGGGTGTTTGGTTAGTTCAGGGGCACTAGAGTGAAGGAAGTAGGTGGAGGGTCAAGGCTCAGTTGAGTCAAGTGGTGGAGTGAGGCGAGGGACGGTAGATCCGTAGAAAAGTGAGGTGGCACCCATGTCCCACATCAAAACGTGGACATGGGAGGAGAGGAATTATAAGACTCCTCGTGGATTTAGCCTAACAATTAAGTCAGACTAGATTTGGAGGACTCCTACCGTCTTGCGTGGCCCACCCCATCCACCGTGAAGCCCTCCTCCCACCACCACATAGATTCGTCCCATGCATTGATGCTTGCTCCATGTGGTAGCTATGATTTCCCATGGATTTCATCCTTGTGGGACCTTTGCATGGGTTTGATTCTCCTATGGACCACTGGCCTAGGTTGGCCCTCCTGTGGGCTTCATGGCCAGTCAGCCCCTTGGGCTAGCTATGTGGAGTTGATCCCATGGTTTAAGGTTGACCTATGGCTTGGATAATATTTTCCCAAAAAACATTAAAAGAGATATCCAAAAAATTAAGAATTCAAGAAATATTCATGAAATAAATTTCAAATTAAAAAACACATTATTTTACTCTTTTTAAACCATATTTTAATAACTCAGATTTTCCCAGGCCCTTTCCCTTGTAAAATATATGTTTAGGGTGTTCTAGGAGGAAACGGTGGCTCATTTTAAGAGTTGAAAAAATTCTATTTTTCCATCGGCATGTCAGTGAATCTGCATGTTAGTGCATCATCATATTAGGGTTGTCAGCATTGGTGAGTCCAAGGAGTCAGAATCGGTAAGTTAGGGGCATCGGCATCAGTGAGATAGGGGTGTTAGCATCAGTGAGTTAGGGGCGTCAGCATCAGTGAGTCGAGGGTGTCGGTTTCGGTAGGTCAGGGTGTCAGTAGTTTGAGGATTTAGTAGGTCGTTGTGTCGGTAGGTCATGGTGTTAGTAGGTCAGGGCATCAGTAGGTCATGGTTTCTGTAGTTCGTGGCATCATTAGGTCATTTCGTTTGGGGGTCGGTGTCGGTGACTCGGCGTTGGTAGGTTGTGATGGAAGCTCACTCTTCGGTGGCTCCACATCGGTGACTCATTTTTAGTTTTTCCCGGTTTTTCTTGGTTTTCCAGTTTCACCCCTCTTACATATTATTTGACGTAAACTTATTTTAAAGCCTTGTTTGGGTGTTTTAAGAGTTTTTTAAGGATATTAAGTGTACCTTTAATATCTTAATTTTCTAGGTACTTTGAGATACTCAAACCGTGTAATCTTGACCACCATCCCACAATTAATGACTTTTAGAAACCGTTCTTCATTTAAAATGGGATCTAGTTCTTCAAAGCAGGGATCTTCCCTTCCTTGTGTGTTTTCTATTTCCCATCGGTGTTCCTAGATCCTTCCTACCTAGAATATTTATTCTCCTGTTCTAGAACCCCTCTTGGTCAGTTTTCTTGGAGTTTATCATGTGTTGCTCGTGTGATCCCCTATTCTTGGGGAAAGAAGGAACTTTGATTCTTTGGTCATCCAGGTAGGGATTTCTTTTATCTCTCTTTTATTGTGCATCATGTGGGATAGTAATTCTAATTAAACCTTGTAAAGAATTTCTGGTAACTTTCAAAAAAAACAACAAGAAATAGATAATAATTGGATTTGATCAAAGGATAACACATGTAAATAGTATAACAGGAAGAGAGTGTTTTGATGTTGATCTCCTATTTTATTTGTAATATTTGATTATTTTATAGATTTAGTGGCTTTATTAATTCTAAAAATAATATTTGTTTGCGCACAAGTGATGTTCTATTTTGTTGAGATGTTTGAACAATGGTTGAAGCATTAAATCTGCTTAATCACATATACTTGGTTAAATAAATGAATGCCCCAGGATCAAGCCTATTGTGTGATCACTCCGGTTATAATCTAGTGGAATTAAAGAACCCCTGATGATTAAATCTGAATGTATACACATCCTATTGATAGGTGCGTCTGGGTACTATGTTTAGTTGAGTTTTGGTAACCTTGTGTGAGTTGTGTGGTGTTTATTTTGGGAGTATGGTTATAGGCACAAGGTTGGTCAGAGGAGTTGGTCCCATGAGAAGGGTTTGGTATGAGAGTATAGGGGGTGTGTGGAATCTCAGTCTGAGAGATTGATTGATTGTGGAATGGATGACCTTGTAGGTAGTTGAACTGCCTTTTGTTTTGTTTTGGTTGTGAAGAAACATCAGTCAGTGGGACTACAGTGTGGTTATGGACTTGTTATGCAGTGGGAATGCATTGGGGAATTGTTTCGGTAGTGGATATTTAGGGATAGGTTGTGAGATAAGGATTTTCTGGTATAATTTTGAAAAATTATTGTTTGAAAAGGCTAAACAGGTGTCTAGAAAGATTGGGGGAGTTCGTGTAGTGGGACTGCAGGTTTGGTTTCGATTGTTATTTTGATATGGTCATGGTTGGTAGTTTCTTGGTAGTTCTGGGAAAGATTATATTTAACCCCCATACTTAATTAATGACAAGTTTCTAAATAAAAATTGGTTAGGCTCATGTTTTTTTTGTGGCTGGTTGTGCATTTAGGGGTGGTAGCAAAGGTGGTTTGTGTGGGTTGGTTGTTGTTCATAAACTTGTAGGTTGTGATGAGTGTTTTATTACCTATATATATACATATTTTAGTTCCTTGTGATTTCTATATGTACCCCACCCATGTTGAGAACTATGTTCCAAACACCTCAATTTGATGGAGGGTGTCTTTCCCAACATCTTCATGGGAGGATGGATGGTTGGTTACTGACTTTCTTCCTCACACCCTCTTCTAGACCTTGATGCTCGAGTGTATCTGGGTAGGATGTAATGGCTTGATTCTTACCATAGTCCAAGATTTTTTAGGAAAGGATTTGTTTTGGATGAGGGGATAGGTGGTTGGGGGCCAGGTTTTCTTTCCCAAGTATCTTTGGGATGAGACCCAGGTGTCTTCGGGAAGGAGACGTGGTTGTTGTGGCCCAAGTGTATGCGGGTGGGATTATGTGTGGTTGAGGCCTAGGTGTGTGTGGATAGGTTGTGGCAGTGGGACTGCGTATGGGAAGAGTGGTAGCATCAAGATGTTATCCATTAGGGAAAACTAGTCAACCAGTGGGAAAGTGGTGTTGGGTACCCAAATATTGATGTGCATATACTATTACTTTACTTGACTTGCATTATTTGGTGAGTGTGCCTTAGTGAGGTTGGGTTGGTTAGTACTCCTTGGTAGGTTCTTTGAGGTTCTACTATTTTCACACAGGGGAATTAGTATGTTCCCCCACTTGTGCATGGGTAGCTTTAGATTTCCCTACTGAGTATACTTGTATGCTCACCCTACATATATAAAACTATTTTCAGATTTCCATGAGGACATTGAGGACTGTTCTAGACTTTACTATCTCGGGATTCCGGATTAGTTAATGTTTCTTCATAGTCTCTTTTCTTTTGATACTTTACCTTAGATTCTTTTTATACCTTGCATCAACTTTACTTTTGAACATGCATGTGGGAAAAGGTTTTGGATTTACTTTTACTTTTGGTGTTTGGAGTTTCTTAGGATTTACCATCCTATCTCCTAATATTGTTCTTTAAAAAGGGTAATACCATCCATATTACATGATATTATATACCTTTCATGATATTCTCCACTCCGGGACCTATTAAAGGTGGGACTCGGGTTCATTATCTCTCCTTCAACTTGAAAAAGGAAGGTTATGGAAGTTTGTTGTCCCTTCCCTCATCTTGGAGAAGACGGGTCATGAAAAAATGGTATTATAGTAGTTTTTGGGAGTTTTAGATGTAGGATATAGTTCGTATTTAGTCATAGTGAGGATTTCATGGGATGGTAGGACAACGGTGTTAGGAAAACTTGGTGCATGAGATAGGCCAGGTAAGATCGGCTAGGACATAGGATTTTAGGGGGCCCCGTGATCCGATGTAAGGACTATGGACCTACCAAACAACCAAGAGAGGCTACATTGATTGTAGGGTAGAGACCCTAAGAAATTTATATGCATAATAATGACTTGTATTCTTGTGTGTCCTATATTTTTTTGGAATTTAAAATAAATAAAATTTAAAACGAAATTTAAAAGAAATTTTCCACACTACTCAGGATTAGGAATTCCTTTTTTACTTTTTAGCTATGCCACTAGGACTTCACCCCTGTGTGCTATGAGTAGTTGAGTCCTAATAGGTTAACTTGGTTGATCAGTGGAGGACCGATCAAGAAGAGGAGTATGACCACTGGCATAAGACGCTTTGTTCCTTCCAATGGAAGGCTCTAGGAAAGTATGAGGGTAGCGTCTTAGATATGGAGATGGAGAGTTGACTTGAGGATATGGTGATCTCTTTTATCTTTATTTGAGCTATGATAGAGTACTGGGTTCCTTTGGAAGTGAGTCATATGAGGGGATTATCATATCAGTGGTGGACATTTTACCTCCTAGAGAAGAAGGAAATTGAGTTTTCATGGGCTGAATTTGAGAGGGAGTTCCGGATAGAATTACTTTCTTCCATGATGAAGGCTAAGAATAGGAAGGAACTACTCTCCCTCTAGTAAGGGATTATGTTGGTGAGGGAACTGAGGATCTCCTACACTTTGTATTGGATCTCTTCCCAAATGAGGAGTCCCAAGCAAGATCCTTGGAGGAGGCACTCTGACCTTCTCTTCAGTGTGATGTTACTCCTTTCACTCTACCATCGTAATTAGAGGTTCAGAAGAACACCAAAGTAGTGGAGAGGATTCACACGTTGGGAGGTGTTTCGTGAGAGGGGAGCCAGCTGAGTTTTTCAAAGGGAAAGGCTGTCAGCAGTAAGTCTCTAGCATCATGGCCTTCCAGGTTTTAGCCAGCGGAGAGTAGGCCTCAACAGTTCCATTATTGATCTCCAAGTCCTCTCCCTTTACTTATGGGATCGGTACTGAGGTACTTTATTTTTTGGATTCTATGTACATATTTAGAATCAGTGCCCAGTTTGAGCGTCGTACAATGGGGGTGGGCAGGCCATCTTCCCACCTCAGCAGCAGCAGTTGATGGTCAAGCCCTTCCAGCAGTAGGAGCAGCAGGCTCCCACTCCACCAAGGTTAGACAGTACTGGGGGAGGCCAACCTTAGGATGCTCCTCATGGACCTTAACCGAGTTGTGGTCGTGGAGGCGGTAGATAGCATAGAGGTAGAAGAGCTGGGCATGGGCAGTTGCATGCCGCAGAGGTATCAGTTCCAGCGGGGACAGAGTTTGTTCAAGGTACGATCAGTCTATTTAATACTCTTGTGTGTGCCTTGTTTGATTCAGGAGCCTCAAACTCTTTTGTTTCAACTATTCTATCCCATGCTCTCAGGCTAGAAATAGAGATACTTCCCATTCCCTTGGTGTTGAGTATGCCATTTGGAGGTCAGACTAGTCTGTTTGATTTTTATCGATGGTGTAGACTGATGTTGGGGCCGCACCAGTCCAGTGGGGATCTTCTTCTAATATAGATGCTTCCATATGATGTGATATTAGGAATCGACTAGTTATTTTCTATGCATGATGTTATTTACTGCTTCTGTATGAGTGTCACGTTCTCAGTTGTGGGCGGCCAACGCATAGCTTTCGTTAGCGAGCGTAGTTTTCATGAGGGTAGCCGGCGTGTGCAGCCTCTTCTTTCCTTGTTAGTTTATCTATCAGTGGGATTAATAGATACATAGATAGTGGTAGTTGCAGGAATTTTCAGTGAGTTCCTAGATGTATTCCCCAAGAAGTTTGTGACTCTACCCCCACACCCTGACATTGAGTTTGGGATAGACTTGCAACTCGGTGCCCATCTGATTTTATGGCTCCCTTTCAGATGGCACCTTCTTAGTTGAGGGAGTTGTGGATTCAGGTTGACGACCTAATGAAGAATGGTTTTATCCAACCAAGTGTGTCATCGTGGGGTACTCCAGCCCTATTTTTAAGGAAGGCTGACAGTGGCCTAAGACTGTTCATAAACTACCGGAGGCTAAATTAGGTGATAGTCAAGAACCATTACCCCCTTCTAAGGATAGACAGTCTTTTAGACCAATTAAAGGGGGAAGGTTGGTTCTCTAAGATCGATCTACGGCCTGGGTATCACCAGTTGAGGTTAAAGGAGGGTGAAATCCCAAAGACTGCTTTCAGGTGCATGTATGGGCACTTCGAGTTCACGTTCATTCCCTTCGGTGTCACAAATGAACCAACCATGTTCATGGGACTCATGATATCTTTTTTCCATGAGTACCTGGACCGGTTCATTGTCGTGTTCATCGAAGACATCATGATCTACTCAAGGTTATAGGAGGAGCATGTCGGGCATCTGAGGACTTTCTTGGAGTTCCTGCAACACCACCATCTCTATGGAAAGTTATCCAAATGAAAGTTTTGGACACAGGAGGTACACTTCCTTGGACACGTAGTGTCTCAAATTCTCTCAAGTTGCAAGTCCATTGACAACTTTAACCATAAAATACTAGGCCTTCGTATGGAATGAGAAATGCCAGGAATCTTTTATCTACCTAAAGGGGAAGCTGGACAGTGCCCTAGTGCTTAGGTTGCGAAAGGAAGGGGTGATGTTTGAGGTGTTCTATAATGCTTCCGGGCTGGGCTTGGGATGTGTGATGATGCAGCAGCGAGGAGTAATCTCTTATGGGTCTAGGAAGTTATGCCCTCACAAACGTAATTATTCCACCCATGATCTAGAGCTTGTAGCGGTCATGTTCTCACTGAAGTTGTGGTGTCATTTCCTCATTAGGGAGTGATTTGTGGTCTTCACAGGTCATAAGATCCCGAGGTACATCTTCTCCCAATGAGACATGAACATGCGGCGGTGAAGGTGTATGGAGTTTCTCCAGGATTACAACGTCAATATCTCTTACACCCTAGGGAAGGGGAATTTCATGGACGATTATTTGATCATGAATTCACAAAAGGAGCCAGTTCAGTAATCCACAAATGTTTGGGAGGAAATAGAGGAGTTGGCCACTTTACGCCTGGACACTAGGGAGGATATTGGTAGAGGATATCTGTTTTAGATGACATTGAATTCTTCCTTGGTGCAGAAGGTAGAGGAGTCTCAGTGGGTAGACTCAGAGGCTAAAGTGATGCATGATCATGTTTTCTAGGTAGATGCTCCAAAAGGATGGTCGAAAGATAGCCAGAATCAGATGTTGTTCTGTGGGAATCTATTTGTCCCAGTGGAAATATGCAAGGTAGTTCTCTGTGATTTTCATAGATCACCCCTCTCGGTGCATCCAAGAGTCTCTAAGATGTAACTATGCCTAAGGGAAAAGTTTTTATAGCTTAGGGTGAAGCGGGAAGTGGTTGAGTTTGAGGTAAGATTCTTAGTGTGTCGGCAGGTGAAGGCCAAGCACTGTGTTCCCAGTGGTTTGTTGAAACCCTTTGATGTTCCTGAGAGGAAATGGGATGAAATATCGATTGATTTTGTCACCAGAATACCCAGTGATTAAGGAGGATGTGATACCCTTTGGGTAGTAGTGGACTGGTTGATGAAATCGGCTCACTTCTTGGTGATCAAGGAGTCAAGTACAGTGGATGCCTTGGTAAAGAGGTATGTGTATGAGGTAGTATGGATACATGGAGTTCCAAGATCAATTATCTCGGATCAGGATACATGTTTCTCATCATGAGTCTGGAGGGTATTTCAGCAATCCTTTGGCACCTATTTACGCCTTAGAACTACCTTCCACCCTCAAACAGATGAGAAGATAGAGAGGACCATCCAGACATTGGAGTGCATTTTGTGGGTGTGTGCCTTGTACTTCGGAGGGTCGTGGGTATGACAATTTCCTCTAGTATAGTTTACTTACAACAATATCTACCACTCTACCATTGTAATGGTTCTATTCAAAGACTTTTATGGAATACTTTTTTGTTCATCCATGTGTTGGACAGAGGTGGGGGAAATAGCTCTTGTTGGACTAGAGGTATTGCAAAGCACAACGGAGAAGGTTCAATTTTTGTGTGAGAGGATAAAGGTGGCTAAGGACTGGTAGAAGTCATATTTCAATCATAGGAGGAGACCTTTGGAGTTCGAGGTTGGGGACCACATGTTCTTAAAGGTCTCCCCTTAGTGTGTACAGTGAAGGTTTGGTAGAGGAATCAAGCTTTATCCCAAGTTCATTGGACCTTTTGAGTTGTTTGGATGAGTTAGCAAGGTGGAATATCAGTTGGCGTTGCCACCATGGTTGGATAGGATCCAAGAAATCTTTAATGTCTCTTAGTTCTGTCGGTATCTACATGATAACTCCCACGTCCTAGATTTGGGAGAGTTGGATATCGAGGATGATGCGATGTTCATGGAGATACCGGTAATAATTGAGGATCGTGAGGAGAAATTGTTGTGTGGATGGACCATCCCCTTGGTTCTTGTGCTCTAGAGGCATGGAGGCCTCGAGGAGAGTACTTGGGAGCAAGAAGCACAGATGCGTGCCCAGTACCTAGAGCTATTCTGATTTTGGATCTTTTGTTTTATTTGTTCCTTTCTTATGATGAAATGTTTGACCCTGTGTGATGTATGATAATTTATTTCCATGTTCTCTGATTTTGTGGGAAAATTCATAACTATGGGGAGGTGAGTACATGATCCCAAATCAAGATGAATTAATTTGGATGTGATTAAACCCATGCGGGCGATTCAGTTCCACTCAAAGCAGACAGTATCTTGACATAGAGGAAGTAGATCCCTAATCCATGTGTCTGGATGATGTGACCTTTTTTGTTTGTGTGGTTGCTTGGAGTAGTGGAGAAGTTGTGTTCCACTTTTTTTCAAGAGATAGATGAAATGGAGGTTCTCTGGGATGTCAAGGTTTTCACTCGAACTTTAGAGAAACACAAGGTGGTTTACTCCTAAGAGGTATCTTAAGGGATGGTTGTTCGGACCTCTTTCCTTCTAGGTTAGTTTTGAATTCTTGAGGATGAGAATAGTTTGAGAGGTATCTAATGTAATAACCTGTATTTTCCCAGTCCCTTTCCCATGTGAAAATCCATGTTTTGGGTGCTCTGGGAGGCAATGGTGGCTCATTTCAAGAGTTTCCAAATTTCTATTTTTCCGTCAGCATGTCAGCACGTCGACAAGTCAGTGCATCAACATGTTAGGGACATCGGCATTAGTGAGTCAGGGGCGTCAGCATCGGTGAGTTAGGGGAGTCGGCATCGATGAGTTAGGGGAATCGGCATCAGTGAGTTGAGGGTGTCAGTGTCAGTAGGTCAGGGTGTCTGTAGGTCGAGGCATCAGTTGTTCATTGCGTTGGTAGGTCGTGGCGTCGATAGGTCAGGGTGTCGGTAGGTCAGGGCATCGTTAGGTTGTAGCATCGGTAGGTCGTTGCGTCGGTGGGTCGGCTTCAGTGGCTTAGATTTGGTATGTCGTGATGGTAGCTCACCCATCGGTGGCTCTGCATCGGTGACTCACCCATTGGTGACTCATTTGCAGTTTTTCCCAGTTTTCTTATTTCACCCCACTTACATATTATTTTACGTAACTCGAGTTTAAAACCTTTTTGGGTGTCTTTAAGATAATTTTTAAGTATATTAAGTGTAAATTTAATTTTCTAATGTTCTGGGGACTTTGAGATACTCAAACTGTGTAATCTTGACCACGATCCCATGATTAATGACTTTTGGAAACCGTTCTTCCTTTAAAATAAGATCTGGCTCTTCAAAGCCAGGATCTTCCTTTCCTTGTGTGTTTTTTGTTTCCCCATGGTGCACTTAGAGCCTTCCTCCCTAGATGATTTTTGTGCCTTTTCTAGAGCCCCTCCTGCTCAGTTTTCTTGGAGTTCTTCATGTGATGCTTGCACAATCCCCTATTCTTGGTGCAAGGAGAAACTTCAATCCTTTAGTCATCCAGGTAAGTATTTATTTTGTCTCTCTTTTATTGTGAATCATGCAGGGTGGGTATTCTAATGAAACCTTGTGAATAACGGCAGGGAAATTTCAAAAAAACAATAATAAATAGATAAGAATTGGATTTTATCAAAGGATAACATGGGTAAATAATATAATGGGATGAGATTGGTTTAATGTTGATCGCCTATTTTATTTGTTATCTTTGATTATTTTATGGTTTCATTTTCATTATGCCTTCTAAAAATCATGATTTTTGGTGGCATTTTTTTCTGCACAAGTGATGTTCTATTTTTCTGAGATTTTTTAACAATAGCTGAAGCATTAAATCTACTTGATCATGTATATTTGGTTAAATAAATGAATTCCCTAGGATCGAGCCTATTGTATGATCACTTCGGTTATAATCTAGTGGAATTAAATAACCCATTTTGATTAAATATGAATGTGTACACATCTTGTTTATAGGTGAGGATGGGTGTTGTGTTCTGTTGAGTTTTGGTAACCTTGGGTGAGTTTTGTGGTGCTGTTGTTGGGAGCATGGTTGTAGGCACAAAGTTGGGCAGAGGAGTTGGTCTCATGAGAAGGTTTTAGTATGAGAGTACAGGGGTTGTGTGGAATCTCAGTCCAAGATATTGATTGATTGTGGAATGGATGAACTTGTAGGTAGTTGAACTGCCTTTTGTTGTGTTGTGGTTGCAAAGAGACGTCGGGAAGTGGGAATGTGGTGTGGTTATGGACTAATTATGTAGTAGGACTGTATTGGGAAATTATTTGGGCAATGGGGTTGTGGGGTTGGGTTGTGATAAAAGGATTTTTTGGTATAATTTTTATGAATGATTGTTGGAAAAGGTTGAATAGGTGTCTATAAAGATTGGGGGAGTTCGTGGAGCGGGACTGCAGGTCTGGTTTCAATTTTTTTTTGATGTGTTCATGGTTTTTGTTTTCCCAATAGTGTTGCGATAGATTACAGTGAACCCCCCTTACTTAATAAATGACAAGTGGTTAAATAAAAAGGGTTTAGGCTCATGTTTTATTGTGGATGGTTTTGCATTTAGGGGTGGTAGAAAAGGTGGTTTGTGGGGGTTGGTTATTGTTTGGAAACCCATAGGTTGGGATGAGTGTTTGGTTACCTATATATATATATATATATATATTATAGTTACTTGTGATTTATATATGAGCTCCACCCTTATTGAGCACTATGTTCCAAACACATCCATTTGATGTGGGAGGGTGTCTTTCCCAACATCCTGATGAGAGGATGGATGGCTGGTTACTGACTTTCTTCCTCATACCCTCTTTTGGATCTTGCCGCTTAGGCATATCTGGGAAGGCTGTAATGGCTTGAGGCTTACCATAGTCCAAGATTCTTTGGGAAAGGGTTTTTTTGGATGAGGTGCCTAGGTGTTTGTGGTCCAGGTTTGTTTTCCCAAGTATCTTTGGGATGAGGCCCATGTGTCTTCGGGCGAGAGACATGGTTGTTGTGGTCCAGGTGTAAGAAGGTTGGATTGTGTGTGGTTGAGGCCCAGGTGTTTGTGGGCAGGTTGTGTTAGTGGGACTGCATATGGGAAGAGTGGTGGCATCAAGACGTTATCCATTAGGGACAAGCAGTCAACCAGTGGGAAAGTGGTGTGGGGTACCCAAATATCAATGTGTATATACTATTACTTTACTTGACTTGTGTTATTTGGTGAGTGTTCCTTTATGAGGCTAGGTTGGTTAGTACTCCTTGGTAGGTGATTTGAGGTTCTACTTTTTTCACATAGGGGCCTTAGTATGTTCCCCCACTTGTGCACTGGTAGCTTTAGATTTCCCTACTGAGTATACTTGTATGCTCACCCTACGTATATAAAACTATTTTCATGTTTCCCAGAGGACCTTGAGGACCATGATGGACTTTAATAGCTCGAACATCAAGATTATATGTTGTTTATTCTTAGTATCTTTTCTTCTGGTACTTTAGAGTTTTTTTGTACCTTATATCAACTTTACTTTTGAACAGGCATGTGGGAAAAGGTTTTGGATTTACTTTTACTTTTGGTATTTGGATTTTCTTGGGATTTACCATCTTATCTCCCAATATTGTTCTATAAAAAGGGTAATTCCTTCCATATTACATGATATTCTATACCCTTGGTGCTATTCTTCATTATGGGGCCTATTGAAGGTGGGACCCAGGGGTTATTATCTCTCCTTCAACTTGAAGAAGGAAGGGTCTGGAAGTTTGTTGTCCCTTTCCTCATCTTGGAAAAGGTGGGTCATAACACATTTCAATTCCACATTCCAATTTACACATAAATTACAAAAACATTGAAAATAAAGTTTTTTCATATTTAAAATCATCAAAAAAATGATTGAAATTTGATTAAAAATATGCACGTAATTTTGGTCTATCATATAGATTTTCAAAAAAGGTAGATTTAATGAGGTTTAAAACCATTTAAAAAACCTTCGAGAGGCTTCATGTAATTTTTTAATCCAATTTTCCATGTAAAAAATAATTTTTCACATATCACTATTCAATATGATAGTCATTATAAGAAGTAATGGATTTAGTAATATAATAGATGCATGTTTAATAATAGGAGAAAAAATTACTATAGTCAATTCCATCCCGCTAAAGGAATTGTTTAGAAACAATTCAAGATTTGTATTTAGTTTTCACTTTCCTAGTGTTATCTTCCTTCTTTTTTAAAATCCATTTACAACCTATAATTTTTTCTCTTTTGGTTTTAGTAACAACTATTTAGGAATGATTTTTAAGAAGGGAATCTATTTTATCTTCCATAGCAGCTAGTCACTGCATTGATTCATTAGATTTAATGGCTTTCTTAAAGGTCTATGAATCATCATAGTTTAAATCTAGAAAAATATTAAATGTGTAGGTAGTCGCATCATTATAACTAAACCGGATAGCATACCTAATGGTTCTCTTAGTTCTATCACATGTTAATTGATAGTCCATAAGGTCACTATCTTCCTCTGCTTCTCACTCAGAGTTAGGTTATAGTTCATGATAAACTAGATAAGGATAATCAATGGAGGTAGCCTTAGGAATGAGCTAGTTCTCAAGTTCTAAAGGAACCTCAAATACCATGGGTTTAGGCACACCATCATCATCAGACTCAAAATTCTTATGCTTATTCATAGTAACCTTTTGTAAGAAAACATCATGACTTGTAATGTACTTATAAAAAATAGGTTTATCTACCCAAATCTTGTAACCCTTAACACATTAAGGATAACCAATAAATACACACTTGAAATCCCTAGATTCCAGCTTATCAGTCCTTCTGTGGGAATAAGTAGTAGAACCAATGACTATAAGGTGTCTTAGACAAGGCATTGATCCAGTCCAGAGTTCTTCTAGGGTTTTAAAACTATTTTCACTAGATAGGTAGTGATTAATCAGGTATATATCTATTGTAGTATTTTTTCCTAGAAAGAGTGATATAAACCTAAGTATGAGATCATTATTTTCACCCTCTCTAATATAGTCCTTTTTATTATCTTAGATAATCCATTCTATTATGGGGTTTACATAACTATCCAATGTCTCAAGAAACCTTAAAAGATACATAATACCACAAAGCCATTATATAATTATTCTAACTCATTGTATTTTATAAGGTCCTTCCACTTATTTTCAATCTTATTATCAATACTAGATTTATATTTCTTAAAAATTTCAAATTTATCTAACTTATACTTTAGTATGAACATTCATACTCTCCATGAGTATTCATCAATAATGGTCATAAAGTAATTCCCTTAACCATAATAGGTGACCATAAAAGGTCCCTATAAGCCTAAATGGATATACTCAAGGGGCCTTTTCTTTGTATTCCAACCTCTTAAAACTCACACATTTAGACTCTATAAACACACAATATTCATAAAATGGAAAATCATTTGAGTTTTTATCTCTCAATAACCATTGAATAATGAGTTATCTCATCACCTTAGCACTAACATTCCCAAATAATATATTCCATGACATGGTTTAATTAGACACTAAGTCAAGGGAGATATTATACTAATTTATGTGTGGAATTCTTGCTAAAAAATATAGGTCATTCATAAGAGATTATCTAATAATAGTGAGAGTTATCTTACCTATATTGATGTATCTATAATCAAACCTAAAAGTTTAGCCATTTTGGTTTAGTTATTATAGGGAAATGTAAGAACCCACATCTGTACATATTATAAATTTTCAGAAGGAAATAGAATTTTCCATTTAGTGGATGGTTCGTTTTGAGAAATGGGAATCATAATGAGGTTATGATGTTTTTGATCATCCGTAAATGATGTCTTGTATCATGGTTTAAATTTTGGTGGAAGTCTCGGGGGTTCAAGTGATCACTAAAGGAGGAACGGGCCGTTTGAGATACTAATAACAACTACATTTGGACTTTCACATTATGAATAATGATTCATGTCATGAAATGGGTTCATAGGGTATGCTCAAGGGGTTTTAGGACATAAAAAAGGGAATAGGGAGCAGAGCCTGGTAATTCATAGTGTGATGCTAGGTTTTATATCTTAAAAGTAACTAGAATTGGTTTTTTTAGTTTTTAAGAGTGTAATCCCCCTCCTTCCTTCAGAAAAGTAGTGGTGCATAGTAGGGCCTTTTCAAAAACCTCCCTCCCTCATTTATACACTATTTTGATTGTTTTTGGAAGTGATAAAATGGAATTGGTAGGTAGGTTCCACCTCCCCCCCCCCCCCTTCTATTTATCCCCCTCTTATTACCACTAATTTTAGGGATGTTCCTTTTAGTGTAAAATGATTATTTATCTAGAGAAAGGTAAAAATGCATGTTTTCTTTAATGTTTCCATGCATCATACCTAGAGGAGAACCAAAAAAATGTCCTCCTACTCTCACATGTCATTTAATCGTGGTATGTCTCCATTTGGACTTCTTTAAATTTTTTTCCCTAAATTTCATTTTGGATTGTTAAATCACTGAAGTGACTTCAATAGTTTACATAGTTTAGTCTTGAGTGTGCATCATTAGTATAACACACACTATTTCTGGAAGTTTTCATGCAATAGGATGGACCGATGTTTTTGTGGACTTATTGCTATTTAGATTAATTTTTTTAATTAATTGTAAAAGTTATAAAATTAATTAATGTGGAATTTTTGACAAGATTAAGGGCCTCATGAGGATAGGTGGTGGCCGTTTGAGCTTATATGGGCATGTAAGAGCCTTATAAACTACTATTGGTCCTTGTAAATAAAGTGGAAAGCTTCAGTTAAAGTTAGGTTTCTGTCATAATTTCCCCTTAAGTAATTTTCTCATGCATATGTGTTATGTGATGTTCTTGGTTCTTTCCACTTATGGAGAGGGACACATAATTAATTTATTTTTCAAGTAAATTAATTTAAAATATTTAAATATCTAAATAAAATTGTCTAAAATAAAGAAAATTACATAACCTATATACAGAGAAAGGTGCTAAGGGCCATGTCGGTCAATTACACACCGGATCACTTCCACGGAAACTATAGGTTGTGACATTATATTATACCTTTTCCTTACATTTAAAGGGATCCCAATGGGGATCCCTAAAATTTGGAATGGACAAGTGTGACCTACTACACCTAGAACTAGGTGACCTCATAACCTCCTTTAAGAGGATTGTTCCTTAAACTAGTATGGTTTTTCTTGGGTTTTGTTCAGGACCCAAAGACCAACTACCTATTTTCTTAAAGTCCTTTTGGTACCTATTGTTTTAGAGGGTATTCTCTATGTGAATTATTATTCTTATAGGTGGGCTTTAGACTTGAGTCGGGACATGGAGGGGACCCTGAGTAGGGTTCCCGAACCACATTCAAACCATGGTAAAGGAGTGTTTGGAATGGATAGTGATGACCAAGGGTAATCCCACCTAAATTATAGTCTAATCAGAATGACTACTAAGGTCAATTTCATAATAATATGGGTTTGGGTTTTCAGCCATCCCTCCGACTTTAAGTTAAGTGCTAAATCTTTTATTAGTTAAATTTTAATTGATTATACTTATATAATTATAAATAAACTGGAATTGTTTGAGGTACATGACACCCTATACTACTTATACGATCAGGTACCAGGGACACCTAGTATCCGGACCTACCTATCTATTATAGTGGATGTCAGTTCCATAAGAATTTTTAATGTGACAAACTATTAAGTTTTATATGCTTATAATCATATGTGTTTTTTAAATTTCATATATAGAAGTATGACATGAAGTATATATATCAAGTTGGATTCCCTATGGATTTGGATCCACCTCTAAATTAATAAAGATTCTATTTTAACTATAATTTATCAATTTAATTAAAATTATCTAACACATGTAGACCCTCAGGTTCCTGGTGATCATAGGATCCAATATTCAAATAAACCTTACCAGAATGCCTAGTGTCTCTATGATTCCTCCCTAAATCATGAAACATGTGATTTTTTTCAAGTGAATCTAGAAACCCCCTCATAGATAGTGTATCACCCAATATTCCTAGCCCACTAAGATCCAGGTGATACCAGAGGCTATCGAGTGGCCTCATTTACCTTGGGCACTAGATGTTTGAGATGTCCCCAAGGTTGATTATGATCACTATGATTTATGTCTATGATACACCCTAGGATCAGGTGGACACACCATTATTGAATTTCCCAGAGCTATTTGGGAATAGTCTATTGATCCAATGGGTGATTCAAGTTGAGTTATCATATCAAATTCAAAGAGTATTAATTTTATATTACCTAAGGTTTACCCCCTTGTGAATTCATTCCAATTTACAATATCATGATTTCATATGGACTGATTCCTAATAATCTAACATTGTACTAGAATAAGGAACATTGAGATGTTTTTAGGGTTCCACTGATTTCTCACAGATTGATTGGAATGCCTAGGAGGACTAGGATCTAACTTGATACCTTACTTACATGATGTACAGCCGACACCTAAAATTATATCTTAAATATAGTGGAGGTGATTATGGGTGATCCCTAGGGCTAGGACATGTATCCTCCTACAGTGACATAGCTTTCCTATAGATATTTCGCCACTAGACAAAGAAGGTATAGTCGAACCAAGGTACCCATATATCCCTAGGTACTACATTAGTTATTAAATTTATGTCAAGTTTTTAGTGTTATTATTATTCAATTGAGTATTTCAAATACACATGCATTACTTTTACTTCTATGTATGGTACCGTGTTTGTGGTTACCTACTGATTTTTATACTCAGACCTTGTTTGGGTCTCCATTTTACTTGGGTACCAAAGAAGGTATTCACCTAGTTGCTGGCATTGGTTAGACTAAGGCCCAGTAATTTTTAAGTAGGATGGCTCAGTGTGTACATAGATCTTGTGATGTGTTTCGGCTCATTATGTCATGAAGATAGTGATTTAATTTCTTTTATTTTGTTTTATGTATGTAACCAACCCAATGAGTGGTTATTTTATGTTTAGAACAGATGTTCAATCCCTTACTGTATTTCATTCATTTTATCCTAATTTTATTTATCTATTAATTCATAAAATTTATTATGATTATGTATCATGTTTAGATATTTTTGTTGTCTTTCTTACTCTGATATGATGTCATAGTCTCCCCACAGACACACCCTAGGCCCTTGATACTTTTTAGTAGCCCCTGTCATATGGGGAAGCATGTTTGAGGCCATGTGGTGACTCAACCCAGTTACTATTCAAAGTAATGTGGGTGGGACATGAAAAATTGGTAACAAATGAGTTAAATTACTATTATATTAATTTTTGGGACATGTTATATAGGATTATTAGGAATTTGTTAGATTTTGTGATGGATATTAGACTGGTGCATTGATAACACATGTTCTAATGATAATTCCAAGTTACTAGGGATATAGGATTGATGTTATTGGTTTGAGATGTTGTGGTTGTATATGATTTTCACCTAGGGTGATGAACATGTGATTTTTAATTTTTGATTTGTTATGTATTTTTGGTTCTTGGCACATTATAAAGAGGCCAGTGATCAATTTTGGATCTTAGAAAATATAGGTAAGAGGTTTTTATTCATGAATCATATTTGGAATATAAGTTAACGTGACATATAGTCTTATTATTATGTGGTTTATATTAATAATGGTGATGGTAACGATTTAAAGTGTCAACAACAACCTAAATGGAATCTTAAAATATATATTTTTGGTGGAATTATACCCAGTTGGACCACCTTATTTACATTCATTTATGACAGTCCATGTAGACTATACCATGATGTAACTTGGTGATGGTGATGTTGGTATAGTTCCTTCTACACAAGAGATGCACTGACCCTTTTTAGGTTGGAATAGGTACCCAATGGATTGTTAAGTAACTTCTTTAGGTATATAATGGCATGTGATCCCTTAGATAGGAACCATTATGAGAACTGTGTAGGAACTCGATACTCTGATCTTGACCCTATTAGGTTGTACATGGAACTGAATTCCTATATGTTAAACTTTATAGGTCTATGTTAGTAGTTGATTCCTTTCTAGTAAACTCTTTATGGGTGTATCTTTTTTAGGTGCAGTTAACTAAAAAACATAACAACCTATATGGTGTTTTTCATCTAGTTTGATATAACATTTTACTTAACCAAACTTTGTTTATGGTCATCTAGTCAAATAATCCAGTGTGATTTTGGTAGGTACCTAAACACTCCTTAGTGAGATAGAACTTTAAGGGGTATTACTATATATGGACTCTCAGTGATGGTTAGTTAATCATCTTTTCTACATTAACATCATGAATCTATAGGGAGAAGCTCTATATGAGGGTGCTCAAAGAGTATCATCTCTTAGTAGTTAGATTATTGGTAAGTGATGCCTTAGGTGATTAAGGAATTAAAATCATCCCTAAAATTTATAGATTTTTAATGGGTTGTACTTTAATAGTATTATAATTACAACTTATAGTGTGTTTTCACCTATAACTTAGAATTGAAAACCCATATTACTGAACCCATTTAAGAATTTTTTGACCCTTATAGGTCAATATTATCCCTACATATATTTGAAATTTTCTCCTTTAGAGTGGGTGTTAAGGAATTTTGATTTCGTGGGTTGAGATAAGAGAGTGGATTACATTCCATGAGATGTGACTTGGTGAGAGGTTGATCTATGGTCTAGGAGGATGGAACTAAAGGAGTTGAAATGAGACTTGGATAGTATGTCTAATTTGGAGACCTATTAGCACTATCATGAGACTTAATGGGTAGGGCTGGGTGGGATATCTATAGGCCCTTAGTTTTGAATTTGACCCTAGAGAGTCTGAAGTTCATATGATCAGAGGAAACCCATAAGAGTGGTTAGCTTGGGGTGGTGGTTTCCTTGAAGTGAATCAAAATTGTGTGCATTATTATTTAGACTGACGCGTAGAAAGTTCTCAAGTTTTGTGGCCTAATCAAGATGATTCTTTTGGTTTCTAAGGAAAAACCTAGGGTGCCTAGGTATAGTGACTTCCTTTGATGGGCAGGACTATTTGGGTGCCAAGACCTATTGACTAATGGGTGTGTTGTTAAAAGTGTGGTTAGAGAGTTGGTGGATGATCATTAATGGAATGGTTCTAGGTGGTGTCTAAGTGTGTGGATGAGTTTGAAATTATTTAGACTAAGGATGACAACCTTTAGTGTTAGAATGACACCTTGAGGTGGGTGTTAATTGATGAATCATGGCACATGTAAAGTTCTTAATTTTGAAGATGAGTTCAAAGGGATATGATGAAGTATCAAAACTGAAAATCTATAGAGCACGGCCAGCTTGGCCTTGGTGGTATGCAACTCATAGGAGTGTGATTTGGGTATTGGAATTGGATACATCCATGAGCGGGCTAATGGATGATTCTAATTAATGGTATGTTTATGGTTATAACAGCCCGGGGGTATGGTATAACCACTGATATCCCTTTTTGGTAGAGGATACATTAAAGAAGGATCGGGTGTGGTGGCACAATCAATCTGAATTAATCTCAGTTAGGTATTTATAGGATGAAATGGGAATGGACCTGGAGGAGCGACATGTGTGCTTTGGTGATATAACCTTTGAGGTGGTGCTTGAGGAGTGGTATAAGGTAATCCATATGGCGGGGAGGTATCCATTGGTAGTTTGAGGGAATAACCTTTATTATGATTGAAATTTTGGTGTTTTCATGGATGGTGTTCCCATCAGTTGGGAGAAGGTTCTAGTTGGTGTATTGTGTTAGCACTTAGGTATGAGTAGGATGACCACATCTAGAAATTTCATGCAGTAGTGGAAGGAGTTTGAGACTTGATGGAATGACCTAGGGATGGTAGGTTTATGGGAGTGGGACCATTCATTGTATGGTCATTTTTTCATTTTAATTCCATCAAATAAATAGAAATGGGTGCTACTAGATTCATTAGGTAATTCCATGTATGAATTTGTATATGGAATTGGGTGGACTCAATGAATTTCCATTTGGACATGAGATGGTCTCAGTATGACCTAAGGGTGATTCATGGGGTTATCCACATTTCATGACTCATTTCAGGGGGTGAATCCCCGATTCATGACATGTTTCATGGGGTGAACTAGTTTTCTCTCTTATTTCAGGGGGTGAATCCTTATTTCAACGCATGGTTTGGGGTGAATCATGAGATGAAATATTTCATGGCATATTTTCAAGGGGTGAAACATGTGATGAAAGTAGTGGAAATGAATTTTGAGTGAAAATTCTTGGGAAGAATTATGATATGGTTCTATGGATCAAGATATGAGTAGGGCCCTATGTATGGGGTCTTTTTTGGTAATATTGTACTGGAGGAAGGCCCTTTCTTATAAGGACACATTAGCGGGTTTTATAAAGTGAGTTTGGATGAAGTTGGCTTGGGAAAGAGAGAATTATAATTTTTCTTGAGTGTTCTCATGGTAATATGGGATACTGTGTCACGACCCGTCCTCGGGGCCCGTGTCGTGACTACCCCAAGCCCACCTTCCATAGGCCAGGGGCTGGCGACTAGCACCAAAGGCGTAAATCCTGATAACTGGGATGGCATTGCCTTTATAAAAGTAAACAAAACACCACAGAGTACAAGAGGAAGCAAAACACTAAGTACAAAAAGAAGTGCTGAAAAGTAAATGGGACAGAATACAAACCCAACTGAAAGTGCAGCAAAAACTGAACAAAAGTACAACAAAAAAAGGCAAACAGCTGGAAGAAGGAAGCAGCTCCTGGGTCGTCCTCCTTGGATCCTACCTGAAGGGTAGGTACAGATAGCCTCCTCAACGCTCTCTCCCGTCAACCTTCTATGTGTGTCATCTCACCATGGAGTCCTCCTCCAGATACTGACTCGTCGTGTAGTCCACCTCTGGGTACTGACTCGTCGTGTAGTCCACCTCCGGGTACCGTCCAGTCCTCGAACACTCGGCCTCTGTCAGCACTGTCTGTCGTCTGCAACCAACACAATGAGGTGCGGGCATAGCCCGTGCAAGGGTGAGTATAACGATACTCAGTAGGGACCCCAATACCCTAAAGGTATCACTAAAACCAACAAGGATAACCACAAAGAAGATCTCAACAGATAACCACTACTTAGGTATATGCCCATACATATACCTAAGTTATCAAGTAACCCATCTCAATCATGAGGAAACACAAGGATCAAAAGTCTCAGCTCAAACCAGGATTTTCATTATCGAAACCGTAACTGCTGAATAGCCCCGTCTCTAGAGTGTACAGTGGTCCTTTCACGACTCTGAGGTACTCCTCACTAACCTAAGACTGCTGAGGTACTCCTCCTGTCGAGTATCGCGGGTCTGCGGACAACTACCGGGCGCTCCGTTCGCTGAGGGTATGTCGCCAAATATCGGGCGCTTCCCCTAATAGCCTACAGAGGTACTCCTCCTGTCGAGTACCGCGGGTCTGCGGCCAACTGCCGGGAGCTCCGTCTGCCGTGGGTTTGTCGCCAAATACCGGGCACTTTCCCTAATAGCCTACAGTGGTACTCCTCCTGTCGAGTACCGCGGGTCTACGGCCAACTACCGGGCGCTCCGTCCGTCGTGGGTCTGTCGCCAAATATCGGGCGCTCCGTCCACTGGGCTAGTCGACTCACTCCAAGTCGAGTTGGTCAAGCAGTCGTCAGGTTTCAGCCGGCTACAAGGTCTCCGTACTCCGTATGCTCGTCTCCGGGAGGGTCTGCTCCACGAGCTACAGGTCGATACTCCAAGTATCACAAGTCCCACGAAGAAGTATCTCAAAGGACCGCCTCGTCATAGGGGTCTCAACGCAACAGTCGGCGCGTCAATCGGACGTCCGGTCTGTGAGTTACTAGCCTTTTCATCCCTGGGGCCCGGTTGGTTTTGTGTGCGAACCAATCCGGTCGTAACTCAACTATACCCCGAACACTCATAGGGTATACTCATAGGGACCGTTTCTCAACGTGATCACCGACGTCGCTGACGGTTCGTCAAACGGACGTCTGGTCTGAATGATATCAGTTTTTCCATTCCAGGGGCCCAGTTGGATTTTCGGGTACAATCCAACCCGACCACTATCCAACAGCAACCAAAACTCGGGCGAAGTATGCCAAAAGTTCCATCTCATCAAGAGGAAAACAACGAGACAGACGGCGCGTCAATCGGACGCCCGGTCTGTGAGTTATTAGCTTTTTCGTTCCAGGGGACCGGTTGGTTTCGTGAGCGAACCAACCCAACCGCACTCCGACGGCATCCAAACCTCGATCGGAGTAAGCCAAAAGATCCGTCTCACTAAGATAAATTCTACAAAGTCGACGGCACATCATTCGGACGTCCGGAACTCAAGTTACGAGCGTTTTCGCTCTGAGGGCCCGGTTGGTTTCGTGTACGAACCAACCCGGCCGAACCCAAAGTTCTCCGAAACCTTGAGTGTAATATACCTAAACGACCATCTCGGTCCAAGGATTGTGTTTCTGCTGACGGCGCATCAATCGGAGGTCTACAGCTCAAGATATGGGCATTTGACCAAAAGTGGTCCGAAAACGGGGGGTCTGGGCCCGGGCCGACCCGGGTCCGACCCGGCGGGGCCCGGCACGACCGGCCGGGCGGTCGCCGCGGAGTGGAGAAGGTGCCCCCCCCCCCCCCCTTCACTGCTGATTGACGCCGGCGGCAACCGTTGCCGGCAACTTCCGGCGGCGCGCCGCAGCCGCCTTCTGCGGACCACCAGACACGCTCCGGTGGTCCGTTTCTCCTGCTGACTTCGCCTATGGTCCCCCCGGGACCCCACCTCCACTGCGAAGGGATTCAAACGCCAAAATGGCCTGCTTCGTCGTCACCCGTCAATCCGCACGTCAAAATGATTAGCGTCGTCTTTGTAGTTTTCCAGCACGTCCCGATGGCGTCGCGACCCTTCGCCGCAGCCCGACTCCGACCGCGGTTCTTTGGTTTTCTTCGACGCAGCACGACGGCGTCGCGTTCTTAAACTTCCTTCCACGGTGCGGCGCGACGGCGCCGTGCATATCCTTCCGCATGAAAACCGTGTGGTGCGACGGCACCACGCCTTCCCGTACCAACAACAAAGGAACCATCACGAAATTAAGGAGGAGGGTCGGTGGTGTTTGTGTGGTCCGACCCCCTCGCGTTATTCGACAACAAATGGTTTAAAATCCACGAAGATCATCAAGTTGGTATTCACGAATCAAATAAATAAATAAAACCCCTACATCGATCCACATGTACGAACGATCCGTGGATCAACCCGGAATTGGTTGGTCTGCGCTCGTCGTTCTTTTCTCAAAAGGTAAGATAATACGAAAATAAAATCCCAACCCACAACATAATCTTCACGGATCAAATTAATTTTTATTTGATCCGCGTTCTTTGATTTAGAAGGAAGTAGCATGGGGTTCATTAATATTTCATAAACAATTCCCTACCTCGGTTCAGGAACGGTGCACGTCAATTGAGCCGCGGAAGACGAGCGTCGCGGAGGTCGGGCATCACGGAAAACAAACGTCGATTCCATTGTCTTCGAGGTGCATTCGAAGAGGAAACGTTGTTGGAAGAAGACGTCGCGTTCTTCGGCGAAGATGTTCTTCGTTGAAGAACGGTGTTCTTCGTGTTCTTCGTCGAGGTTGAAGAAGAAGAAGACTTCACGCTTCCCAAACCTCTCAAAGTGGCAAAAACTCTAACAAAAATAAAATAAGACCAAGTCTTAATTTTATTAACACATCCTAACCATTTGAATTTCAAGAGTTTGAAATTAAGTAACTCACTTTATTAATTATAACAAGTTGTCAAAAATTAATGAAATTGAGTTAATGGGGAGTTAGGAAAGTGAAGGGTTAAGAGGAGTTAGGGAGTTAAGGAATTTGAAAAGGTGGGGAGGGGTTCGTGTGGTCCCCACTCTTTCAATTATCCACACATGGGAAGTTAGGTGGATGTGGGCCCCACCACCAACTTCCCATGGGATAAATTAACCACCTTGTTATGAAATAAAATTGATTCAACAATTTTATTTACTTTTTTAATTAAACCTCAAAATTTAACTTCTTCACCCGCACAAACGCAACTACGGTAAAGGTCCCCTTAAGAGATTACCGGCGTTGCGAGTTCATCGGTGCCCTCGGAATTCGATTCCGAGCACCGGTTCAAAAGTTAGAAATTCCCGCTCGCTCGTTCACTGAACGTACCCGAGCCAAACTTTGAAAATTAATTCCGGGCACATCGGGCCTCAGAATCAGGCGCCGTCAGAAACTGTGTTCTTGTAAAATTACAAAGAAAAATTAAGAAAAATGTTCCCTTGAAATTTCCGGGTCTTTACATTACTCTCACCACAGGACTTTACGTCCCTGTAAAGCTTCAATACAAACTAGGGTCACAAAAGTGGTACAGAGCACGCATCTGAGCCTTCCGCTCCCATGTGCTCACCCGGAGGTTCCCGTACTGCCAGAGAAAGAGCACCCGAGGAATCGATCATCCTCGTAGGATCCGCTCCTGTCGATCCATGGTCCCCACTAGAACCTCTATGGAAGTAACCCCATCTCCATTGTCCTGCTCCTCATGGTCAATGATATGCGAAGGGTCGAGCATGTATCTCCTCAGTTGAGATACCTGGAAAACGTCGTGCACCTAGTGCAACTGAGGTGGATGGGTCAAGCGGTAAACCACCACGCCTACCCAGCTGAGGACCTAGAAAGGTCTGTTGAACCTCGTAGATAACTTGCATCCCTAGCCTCATCTCCGTAAACCTCGTCGAGGTGAGACCCGTATAAGGACGAGATCATCATCCTCGAACTCTAGAGGCCTCCAAGTCCTATCAGCATAAGGCTTCTGTCGGCCCTGTGCTGTCCTCATCTGCTCTTGGATGACCTGGACCTTCTCTAGTCTCAAAAGAGCTGCTATGATTTCTTCTTTGCCGATAAGAGAAATCTGGTCTCATCCCCTGGATGAACCACATTCATTGCCTAATACAGTCAATCCTGACATGAATGATGCATTCATGCCATGGATGACGTCGTAAGGTCTCGACGTAACTACCAAGAGATCCAACTGTCACTCTCACCTCCAAGGGTCGAGTCACACTATCGGCATCAGTGTGAGGTCACTAGGTCTCCTCCAGTAGAAATCTCAAAAGTGAGGGTCAAGTCAACAGTCTTAACCGGGACCACTCAGTTTCAACCAAACAAAAAGGACAGGAAAGCAAACTTTACAAAGATAAGTGTCTTTTCATTATTGCAGCTCATAGTACAAAGACACGAATGTAACAATAACAAAACTAGAAGAAACATGATCAATAGCCTCCAGGTCTGGAGCTAGTCCCGCTCCTATCCATCTGCATCTGGAGCTCCATGACCATAGGTCTCAGCTGCCTGAAGCTGAGCTCTCCCATGTCCTCTTGTCCCCTGCGGTCTGCCCTGATCGAACCTCTGCCTCTACCTGGGAGTTTCTTCATTTAACTTTTGGTCATCTGCATGGCGGGTCAGACAGTCACGTGCCATGTGACCAATCCCGCCGCAGGAGTAACACTGTCCACTCTCGGCACGTCTGGCTCTGACTCCACCCCGGTTTCCCCGCACAACTGAACTTGAGTCGTGCAGTTGGCCACCGGTAGGTCTGGTCCTCTTGGACCTCTGTGTCATCTGTCTACTTCCTGCTGCAGAAGACTTTTCCGCAAGCTGGCTAGTGGTGGGTCCTGCTGCTGGAGACTGCTCAGCAAGGAAACTCTCCACTAAGAGGGGTCTCTCCAACACCCCTGTCTGCATCGGAATGCTTTGAGAAACAACAGATGCTCTAATCTCTCGGTTGAGCCCCTGCTCGAAGGTTCGGGCCCTGAAGAACGGGTCCCGTACCATATCTGTGGAGTAGCGCGAGAGGTCTTTGAACCTCGCTGAATACTGTGCCACTGTCATGCTGCCCTGCCGCAGCAGAAGTAGCTCATGTATACGCACCGCTCGAAGGGTGGCTGGTACAAACTCTGCCCGGAACAGGCTCTCGATGTCTGCCCAAAGAAGTGTCGCCTCGTCATGCATCTGGAACATCAGGCTCCACCATCTGCCTGCTGCTTCCTGAAGAAGGCTGGCAGCAAGGATCACCATGAAGTCTGTCGGCGTCCCCACTAGCCTGAAGACTCTCACCACAGCCTCCAGCCAATCCTCAGCCGCCTGAGGGTCTGTCCCTCCCTAGAAACTGGGTGGCCTACGGTGCTGGAACTCGTGTAGTGCGCTCAAGCGACGTGCACCCTCTTCTGCTGGGGCTGGTGGTATCGGTGGCCCAACGGGTAGTAGTACCACTGGTGCCTCCGCTGGTGCCTCAACTGGAAAAGGGCCCTGTACTGAGGCCACGTCACTCGGCGGGCTGTCAGTACGAACCACTCTCGGGGCTCTAGCTGGTCGTCCATGGGGAGGCATCCTGAAAGGAACAACGTGACACGGTCAAATGATTTATACCTGGTGAGATGACCTGGTTTGAGCTTATATTCAAATAAAACTTCTGGAAACACACACGCAATCAGTGTTTTCGTGCACAAAGTCGGAAATCAGTTGTTAGGGTCCTGGTGTATGGATACGTCGGCCGCCCGCACCAACACTGGACTCCCTGAACTGAAAACCACACTCGATACTCTTAACACTATTGCTTCACAGAAATAAAATATCAGAGTTTTAAGTTCTGCGGTAGAACCGACTCCTCTGATACCAATTTGTCACGACCCGTCCTTGGGGCCCATGTCGTGACTACCCCAAGCCCGCCTTCCATAGGCCAGGGGCTGGCGACTAGCACCAAGGCGTAAATACCGATAACTGGGAAGGCATTGCCTTTATAAAAGTAAACAAAACACCACAGAGTACATGAGGAATCAAAACACTAAGTACAAAAAGAAGTGCTGAAAAGTAAATGGTCCAGAATACAAACCCAACTGAAAGTGCATCTACAACTGAACGAAAGTACAACAGAAAAAGGCAAACAGCTGGAAGAAGGAAGCAGCTCCTGGGTCGTCCTCCTCGGATCCTACCTGAAGGGTAGGTACAGATAGCCTCCTCAACGCTCTCGCCCGTCAACCTCCTCTGTGTGTCGTCTCGCCGTGGAGTCCTCCTCCAGATACTGACTCATCGTGTAGTCCACCTCCGGGTACTGAATCGTCGTGTAGTCCACCTCTAGGTATCGTCCAGTCCTCGAACACTCAACCTCTGTCATCACTGCCCGTCGTCTGCAACCAACACAACGAGGTGCAGGCATAGCCCGTGCAGGGGTGAGTATAACGATACTCAGTAGGGACCCTGAGACCCTCAAGGTCTCACTAAAACCAACAAGGATAACCACAAAGAAGATCTCAACAGATAACCACTAATTAGGTATATGCTCATACATATAACTAAGTTATCAAGTAACCCATCTCAATCATGAGGAAACACAAGGATCAAAAGTCTCAGCTCAAACTAGGATTTTCATTATCGAAACCGTAACTGCTGAAGAGCCCCGTCTCTGGAGTGTACAGTGGTCCTGTCACGACTCCGATGTACTGCTCACTAACCTAAGACTGCTGAGGTACTCCTCCTGTCGAGTAGCGTGGGTCTGCGGCCAACTACCGGGCGCTCCGTCCGCTGAGGGTCTGTCGCCAAATACCGGGTGCTTCCCCTAATAGCCTACAGAGGTACTCCTCCTGTCGAGTACTGCGGGTCTGCGGCCAACTACCGGGCGCTCCGTCCGTCGTGGCTCTGTCACCAAATACCGGGCGATTTCACTAATAGCCTACAGAGGTACTCCTCCTGTCGAGTACCGCGGTTCTGCGGCCAACTATCGGGCGCTCCGTCCGCCGTGGGTATGTCGCCAAATACCGGGCGCTCTGTCCACTGGGCTAGTCGACTCACTCCAAGTCGAGTCGGTCAAGCAGTCGTCAGGTTTCAGCCGGTTACACGGTCTCCGTACTCCGTACGCTGGTCTCCGGGAGGGTCCACTCCACGAGCTACAGGTCGATACTCCAAGTATCACAAGTCCCACGAATAAGTATCTCAAAGGACCTCCTCGTCATAGGGGTCTCAACGCAACATTCGGCGCGTCAATCGGACGTCCGGTCTGTGAGTTACTAGCCTTTTCGTCCCCGGGGCCCGGTTGGTTTCATGTGTGAACCAATCCGGCCGTAACTCAACTATACCCCAAACACTCATAGGGTATACTCATAGGGACCGTTTCTCAACGTGATCACCAACGCCGCTGACGGTTCGTCAAACGGACGTCTGGTCTGAATGATATCAGCTTTTCCGTTCCAGGGGCCCGGTTGGATTTCGGATACAATCCAACCCGGACACTATCCAACAACAACCAAAACTCGGGCTAAGTATGCCAAAAGTTCCGTCTCATCAAGAGGAAAACAACGAGACAGACGGCGCGTCAATCGGACGCCCGGTCTGTGAGTTATTGGCTTTTTCGTTCCAGGGGCCCGGTTGGTTTCGTGAGCGAACCAACCCGACCGCACTCCGACGGCATCCAAACCTCGAGCGGAGTAAGCCAAAAGATCAGTCTCACTAAGAGGAATTCAACAAAGTCGATGGCACGTCATTCGGACGTCCGGAACTCAAGTTATGAGCGTTTTTGTTCCGAGGGCCCAGTTGGTTTTGTGTACGAACCAACCCAGCCGAACCCAAAGTTCTCCGAAACCTTGAGTATAATATACCGAAACGACCGTCTCGATCCAAGGATCGCTTTTCCACTGACAGTGCGCAAATCAGAGTTCTACAGCTCAAGATATGGGCATTTGACCGAATGTGACCCGAAAACAGGGGGTCTGGGCCCGGGCCGACCCGGCCGACCCCCCCCCCCCTGGGTCGGCCCGAACCGGGTCGACCCGACCCGGGTCTGACCTGGGTCCGACCCGGCCCGGCACGGCCCGACCGGGCGGTCGCCGCGGAGCGGCGGGGGTGCCCCCCCCCCCCCTTCGCCGCTGATTGACGTCGGCGGCAGCCGCAACCGGAAACTTTCGGCCGTGCGCCGCCGCCTTCCGCGGACCACCAGACCCGCTCTGGTGGTCCGTTTCTCCTGCTGACTTCACCTATGGTCCCCTCTAGACCCCACCTCCACTGCGAAGGGATTCAAATTCCAAAATTCCCTGCTTCATCGTCACCCATCAATCCGCACGTCAAAACGATTAGCGTCGTCTTTGTAGTTTTCCAGCGCGACCCGATGGCGTCGCGCCCCTTCGTCGCAGCTCGACTCTGACCACAGTTCTTTGGTTTTCTTCGATGCGGCGCAAAGGCGTCGCGTTCTTAAACTTCCTTCCACGGTGCGGCGCGACGGCGCCGCGCATATCCTTCTGCATGAAAACCGCGTGGTGTGACGGCACCACGCCTTCCCGTACCAACCACAAAGGAACCATCACGAAATTAAGGAGGAGGGTTGGCCGTGTTTGTGCGGTCCGACCCCCTCGCGTTATTCGATAACAAATGGTTTAAAATCCATGAAGATCATCAAGTTGGTATTCACGAATGAAATAAATAAATAAAACCCCTACATCGATCCACATGTACGAACGATCCGCGGATCAACCCGGAATTGGTTGGTCCGCGCTCGTCGTTCTTTTCTCAAAAGGTAAGAGAATACCAAAATAAAATCCCAACCCACAACATAATCTTCGCGGATCAAATTAATGTTTATTTCATCTGTGTTCTTTGATTTAGAAGGAATTAGCATGGGGTTCATTAATATTTCATAAACAATTCCCACCCTCGGTTCAGGAACGGTGCACGTCAATTGAGCCACGGAAGATGAGCGTCGTAGAGGTCGGGCGTCGTGGAAAACGAACGTCTATTCTGTTGTCTTCGAGGTGTGTTTGAAGAGGAAACGTCGTTGGAAGAAGACGTCGCGTTCTTCGGCGGAGATGTTCTTCATTGAAGAACGGTGTTCTTCGTGTTCTTCGTCGAGGTTGAAGAAGAATAAGACTTCACGCTTCCCAAACCTCTCAAAGTGGCAAAAACTCTAACAAAAATAAAATAATACCAAGTCTTAATTTTATTAACACATCCTAACCATTTGAATTTCAAGAGTTTGAAATTAAGTAACTCACTTTATTAATTATAACAAGTTGTCAAAAATTAATGAAAGTGAGTTAATGGGGAGTTAGGAAAGTGAAGGGTTAAGAGGATTTAGGGAGTTAAGGAATTTGAAAAGGTGGGGAGGGGTTCGTGTGGGCCCCACTCTTTCAATTATCCACACATGGGAAGTTGGGTGGATGTGGTACCCACCACCAACTTCCCATGGGAGAAATTAACCACCTTGTTATGAAATAAAATTGATTCAACAATTTTATTTACTTTTTTAATACAACCTCAAAATTTAACTTCTTCACCCGCACAAACGCAACTACGGTAAAGGTCCCCTTAAGTGATTACCGGCGTTGCGAGTTCATCGGTGCCCTCGGAATTCGATTCCGAGCACCGGTTCAAAAGTTATAAATTCTCTCTCACTCGTTCACTGAACGTACCCGAGCCAAACTTCGAAAATTAATTCCGGGCACACCGGGCCTCAGAATCAAGCGCCGTCAGAAACTGCGTTCTTGAAAAATTCCAAAGAAAAATTAAGAAAAAATTTTCCTTGAAATTTTTGGGTCTTTACATACCGTGTTGGAATAATCATGTGGGATATGGTTAGTGGGTCATTGGACTGCTAAAAATTTGTTTTGATAAGTGATCCTAGTGGTGGGAAATGTCATGAGTTGGAAGTGGTTGTTACAAGTTGAGTTTTATGTGTTTTGATAAATTGAATTATGAAATTGTATTATCCCAGGATGGATGGGTATTATGGATCATTTTCCATATGTTTCAGTGATGGATATGAATGCTTAATTGGGTTTCGATAAATGTCATGCCTTGTGTCTGTAATTGTGATGCGGAATATCATTTAGTGTTAAGGAGAAAAATGTAAAGAATTGAGCATGTTTTGGAAACCTGAGTAGGTCGGTTTATTATAGTGAATGATCAATGAGATTCCTTAGTGATGACAAGTTTTATGGTGGGGATATTTTAGGAAACTGGGTCCATATTTATTGGAAATGTTTAGCTGGAAATTGAAATTTCAATTTGGTGGACTGTTAGTTTTGAGAAATGGGAATCATAAAGAGGTTACAAGGTTATTGAACATCTATAAATGATGTTTTTTATCATGGATTAAGTTTAATTGGAAGTCCCAGAGGTTCAAGTGAGAACCATAGGATGAATGGGTGGTTCGGGCTACTGAAAATAGTTACAACAGGCCTTTCACATCATGAATAGTGATTTACATTGTGAAAGGGGTTCACGGGGTATGCTCAGTATATTTCAGGGTGTGGAAAGGGGCCTAGGTAGTGTAGCCCAATAATTTAGGGTGTGACACTATGATTCAATATATTAAAGTATCTATGGAGTTTTTTTAAGAGTGTCTTGGCCTCCCTTCTTCGTTTAGATGAGAAGCGGTGCATGGGAGGGCCTCATTCGGAACATCCTTCTCTCATTTATACACCATTTTGGTTGGTTATAGGTTTGATTATATAGTATCAGTGGGTATTATCTTCCTATCCTATTCATTCTATTTATCCCCCTATCATTTTCACTAATTTTGGGGATTCTTGTTTTAGTTTGAAAATGCCAATTTCATTAAAGAATGGTGAAATCTCCAGTTTTCTTTGAAGTTTCCATGAATCCTAACTATAAGAGAACCTGAGATAAAGCCAGCCTACTTTTATGCATCATTTTTTCAAGGTACATCATCATTTTAAATTTTTCAAGGGATTTCACCCTAAATTTAATTTTGGACTGTTAAATCAGCAAAGTGACTTGGGGACTTTTCATGGAATGGGTTCAATTGCACATAAAGAGTGGACCACACCCTATTTCCATTTGTTTTTATGTGAGGGGATGAACTGGTGAGTTTTTTTCTATATACCTATTTATGTTAATTTTTTTAATTAATTATAAAATTTCTATAATTAATTAATGTAGACTGTTTCGCTTGATTTAGGGCCTTGTGAGGATAGGCGATGGCCATTTGAGCTTAAACAAGCCTTGGAAACTGCTTCCAACCCTTGGAAATAAATTTTGAAGATTTAGTTAAAGGTATTTGGTCCTTAACACTTTCCCCTTAAGTAATTTTCTCATGTTTATGTGTTATGTGATGTTCTTAGGTCCCACCACTAAAGGTGATAGACCCATACTTAAATATATTATCCAAGTAAATTAATTTAAAATGCTTAAATAGTAAAATCAAATTATATAAAATAAACCATATTCCATAACCTATATATAGAGAAATGTTCCAAGGTCCACTTTGGTCCCTTGGGAACAGGAACACTTCCTCAGTCATCATAGGTCATGGACTTATCTTAGACCTTCACCTTATATTGAAATGGACCCCAACCCCTATCCCTAAAATTTGGAATGGGCGAGTGACACCTAATACACCTAAACCAAGGTGGCCTCACGTCCTCCTTCAAAAGGATGGTACCTTAAACTAGTAGGGTTGGCCTTGGGGGTTGTTCATGACCCAAAGGTCAACCACCTTTATACCTTATTAAGAGATTATTGGGAATGGGTAGTGATGAAAATGTTTAATCCCCTAAAAAATAATAGTTTAAGTTGAACTACCACTAAGGTCGGTGTCATGATAATATGGATTCGCATGTTCGGCTAACCCTATATCTTTTTGTTAAGTATTAAATATTTTATCATTTAATTTTTATTTTATTATACTTAGACAATTATAAATAAATTGGTATTGTTTTATGGATTTGAAACCCTTAATGACTTATATGTTTGGGTTCCAAGGACACCTAGGACCCGAACCAACCTATCTATTATAGTGGATGTCGATTTTGTCTAAATCTGGAATGTGAAAAACTACCAAGTTGTATATACTTATAATTGTATAGTTTTTAAAAAAAATTATATGGAAGTATTATATGAAGTATATATATCAAGTTAGATTCCCTGAAAATTAGTATATACCTCTAAGTTGATGAATATGGTATTTTAACTAAAATTTAATGTTTGAATTAATAGTAGATAACACTTATAGATGTTAAAATTCCTAGTGAGTTCTGGGTAAAATATTAGAATCTTCCTTATTAGAATACCTAGTTTCTCTAGGATTCCTCCCTACATTAGGTAATAGAAGATGTTATTTAGTGCATCTCAATAACCCTACTTAGATAGTGTGTCACCCAGGATGCCTAGCCTGTTAGTATCCAGGTTATGTCAAAGTTCATCAGGTGACCACATTTCCCCCATGAACTAGATTCTTGATAAATCCATAAGGTTTATGATGATCACCTCAATTGATGCCTAGGATACTCCCTAGGATCAGGTGGATGCACCATTATTTCATTTCTTAGATATTTCTGGGAATTTTCAGTTGATCCAATGAGTGAGGGATATGATATTATCATCTCATATTGGGAGAGTATTGATTTTATATTTCTTAAGGGTAATCCCCTTAGGAATTGATTCTAGTTTCCAATTTCCAAATTTCCCATCGATCGAGACCTAGGAATATGACATTTTATTAGAATTGGGAACCCTGATATGTTTTTAGGGTTCCAATAATTACTCACAGCTTGAGTGTTATACCTAGGATGCCTAAGATCCAACTTGATTCATTACTTACAGGATATATAATTGATACCTATAATTATAACTTATATTTAGTGGAGAATAGTATGGGTGATCCCTAGGGCTAGGATATGTATCCCCCTATAGTGATGTAGTTTTCTCATATATATTATGGTGTTGGCCAAAGTAGGTATGGTCAAACCAGGGAATCCATCAAGTCCTAGGTAAAACATTTGATATTTAATTTATTTACAATTATTGATGTTGTTATTATTCAGTTTATTTGTTCACATACACATACACTACTTTTATTGGATTTGTACAAGACCACATGGGTGGTTCCCTACTGAGTTTTGTACTCACATCCTGATCAGGCCATCATTGCACTAGGTTACCTAAGAAAACATTCACTTGGTTGCAAACAAATTTTGGGTTGATGCCCATGATAGATTGAGTAGAATGTATTGGTGTGTACATAGATCTTGGGATGTAGTACATCTAGGTAAGTTGTGGAGCCAATGTTTTTACTTTATTTTATTCTATTTTGTGTATGTAAATGTCCCAAAAAGCTGTTAATATATGTATTTCATGGTGTTTCAGTCCCTTTCCACATTTCATTTGTTATCACTTATTTATATTTATTAGATCCTACTTGTAGTTTATTGAGATGATGTATCATGTTTAATTATTTTACTGTGTTTTTATTAATCTGATATGAGGGAATAGTCTCCACAAGGAAATACCCTATCCCCTCACTACTAATCAGTAACCTCTGGTGTATGGGGAGGTGTGGTTAAGGTCATGTGGTAACTATACCTTATTGCTGTTTATAGTAACTCGGGCATGGTGTGATAGAAACGAGGTTTCTGTTCAATTCGGTTACCCAACTAACCACTTATAGAGTTCTCACCAACCCATTAGGAAGATCTAAAGACACATAAGACTTTCCCATGATATGAAAAATCCTATTATTTTCTAGTCACATCTCACCACACTCAATTTCACTCAAGTTAGTGAAGTAAACTCTCATAGAGAACATATGAAATGAGATTCATGAATCTAAGACCCATTCTTTACTCAATGTAGTCAAACATGCATTTAAAACATCATCTTTATCAAAGTATTTCTCCACCAATACTAAATTATCATTATTTTCATTATAATTTTTCCTTTCATGGAAAATTCTCTTGATATTACGAGTTACTTACACTAAAAAAATTTAGTCACTCTACCCTTAGACTCAAACTAACTTCTATATTTATGATTACCTTTAAGCTTACTTATCTACTCAGTTTGACCTCTCATACACAATGCCTCATACTCTTTCTTAATAGGGCCTCTATTTTGTATCTCTTTAGATAATATGGAATATTTAACCTCTTCTAATGTTACATAATCCCTAGTGTACATCATTGAATCTTTAACAGAATTATAAGATTAATCAAATGATGTTAACAAGATAATTTTCAGGTCTTTATCATTAATCTTGTCATTTGTATTATACATTTCTAACAAGGTTTTATTAAATTCATCTATACTGGTCTTGACAGTAGTTTCAAGAATGAATTTGAAAGTTATATAATCTCATTTTCTAGTGGAGTCTTCCTACCATAGTTTTTTTTATATATAGGGACTCAATATTAGAATAGATTTGGGCAGTGTTAGACTAATAAGTAACTTCCCAAAGAACCTTGTCACATAAAGAAAATATCATGAGACTATGGGATTTATTAAGTATATCATCAGACACATCAACTTCAATAACAGTAGATTTTCCATCAGCGAACACAGTGGTTATTTTATTTTTAAGACCAGATAGGGTATCAAGAAGTTCATTTTGGTCAAGTAGCACATTTATTTTAATCCTCTAAATATTAAAATCATTATCCTCATCAAACTTATCTATTTTAAAAAAATTATAACCCATAATTCTAGTTTAGATGGATCTGATACCAATTTGTATGGGCTCCATTGTCATTGCATTCTCTATGCAATGGAAAAGACCCACTAAGGTAGATAGTGTCTTATAAAACGAAGTAGATAAATCATTTTGTTAATGGAAACAAAATCAATGATTGATAGGAATATAAATATGAACATGTTTTAGACAAGAAATGAAACAAAATACAAACGTACAAGGAAATAACATGCTTTGACCCTCTATGGAACTATGTGCATGGAGAGAGAACTATCCCTAACCTCTTTATTATAAAAAGGAACAATAGTAATTTACAAATAATTGAAAGTAGTAAAGACCCTAGAAACTTTTTGCAGAACAAACCTAGATAAACTTGGTTATGGTAATCAAACCCATCATAAGAGGTCACCATGTAATCTTCCTTAACCAATTCATGTTATGCATGTAGTGTATGGAATGAAACATTAAAAAGATGGAAATAGAAACTAATGGATAAGAAATAAACCCCTCATGGTTCCAAATATCTTTACTTAGATATAGATGGAAACTCAGACTATTTTTTATGAACTTTTACACCTTCACGTAGGGGCCATCCCACTCCAAAGGTCTTGTAGATCTACACTGCTATCCACCAAATCTCAACTCTAAGTACTAGTGGTAGAAATGGAATGCCTTCCTTTAATAGAATATAGGAAACCATACATATTTTACTCCTACAATAACTCTCATGAAATCTATTAGCATAGTCAAAAACTGGAGGTTCTTTCACTCACATGATGAAGAACCAATACACTAGACAAATGAAAAACACCAAGAGGATCAAGCATCATCACAGCAGTAAAGCGACAACACACTAAGAAACATAACAAGATGTGAAACATGTAGCCAATGTATATGAAACACGTCATTTGAAAAAGTAATTTTGTATTAATTGGAGAGGAATGTGGTAGTACACCATATTCCACATAGGTGTGATGGGAATCTATTTTCATATGTAAGATAAAAGAAATATAGGTAAATAAACACAAACCAAGTATGTGGGGCTTGTCAAATCAAACTATCAATGACCCTCAATGTCCCATTCCAAAAAAAATGAGAACCCAGTATAGGTAAAGAAACAAAATTCCACCAAAATAAAATGGGAAAAATAAAAAAAATATTGCATGAAAACCTACATACCACATGTATCATGTAAGTAAATAGAATTGTAAACCGTAAAATTTAAAATTCATTGCAAACTAATAATGAATAAATACATGAAAATTCATACCACAAGAGATATTAAACTTTTTAAAATGTTTTAATAGATTGTGGTTGATGTAAGAGAATGGATAGAGTCTATATAATATCCTTATTTCAAATATGATTGGCACTCCTATCTCAACAAACAACCATGATTTCTTCATGTACAAAACATGCTACAGAAATCCCCTTTATAAATACTGAAAATGGTTATTTTCAGCACTAAAAAATCACTAGTGTGCTAAGAGATGATAAAATTGGTCGCTTTAATTATTGATTTTGTGAGTACAGATAAAGGGTGTATTTATCACTGCTAAAAATAGTGATAAAACTATAAAAAAATAAATTATTTAGGTATCTCTCCCCCCCACCCATCAACGTTGGCTCCCTCCATGCTCAGTTTTGTGTGTGCCTAGATTTGAACAAGTGGCCTCCATGTGTAAATAAAATGCCATTACTAATGTTCATCTTGTATTGTTGTATATTTTATATTATATTTATTCATTTATATACATTTACACACCTTTTTAATCAATATATTTATTCATTTATTTATATATTTTTATATATATTTATATATTTATATAACTATTTTTAAATACATTTATAAAATATATTTGTGCGTGTATTTTTTTGTTTGTGAGTGTTTATATTTACATATATATATACATAGGTTTGTGTTTATATATATTAAGATGTATATTTATATTTATTTATATATATTATACATTAATATTCATTTACATATCTTAAAATATATACATAAATATATATATGTTTGTTAATAAAGACACACACACATATTAATATATAAACATTGTATATAAATTTATATAGGTATATACATATTCATGAATTTTTTATAAGATAAATAAAAAGGATAAATTTTTATATTAAAAAATGGAAAATTACTTTTTTACTTACATGTCACTAGTAGAGAATGGGATTTTATGGAGGGTTTATTCAGGAGATAGCCATTTGGTGGCCACTATTGACCCTATTATTGATTTCTAAATGGCAGTCTCTAGGATTTTTGTCTCCCTGCCCAAATTTACCCCTTCCCTAACTAATCCCTCCACCCCCCCAACCACCTCCCTCATTAAGCCCCCCTCCCAAACCCCCTCATCTTTTATTGAGCTCACTCCCCCCCCCCCACCTTCATGGGGTGTCTCCCTCCATCCAAAAGTCATTGATCCTCCATCTCACCCCTCTCCTCCCCCATCCCATAATTGATCCCCTATCCCACCCCCTCCTCTCACTGCCATCAAGTCCCCGTCCTACCTCACTCATCTCCCCCACCACTATTCTACACTTACTTTCATCCATCCATTGTTGATCCCCCATCTCACCCCCTCCTCCCCCATACAGTTGATCCCCCCTCCTCGCACCACTGTCGCCCCCCCCCACCACCACCATCAAGACCACATTCCACCCACCTCATATCCTTATCATCGAGACCCCATCTGACACCCTCCATTCCCCGTCATCGAGCCCCCTCCTCGCCCCCCCCCCCCACCCCTCCCCCACCATCAAGCCCCCATCCCACCCCTTCTCCTACCCTCCTCCGAGCCCCTATCCCACCCTTTCACCAACCCTCTATCAAGCCCCCATCCCACCCCTCTCCTCACACCAATTGTTGATCCCCTATCACCTTCCCCCCACCCACACCATGGAGCCTCCCTGTTGGATTCCCACTATCGAGCCCCCTGTATTTAGACCCCCTAGACATAGAACCTCCCCCATAAGGTGCAGTTGGTTCCCCCTACTTCCCTAACCCTAATTCTTCTCTTGCACATCGACCCCTCCCCATCAACAACCATGACCCCTTGTCCAATGTGTTTTTAATATTTATTGTAATGAAATATTGATTTATCATTATTTTCCTTGGTTGTGTATTAATATGGTATTTATTCCATATTTGATAACTTCCACAGTTATCTTGGCATCACTGGGTATTTTTTCCCTCTTATCCTTCAAAATTTTCGTCAAACTATGGATTTATTAGTTCTTATTTTTAATTATATGATTTTATTGATAATCTAAATAATATATTAGTGTTAAATACCATTTTTCATTAGCTCTAATTTATGTTATTGGGATTTTATTTTTTATAGGATTTTACTGTTGAAACATTACAATTATTTTTTCATTTCTTTTTCTCATTTTAATTACACCCCATTTTATTTTTAAAATAAGGATGAGATATTTGAACTATATCTAAAAGTGATTAGTTTTAATAAAGGAAGAAAATTTATAACATTTCAATTTTCAAATACATTCTTAATACAAGTATTCCCTACAAAATTCTTTTCAACCATTAATTTACATAGGCTAATAAATTTAAATACATCAAATATACTTATTTTACTTGCACATTTATAAATTTAATTGATTTATAACACATAATATTGTATTAGATGTGACATTGATCTATTATTACATATTTCATTTTATACATGTATTAATTTATCATATTTTTTAAAATAAAATTTTTCACTTTATTTTGTTTAATTATGAACATAGATATTATAGGAATAATTACAAAGATTTTTTAAATAATATAATTTTTAGTTTTATATGATTTTTTAATAATATTTGGTTATATATAATTTTATGATAATTTTATTATTCAAAAATATTATAAAACACATGTTTTAAATTTTTATTGATTTGAATATAGTATAAATTGTTTATAATTTATTTATTTTTTTAAATAATGGTTTAAAAAAATTAATATATTATCATTGTTATTTTTATTTGAATTACGTAATAATTTAATGTGTTTTGAAAGCCATTATATCAAGTTGTTGATATATTTAAAAAATTTAGTATGTTGTTTTCATATTAATATGTTTATTATATATATGTATGAATTTTTTAGTTTTTGTTAAAATATTTTTTATATATTTCAATTATTTATTTTATACTAAATATAGATACGAATAAGAGATGGATTGATATGCTAGATAGGTATTCTACTCAATATTATCAGGTGAGTAAGATATTTATTATTTTTACCATTGGATTTAAAAGATATTTGATTAGTTTTCCATGAAGAAAATGTGAAAATAGATATCTCTTCAAATAAGTTAATGTTAGGGAACATCTGTTTCTAAATGAGTTTTTGAAAAATTCTAAGACGTGGATACATCATGGATAAAAATCTTATCCCTATCACCAATCAAAAAGTATTCATATGTATATTGATTTGAGAATAATTGATCTGATGAAGATAATGATCAATGATATGATGCATCAATTTCAGAATGAAGATAGTAAATTCGCATATGATGACATTTTAGGGAGTAATCTTTGTTATTATCTATTTGGAGAAGAATTGAAATTATTTTAAATTATTAATGATGTGCATAATGAATTATATTATGTATGCACTAAATTTAGTAAATTGACAATCATCATTGAATTGTTATAATAGAATCCCTTGAATTGGTGGAAAGACACCTCCTTTGACATGTTGTCGGTACTATTGAAGAAGGTACTCCCTAATAGAGAGAAGATTACAAAGTCATACTATCAAGCTCACAAGTTGACCAATGACCTTGGTTTTATATATGAGAGCATTGATATGTGTTGTAATAATTGTATGTTGTTTAGAAAAGAGAATTTGAAACTCAATACTTGAATTTTTTTCTACTCATCTAGGTAAAAGGACAATGAGATTAATCAAGGTAGTCAGATTCTTCCCAATAGGGTCTTGAATCAAGGGAAAAAAGTTGCCTCTAAGTAGAAGAATTATTCACCAATGAAACTAGGATTGAATAGATTCTTCATGTTAACTAAAATTTCTAAACTGATTACTTTTCATTTAGAGATAAACAAGGAGGTTGATAAATTAACTCATCCATAAGATTCTTTAGCATGGAAGAAGTTTTATCAAAGAAAATTAGAATTTTACTAGGGTAGTTGTAATGTTTTACTAGGTTTGATAGTAGATGGTTTTAACCTATTCGGGTCCATGGTTGGTGAAAAACATAGTGCATGGCCAGTGGTGCAGGTTCCGTACAACCTTCCCCCATGTGTATGTATAAATCAACCATTTTTATTAATTTAGAATATAATTGTTGGACCAAGAGGACCTGATGATAAAATCAATTTTTATATGAAACTATTGATTGATTAGTAGAAAGAATTTTGGGAAGATTATGTAATGACTTCTGACTCAACAACTAATGAAATTTTTAGACTCTATGATACTTTGTTTTGGAAAATTAATGACTTCCCAGCATATACTAACTTATCAGGTTATGATACAAATGGATATTTATCTTTCCCTTGTTGTAATAAAATTAAGAAATATATATGGATTAATCACTACAAAAAGTGGGAATACCTTGGTCATAGATTCTTTTTTCCTCCACTACAAAGGTTCAAAAAATATAGTGGTTCATTTTATGGGAATATAGAGCACAAAAAAGCACCAAAAATGATTTATGTGGTTCAAATTCATGAACAAAATGATCAAAAAAACATTCACGCATTGTAATATTTTCAAAAAATATTGGATCCTACATTTTTTTCCATTCCTACTACAAATAGATTGTGCTTTCCTAATTGTAATAAGTGGGGTATTTTCTTAAAATTTCCTTATTGTAATTATAATATTTTAATACATAATTTTTATATAATGTACATTGAAAAAAGTGTTTGATAATATATTATCCTCCATTTTATGTGTCAATAGTCAATCAAAGGATAATGTTAACACTCTATGTGATTTGAAAGAAATGGGATTGATAGAATATTTAAATTTATAGTTGGGTGAGTGTAATAGGGTATGCATGATTTATGCATAGTAAATAATAGTTAAAAAATAAAAATAAACATTTCTATCAATTTTGAAGATCATCAAGGTGACTGGTGGTTATTTCTTTAATATTTCCAAGCATTTCAATGTGATTATCATGACATTACAGGGGTTGAAAATTCACGATAATTGTATTATGCTTCAATATTTAATCCCAATTTTAATTTTAATTATTTTCCTACCCATATTGTTGATCCATTTATTGAAGTTTCAAATTTTTTCAGACATCACTATTCAATTAATCATCACACAAGTGATTTGAAAAAGTTATAAGATAATATTTTTCTTTCACTATGTCACTTATAGAAACTATTTTCTCCATAATTTTTTGATTTCAGGATCCACTTGACCATGAATTTAATAGTTGTAGTCATCGATGATGGTCTCATACAATTCATGTGGCTGTATCTAATAGAGTGATACTTAAATAGATTAAAATGGTATTTGCTCAAAAGAACACATATGGAAGCTTCAATTTCCATGGGATATTTGATGGATGAGTGCACTAATTTATGTGATTCATATATTAATGAGGTTGAAAAAGTGTTAGATAAACCATACCAGATTGATAAAGGTCTAATTAGAGAAGGGATAACACTTTATATTTACAACGATGGGTGTGATTAAGCTCATCTATGTGTATTTTTCAACACTCCATATGTTATTCCATTAATACAATAAGTTGAATAGTTTATCTATTATTCATTTTGTTACTATATTTAATTTATTAATTAACTTTTATTATGTTGTAATTTAGGTTGCATGTCATTGAGTTAAAGTGTTAAAGGCCCTATGAAACTTACCATCAAATCAAAAAACATCATTTCAACACAATTCATGAGTGGTTCAAGACTCATGAATACATAAATAATTGATTTAATATTTTTATAATGAAACTGAGGTTTATTTTCAAAACCATTCATCCATTTAATTATGTGAAATTTACATATTCATAATATGCATGAATAAAGTGCTCATACTATGAGCTAAGAACTCAAGAAACTTGTTTATGGCCCATTTATTACAGCTCATCGCTACAAGTCTTTGGATGCTAATGGATTATAATTCTGTATTAGCAATGTTGAAATGAACTGAGCAGTATAGAATAGGGATGTTTGTTTTTCATTAGTTGATGAAGGTTAATATTATTGATTTTTAAGGGATGTTATTGAGGTTATTTATAGTCATGTCTTAAAGTATATATTATTGAGGTATGATTGAGTCAATTTGGTTTATGGAACCAAAGTTGACCATTTACAACATAATTGGTAAAATTTGACAATATGCTATATAAATATGACTGAGTAAGGAATGATCCCCTTATATTGACATTCTAGGTATAGAAAGTTCACTTTTTCATCATTCATTATAATTGCAAAGTTGTGGTGAGAATGTCTAGAAGAGGGGGTTTTTATGATTGAACTAGAGGAACCCAGAGTTGTCACCTTTTTTATCAAACACTTGAAAAAACTATTATAGTTGTATGAGAAGAATATATACAATGGGCCAGAGAGATGGTTTAAGGAGATATGATAGACTTGTATGATCAGTGAAATATTTACTGTAAATTTTTTTCTAGTCAACGTTTGTAAAAATATTTATGAATTATATATATATATAAATTGATTGATTTAAATGTATGATTTTTTATAAATAGAGGTATTTCATAGGTTTTTTAGATTGGTTCACCTAATTCTACTGGTATGTATGTTTCCATTTTTTAAAATTAAGTTATTTTAATTTCCAATAAGTATATTCCACTAGTTGTTGAGAATTTTAAATTTAAATTTTGGTTATTGATAACTATATTATGAATTTATGTTTAGAAAGATCTAGTGAGACTTATTGTATATGAATGGGTCCTCATAGAGGGGTTTGTTCATGGAACTATGGAGCCCTGTTGGATGTATTATTTGATGACACCTCTCATCCAGTTGGAGAGGGTGTGAGTGTATTGATTCATCATTTGGGGAATATGATACAAAACCTAAACAAATTCCCTCTAATAAATCATGATTATACTTCATTCCCCCATGATATGATTAATATATTATGGAGGGAGGTTTAGGTAAATTCACAGTTTAATTTTTCATGAAATTATTTTTATTATTATCATAGACACTAACTATTTTTTCAAATAGGTTAGTTTGGAATCCTATCCAAATGAGTTTTGAGTAGTATTCATCACTAAATTCCAGAAGTTATGGAAGCATTACAAGGTAAGGGTGAAGGAAGATCATTGGTTAGCATTTGTAGGTGTTCCATACATTGTACATTGAGTCCCTCCAAGTGTTCTTCCTATGTAGTGGAGGGATTTGGTTGTGTTTTGGTCGAGTGAGGCGACGATGGTAAAATTTGTTAATTTTAATCTATAAATGACTCTAACTTTTCATGTCTATTAACTAAATATGTTAAATTAAGACTAAGTTCTTTATCATTCACATAATTGGAATATGTAAGGCATATCTTCCAGACTTGGAACTTGAAATATTTTCGAGCTTAGACATGATGTAAGTTTAGAATTCATTGTTCATTCTTATATTAAAAATATTATAGTACAACATGAATATATATATGTATTTGGTGGAAACATTTATTTTAGTTACACCAGTGAGGTGATCAAAATGACTGTATGTTGATATGGGTGAGGACTCATCAGGTGGGTTATCCCAGTGTTTTTGGTGTTATATTAAGAAAATTATTTAATAAAAAATGTATTTTTATTGCATAGAAATTATTCATATTTTTCATTAATTAATTATGTGTATTCAACAATCTTAGTTTGACACTAAATTAGAATATCTATATAAGGAACTAGATCCTTTAATCCCTTTACTTAGTGTGTTTTTGGTGTTAGAGGCACCTATAGGAGGTTCCAAGGTGTTTGGATAGTGTTTGGGGGAAAGGGGGGTGTCACTGCCTTTTTAGGTAAGGTTGTGTCATGGAGACAAGGGAGGTGTTGTAATCTTAGGTTATATAGTGTGGAAGGATGTGTTGCAGCATAAGAAGGTTCAAGGAGGAAAATTAAGTCTATTTCCAAAATGGAGGTTACTGCACCATGGTGGTTGGCTGCAGCATAGGCCCTTCCCGGTGGTTGAGCACTATGGTGTGGAAAGGCCAGGCTGTGGTATAGTGGTTTGAGGGAATTCTTCTAATTTTTGGGGAAGTTGCATCATGGAGGTTATCTATGTTGTATCCTACCTTTATAGAAAATGGGGAATGAGTCTTGGTGTCCTTGGATGTGTCGTATCCTATCCCCAGATTAATAGTATTTGTGGCCACGTATGTAGACATATTCCTCAAATGAAATTTAACTGAGGGAAATACAACATGGTCCCTCATGTTATACCATGGTTTACCCTATTTCATCCTTTCCCTAGGGGCTATGTCATGGTATTTAAAAAAATATGCCAATAAATACTCTGATTCTATTCTAAACCCACTTTCTTCCAATTATTTCTCCCAAACCCTAGGTTCCCTTGAGTGTTTTTTAAAGTCCATTAAAGCTCCTTTTGATAGGTATTGACCCCGACTTCCCATGTTCAGTACACATAAATCTATGGTATGTTTTGAATCTATTTTATAGTAGTTTCTTCTTGGATCGATCTCATTTCTTCCTATTTCCTATTCCCATGTTATGGTGTTTTCTCTCCACCATTATAATGGATTTTTCTTGGTTGTTATTATCATGATTGTGTCATGTCATCCTTGGAGGGATGTAGTTCCTTAAAAGAGAGTTGATCAGATATCTATGATGTTGATCCATTATTGTGAAAAGAACGTTGACACTTTTGAGGTAGCAGATTCATTAATTATACATCATTTAAATTAAATCGTAAAGTTATCATGATTTATATTCTTTGGATGGTGGTGTAATTAACCTAATAAATATTTAAACTGAATTAATGAAATTGTATATGGTTAGAGATAGCATGTTTTATACCTTGATAATGGTTTTCCTCTTGATTTTCTAGATAGTGTGTTGTTTATGATATTCATTTCAACATGTTTATTTATGCTTGGGTTCACATGTTTCTTTTAATGTAAAATGGTCAAAAAACATAAATCCTATATTAATTGGTTTGCTAAATAATTTAAAGAGGTGTGTTTAATAAATTTGTTGTATCTTACAATTTTATGGTAATCAAATTTATACTTATTGCATGATTAATTGAAGTTTTACTTCCCTGAGTTAAAGGAATTTATTAATTAAATTAATATAAAATTATTGTTAATGTTGATGTGATTAAAAAGGAAATTCAAATGAGAATTTTTATTCATTAACCTTGTTAAATATAGAATAAACTCTAAGAGATTTTTTACATAATTGTGATAGCTAGAGATAATTGATGTATTAGGTTTCATGTAGTTGGAACATGTGAAAATAAATAGGTTACTTCAAGATATAATAAAAAAGGGTTGTTTTGATTAAGATAAATCATTGGGATGAGAGCTCCTATTCATTTATAAAGGTTGGAGGCCTTATGTTGGGTGTTTTGAGATCCTATTTTCATGTGAAGGCTAGATACCTTATTTTTTGGGCCTAGATTTCCCTATTGACTATGCTTATTTGTTTTCTACCTTCTATGATGTTCTCTGGATGTGAACCTTTTTATATGATTTGATATGATCTTGGTATGTCTGATAAGATATAGTCGGGTAGGATCGATGTTGTTACAGTAGTTGATGCTAGTGAAGGTGAAATTCATGGGGATACGCATAATGGTGTCGGGGGTAGAATCAGGATGGTTGGAATGGGTTGAATCTGGTATTACCCGTTGATGTGATAAAATATACATTTTTTATTAATATGATCCCATTTAAATGGTTGGATAGCTAGATTTCTTTTTTTATCTACATTCATTTCTACAATGCTTGAGGCAACTCAGTGTGCTTGTTTGCATCTATTAATGATAGCTTAATATGTTTTCCTAGATTACCTAGAATTATGGAAGGATAATAATGTTTAATAAATGTTTTAAACCATGAGGTTGGTGTTTTTGGAATAAAAATGAGATGATCTTGAGAAACTGTGGACTGGGTTTGGATTATTCCTAGAGGGAATGGACTTCACTATGATGGTTAATGAATTATGTATTTGGAATAATGTTTTTAATTAATGGTTAATTGATTAATTAACATAAAGTAAAATGTTTAAAATGAAATAATTAATTTAATGTAAGTATTCTTAAATTATTGTTTTCTTAAAGGATAACTAGTCCCTAGCAGTGGTGGGTGGGTGTATGAGTGATGATAGTTGAAGTTTATCCTAGGACTAGGTTATTCCCATAGTGTGGTTGGGAGTCATATTATATCTTGTATGTTTTGTGATTTCATACACTACCCCACCCATGTTGGTTAGGGATACTTACACCCAGTGGACTCTGGGAGGGTGTTTTCTTCAATATCCCAATGGGAGGATAGATTGTTGACTGTCCCTATGGCCCCTCTATCTTCTATTTGTAGTATTATGTGTTGGTATGCATGGTGGTTAATTTCCTTATATATTTTTATAGAGGGATATGATGTCTTGGGGTAATTTCACACACATGTATCTCTAGTTATAGTATCTAAAGGATTATTATATGTGTGCCATGTATAGGATGTGATGGATTGAGGTACCTTACCTAGTGTATAGGTTGTGATGGCTTAAGGTATAATACTCGATGTATGATACATGTCATACAAGGTGTGGTGGATCCTAGAAATACTTTATTATTATATGGTGATGTGATATGGGATGATGTGATGATGTGATTCATGATAAGAATATTTTGATACTTAGGATATGTGTTTTTATGCTAGATTCTTTTGGAGAGAGATGGCTCAGGATGTGTGAAGTTGGGGAAGAGTATAAAACCAATGGGGAAATGGTAGTGGGGTGACCTTTTTGTTTATTACTATAACATATGATCTATTTTATGTGATACTTGGTGAGAGATAGCTATAGTGAGGCTAGGAACCTAGTATACCTATTTAGGTGATGAGTTAGTTTCACTTGTTTTTTATTGGGATTTAGTATGCTTTCTTTATCTTTTGAATGAGAGGATATAGGGAGGATCCTACTACTATTATTCTCACCCTACATATATATAATATATTTTTTATGTCAGTGAGAGGAGGTTAGAAATCAGGCTGGATATTACTAGCTCGTGGTTTTGTATGAGCTATTTGGGCTTCGAGGTCATTGTTGGGTTTACCTTTTTGGTACTTGTAGTTTTTCTTTTTGGTTGTTTTAGTAATTTATTAAATTGAATGTATGCACTTAGGATTTCTTTTATCTACCTATGCAGGATTTGATTGGTATATCTATCTTATCTATCTCTTCTTCATGTTTCTCTTAGATGGTAATTCCTCCCATTTATATGTATGATATACCCTCAGTGCTAGTCACCAACTTGGGGCCTACTAGAGGCAAGACTCAGGTGATCACTATCTCCCTTCTCTCATTTCCAAGACAGGAGGGGTACTCTTTAAGGGGAGGTTGTTACGATAGAGTGGTATCAAATATTTAGGTTAAGGGATATGATAGAGTTTGTAGTTGAGAATAGGTGAGATTTCATGGATTGGAATTGTCAGGTAAGTTTTTTAAGCAATCTTAACATGGGAGAATGACTAAGACGTGGATATTTTTGTCCCCCTATGATCTGATGCACAAACCTTCAATTTTACTAATCCTACTAAGGAAAGTGGTTTTGGTTTCTATTTAGAGACCTGGGAAAGGATCATGTATCATTCTTCTTTGTATCAATGTTTAAAATGGGTAGACCTTGGGATAGGTTAGATCTTAAATGAATAAAATGAAATAAATAATTAATTAATGATAAGTATTCCATATTCTAGGTTTAGGAGTCTCTAACCTTTTTTTCTTCTTGAATACATGGCTCTAGGTCAAAATCCTCATGTGGTTTACATCGGTGATGTTCAGTAGGATATTCTAGAAGATCATCGTAGAGTAGAGTTCAATGATGATGACACTTAGATAAGGAAACTCTGATAGTTTTAGTGCCAAAGTATACAGAATTATGAGGGCTCCATTTTATACTCAGTGACTAAAAACTGGTTGGAGGAGTTTAAGATAGATTTAAATTTGATCTATGCTTTGAAGTATCACTAGGTTTTGTTGGATTTGATGATGCTACATGAAGAAGAAAGTAAGTGGTGGTTCTTGTTTCTTGGGGATCATGAGGAGTTAGTGGTCTCATGGTAAAATTTCACGTTCCAGTTTAGAGCATAGTTTATTTCTTCAATCATGAAGGCAGCCAATCCCTAGGAACTAATTACCCTTAAATAGGGAATTTAGAGTGTGAAAAGGTTTAGGATCTATTTTGAGACCCTTCTTGGAAGTTCCTCTGACTTATTATCAGATGAGGATTCTAGGGAAATGAATTTCGAGGAAGCTTTTCATTCAAAGATCTAGCACCACTTCAACCCATTCATGTTGAAGGAATATATTCAAGTGTTGTCTAGAGTATTTTTTGAGAGGAAACTGGATAGAACTAGATCATCATTAGAGGGGAGTCATCTGGATTCCTCATGACGCAAAGCTATGTTCTAGGATTCCCAATTTCTTGGAAAGAAGAGATTTTGTTCAATCAGGGGTAGGTCCCAGCCCTCATCATCTCATTTCTCTATGTGTGGTGGCCCTTAGGCCTATTCCAAGGGATCATATGCAAATTTTTCTTATGTAGGTAAATTTCATCAGTAGAAAAAGTGCCCAAACTTGTTTAGAAGTTATCATGCACCAGGTTTTCCAATTTAGGCTCCTCCATTGAGGTAGTTTTATTAGGGGTAGCAGGATTAATATTATCTACCTTATGATCAATAGAGAGGTGATGGGGAAGACATAGGAAAATACTAGGATTATCCTTATCCTTGGAGAGTAGAGAGCATCCATGGAGGTGGTTATCAACAGGGTCAAAGAGGCTATGGATCTAGTTGTGGTTAGCTTCATGCTTTATCATTTCTAGTACTATGTGATACAAACATTGTTTGAGGTCCCCTTTTTCATGTTTTAAACATAGATTCATGCATTGTTTGATTCAATAGTGATGCACTCCTTCATATCACCTTCCATTGTCCATGTTTTTTGACATAAGTTGAAGAGGATTTAAATGGACATGGCATTGACTACACTAGTTGGAGGTCAATCTTATCTTTATGAATTATTTAGAGATATTGAGCTAGTATTGGGGAAGAACCTCTCTTTGGGATACTTCATATGTTTACAAATATAACCATACAATATCATCCTAATTATGGATTGGCTATATTCAATGTAGGCTATTGTGGATTTCTTCAGGAGGAAGGATTTTTTTTATTATACTAATAGAGATCCAGTAGTGTTTTTTAGTGAGAGATACCCTCTCATGGGTCAGAAGCATGTTCCATCCTTGTCATCCTTGATGGCCAAGATGATTCTAAATTCATTAGAAGTTCAATCGATGGAGCTTACCAGGATTTTGGAAGAGTATCCTGATGCTTTCCTTGATAAGGATATATAATTTCTCCCTCAATGGGAGATCGGGTTTTTTATTGATCTATAACTGGGAATTACACCTATCACTATTTCTATGTATAGGATGGTGCCTTATGAGTTATAAAAGCTACAAGTACAGATTGATGATTTTTTATCAAGGTTTTTTTCAGCTAAGTGTGTCATTATAGGGTGCACCAGTTTTGTTCATGAAGAAGGTCGATAGTAGTTTTCATCCATGTATTTATCATTACATTAATTAGGTGATAGTGAAGAACCTCTATCCTCTTCTGTGAAATGATGACTTATTTGATCAGCTGAAAGGAGCAAGTTGATTCTTGAAAATTGATCTTTGGTTAGGATATCATCATATACTAGTGAAGAATGGGGATATTTTGAATACTGTTTTTCAATATATTTATGGTCATTATAAGTTCATCATCATTTTTTTTGTATGAAAAATTCCCCATTTGTGTTCATGGGTTTGATGAATGTAGTATTCTAGGAGTTTATGGATAAGTTCGTAGTGGTTTTCATCGATGACATCCTTGTGTGCTCTGTGTCTAATGAGAAGAATGTAGAGAATCTATGTGACACTTTTGGGGTTATTTATCATCAGGATATATTTAGGAAGTTGTATAAGTGTGAGTTCTAGGCTCATGAAGTCTGTTTCTTAGGGCATGTCATGTTCTGATAAGGAGTAGTTTTGGATCCTTTGAAGGTTGACACATTCATTTCTTGGGCATCCCCAAATACTATTACAGATGTGAAGTTCCCTTGGTCTTACAACCTATTATAGAAGTTTGGTAGATGATTTATCTTGGGTTGCAACACCTCTAATAGATTTAACCAAAAATGATTAGGTGTTCTTGTGGACTGACCAGTATCATGTGGCTTTCATGTTCAAAAAGGATAAGTTGGTCAATGCTTCGATCCTTTATTTTCCAACATAGGGAGTTTAGTTTGATTTTTTCTATGATGCTTTGCGTCTTGGGTTGGGATTTTTTTTAATCAGTAAATATTGTTTATTTCTTATGGGTCTCAGTAATTATGTCTTCATGAGCATAACTATTCTACCCATGATATTGAGTTAGCATCAGTTGTGTTTTCCTTGAAGTTGTGGTGATATTACCTCATCGAAAAGCATTTTGTAGTTTTTCCAATCATAATATCTTGAGTTATTTCTTCTCCTAGTGTGAATTGATCTTACAGAAATGAAAGTGGATGGAATTATTGGAGGATTGTGACTTTGATATTTATTATACATCAGGAAAGGTAAATGTTGTAGCTGATGCACTACTTAGGAAGTCACATAGTGATGCTGTGTGAGAATCTTGAGATTTTTGGAAAGTGATGTAATAACTCTCCATTATTAATCTTGATATGGGAGTGTTTGGAGGTAGAGTTTGTATTTTATAGATTAAAGTGATATAATCCTTGGTGCAGTGGGAGGAGGAGTCCTAGCTTGGGTATTCTAAGGTGAAGGTCTGGAGAGTTGAGTTGTCTTTGGTGATGCCCATGATGGTTAGACTGAGACTAAATAACACTAGGTGTTATTCTAGGGGAATCTTTTCATACCTTTGGTGATGTGTGAGTTGGTTCTCCATGAGTTTCATAGCTCACCATTAGTGGTACATCCTAACATGAAAAAGATGTACCAAGCTCTGAGAGTTCAGTTTTGGTGTCCTAGGTTGAAGCATGTAGTTTTAGAGTTTGTGTCTCAATGTTTCATCTTTTAGAAGTTCAAGAACACTAACCATGTTCCCGATGGTTTTCTACAGTCATTAGATGCTCCTTAATGGAAGTGGTGGGAAATATCAATTGAAATAGTTATAGGTTTACCTTTAGGTAAGGTATGCATTGATACTGTATGGTTGATAGTAGATCATTTGAAAAAATCATCCCACTTCATAGCAATTGGGGAGTCGATCTCAATAGAGGTTTTGTCAAGGAAGTATCTGTCGAAGGTAGTGAAGCTATACAGAGTCCCAATGACTATTATCTCTGATCAAGATCCTAATTTTACCTCTAGGGTTTTTATATGTCTCTATTATGATTTTGGATCTCACCTATGCTTTAGAAAATATTTTCATCCACATAAGGATGGTCAAATAGAGCATACCATCTAGACTCTTGAGGACATGTTGTGTTATTTTGTCCTATATTTTAGAGGTTTGTGGATGAATCACCTACCTTTTGTCAATTTTTTAACAATAATAATTTTTACACCACCATTAGTATGTAATAATTTGAATATTTCTATGGATGACCTTGAAATTCTCCATTATGACGAACTGGGGTTAGAGAATAAAAAATTATTGGGCTAAGATTGGTACAAAATACAGCAATTTTGGTTCAAATGATTTATGAGAGGATGAAAGCAGCATAGGATTTTTTGAATTCCTATGTTGGTTATAGGGGAGACCTCTATATTACAACATTGGAGATAAAATTTTTCTAAAGGTGACTCTTCATCATGGGCGGTGAAGGTTTTTTCATGGTAGTAAGCTTTCTCTCCGGTTTATTGGGCCTTTTGAGGTATTAGCACATATTAGAGTTTTGGTGTATCAGATAGCACATTCCCCAAAGATAACTTTGATACATGACTTACTTCATGTGTTTTATCTCCACCATTAACTTCATGATGATTATCAAGTCATTAATTAGTGAGATATTGATGTTGAATATGATGTGACCTTCGAGGAGAGGCCTATGGAGATCCAGGAATTCCAAAAGAAGGTGTTATGTAGATATCATATTACCTTTGTTCATGTTCTTCAGTGAAACATGGGGATGGAGGAGAGAACCTAGGAATTTTAATTGAATATACATGCTCAGTACCCCAAGTTGATTTTTGTTTACCTATTCTCTTGTAATGTTTCTCATTTTTTTAAACTTTGAACCTTTTCTAGTTTATGAGATGGTTTTGTTTTGTCTCCTTGTTTTTTGGTGACATTACTCTCCTTTGAAAGGTATCTCCCTTAGGAGTGTTTTGGACTTGGTTGTTATAGTTTCATGGTTTTATGCATGGTTACTTTAAATAAGGTGGTTGAACTCCTGTGATGGTGAGATCCTTGAGAGTTATCTCATAGGGTGGTTGTTTTGTAACGACCTAAAATTTTGAATAAATATTGTTTCCTAATTTTGTGTTTTATTTTATTTTTCATACTCAACAAAATTGTTTCGTTTGATAACATGAGTATAATAAAAAAGAGACAGTTGGGTTTTGACTATTATATGACAGTTAGTCAGTATGACCGTTGAAAACTGAATGTTGCGACTTTTGTCTCTAAATACAAGTGACCTTGGTTAATTAATATAGAAAGGAGATTCGATGGCCTCACCCAGTAGTCTTGGACCGATCGAATCCCATCTAACGGAACTTGGGAAGGAGGTAGCACCAATGGGCTTTGCTCTGGACCAAACCCAAGACGAACTTCATCGTGTGAAGCTAGAATGGAATCGCCTTCGCGAGAAGTTCAAACTGATAGAAATTACTACTCGTGCGATGTTGGCTGAGCCTCCCTCGGATTCTCTCACCTTATCACACCTTACACTTAGGTCCTATGCTGGTGTGATAAGGGGCTATGTAAGGAGACCGTAACTGCCTTGTGTAATCCTTTGTTTTAAATAAAAAATTGGGATTTCTTCTTATGATGAAGTTTATAAATTTTCAAATTACTGGATAAATAGAGTATGCATATTTTTGATTAAATTAAGAAAAAGATATTTTAAAAATGTTTATGTAAACTTTAAATAATTAAAAACGTGTAATGATATTCAAAAAATGGTCTTCTACAATTATGTCCAGTACAAAATTTAGAGTCTAATAAGATCAACTTGATTTTTGATGAATAGTAAATTATAAATAGTGATTTTATGATTAGGATTAGTAATGTGTCCAAATGGATTACTAATCTCACTTAAAGAAAGTATTAAAATAATCTAGGCACCTTGATTAAGTAATGTGATTCAATAAAATGGTTAAATAACGGTTTCATAAATTATTATTCAAGTATTAGTTTTTTCGGGTGAATGGTGTTTTTTAATTAAAAATTAAATTAAAAATATTTAGAATTTTTTTTTATAAAATGGATTTCATTTTTGAACTCAGAGCATCGATATTATGTTAAGGTAATTTTTGGGGTTTTTTCTGAAAAATGAATTTTCGGTGAATAGTGTATTTATTTAAAAATTAAATTAAAAATATTTAGAAAATTATTTTTATAAAATGGAGTTCATTTTTGAAATCAAAGCATTGATATTTGGTTAATGTGAAATTTTGGGAATTTTCTGAGAAAGTTGAATTTTTGATGAATAGTGAAAATACAGTTTTTAAGTTACGGGTGTTTAATGACATCATTAAGTGATGTATTAAGTATGTAATCAATATGGTCGACTTTTGAATAGTAATATAAGGTATGAGGTGTCTCAATTGGCCAATACCATGGGCAAATACCATGGGCAAGCCCATGGTTTGGCCAAAACCACCAATGAGGTGTCCCTTGGCCATTAATGCCTTGTCCCCTCACTTTCCCTATAAATACCAAGACATCCTCTCATCCATTCGACTCCCCACTCTCCCCCAATGAATTTCGGGTCTCATTACCTCCCAAGGAGTCCTCCCAAGGTTCCCCCAAGCCCTCAAGGTCCCAACCTTTGAGTTTTAAGAGTTACGTTTTAAGGTAAGGGATCTGACCTCTCTCTTTCTTTTCAAGTAATCTCTTTTATGTCATTTCTTTTATGCTCCATGTTATTATGTTAAAAGATGTTATTTTATATTCCTCTTACTTCCCTTTTCATGTTCGTATAATGATAGATCCCCTCTTACTCTCATTATTTCGTTTTATGAAGTTTTAAGTGGCGCCGTTAGGCTGCCGAAATTTTTGTAACAGATTCTTTCTCTCTTCTCATTTTTTAAGATCTATTTTAATGTAAAGTATTTCAAGTTACTTTTTATTATGTTGGGGTATGATATATATATCTATCATACTGATGTTTTATGTTCATATGATGAGAGACCCCATTTTATCTCTTCAATTCAGTATTTTGAAGTTTTAAGTGGTGTCGTTAGGCTGCCGAATTTTTAAGTGGTTCTTTCACCCTTCTCGTTTTCAAGTTCTACTTTCATGTCAAGTCTTTCAAGTTCCTTTTTATTATGTTGGGTTATGATCTCTATATCTATCATACTTATTTTTTATGATCATATGATGAGAGACCCAATTTGATCTCTTCAAATTCAGTATTTTGATGTTTTAAGTGGCGTCGTTAGGCTGCCAAATTTTTAAGTGGTTCTTTCACCTTTCTCCTTTTTCAAAGTTCTAATTCCATGTCAAGTCTTGAAAGTTCCTTTTTATTATGTTGGGGTATGATCTATATGTAACACCCCGAGCTTCCACGATACGCTTCTCATTCAATAATGCAATAGCTTGCATTGTACGCAACTTCGAGTTCTAAAACACCGCGACTAATAAAAGTAGCCGTTATGAATAGTAATAACCACTTTTTAAAATTATAGAAATTTTATATTTCAAAATGGACTTCATTTTTGGATTCGGAATATCGAAATTAGCCTATGTTGAATTTTTGGTATTTTTCTGAGAACTTCTAATTTTTTATGAATAGTGAAAAATACTTAAAAACAACTTTTTTAATCAAAATAATTTATAGTGATAAATTATACTATTTAGTGGTTTTAAAGTATAATTAGAATATATTTTTACCATTTTACCCAATGGTGGTCATTATAATTAATTTAACATTGAAATTGGACATAAACGATTGCCAATCTTTTGATATAAATTGTTTCTTAAAACACGCTATTTGTTGTGACAGCGGGAATTAATTATAAAATTAATTAATGCAACTTATATGTTTGGAATTTTTTAAAATAGACATCATTTTTGAAATCGTAATATCAAATATAGCTTAGTGTGAAATTTTGGCATTATTCTGAAAAACTTCAATTTTTGATGAATAGTGAAACCCCTAAGTGGTAGTTAAAAAACTGATTTTTCATTTAAATGAAACATTACCACTTCTGTGATTTGAATTTCAAAAATCTAACATACATGGTTTTCATTAGGAAGTAAAATGTGGTTCAATGGGATTAAAATAATTTTTTGGTGAATAGTAACTTTTAAGTTCTTAATCGCGATTAGAGGTAATTAGTGTAGTTTAAGGTAAAAATAATGTTTTAATAATATGATATGAGCTTGACACTTGTCCTAATACTATTGGATGAGTCATGTCCGACCAATACAACCCATGGGTCAACTTGGGGACCCCATGGAGCCACTTTTGTTGGAAAATGACATTAATATATATTTATTTAATGTTAAAATTAAATTGACACAAACATGAGTTGTTTTACTAAAACAGTTTTTAAGTGGGGTTACACAAGTCCAAATTTTGACTATAAATATTCATTAGAAATATAAAAATATTTCCTACATCATTGTATTTTCTTTATAATTTTTAGACATTAAATAAATTAAATTATTTATGACATCATTATGATGCAGCGATGACCTCATTATTTAACGATTTTAATAAAATGAAAAGATAATGTAAAATCCAAGGCTTAAACTTGTCCAAAACCTATTGGATGAGGAGATTTAGAACCCTTATCACCTTAGCCTCGAATTATACAAGTGTGGGACCTTTAGAATCCGAAAATCATTGTATAATAGAATAACATTTCATTACTTTCCAAAAGTGCCCCTCCTCTCCACTTATAAAAGGCCCCCACCTCTCCCACCTTATTCACACCTTAAAGCCATTTGGATCGGCCAACCTCTGCCCAAATACTCTCCCAACATCCCCCTCTTACTCCTAGGAGCCTCACTTTGGGCAGAACTCTTCTCAAGGAATCCTTTGGCTCAAATCAAAAAGAGTTACCCGATTTTGAGGTAATGTCTTCTCTAATGTTGTTTTGTATTATTTTTCTTCTCCAACCCCCTAAACTCTTTTTATTCATTTATTTTGTAACAACACCAGTATCCTCAATATACTAGGATGTTGTTATAAGAATGATTCGAGCTACACTTACACACACCTACATCTAATGGTTAAAGAACATACGGTTTCTGTGGATGGCGAATTTCTGCCTCACGAAACGATGATTGTTCAACACTCATATAACACCTTCAAAGGTTGCCATTAAGATGTCACTATATTTATATATGATATAAAATATGTTTATGTTTTACTTATGCTTCTGTATTTCTCATTTATGGCATACTTTATGATTTCCATTATGGGTAAAACGCGATAATTTCATTTTAGGAAGTGCGGACTACCGCCCCCTCAAAGTGATTTGAATCGTTAATGCCATATTTGGGATGTATAAAGGATGTATTAAATGGTATTATACACTATATTATACTGTAATTATATTATAAATTTATATCATTATGATTTCATTCCATTAAATATGAAATAGAAATGAAAGTAGCGTTCATGTGTACGTACGGCTTACCGTCTCCATGAACGGTGCATTTCATTTCTTACCTCTAAATGTTACGTGAGATTATGAATGAATGTATATACTGTATATATATGATATATATGATATCTAAATCGTGAATATAATTCTGGATATAATGGATATTTCACCACATGAATAACTTGTAATTATAAGAAGTTTATTTTTTACTCAAGTACCAAAGATCGACAAAACGACCGTTATTAACTTAAATAATTAAATAATGTTCATAACATGGTAATAAGTGATATAAATGGAATAATGAACATGAAAAAGGTTCTTAAGTAAATATAAATTAACTCTAGTTTATTATTCAGGAGGTTAAAGAACGGTCGAGTCAGGACGAGACGCAAGGTAAGGGAATTTCTTAACCCAATTTCCATTCTTTGGGTTAATCTCCTACTTCAAAATTATGTCATGATATTATTATGTAATATCTTGCATTTGTACTTTATTTATGTGTAATTATAGTGAATACACATAATAGATCTATTTTATATAAATGATCTTTGTAAGGGAATTTCTTAACCCAACGTCCATTCTTTGGGTTAATCTCCTACTTTCAAATTACGTCATGATATTATTATGTCCTATCTTGAATTTGTACTTTCTTTATGTGTAATTATAGTGAATACACATAATAGATCTATTTTATATAAATGATCTTTGTAAGGGAACTTCTTAACCCAATTTCTATTCTTTGGGTTAATCTCCTACTTTTAAATTATGTCATGATATTATTATGTCCTATCTTGTATTTTTACATTATTTATGTGTACTTATAGTGAATACACATAATAGACCTACTTTATAAAAAAAATTATCTTTTTAAGGACTTCGTCTCAATCCCCTTTCATTGAGGCATATTTGGTTTTATACACAACTTTCTTTTATACGGTGTATAAACCCCTTTGACTTTTACGTTTATTCAAAAGGAATCTTTTTTATACGAAGCGTTTTGCTAAATGACAAAAGGGAATGTTTTTCTTTCCGTACTTATGCGGTGACAACGACTTCTACGCCGCCGTGACCATTATTTGAGTTTCGGCTTCCTCTACAAGCCATCATTTTTTTTAATGAAAAATAAATACAAAGTTTTAACTTTCTTTTATTTTGGTATTGAAAATGGTTTTGAAAGCGTTTTTATTATATCAATGTGTTGTATTGATATCTTGTGATTGAAATGTGGAAATGTTATGTTTCCTTTATGCATGTTTTATGTGATACGATTATGTTATGGTTTATGATATGTTTAAACCTATTCATATGAGGAATGTATTGGACTTAATAAGTGACGGGTGGAGCCCACTATAGCTCCTCGATGCATCGGTAGGTCTCATGAGACAACTAGACATGGAATTGGTCGAGGCCCTTTCCCAATTTGATTTATGGTTTTGGCCGAGGCCTTAATAATTTTAGACGTCTTGGCCGAGGCCTTGACAAAATGTTTCAGAATGTCTGGAATTATACATTCCCTCATTATGAAAGTGGTTATTGATATTGCATGTGATTATTCGACTAGTAGAATATCCATGTGAGTAAGTAAATGGAATTATTTAATTTTATTTTTGCCATATTATGCTGAAGTTCAAGTTTAAAAAGGCTTTTGTTTTAGTTATACATTGCCTTAAATGTTAATGTTTATTTATGAAAGCTTCCGCAATATTGTTATCCTTACTGAGCTTCTGAGCTCACCCCTTTCAATGTTTTAATATTTTCCAGGATGTGAAGAAGTATTTTATGAATGACCTGCAGGGATTTTTAGAAGAGGATATGAGTGTGGACTATGGAGACTTTGTTATTGTAGTTTTTCACTTTATGATGTAATGTAACGTTTACGAATGTATCTAGTGTTTCCAAGGCTACTAAACTAATCGGTCTTTCGAGACTTGATCTTTTGTGATCATGCCAATGTTACGAAGTAATGCACCGACTCTGGGTAGCTGGGGTCGGGGCGTTACAGTTGGTATCAGAGGCAGTTTAGTACTAACCTTGGAAGCTAGATGTAGATAAACTCTGATTAGAGCACGTAGACCTAAGATGAACTTTGATGATTAGTATAGAAGAACTTCCTTGAATTATGGTATTGTAGAGATTTTGTGAGTTTTCCGAGCAATACATCCCTGTCTGGATACGAGCAGGTAGAGGCGGCTCTGGCACAGATGTACCTAGGGGTAAAACCCAAAAACACCTCTTTGAGCTAGACTCGAATGGGAACTGGTGAACGACAACGGGCCTTGCTGCACTCTTGGTTACGACACTCCCGGGGGATATGCTTAGGATAATTCTCATTTTCTTTACAAACCACTATGAAGGGTTATGATTATATACATCCTCAAAGAAAACATTTTTATGATTATGGATTATATCCATAAATAGTTCAATTTATTATAAGTGTTTTCAAGTTTGTTATTATGTATTTCGATTCATAAACTAACCTAGTTTATGTCATTGTATAGAAATGGCGCTCAGTAGAAGGAATGTGAACTCCATCAATACGTATGATCCAAAGAGTAAGAAGGATCATATCTTTCATGGTATTAAGCCAACATTTAGAAGGGAAATGTTCTCCCATGTGTTATCAACATATGATGAAATAGTATCATGTGTTAATAAGATAAGTAGAGAATTCTCTGAGTCTTATGGATTTGAAGGGATGAAAGAGAAGAAAAGGATGGAAGAGAGAATGATGGATAAAGGGATGAGGGAAAAGAGGAATTTTATAATATGTGATAACTGTGGGAAGAAACACCTTGGAATTTGCCTAAAGGGGATGGGAGTTTGTTATAAGTGTGGAGAAAAAGGACACCAAGTGCGTGACTGCAAGGGTAAGAAAAAGGTTTCAAATGTACAATGTTTCATCTGCAAGGAGTGGGGACACTACGCAAACCAATGTTCAAATCATCAGAGTATTCCCCAAATGATGTTATTGGATAATAATCAAGTTATGATACTACCACAGATGAGGAGGAATGATTAGAGTTCTTATGTTGTTATTAAAGAATTTTGTAATTTGAGTGTTGTATCAATGATGTACGGGTTATAATAATTATGGAGTATATAAGGATTGTACTGCAGTACTATTTCATCTAGGACTTGAGATTGTGTGGAACCAAGAAAAGTTACTCCACAGTAGGTTAAATTTTTTGGAAAATATATGGTTGAGAGAAAGATAAACCATAATATGGTTCTGATACCGAGATAGTGATTTTGGAATAAGACATGATTGATTCGGATAAATTATGTTGGATATTCTTAACATCCTTGAAACTGATTAATGATTTGTATACATTTTTGGATAGAAGGAGTATATCTAGTTTTCTATAATGAATAAGGGATCATGAATGTATGGTAATTCAGTATGTTGCAGTGTTTTAAAAGAATACATGATGAAGGTGTTCACATGTTGTTACGCAGGAAAAAAAAGAGCTTCATTATGTTTACCTTCCTCATAAAATCTGGACTGTGAGTTGGACAGAAGTATTTTGGATAACTATAAAGGTTGGAATGGATTATATTTTACATTGGATACTATTGTTAAGTTTATTTTTGGATATTTATAAAAAGGACAACATGTAGACCGAGTGACAACCCATCGCGTCGGACAAAGCTGTGGGTATCGAACCCACAACCATAGTGCGATTGGGATTAATCGCCTACCACTGGACTACGCGAAGTCCCTGGTTATTACAAAATAGTTTTTCTAATCTAAATGGTATGTGTTAATATTTGGAACCTTATACAATTAGGATAAATAGAATATTTTTGAGTTCTATTACCTTTTAGAGTGAAAGATGGGTTTTTGGTAAAAATTTATTAAAGAATGAAATTCTACATGACAAGTATGTATCTTCCCTTACGTTCTTAGTAAATCTCCTAAATAAATTCTTTAACTTTATAAAAGGTGACTTAAAACAAAAACGTTTCTGGTTAACTTTTCCAACTGGGGATTCAATGACCGTTTAACCAATCACAAGTTTGTGATTTTCTTATTGTTAACTTTCTCCTAATCCAGTTTTCTACAACTCTCCATCAGACCTTGATGGTTTGTTTTTCTTCCATATCCATATTTTCATAGAATCCTAGTATGGGCTATCTTGGGTGACCTTTGTACTTATCTTTCTTTCTTTTAAAGTTATATTTTTATTAACCTTATTTCCGATGTGGGTTTTCTACAAAGGTATTTTCTATTTTCAACCTTTTATTTTCCAAGAAAAATTTCAAATTGCGAGGACGCAATTTATTGAAGGAGGGGAGAATGTAACACCCCGAGCTTCCACGATACGCTTCTCATTCAATAATGAAATAGCTTGCATTGTACGCAAATTCGAGTTCTAAAACACCGCGACTAATCAAAGTAGTTGTTATGAATAGTAATAACAACTTTTTAAAATTATAGAAATTTTATATTTCAAAATGGACTTCATTTTTGGATTCAGAATATCGAAATTATCCTATGTTGAATTTTTGGTATTTTTCTGAGAACTTCTGATTTTTTATGAATAGTGAAAAATACTTAAAAACAACTTTTTTAATCAAAATAATTTATAGTGATAAATTATACTATTTAGTGGTTTTAAAGTATAATTAGAATATATTTTTACCATTTTACCCAATGTTGGTCATTAGAATTAATTTAACATTGAAATTGGACATAAACAATTGCCAATCTTTTGATACAAATTGTTTCTTAAAACACGCTATTTGTTGTGACAGCGGGAATTAATTATAAAATTAATTAATGCAACTTATATGTTTGGAATTTTTTAAAATAGACATAATTTTTGAAATCGTAATATCAAATATAGCTTAGTGTGAAATTTTGGCATTATTCTGAAAAACTTCAATTTTTGATGAATAGTGAAACCACTAAGTGGTAGTTAAAAAACTGATTTTTCATTTAAATGAAACATTACCACTTCTGTGATTTGAATTTCAAAAATCCAACATACATGGTTGTCATTAGTAATTAAAATGTGGTTCAATGGGATTAAAATAATTTTTTGGTGAATAGTAACTTTTAAGTTCTTAATCGCAATTAGAGATAATTAGTGTAGTTTAAGGTAAAAATAATGTTTTAATAATATGAGATGAGCTTGACACTTGTCCTAATCCTATTGTATGAGTCATGGCCGACCAATACAACCCATGGGTCAACTTGGGGACCCCATGGAGCCACTTTTGTTAGAAAATGACATTAATATATATTTATTTAATGTTAAAATTAAATTGACACAAACATGAGTTGTTTTACTAAAACAGTTTTTAAGTGAGGTTACACAAGTCCAAATTTTGACTATAAATATTCATTAGAAATATAAAAAGATTTCCTTAATCATTGTATTTTCTTTATAATTTTTAGACATTAAATAAATTAAATTATTTATGACATCATTATGATGCAGCGATGACCTCATTATTTAACGATTTTAATAAAATGAAAAGATAATGTAAAATCCAAGGCTTACACTTGTCCAAAGCCTATTGGATGAGGATATTTATAACCCTTATCTCCTTAGCCTTGAATTATACAAGTGTGGGACCTTTAGAATCCGAAAAGCATTGTATAATAGAATAACATTTCATTACTTTCCAAAAGTGCCCCTCCTCTCCACTTATAAAAGGCCCCCACCTCTCCCACCTTATTCACACCATCAAGCCATTTTTATCGGCCAAACTCTGCCCAAATACTCTCCCAACTTCCCCTCTTACTCCTAGAAGCCTCACTTTGGTCATAACTCTTCTCAAGGAAGCCTTTGGCTCAAATCAAAAAGAGTTACCCGATTTTGAGGTAATGTCTTCTCTAATGTTGTTTTGTATTATTTTTCTTCTCCAACCCCCTAAACTCTTTTTATTCATTTATTTTGTAACAAAACCAGTATCCTCAATATACTAGGATGTTTTTATAATAAGGATTTGATCTACACTTACACACACCTACATCTAATGGTTAAAGAACATACGGTTTCTGTGGATGGCGAATTTCTGCCTCACGAAACGATGATTGTTCAACACTCATATAACACCTTCAAAGGTTGCCATTAAGATGTCACTATATTTATATATGATATAAAATATGTTTATGTTTTACTTATGCTTCTGTATTTCTCATTTATGGCATACTTTATGATTTCCATTATGGGTAAAATGCGATAATTTCATTTTAGGAAGTGCGGACTACCGCCCCCTCAAAGTGATTTGAATCGTTAATGCCATATGTGGGATGTATAAAGGATGGATTAAATGGTATTATACACTATATTATACTGTAATTATATTATAAATTTATATCATTATGATTTCATTCCATTAAATATGAAATAGAAATGAAAGTAGCGTTCATGCGTACGTACGGCTTACCGTCTCCATGAACGGTGCATTTCATTTCTTACCTCTAAATGTTACGTGACATTATGAATGAATGTATATACTTTATATATATGATATATATGATATCTACATCATGAATATAATTCTGGATATAATGGATATTTCACCACATGAACAACTTGTAATTATAAGAAGTTTATTTTTGACTCAAGTACCAAAGATCGACAAAACGACCGTTATTAACTTAAATAATTAAATAATGTTAATAACATGGTAATAAGTGATATAAATGGAATAATTAACATGAAAAAGGTTATTAAGTAAATATAAATTAACTCTAGTTTATTATTCAGGAGGTTAAAGAACGGTCGAGTCAGGACAAGACGCAAGGTAAGGGAATTTCTTAACCCAATTTCCATTCTTTGGGTTAATCTCCTACTTCAAAATTATGTCATGATATTATTATGTCATATCTTTCATTTGTACTTTCTTTATGTGTAATTATAGTGAATACACATAATAGATCTATTTTATATAAATGATCTTTGTAAGGGAATTTCTTAACCCAACGTCCATTCTTTGGGTTAATCTCCTACTTTCAAATTATGTCATGATATTATTATGTCCTATCTTGCATTTGTACTTTATTTATGTGTAATTATAGTGAATACACATAATAGATCTATTTTATATAAATGATCTTTGTAAGGGAACTTCTTAACCCAATTTCTATTCTTTGGGTTAATCTCCTACTTTCAAATTATGTCATGATATTATTATGTCATATCTTGTATTTTTACATTATTTATGTGTACTTATAGTGAATACACATAATAGAACTACTTTATAAAAAAAATTATCTTTTTAAGGACTTCGTATCAATCCCCTTTCATTGAGGCATATTTGGTTTTATACACAACTTTCTTTTATACGGTGTATAAACCCCTTTGACTTTTACGTTTATTCAAAAGGAATCTTTTTTATACGAAGCGTTTTGCTAAACGACAAAAGGGAATGTTTTTCTTTCCTTACTTATGCGGTGACAATGACTTCTCCGCCGCCGTGACCATTATTTGAGTTTCGGCTTCCTCTATAAGCCATCATTTTTTTTAATGAAAAATAAATACAAAGTTTTAACTTTCTTTTATTTTGGTATTGAAAATGGTTTTGAAAGCGTTTTTATTATATCAATGTGTTGTATTGATATCTTGTGATTGAAATGTGGAAATGTTATGTTTCCTTTATGCATGTTTTATGTGATATGATTATGTTATGGTTTATGATATGTTTAAACCTATTCATATGAGGAATGTATTAGACTTAATAAGTGACGGGTGGAGCCCGCTATAGCTCCTCGATGCATCGGTAGGTCTCATGAGACAACTAGACGTGGAATTGGCTGAGGCCCTTTCCCAATTTGATTTATGGTTTTTGCCGAGGCCTTAATCATTTTAGACGTCTTGGATGAGGCCTTGACAAAATGTTTCAGAATGTCTGGCATTATACATTCTCTCATTATGAAAGTGGTTATTGATATTGCATGTGATTATTCGACTAGTAGAATATCCATGTGAGTAAGTAAATGGAATTATTTAATTTTATTTTTGCCATATTATGCTGAAGTTCAAGTTTAAAAAGGCTTTTGTTTTAGTTATACATTTCCTTAAATGTTAATGTTTATTTATGAAAGCTTCCGCAATATTGTTATCCTTACTGAGCATCTGAGCTCACCCCTTTCAATGTTTTAATATTTTCCAGGATGTGAAGAAGTATTTTATGAATGACCTGCAGGGATTGTCAGAAGAGGATATGAGTGTGGACTATGGAGACTTTGTTATTTTAGTTTTTCACTTTATTATGTAATGTAACATTTACGAATGTATCTAGTGTTTCCAAGGCTACTAAACTAGTCGGTCTTTCGAGACTTGATCTTTTGTGATCATGCCACTGTTACGAAGTAATGCACCGACTCTGGGTAGCTGGGGTCGGGGAGTTACACTATATATCTATCATACTGATATTTTATGTTCATATGATCAGAGACCCTATTTGATCTCATCAATTTATTTTTGGTTGAAGTTTATGTGACGCCGTTAGGCTATCGAATTTTCATAAGAGAAATCTTATTTTTGTCTTCCTTTCATGTTATTCATTTCATATGGTATATTTTCAAATTTCATTACCATGTTCTTAAATACCTTATATTCTATCCCTCTACTGTTTTATGGGTCATTTATGAATGTTTGACCCATGTCCCCTCTCTTTTCAATGTTTTCTGAAACCCTGTAACATAGCCGTTATTCTCTAGAATTTTCGTCTCAAAATGTCTCTCTCTTTTTCTAAAGTTATTTCATTTTATTAAGTGAATACTCAAAGCTCTTTCTTCTAAATGGGTATTCACATATATACCAAAATGTTCTATTTTAAAGTCTGGGATTTACATACATGAGACTCGCTTTCCCTTTCCGTGGGTTTAAAGTGACATAAAGATTATTTCTTTAAAGCAGTTTTTAAAATTTTATGATTATGAAATGAAACCCATTTATTTTATGATATATGGGTTGTTTATAAAATTATTTATGATGATATATGTGTCTCACGTGATAATAAAGTCAAATTTAAGGGTGTTCCCTAATAGCGCTCTAATGCATTGGGTAATGATGTAACCCCTAGAGATTACAATTTTCACGATATCTTGGTGAATAACCTTGGTAATTTTCAAATGACACCTTGGGGATGGACCTTGGTGATATTTTTATGATTTTCTATGTTAAATTATGTAGAAACATCTTAAAGTTATGAAAAATGTTATTTTTATTATGATATGCCTCATGATTTCTTTCTCATGCCTTAAAGTTCTTTTTCATGACATTGTTGATGTATCTCAAGTTCACATGTTAAATGTTTCCCCTTGTTTCCCTTACTGAGCCTTATGATCACCCTTTCTTTTGATGTATGTCCCCAGGTTATGAGATGCAGTAATGAACCTAGTATGAACATAAGGATAATCCTTTAAAGTGTTTAAGAAGAATGTTTTTTTTTCATGTATTAAGTTCCTGGTTTCCAAGACACTAAACCTTAAAGATCCTCAGTTTTGTATAATGTAATGAAAGTTTATGTGACAAAAAAGCTGGGATTCTATAGTTTGTATCAAAGGATGGTTTAGTTATTTGTTGAAATTAGGATATGAAAACTTTAGGAAGAAGTCTATAGAAAAGTTTATATATAGGAAATATTCCTGGTATTTTGGTGAGTATTGAGTAAGGGGTTTCCAAGAAAATACATCCATGTCTGGATATGAGTAGGTAGAGGTGGCTCTGGCACAGATGTACATAGGGGTAAAACCCAAAAACACCGCTTTGAGCTAGACTCGAACGGGAACTGGTACACGACAACGGGCCTTGCTACACTCTTGGTTACGACACTCCCGGGGGATATGCTTTAGTAAATTCATAAGCTTGGTATGAACCATTATTAAAGGAACAAAGATAAAATAAAATAAAGATTCACATAAGAATATATGATCATGGATAACCTAGTTTGGAACCTAGGGGATCACAAGTTAGGGTATACTTTTCTTCTACAAGTTTATCCTTTTATGCTTTAAGTTTCCTTTTAATGATTATTGGATAAGTATTTAAGCCCCTAATTGTACTTTCATTTCTTAGTTAATGGCAGGAAATGGAAGAACATGTCCCAACAACCAATGTGATAGAAAATTTGACGATTTCCGTATTAATATGACAGAGATGATTAGGGGATTAAAGGATGATTATTATTTTGGAAAATGTTCACTATTTTGGGAACCCTATTTGATCGAGGTAAATAGATTACTATGGTATTTTCTTTGAGGAGTAAAGGTTGACTAATATTTTCAAGAATCGGTGAATTTAAGGCGGACTTATAGTAATTTAGGTTACTTATGGAAATGATTAACCTATCTTGGGGTAAATATGTTTAGGTTAGTTAATTTTGTTATAAGATGTTAGGAGTGGTTGATGTTGTTTGGAGATGAATGATAAAGTTTACCTTGGAAGTCTATGTTATCAAATCCTTCTTGTATTTGGGTTTCAATCTTAGTTTGGTTTATTTTGTTGATTTTTAAGGACAGTTATTTATGGAATGGTCTATGATGAACTTTGGGTAGTACCGTGGAGCTTTGAAGATTTAAAGTAGTTTCCCTTCCTCTGGGGTTCTTTATTTTGGAAGAGTTGTTTCATCTCACCCTTTCTGTTTTTGGGATAATGTTTAAAGATAGAAGAAATAGATAGTTAATCTTTGGTGGATTATGTGATTCTCTATAAGATGATTCTTGTTCTTTGATGAGACCAAGTAGTTTTTAATGCTCATCGTTTGGAGAAAAGATTAGTTTTGGTATAAACTTATTAAAGGATGAAACTCTACTTGAAGGTAGGTATATTTCCTTATGTTTTTATTCAATGTAGTAAATGAATTCCTCAAAACTGTGAAAATGAACGTAAAACAAAAACGTTGTCTGTTAACGTTTCCTACTGGTTAATCAAAGACCGTTTATACACATCATAAGTTAGTGATTTTCTTATTTTTAACTTTCTCCTAATCATGTTTTCTATCACCCTCCCTCAGAACTTGACCCTTTGTTTTTTCTTCCATATCCATGTTTTCCTACATGGAATCCTAGTATGGGTTAACTCGGGTGGCCTTTGTACTTCCATTCCTTTCTTTTAAAGTAATAGTTTTACTGACTCCTTTTCCGGTGTGGGACTTTCAATAAAATTTCAAAACCCAATTTTAAAAATTGTGAGGACGCAATTTCTTAAGGGGGGAAGATTGTAACGACCCAAAATTTTGAATAAATCTTGTTTCCTAATTTTGTGTTTTATTTTATTTTTCATACTCAACAAAACTGTTTCATTTGATAACATGAGTATAATAAAAAAAAGACAGTTGGGTTTTGACTATTATATGACAGTTAGTCGGTATGACCGTTGAAAACTGAATGTTGCAACTTTTGTCTCTAAATACAAGTGACCTTGGTTAATTAATATAGAAAGGAGATTTGATGGCCTCACCCAGTAGTCTTGGACCGATCGAAGCCTATCTAACGGAACTTGGGAAGGAGGTAGCACCAATGGGCTTTGCTCTGGACTAAACCCAAGCCGAACTTCATCGTGTGAAGCTAGAACGGAATCGCCTTCACGAGAAGTTCAAACTGATAGAAATTACTACTCGTGTGATGTTGTCCGAGCCTCCCTCGAATTCCCTCACCTTAGCACACCTTACACTTAGGTCATATGCTGGTGTGATAAGGGGCTATGTAAGGAGACCGTAACTGCCTTGTATAATCCTTTGTTTTAAATAACAAATTGGGATTTCTTCTTATGATGAAGTTTATGAATTTTTAAATGACCAGATAAATAGAGTATGCATATTTTTGATGAATTTAAGAAAAATATATTTTAAAAATGTTTATTTAAACCTTAAATAATTAAAAAAGTGTAATGATATTCAAAAAATGGTCTTCTACAATTATGTCCAGTACTAAATTTAGAGTCTAATAAGATCAACTTGATTTTTGATGAATAGTAAATTATGAATAGTGATTTTATGATTAGGATTAGTAATGTGTCCAAATGGATTAGTAATCTCACTTAAAGAAAGTATTAAAATAATCTAGGCACCTTGATTAAGTAATGTGATTCAATAAAATGGTTAAATAACGGTTTCATAAATTATTATTCAAGTATTAGTTTTTTCAGGTGAATAGTGTTTTTTAATTAAAAATTAAATTAAAAATATTTATAAAATTATTTTTATAAAATGGATTTCATTTTTGAACTCAGTGCATCGATATTATGTTAAGGTAACTTTTGGGGTTTTTTCTGAAAAAATGAATTTTCGGTGAATAGTGTATTTATTTAAAAATTAAATTAAAAATATTTAGAAAATTATTTTTATAAAATGGAGTTCATTTTTGAAATCAGATCATTGATATTTGGTTAATGTGAAATTTTGGGAATTTTCTAAGAAAGTTGAATTTTTGATGAATAGTGAAAATATAGTTTTTAAGTTACGGGTGTTTAATGACATCATTAAATGATGTATTAAGTATTTAATCAATATGTTCGACTTGTGAATAGTAAGATAAGTTATTAGGTGTCCAAAGTGGCCAATACCATGGGCAAATACCATGGGCAAGCCCATGGTTTTGCCAAAACCACCAATGAGGTGTCCCTTGGCCATTAATGCTTTGTCCCTTCACTTTCCCTATAAATACCAAGCAATCCTCTCATCTATTAGACTACCCACTCTCCCCCAACTAATTTCTGGTCTCATTACCTCACAAGGAGTCCTCAAAAGGTTCCCCCAATCCCTCAAGGTCCCAACCTTTGAGTTTTAAGAGTTACGTTTTAAGGTAAGGGATCTGACCTCTCTCTTTCTTTTCAAGTAATCTCTTTTATGTCATTTCTTTTATGCTCCATTTTATTATGTTAAAATATGTTCTTTTATATTCCTCTTAATTACCTTTTCATGTTCATATAATTATATATCCCCTCTTACTCTCATTATTTCGTTTTATGAAGTTTTAAGTGGCGTCGTTAGGCTGCCGAAGTTTTTGTAACGGATTCTTTCTCTCTTCTCATTTTTTAAGATCTATTTTCATGTAAAGTCTTTCAAGTTCCTTTTTATTATGTTGGGGTATGATCTCTATATCTATAATACTGATCTTTTATGTTCATATGATGAGATACCCCATTTTATCTCTTCAATTCAGTATTTTGAAGTTTTAAGTGGCGTCGTTAGGCTGCCGAATTTTTAAGTGGTTCTTTCACCCTTCTCGTTTTCAAGTTCTACTTTCATGTCAAGTCTTTCAAGTTCCTTTTTATTATGTTGGGGTATGATCTCTATATCTATCATACTTATATTTTATGATCATATGATGAGAGACCCCATTTGATCTCTTCAAATTCAGCATTTTGATGTTTTAAGTGGCGTCGTTAGGCTGCTGAATTTTTAAGTGGTTCTTTCACCTTTCTCCTTTTTCAAAGTTCTAATTCCATGTCAAGTCTTGCAAATTCCTTTTTATTATGTTTGGGTATGATCTATATATCTATCATACTGATATTTTATGTTCATATGATGAGAGACCCTATTTGATCTCATCAATCCATTTTTGGTTGAAGTTTATGTGACGCCATTAGGCTGCCAAATTTTCATAAGAGAAATCTTATTTTTGTCTTCCTTTCATGTTCTTCATTTCATATGGTATATTTTCAAATTTCATTACCATGTTCTTAAATCCCTTATATTCCATCCCTCTACTGTTTTATGGGTCATTTATGAATGTTTTACCCATGTCCCCTCTCTTTTCAATGTTTTCTAAAACCGTGTAACATAGCCGTTATGCAGCAGAATTTTCGTCTCAAAATGTCTCTCTCTTTCTCTAAATTTATTTCATTTTATTAAGTTAATACTCAAAGATCTTTCTTCTAAATTGGTATTCACATATATACCAAAATTTTCTATTTTAAAGTTTGGGATTTACATACATGAGACCCGCTTTCCCTTTCCGTGGGTTTAAAGTGACATAAAGATCATGTCTTTAAAGCAGTTTTTAAAATTTTATGATTATGAAATGAAACTCATTTATTTTATGCTATATGGGTTGTTTATGAAATGATTGATGATGATATATGTGTCTCACATGATAATAAAGTCAAATTTAAGGGTGCGCCCTGATAGCGCTCCAATGCATTGGGTAATGATGTAACCACTAGAGATTACAATTTTCACGATATCTTGGTGAATAACCTTGGTAATTTTTAAATGACACCTTGGGGATGGACCTTGGTGATATGTTCATGATTGTATATGTTAAATGATTTAGCTACATCTTAAAGTTATGAAAAAATTTATTTTTATTATGATATGCCTCATGATTTCTTTCTCATGCCTTAAATTTCTTTTTCATGACATTATTGATGTATCTCAAGTTCACATGTTAAATGTTTCCCCTTGTTTCCCTTACTGGGCCTTCTGCTCACCCTTTCTTTTGATGTATGTCCCCAGGTTATGAGATGCAGTAATGAACCTTGGATGAACATAAGGATAATCCTTTCAAGTGTTTAAGAAGAATGTTTTTTTTTGTTTCATGTATTAATTTCTTGGTTTCCAAGACACTAAACCTTAAAGATCCTCAGTTTTGTATAATGTAATGAAAGTTTATGTGACAAAAAAAGCCGAGATGCTATATGTTTAGACAACCCTATTACCTTATTTTATCTTTGGTTTAGTTTTGAATTCTTGAGGATGATAATGGTTTTAGAGGTATCTAATGTAAGGACCCAGATCCTGGAAGCCCCTTCCTTTATGTGTTTTCTGTTTTGGAGGCACCTAGAGGATGTTCTAAGGTGTTTGGGGGAAAACAGGTGTCACTACCTTTTTAGGAACGGCTGCATCATAGAGCCAAGGTCTATGTCATAATCTAGGGTTCTATAGTGTGGAAGGATATTATGCAGTTTAGGAAGGATCGGGAATGAAAATTGAGTCTACTTACAAAATGGAGGTGGTTGTGTTGTGGTGGTTGGATGCGACGTGGGCCCTTCCTGGTGGTCAAACATTGCAGCATGAAAAGGTGAGTCTATGATGTAGTGGTTAGAAGGCGTTATACCAGTTTATTTGGTAGTTTCACCATGGAGGTGAGTTGTGGTATAGCCTCCATTCATGGAAAATAGGGCGTACAGCATGGTGTCATTGGATTCATCATGGCTACTCCTTAGGTTGATAGGATCTGCTGTTGTGAATTTATTCATGTTTCTCATATGTGGTTTGACTAAGGGGGTTGTAGCATGGTCCCTCATGTTGCGTCATGTCTTACCCTATGTTGGATGATTTTTTAATGTGGTCCTACGGGTTGTGACTTGGTATTTAAAAATTCTATCTGCCTATAAATACCTTGAGTCCATTTGAACCCTACTTTCTCCCACTTTTTCTTCACTAACCCTAGGTGCCTCAAAGTGTTTTTAAAAGGCCTTTGAAGACCCTTTTGAAAAGGATTTATCCCAACTTACCGTGTTTTATCTGCAAAAATCTAAGGTGTTTTCTACCTCCCTTTTCCTACAGTTTCTTCTTAGATCAATATCATTTCCTCCCATTTCCTCTTTCCATGTTATAGTGGTTTCTCTCCATCATTATAATGGATTTTTCTTGGTTGTTGTTGAAATGGTTGAAGTGTGGGATCCTTAGAGGGATTTAATTTCTTTTGGAAGAGGTGATTGGATATCGTGACGTTGATATGTTCTCATACGAATAAAGTTTACACTTTTTAGGTAGGGGGTTTATTGATTCTACTTTATTTATGTGAAATCATAAAGTTAGTGTGCTTTATCTTATTTGGATGGTGGTAGAATTAACCTAATAAAGATTTAAATCATATTAATGAAATTGGTTATGGTTGGATATCGCATGTTTTATACCATGATAATGGTTTGCCTCTTAATTTTCTAGATAGTATTCTATCTATGATATTCTTATTGTTATGTTTGTTTATTCTTGGGTTAGCATGCTTCTTTCGATGGAAAATGGTAAAGAACATAAATATGAAATTAATTAGTTGGATAATGAATTTAAAGAGGCATGTTTAAAAAATCTAGTGTATCTTATAATTTTATAGTAATCAAATTGATGCTAATTTCATATTTAATTGAAGTTGTTCTTCCATGATGTCATGACCCGACCCTACCCGGGCTCGAGCCGCAACTACCCCAAGCCCGCATCCCTAGGCCAGGGGCTAGAAAAAAGCACCGAAGGCTAAACAACTTGGGGAGGCCTTTTCCTGAGTACCTGTACACACACACGTAGCAAACTCAATGCGAAAGTTCAGAGTAAAAGAGAAAAGACAAGTAAAGTAAAGGGAAACTGCTATATAAAAACCACAAAAGTGCATCAACCTCTAAACAGTACAAAGCAAGTGCTGAAGGTAAACTGAAAAAAAAATAAAAGGGGAAAACACACGCCCAACCAAAAAAAGTGCCACAAGCCGGCAAAAGGTAAACAAAAGAAAAACAGCTAGAAGGGTCCCCCACCTGGAACCCGACTACGACCACCGCACGCGGTCCAAGCTCCTGAACTCCTAAGCTCCACTAAAGTCATGACCAACCTGTCTGTTGTCTGCAAGGGCACACCAAGTGCGGGCAAAGCCCAAGAAGAGGTGAGTATAAAAATACTCATTAGGATACCCCGAAGTCTCGAGGGAGCAACAAAAGAGGTACCGAAGGGTGAGCAATAGAGCGAATAGGGAAAAGTAAATGAGTACAACCGAGAGTGTAGTAAATAGTATAGTAGAGAGTCCAACTCAACCCAACAAGAGGAAAGAAGGTAGACTCGTCCAGACACAAGGAGCTGGAAGCGGTGAGAAGATAAACTTCCCGTCGAGTCTTCTCTACCTATAGCAGGAGAGTAGACTCGTCCAACCACGAGAAGATAGACATGGAAATCACGTGGCATACCCCACGCGTCTTCGCCTCTCCTGGAAGGAGAGTAACCAAACCCAAAAAGTGGGTAATAGAACAAGTTATATACATATACATATTCTCAACAAGAATCCCGAACAAGGTCGTAAGGGGATCTCCATTCCGTAGCTCAGCCCAAGAAAGTGAGTAGCCAGCAGTCCCAGAAGTAAACCACCATCGATGCCTAGTATCCTGCACGTCTGCCCCGAACTGCAATTCAAGGGCTCAAATCAATGTACCTCGAAACTATTCTCTTTGGGAGGAACTGACTCACCCACACAGTTTTAGGCCGCGTCACAAGGATGCATATTGGTGGGGAAAATGCCTTTCATACTTGAGAGTTCTGGGGGTACGTCAAACCACACCTCGTCACTGCCCCGTAGTCGAGAGGTCTCCTCAAAGTTGACAAGCGACCCCCTGCCCAACCCCGCTGGAGGGTCCCTAGAAGTCGACGGGTTCCCACTATAGGGAGACCCGGAAAGAGCCGACGGGTGTCACACTGCCCATTCCCATAACAGGGTAATCCACTGGAGGGCGACCCGGCTAAAGTCATCAATGAGTCCCAATGCCCAGTCCTGTAAAAGGGTACTCCACTGGAGGGAGGATCGGAACTGTCATCGGGGACCACTTACCAGCCCTGCTAGAGGTAAACCCGGCATCGGGGACCACTTCCCAGCCCCAATAGAGGTAAGCCCGGCATCGGGGACCACTGCCCAGCCCCGCTGGAGGTAAACCCGAAGCCACTCTGGCCATCCCAGCTTGATGGTACTGCTCGGTGAACACTGTTGTACCGGTCATCCCTACTGGATGGTAACCCACTGGCCATCCCTGCTAGATGGTACTGCACTGGCCATCCCTGCTGGATGGTACATCCTCCTGACCAACCTTGCTGGAAACAACCTCTTGGGTAGAGGATCGGTGCCTGTGTAAAGTGTTGGTCATACCGAATCTGCAAGAACTCTCCCAGGGAACACAAAGGGGGTGGGAGAAACACTCCGAGCCTCTCAGGGCGATCACGCTCCAATCCGTTGAGTCACTGTCAAAGAGGACTGAGACAACTCATCCCAGAAAGTGGGAAAAACACCCACGCTGTACGAGCACACATAGTCGTAAATTGTGCCATAGTCTGATGAAAGGGGCACGGTACTGAAACCCCTCACAGTTGAAGAAATAGAGGAACCAAACTATATCTTTCGGCCAAACGAGAATGGAACCAGGGGAAAACTCAACCCTGCCGGTCTACAAACGAGAACAGCACCAGGGGAAAACTCAACCCTTCTTGTCAACAAATGAGAACAGGACTAGGGGAAAACTCAACCCTGCTGGTTAACAAACGAGAACAGGACCAGGGGAAAACTCAACCTTGTTGGTCAACAAATGATAACAGAGGAACCCTCTACGTCACGAGGGGTCAAAAGTACATAAAGCAGAACACGGTACGCACATGGGTCCCACACGACGTGTGGCCCCAAGTTGACCCCAACCGAACGCACAAACGTTCTCAGGTATAAACAACCACATGTACCTCCAAGCGTTCTCTTATAATCCCAGAGTATACCACGTTCCAGCCCAAAGTCTATCGTGCACACGACACCCAATGTCAACGTGAAGGCGTAACGTAAAAACTCCAACCTTCCACCTCAACGGTTGAGGCACATCTAACCACATCTCTTCAAGCATTTACATTACTCACACAGGAGAGCATGTGATCACACACCAAGGGTCTGCTACAAACATAGCAGGAAGAACCTCCACTAGTACACCTTTCGTACTTCCACATTTAATAAATCGCACAAGAGTCTCTGCACTCCTAAAAAGATTACACTGTTGTAATCCTCGCGGAAAAACATGTGAGATCGACTATTTACATGCCTCCAACGGATATCCGACGAAAAAGTCATCAGCTCCGCCTTACGCCTGAACGGCGTCCCGTGATCTCGAGCCTCGGCCCCAAAAATAGTCGGGCGCATCTTACCATTGCGATCCCCTCGGGAAAAAATGTAAAAAAGACTGCTCACTTGAGCGTAACGGATATCCAGAGAAAAAGATGCATTTCGTCGTACCGCACACGAGCGGTGCTACGTGGGACCCGCATCCCGGTCCCGAAACACAAAGAACGGATCACGCCATTGCGATCCTCTCGAAAAAGTACACAAGATGGACTATTCACATGTCCAAAACAAACACCTAGTGATAAAGCTGGAAACCACCATCAACTCCCGAAATGACCCTCGTAGGGCCAACACCAGCATGCGTAATTAAAGCGGGCAGACTACGCCAATGCAATGCCCTCGGAAAAAAACCCAAAATCGACTGCTCGCACGCCCCGAACGGACGTCTGATGAAAAAGTTACAAAACGCTGCATGCATCTCAAAAGACGGGTCATGGGGCCCATGCCTCAACTTCGGTATCAATGCCCGAAACCACATTGGAAAACTCCGGCTCGACGCCAGGGTCGCAACGCCACTGACGGCGCTCAAAACGGACATCGGACGCGTCCGCACCGTCCAAAACAAGATCCCCCGGAAAAACGTCAATCCACTTAAAGACGCGTCGCGCCTTCGAAGCCCCTCATTTCGGGAATTAAAAATTCTCAAAACCATCTCAAAAAGTCTGCATTGACGTCTGGAGTACACTGCCGCAAACGGCATGCAAAATGGACGCCCTGCGGATGATTTATGAAGTATAAATCATTTTTCATAATAATAATAATAATAATAATATTATTATTATTATTATAAACCGTTTCTTTTTCTTTTTTTATATATTTTTTTTTAACCCAGACCGGCCATTCGGCCGGTCTCCTCCTCCCAACAGGACCCGCAGCGTGCAGGTCCTTGTCGGCCAGCCGGGGTCCGTAGACCCCGGTCCTCCCTTGCCTCCACCGGCCGGCCGGCCTTCCAAGCCGCCTGCACGAGACGCCCGGCCCAGCCGTCGAACACCGGACGCCCCGCCATGCCGGCCTGTTCCCACTGCCCTACCGCGACGCCGCCGCCGCCCGGGGCTCACGCGCCGCCGCCTAGCTTGCCAGAACGCCCCAAAAACTGCCAGAAACCCTCAAAAACCTGCAACTTTCGCCGGACTATTTCAAACACCATAGAGCTCGGATTTTGAGTCCGAAACAAGAGTCGGAAAGATCAAAATATTTACTACGCAAACATGGGATTTTATTGCAAATTCTATGGAAAATAGATGCTATAAAACGAGTTCAAAGGTAAATGTGGAATTAAAAACGCAACGTAACCTCCTACATGTTGGGGCGTTGCCCGACGCTTCACGGAGGGTCCGCCGCCGCGCCGCTGCCTTACCGGAGGGGAGGAGGAGAGGAGGAGGTTGAGAGGTTGAGGGAGGGTATCGCCTGAGGTTCAAAGGGAGGAGGGGAGGTGATTAGGGGTTTAAATAAGAAAATTAATTAAAATTTTAATTAACTTAAACCCCTAATTTAACCCGCATCTGAAACTTTTGGCGAGGTCAAAATTAAACCTCCCCTAGGGTAAACACCACCTCTCGAGCACAAAAGCGGTCTTGGAATTTTATTTCGAGCTTCTTTTTGAAAGTTATTAACCTCAACGCCCGAGGCCGCCAAATTACGAAAACGCCCCTGGGGCCATTTTTCACTGACGGTCTGCACCCACGAAACTTACCCCCCTCCTAGGGTAAAAAGAACGCTCCAAACTCAACAGCGCCCTTAGTTTTCCAATCCGAGCCATCGTTTAAGATATACTTGAGTTAATCCGTTAAACAAATAAATTAATTATTTAATTTATCCATTCCACGCTCCGAAAGCGAGCGAGGGGTCCAAACGTCCCACGCCGACATGTTTTATGTCGTACCTAGGGTAAACACCCCATTCCAGACCCATCCGTACACTCAGATTTAGGATATGAAGCACCGTTTAGGAGTTATCCCATTTATTTGGCGTTCTCAGTGTGAACGCACTGAAAATTTAATTCTGACCACTCCGGGGCTCGGAATCGCACGCCGCCTAAAGGCGCTGCTCTAGAATAACATCAAGAATATTCCAAAGTCTTTTATAGCCAAAAACAGGGTCCTTACATCATTCTCTACCTCAATATTTTCATCCCCGAAAAGCAAAACCAGGGAACAACTCAAGGTACTAAGCCCGCACCTGGATCTCCCATACCCAGAAGAACTCTTGCACAGTCCTGCATCACCACACACAGACCAAATGATTTGATCTGTTTACGTGAGGTCTTCCCTCGCCGATGTCATGCATAGGAGCACGCACGCTTCTTCTTGGGTGAGTCATGTGGGTGACGTCATGCACCCAACCCAGCCTTTGGGGTTAGGGCAAGGCGGTAGGGAACCTCGCCATACCTTCGCATGTCTCAATCGGCCCGAAGAACCTCGGGGGTAACTCACCTCCCCGACCGAACCTCTACGTCGCACACCGTGACTGGATTCACCACCCGCACCTGGAACAAGGCTCGGTGATTCCCTCCTTCAGAATATCCATATGGTGAAACACCCAAGGATATCTGGTCATGCAAGATTACATAGTCGATGTCTCGGAACCAAACTCTCTTACACACTCAGAGGGCAAAGGGGTCATCACCATCGACTAAAGAAAAAGGTCCCACACCTTTTACCTTACCAACACAGGGTTACACCGACGCCCCGCATCACCCCGGTAACAACCCAAGCAAGTAGCATGGAGAAAAGCATCCCACACATGGAGTCTAACAATTCTACTGCAAAAAAGTAGAAGAGCTGTAGATCATACCTCTTATCACCTCATGATCAGCAGGATTGTAGACATACAAAGCTCACGGCTGTCCACGGTCCCAACTGTCAGCTCCCGGAGCCAGACGTGGACCACCTAGTGGTGATGGGAAGACCTCGTAAATTCTTCCCCCACTACCATATCCCCCCACTCCTCTGCTATCACCTCATCTCTGGGCGCTACTCTGATCGCGACACTACCTCTGCCGCGGTGGTGCACCTGTTACCTGCCTGAAGCTCTCTGGATGCCTGGTCGGGCAGTCCCGTTCTAGGTGACCTCGCCCATCACAAGCATAGCACCGACTCTCTCCAGGCTGCACTGGTGCCCTCCGGCGCCACTGTGGTGTATGACCACGCCCCTGAGTCCGGTTATCAGAAATCCACCTACGTCAAGGTTCTGCTTGCCAACACCCGCTAGTTGTGGCAGACATCTCGGCTCCAACGTGCCTGCTGCCACCACCAACTCTAGAACATGATAGGAATCTCTCTATCACTAGCGCCTTCTCTAGAACCCCGACATATGTGGAAATTCCCAAGGGTACTATGACAGCATGAATCTCTCGGCGGAGACCCTGCTCAAACTTCCGCGCTTGGATGTTGTTTTCATGGACCAAGTCCGGGTAAAAGCGTGCATGGTCTGCGAAACTAGCCGCATACTCGGCCACCGTCATCCCTCCCTGCTGAAACTGTAGGATCTTCTGAATCCGAACAGAGTTCAAGCAGGAGGGTAAAAAATCCTCACGAAACAACAACTGGAAGTTTCCCCATGAAAGCGACGAATCGTCAAGAAACTGAGTCATCAGAATCCACCAACGCCAAGCTGCTCCACAAAAAAGTTTGGTTTCCAAATCCACTCTCTGATCTTCCGGCATCTACACAAGCCTTAATAGACGAACCACTGACTCAAGCCAAACCTCTGCTGCCTGAGGGTCTGGATCACCACTGAACCTCAATGGTCTCTGCCGCTAGAACTCACGGAGTGCGCTCAACCTGTGCTCAAGCTCAGCCTGCTCTACTGAAGCTGTCTGCTTCTCAACAGGTGGGGGTGCTACTACCAGCCCACCCAGAGAAAGCGGCTTGCATGATGGGTCCTGGACTGAGGCCTCGTAGCTCACAGGGTCATCGTCACGTACCAAAGCTGGTATCTTGGATGGCTGTCTTCACGGAGACATCCTGAATATTATCAAGGAGTACCGCGGTCAGATGAGCATATATGTATATAACAATAACAATAATGGGGAGATGACTCAATAAGGATAGTCAAAGACTCAATCCTATGTGATGCACAAACAAATTTTCCCTGCAACAAGTGTCTCAGCATGCCGAGTCGACAAGCGGGTTATTAAGGTCCTGGTGAATGGATACGTCGGCCGCCGCACCATCACTAGACTCCCTGGCCTGAGATCCTCTCTTGAGACACATTAACACGGTTGACCTATATCCCAACCAATTCCTTTTATTTTAGGGACATCCAAACAGCGTCCCAAGGAACAAACCGCCTCTGATACCACTTTGTCACGACCCGACCATACCCGGGCTCGAGTCGCAACTACCCCAAGCCCACCTTCATAGGCTAGGGGCTGGCGACAAGCACCAAAGGCTAAACAACTCGGGGAGGCCTTTGCCTGAGTACCTGTACACACACATGCAGCACACTCAATGCGAAAGTGTAGAGTAAAAGATAAAAGACAAGTAAAGTAAAGGGAAACTGCTATATATAAACCACAAAAGTGCATCGACCTATAAACAGTACAAAGAAAGTTCTGAAGGTAAACTGAAAAAAAGAAAAGGGGCAAACACGCGCCCAACCAAAAAAAGGGCCACAACCCGGCAACAGGTAAACAAAAGAAAAACAGCTGGAAGGGTCCCCCACCTGGAACCCGACTATGACCACCGCACGCGGTCCAAGCTCCTGAACTCCTAAGCTCCATTGAAGTCATGACCAACCTGTCTGTCATCTTTAAGGGCACACCAAGTGCGGGAAAAGCCCAAGTAGGGGTGAGTATAAAAATACTCAATAGGATACCCCGAAGGCTCGAGGGAGCAAAAAAGGAGGTACCGAAGGGTGAGAAGTAGAGAGAACATGGAAAAGTAAAGGAGTACAACCGAGAGTGCAGTAAAGAGTATAGTAGAGAGTCCAGCTCAACCCAACAAGAGGAAAGAAGGTAGACTCGTACAGACACAAGGAGCTAGAAGCGGTGAGAAGATGAACTTCCCGTCGAGTCTTCGCTACCTATAGCAGGAGAGTAGACTCATCCAACCACGAGAAGCTAGACACGGAAAGCACGTGGCATACCCCGCGCGTCTTCACCTCTCCTGGAAGAAGAGTAACCAAACCCAAGAAGTGGGTACTAGAACAAGGTATATACATATACATATGCTCAAAAAGAAGCCCGAACAAGGTCGTAAGGGGGTCTCCATCCCGTAGATCAGCCCAAGAAAATGAGTATCCAACAGTCCCAGAAGTAAACCACCATCGATGCCCAGTATCCCGCACGTCTTCCCCGAACTTCAAGTCAAGGGCTCAAATCACCGCACCTCGAAACTATCCGCTTTGGGCGGCACTGACTCACCCACACGGTTTTAGGTCGTGTCACAAGGACGCATCTCGGTGGGTAAAATGCCTCTCATACTTGAGAGTTCTAGGGGTACGTCAAACCACACCTTATCACTGCCCCGCAGTCGAGAGGTCTCCTCAAAGTCGACAGGCGACCCCCTACCAAGCCCTGATGGAGGGTCCCTAGAAGTCGACGGGTTCCCACTATAGGGAGACCCAGTAAGAGTCGACGGGTTCCACACTGCCCAGTCCCATAACAGGGTAATCCACTAAAGGGAGACCCGGCTAAATTCGTCGATGAGTCCCAATGCCCAGTCCCGTAAAAGGGTACTCCACTGGAGGGAGGCTCAGAACCGTCATTGGGGATCACTTCCCAGCCCTGCTGGAGGTAAACCCGGCATCGGGGACCACTTCTCAGCCCCGCTGGAGGTAAGCCTGGCATCGGGGACCACTGCCCAGCCCCGCTGGAGGTAAACCCTGAGCCACTTTGGTCATCCCGGCTGGATGGTACTGCTCGGTGAACACTGTTGTACTGGCCATCCCTGCTGGATGGTAACCCACTGGCCATCCCTGCTGGATGGTACTGCACTGGCCATCCCTACTGGATGGTACATCCTCCTGACCAGCCCTGCTGGAAATAACCCCTGGGTAGAGGATCGGTGCCCGCGTAAAGTGTTGGTCACACTGAATCTGCAAGAACTCTACCAGGGAACATGAAGGGGGCGGGAGAAACACCCCGTGCCTCTCAAGGTGTTCACGCTCCAATCTGCTGAGTCACTGTCGAAGCGGACCGAGACAACTCATCCTAGAAAGTGGGAAAAAACACCCACATTGTACGACCACACGTAGTCGTAAACGGTGCCGCAGTCCGATGAAAGGGGCATGGTACTGAAAGCCCTCACAGCTGAAGAAACAGAGGAACCAAACCATCTCTGTTGGCCAAACGAGAATGGAACCAGGGGAAAACTCAACCCTGCCGGTCAACAAACGAGAACAGCACCAGGGGAAAACTCAACCCTACTGGTCAACAAACGAGAACAGGACCAGGGGAAAACTCAACCCTACTGGTCAACAAACGAGAACAGGACCAGGGGAAAACTCAACCCTACTGGTCAACAAACGAGAACAGAAGAACCCTCTACGTCGCGATGGGTCAAAAGTACGTAAAGTAGAACATGGCACGCACATGGGGCCCACACGACGTGTGGCCCCAAGTCTACCCCAACCGAATGCACAAACGTTCTCAGGTACAAACAACCACATGTACCTCCAAGTGTTCCCGTATACTCCCAGAGTATACCACGTTCCAGCCCAAAGGTTATCGTGCACACGGCACCCAACGTCAATGCAAAGGCGTAACGTAACAACTCGAACCTGCCACCTCAATGGATGAGGCACAACCAACCACATCTCTTCAATCATTTACATCACTCACACGGGAGTGCACGCGATCACACGCCAAGGGTCCGCTACAAACACAGTAGGAAGAACCTACACCGGTATTCCTTTCATGCTTCCACATTTAATAAATCATGCAAGAGACTCTGCACTTTTGAACAGATTACACTGTTGTAATCCTCGCGGAAAAACATGCGAGATCGACTACCTACATGCCTCCAACGGATATCTGACGAAAAAGTCACCAACACCGCCTTACGCCCGAACGGCGTCCTGTTATCCCGAGCCTCAGCCCCGAAAATAGTTAGGTACATCGCACCATTTCAATCCCCTCGAGAAAACATGTCAAAAAGACTACTCACTTGAGCGCAATAGATATCCGGAGAAAAAGATGCATTTCGTCGTACCAAACATGAGCGGTGCTACGTGGGACCCGCATCCCGGTCCCGAAACACAAAGAATATATCACGTCATTGCGATCCTCTCGAAAAAGTACACAAGATGGACTATTCACTTGTCCAAAACGGACACCTGGTGATAAAGCTGGAAATCATCGTCAACTCTCGAAACGGCCCTCACGGGGCCCGCACCAGCATGTAGAATTAAAGCGGATAGACTACACCAATGCAATGCCCTCGGAAAAACACCCAAAATCAACTACCCGCACGCCCCGAACGGACATCTGATGAAAAAGTTACAAAACGCTACACACAGTTCAAAAGACGGGCCGTGGGGCCCACGCCTCAACTCCGGTATCAATGCCTGAAACCACACTGGAAAACTCCGGCTCGATTCCTGGGTCAGAACACCACTGACGGCGCTCAAAACGGACGTTGGACACGTCCGTGCCGTCCAAAAAAAGATCCCCCGGAAAAACGTCAATCCGCTTAAAGACACGTCGCGCCTCTAAGGCCCCTCGTTTCAGAAATTAAAAATTCCCGAAACCATCTCAATAATTCTGCCTCGACATCTGGAGTACACTGTCGCAAACGGCATGGAAAATGGATTCCCTGCGGATGATTTATGAAGTGTAAATCATTTTTCATAATAATAATATTATTATTATTATTATTATTATAAACCATTTATTTATATATATATATATATATATATTTAAAAACCCAGACCGGCCATTCGGTCGGTCTTCTCCTCCCAACAGGACCCACAGCGTGTGGGTCCTTGTCGGCCAGCCAGGGTCTGTAGACCCCGGTCCTCCCTTGCCTCCACCGGCCGGCACAGCCGGCCGGCCTTCCGAGCTGCCTGCATGAGACGCCCGCGCCAGCCGCCGAACACCGGACGCCCCACCATTCCGGCCTGCTGCCACCACCCGACCGCGATGCCTCCGCCTCCGCTGGAAGCCGCCGCCGCCCGGAGCTCGTGCGTCGCCGCCTAGCTCGCCGGAACACCCCAAAAACCACCGGAAACCCTCAAAAACCCGCAACTTTCGTCAGACGATTGCAGACACCACAAAGCTCAGATTTCGAGTCTGAAACAAGCGTCAGAAAGATCAAAATATTTACTACGCAAACATGAAATTTTATTTCAAATTCTATGGCAAATAAATGCTATAAAATGAGTTCAAAGGTAAATGCGGAATTAAAAACGCAACGTAACCTCATACCTGTTGGGGCGTTGCCCGACGCTTCACGGAGGGTCCTCCACCACACCGCTGCCTTGCCGGAGGGGAGGAGGATAGGAAGAGGTTGAGAGGTTGAGGGAGGGTCTCACCAGGGGTGAAAAGGGAGGAGGGGAGGTGATTAAGGGTTTAAATAAGAAAATTAATTAAAATTTTAATTAACTTAAACCCCTAATTTAACCCGCATCTGAAACTTTTGGCAAGATCAAAATTAAACCTCCCCTAGAGTAAACACCACCTCCTGAGCACAACAGAGGTCTAGTAATTTGATTCCAAGCTTCCTTTTGAAAGTTATTAACCTCAACGCCCGAGGCTACCAAATTATGAAAACACCCCCGGGGCCATTTTTCACTGACGGCCCGTGCCCGCGAAACTTACACCCCTCCTAGGGTAAACGGAATGCTTTGAACTCAACGGTGCCCTCGGTTTTCCAATCCGAGCCAGCATTTAAGAGATACTTGAGTTAAGCCGTTAAACGAATAAATTAATTATTTAATTTATCTGTTCCACGCTCCGAAAGCGAGCGAGGGGTCCAAACGTTCCGCGCTGACATGGTTCATGTCATACCTAGGGTAAACACCTCATTCCGGACCCATCCGTATACTCAGATTTAGGATCCAAAGCACCATTTAGGAGTTATCCCATTTATTTTGCGTTCTCAGTGTGAACGTGCTGAAAATTTAATTTCAGCCACTCCGAGGCTCGGAATCGCATGCCGTCTGAAGGCGCTGCTCTGGAAAACATCAAGAGTATTCTAAAGTCTTTTATAGCCAAAAACTAGGTTCTTACACATGAGTTAATGGAATTAATTAATAATGTGAATTTGGAATGCTTATTAATGTTAATGAGATTCAAAGTCATGTTAAATGAGAATATTTATTATTTAATATTGTTAAATATGGAATAAATTCTAAGAGAATGTTTACATAATTATGATATCTTGGTATAGTTGATTTATTAGGTTTCCCATTGTCAAAACCTGTGATAATGAATTTGTTAATTCAAGATGGAATAAAAACCTATTTTTTTGATAAAGATAAATCTTTGGGGATAAAAGTGCCTTCTATTTAATAAAGGATGGATGCTTTGTGTTGAGGGTCATGAGAGATTAATTTCATGTAAATTATGAATGAATTATTTTTATATCCTAGATTACCCTGTTGACTATGATTGTTTTTTTATGCCTTCTATGATGTGATCTAGATGTGATCTTTTCTATTTTATGTGATATGAGCCTCAGATGGATGATGAGATATAGGTGGGAAGGCCTGAGGTTGTGTCTATAGTTGATGATAGTGACATTTAGATGCATATGGATATTCATGATGGTTTTAGGGATGAAACCGAGATGATTAGAATAGGTTGAATCTAGGATTACCCATTGATGTGTTAAAATCTTGATTTTTTCTTGATATAAATTTTTGAAAAGGGTTGTATGGATGGGTTTCTTGTTTTATTTGCATTCCTTACCCTACTTCTTGAGGTAGTTGGGTGTGATTGGTTTCATCTCTTTATGGTAGCCTATGATGTTTTCCTAGAGTACCCAGAATTACGGAATGGTAATAATGTTTAATAAATGTTTTAACCCATGTGGTTGGTGTTTCTAGAATTCAAATGAGATGATATTGAGAAATCATGAACTTGGTTTTGGATTATTCCTAGAGGGCATGGAATTCACTTTGATTACTAAAGAAATGTGTATTTAGAACAATGTTTTCAATTAATGGTTAATAAATTAATTAATTTAAATTGAACTATTTAAAAGGAAATAAGTAATTTAATGTATTTACTATTAAAATTATTTTATTCTTATAATATATCTAGTCCCTAGAAGTGGAAGTGGGGTGTCCAAGTGATGATAACTACAGTTGATCCTAGGACTAGTTTATTCATATAGTGTGGTTGTGAACTATATTATACCTTGTATGTTTTTTGATTTCATACGCTACCACACCCTTGTCGGTTAGGGTGGTTGATACCCAGTGGACTCTGGGAGGGTGTTTACCCCAACATCCTAGTGGGGGGATGGATGGATGACTATACCCTTTATCCCTTATCTCTTCTCATGGTAGTATTATTTATTGGTACACATGATAGTTTGTTTCCCCATATATGTGTGTAAAAAGATGTTATGGATTTTGGTTATTTTACACACATGTGTCTTTAGATATAGTATCCAAAGGATTATAATAGATGTGACGTGTATAGGTTGTGATGGATTGAGGTATCTTAGTCGGATTATGGGTTGTGATGAATTGAGAAATAATACTCTATGTATGATACATTTCATACAGGTTTTGGTGGATCCCAGATACTAATTTGTTACTATATAGTGATGTGATAGGGGATAATGTAATGCATGGGATTCATGTTATGATACTTAGCCTGGGTGTTTTGGGGCTGGAATATTTTTTATAGAGATGGATCAGGATGTGAAATGTTAGGGAAAAGTGTAAAACCAGTGGGGAAGTAGTAGTGTGGTACCCATTTTATTTATTACTATAACGCATGATATATTATATGTTATACTTGGTAAGATATATCCATTATGAGGCTAGGAACTTAGCATACCTATTTAGGTGATGAGTTGGTCCCACTTGTTTTTCACTAGGATTTAATATGATTTTTTATCTTTTTCAAGAGAGGATCTAGGGAGGATAATGCTGAGTATACTATTATTCTCACCCCATGTATATATAAACTATTTTTTAGTTCATAAATATAAGGTTAGATATCGGGCTAGATATTACTAGATTATGGTTTTGCAAGAGTTGTTTGGTCTTCGGGTTCACTACCAAGTTTACCTTTTTGGTACTTATAGTTTTCCTTTAAGTTATTTTAGTACTATATAAAATTACATGTATAGACTTGAGATTTATTTTATCTATCTGATAAAAATTTGATTGATATATTTTTATTATCTCTCTCTTCATGTTTATCTTAAAGGGTAATGCCTCCAAATTTATATTTATAATTTACCCTCGGTGCCAGTCACCAACCCAAGGCCTACTGGAGGTGGGACTCGAGCAGTCACCATCTCCCTTCACTCATTTTTGGTCCAGGAGGAGTACTCTTTTGGGGGAAGGGGTCGTGAAAAAATTCTAGAGTAGTAACATCATAGTACAATGCACATAGATGAGATATTTCAACATGTCATGGGGCATGACTATCATGGTTATTGTTTGACTTATTGTACTAGTGTCCCATGACATTTAGTTATTAGAGTGGAGGTGATTGGTGCATGTAGAGATATAGGGATGCACATTTTAATATCTTGTTTCCTTCTTTCAGGTACTTCTTGAATCTTTTTTTGATTCCATTTTTGTTTGGGGGAATTTCATGCCTTTTGAGGATGGAGATCATTTGTCAGGGAAAATGATCTAAAGTTTGTGGATGTATGTTTTTTTGATTTAATGGAGTCTAGGTATAAATTTTTCAAATACTTTAGAGGGGAAACTTTATTTCTAGGTTAAATCAGAGGATTTATGGTTGGTTCTGCAAACAATTATTGTTGTTAACTGGTTGTAGAAGTAATTTATGTTGTAAATCCTTCGTTTATGATGTAAAATATTCCCTAGACACAAGCTATGAGAATGGATTATGATGAAAAATGATTTAAATTTTAAAATATTAACTTACACCATAAATTCCTCACATGGTGTATTTTTAACTTGAGGTGATGACTTTTTGGGTGTATGTACAACATGTTGCATTTACACTATAAACTCATTATTTATGACATAAATGCCTCATGCATATTTATTTTATATATCCTGCTCACCTGATTTCATTTTTTATTTGACAATATATCCTTTAGATAACCACGGTCTTCCTGTCATGTGCAGTGAGCCACTCTAGCCCTTCGAGACATCTCAGTTTGGTGTTTGGTCTCCAATGAGTTTCCATGCTTTGGTTTTCTCCTTACTTGTATTATAATTCATTTACAATGGTGTGATCTCGTGATTTATGATTGAATCATATTTTTATATTGATGTTTTGTGATCTAGGATTCCCTAGTTGGTCTCCTTGACCTTCGTTCTTCATTGGTGTTTCCTATTGTGGGTATTGATTTGATCACTGATTAAGGTAGGTGGTTTCATATTTTTCCCCTACAATTGAAACATTAAATTTATTAATTGATTTGAAATGAGTTTTTAAATGATTTAAGACCATGAATTTGATATGATTGATGATTTATTTTTAAAAGGTCATGGAAATTTTGAAAAACCCCCCAATTTTTTTGGAATTGAAATTTTTGGGTGGATTTGAGAAAAATTGATGGAATGATTTTGAAATTTATTTCATGAAATTATTTGATTTTTAATCTTGAGATAAATAGATTAAATTGAAAGATGGTTTAAAAGGGAATGAATTTATGAAAACCTATGATTTGGTTCTAAAATGAGAAAGGCATTTTGAAAACTAAAAGTATGAAATTGTATTTTGAACTGATTTGAAATGATTGATTTTCCCATGATTTATTGATTAAATGACTGAAAAACATGTGATCTTAAATAGTTGGTGGGTAATTAGAAAAATCATTAAAGTATATGACCCCTTATAAATGGATTAATGCTAAAAAAACTGACATAAACTTATTGAGACATGATTTTATCTAATTTGGGGTTGAGTCCTGATGTCTTGGGTCATAGGATGTGTTGACACATTGAGATGAGATCAATGATTGAGTAGTGTGAGGAACCTATTTCTAGAAACAATCATACCCCAAGTATTATTACATGGTTCTATGATATGTTTGATTTTATGATTATATGCCATTTATTATTAAACTATTTTATTCATGACAACTTTTTTATATAAATTTTTTGTATAAAATATTCATTTAAGTCTGTTTTGATATATATTCCATCCTTTTCAATTATTAAAGTAGGTTTTGTTGAAAAATATATATATTTCAATACATGTATTATTTAATTTAAATTGAAATTAGATTTGGTTTAATTGTTATGGAATTTATTATGGAACAATTGGTGAGACTCTATTGGGCTATTTATCTCACACCCTACCTTTTTCTTTGGGAATTTATAGATTATCTTATGTTAGGTCCAAGAAAATGGAAAGCGCCACTTAGGAGTGATGGATGTTCTTGATCCTTGGGACCCGAAGTAATGGAGGTAACCGGTGGAGATGTAATCCACTTGTTACATGGGATATATATGGGTCTTTTTCTTGTAATATGTTGTGTCTTTTGATGATGTGTTGTTTGGGTATTGTTTTACCTGTTTCATTCTGGTACTTTCTCCCTTTGGAGTGTTGAGCATACTGACTTTTATCTTTTTTCTTCTACTATTTTGTGAAAAAAATCATTCCCTCATGTTTCATGTATGATTATAGGTGTTATTCTCCAACCCATGGGGATCTAGAATTCCCTTCATGTCATATAAGAGCTGACTCAAGTATTAGTATACCAAGGTATCCAGGATGGTCCATAAAAAAGTGGTATCAGAGCTCCAGGATAGGTTGTGCATATTTCCTTAATGTTAGTGTGCAATTGGGTTGTCTTGGTAGATAGGGGGTAGGATTGATGGGACTTAATATGTAGTTATGAGTAATTTTTTTGTCAGTTATCATCATAACGAGCCTTAAGTCATCATGGGTGTTTGGTAAAAGTGTCTTGAAAGATGTTTTGATCTGATTCCAATCATTTACCTGATTAAAATCTAAGTATGTTGAAATCCTAACACTAAATTATAATTTATAGAATTGATATTCAGGCATCCCTGGTTTGAGTTTTTGATATGTGTATCCTTGTTGATTCTTTCAGTGTTGTCTATTATTGTTTTATATCATTATAAATCTGAGGAGGTATTTGAATAGGTCGTATGAGGAAGCTACAGGTGAACCAGAATAGAAAAATCATTTGATTTACTAGAATATTGTTGAGATAATGGTTCATATTGTCCAATCTCTAGGATAGATACCTTCACATATTCCTATTTAGGATCCAGTAGTGAAACCTCAAAGGGATTAATCTAAAGATCATTCTCAAGAGTTTATTTATCATAAAATATTATCCCAACTAGGTTAAATACCCTGATATGGGGGGTGAATTAGGGTATGACTAATTAAAATCACTTCCCCTTCGGATCTTGTTACGACATTAGAAAAAAAAAACTTCTCTCCCTTTCTCATAGAAATGTATGAGTAGAAATGAGATCATATAAGAGACATAGAAATTTCACTTGGTTCTCTTTCATTAGGCTACATCCAAGGAGAATACAAAGGGAATGTTCCTATATACCAAATCCACTAAAGTTCATTGATGTTACAAAGTTTGGAGTGGACTCACTATCCCTCCTGGTTTACAACTAATCACAATCTGAAAGATCATTTTTCACTCCAATGAAGTGTACTCAATGCTCCTTTAGAGTAATCTTATTTATATCACATCAATAAATATGTTTTACACCTCATTTAATGCATTATTAAGTTACACTTTCATCCACTTGATGAATAACACTTTACCACATATTTACTGGGAAATCCCTTCTCCTTCTCATAAGATTTACTTTTGCAAAAAACCTCTTTCCAACCTTCATGAAACTGCCCAATTATTCAAAAAAATCCTTCTTTCACATTGATCTCAACTTTCTCAAAGCTCACTACTTTCATGATTCTCAAAACCTTTGTGATTCTCACTACTTTCATAAATCTTAGATATACTTTATGATGTTAACTACTTTCCTAAAACTTATATAGCCTTCACGATGCCCACTAATTTCACAATATCACAACCTTCATGATGCTCACATAGCCTTCAGGAACCACATTTCTCCATGAAATAGATGATCTTATGAAAACATTCACACAATAAAAATACTTCATGAACTACCTTCATGAATTCAGAGAATTTGGATTTTCATTAATTCTTTCTTAGTTAAATGAGGGGGTATCCTCCTATTTAAAGAAATTTCCTCCCCTTCGCAAATCATTCAACCTCACTAGGGACTTTTTGAAAATCTATTCACTCTTGTTTGTAAATATCCATGCATTCACAAAGCGTCTGGGAGATTTTTCCATTCTCTAAGCTTCTCATTATCATAGAACTTATTTTATTTCCTTCAAAACTTGTCCATCCTTCACAAAGATATACACATTCATAAAGTAATAAACATTTTCGAAGCACCAGACCTTTGAAAAATACGAAACCTTTTTGAAATTAATTCCTTTTCTATATTTTTATGAGGAATTCATGGAAATCCAAATTTTGTAAATCTTAATTAATCCTTCAAATTTTGGACCCCAAAAATTTGGAAAACACTGGTAAATGGATCTATCTTTTATAAGAAACTTTATATACCACTTCCAGAGTATCCATTCCTTTATATTGGATATATTTCAACATACCAAGTCAACAAACACACTGGAACTCCACAAATGACATTGTCCACCTTCTTTTTCAAACAAAACAATCAACTCGAAAACACTGTAAAGTTACCTTGAGGGATTTTTTCCCAATAGAAACCACCAATATTTCAATGATCAAATGATACTCAAGAGGTTGAAGATTGGTTGAAAAATATAGATCTAATTTCCAAGTTCTTGGAAATTCCAGAAGCTATAAAGGTGAAGTATGTTTCCTTTAATATCGAGGGGCCTAGAAGGAGATGCTGGGATTCTATGGTGATGGTGAAGAAGCATGAAAGTTTAAGTGGAAAGATTTTAGAGTTATTTTCACTAATAAATTCTATCTAGATTCAATGGTCTTGGAAAATCCATGGAGTGTTTCAACCTCTAGCAAGGTGAAAGGACCATGAAATAGCATAAAAATAATTTTTTGGAGCTTGTTCCGTTTTTTCTTAAGGTTGTATCCAATGAGAAGATGACGGCTCGATGTTTTGAGATGGGTCTTAAACCTGATATATTTTTTTAAGAACACTTCTTATGTTGATTTGTTGGATTAAGCACTGATGGTTGAGCTTGATATGGATGGTAAGTTGGGGTTTATGGGAGTTTATTTTTATCATCATGGTAGTTAATTGAGTTCCTTTAAAGGAAATAGAAGGTACAATGAGTCTCATGGAGGTTCTGGAAAATAGGAATCGTATAGACCCCTATAGTTCCTAGAATAGGCCCTTTGACTTGATTTCAGTGAGGCAAGGTTGTTCATTTGAAATAATTTTTCACTAAGGCTCCCAAGATCTATAGTTTATGCAGTCGCTCGGGCCACCTATATAATTTCTGGCATTTCTCTTCTACTCTACATAGTGGGAAAAACAAATCATCACTAAAAAGTACTTTAGTGAAATCACATGCTTCAAGAAATAAGGGTTTCCAACCATAGAAATATAGAATGAAGCTTCTTTATTTTATGTAAGAGTCTCTAGAGGTAGCTGATGTAGGTCCAGTGACTGTGAGAGATAACATAAATATAGCCTTATCTTTAGTGTATGCTTTATTTGATACTAGTTTATCTCACTCATTTATATTGATTCATGTTGTGAATTTGTTTAATCTTACTATGGAGATTCTGTCTTATGTGATTAATGGTACTGCACCTCTTGGAATAAAGAGAGAGCAGAGTCTTCAGTGTCCTGCGTGTGTTTTCTCTCTATCAAATATTGAACTTAACTAGAATTTTATGGTTCTTGATATGAATCCACTTGACTTCATTTTTGGTATGGATTGGATGATCACTCATAATGCCCAAATTGAATATTATCTTCTAAGAGTCTCCTATACTGCACTAGATGAGGTTTGATGTGTGTTTTTTAGGTAGAATGGGACCCAAGTTTGAGTATAGATGGACCCCTTTTTTGGATTTGGTTTGGGTAATATTGTTATTTTCTATCGAATTAGAGTGATAATCATTAAGTGATGGTATCCTTCTAGTTTTCTTCAAGTTTCCCAATGTTTTTCTATCTAATTTATCTAAATTTGCACCGGTAAGAGTGGTAGAATTTTTTATTGATTTAATACCTAGTACCTAGCTAGTGTTAATTCCTTGTTACCATATAGAACCAGTGGAATTCAAATAATTGAAATCTCAGTTGGAAAATTTGTTGGAAAATGGTTTTATATGCCCAAGTGTGTCACCTTGGGTGGAACCTATTCCCTTTTTGAAGAAAGACGATGGAACACTTCACCTATGTGTTTATTATCAGAAAATAAATCAATTAAAAATAAAGAAAAAATATCTATTCCCATAGATTGATGATCTATTTGACTAGCTAAAAGGGAATAAATGGTTCTCAAAAATTGATCTTCGATCTTTTTATCACTAGTTGATAATTAAAGAATCTGACAGATACTGGACATGAATATATGGTATTTTATGATGCATCAAGTTTAGGTTTGGGTTGTTTCATTGTGTAGGGTAATCATGTTGTAGCCTATGGTTCTATATAGCTTAGGAAACCCAAGAAGAATTATATGACCCATTATCTTGAACTCATATTTTTGATGCATGATCTTAAGAGTTAGGGTAATTACCTTTTCAGTGAATGGTTTCCATATTTTCTAACCACAAAATCTTAAGTTATATCTTCTTTCAAAAATATATGAATCTCTAACAGAGGCATTGGGTAGAGTACCTGTAGTCTTTTGATTTTGACATTGCCTACACCCCTGGCAAAGGGAATGTTGTTATTGATTCTTTTTGCACGAAACTTCTGAACCAGGACATGAGAAAATCATCATAAGAGTATAATATAATGGATCTCTTTTCTTAATTTCATTTAGGAGTCTGGGAGAATGATTATGAGGTTTTTTTGGTGAGCATGTAGTTGACCTCCTCTCTTCTCGAGATTATTCTTCAGAATCAGTAGTTTGATGATGAATTTTGGGGTATTAGGGAGTCTCTTTATAGTGTGGATACAATTGGTGAGTGGTCTTTCTATTCATAGGGTATCCCATGTTTCTAGAACTAGTACTTTGTGCCTTTTCCTATGAGAAAGGCAGTGATGGGAGAATTCCATAATTCCTAATGGTCGATGCACTGAGGTACTAAAAAGATGTTTTATGATATGTGGAGATAATTCTGGTGACTAAGTATGAGAAGATACATCACTGATTTCTTCTCTAATTGTTATACCATCCAAAATATTAAATATGAGCACCAGATTCCTTCGATTTTGCTTCATCTGCTTCAAGTGATGACTTGGAAGTGGGATGAGATTTTTATGGATTTTGTGGTTTGGTTCCCGTATACCCCTCATAAGAAGAATGTGATATGGGTTGTGATCGATAGGATGAAAAATTTGTCTCACTTTATACCCATTCAATATAAAAACAAAGTTGTGAACTAGTTACGTATCTAAATGCAAGATATTATTAGATTTTATAGAGTTACATCTATTATAGTCTCTAATATAGATCCTCATTTTACTTCTTTATTATGGAGAGGACTATAAGAGGAACTAGTATCTCAGGTATGGTTGAGCATGATATATCATTCGTAGATAGATGGCTATATATAACAGGCTATAGATATTTTGGAAGACATGCTACATGCTTGTGTTCTTGACATTGGTGGATCTTGGGATGACCATTTGAGACTAGTTGAGTTTTCCAATAAAAATATTTATGATTTATTGATCAAAATGGATCCTTTTGAGGCCTTGTATATATGACCTTGTAGATATCCATGGTGTTGGTTAGAGATTAGGGAAAACTACTTGGTTGGACTGAGTTTAGTCCAAGAGATGATGATGAAGATTTAGTTGATTCTTCAGAGAATTTTGATGGTGTAGAACCAGTATAAATACTATATTGACCATTATCGATGAATTTTAGAGTTTTCATTAGGTTAAAAAGTGTTATTGAGAGTTTCACCTTGGTTGGGTCACTAGTGACTTGGGAAATAGGGAAATATTTCATTGAGGTTTGTGGGTCCTTTTCAGATTTTTGAGTGAGTGGGGGAAGTGGACTAACATTTGGAATTTCCATCATAGTTGACTTTGATCCATAATGTGTTTCATGTATCACAGCTTCAAAAGTATCTTTATGAACCTTTTTATATTTTGAGTTGGGAAGATGTTGGTTTTGAGCATGATTTATCCATGACTGAGTATCCAGTCAGAATTGTTGATTCTGAGACAAAGGTTCTTTATGGTGAGAAGATACTATTGGTTTGTGTGTTATGGTAGCATGGTTTTGATTCACATGAGAATTGGGAGCATGGATAACTGATGAGAGATAAGTAGCCTCATATCTTCAATATGAAATCTTCTTGACAGGCATTATGGGGGGAAAAGTGTTTAGGGTGGGTAGGTTGTGACATCATTTTACCTTTTTTCAGGTAATTCTTGACTCTTGTTTTGATTCCCTTTTTTGGGAACATTTTGGACCTTTTGAGGATAGTGGTCATTTGTCAAGTAAAATGATATAATGTCTAGGTATGCATGTTTTTTTGATTTAATAGATTCATGGTATAAATGTTTCAAAGGATTTAGAGGGGACACATTGGGTCTGGGTTAAATTGGAGGCTTTATGGGTGGTTGTGAAGGGGGTTACTATTGGGCACTAACTGAAGAAGGAATTTACACTATAAATCCTTGGTTTATGATGTAAATTTTTCACTAGACACAATATATGAGAATGGATTATGGAATAAAATGATTTACACCATAAAAGATGAACTTACATCATAAATTAATTACTCTATATATTTTTAACCCGAGGTGATTCTTTTTTCAACATATGTACAACGTGATGAATTTAAATTGTAAACCCGTGATTTGTGATATAAATTTCACATGCAAAGTGGGTTTATTTTCACTGCACACCTAATTTCATTTGGAATCCTACAGGCACTCCTCTCAGGAACCTTAATCTTTATCCCATGTTCAGTGAGTGACTCTATCCCTTTTAGATGTCACGGTTTGGAATTTGATCTTTGCTGAGTTTCCACACTTTGTTTTCCCCTTCCGTTCACTATTCTTCATTTATAGCAGTTTTATATCATGATTTCTGATTGAATCAGCTTTTGATCTTGATTTTTTGTGATCTAGGATTTCCTTTTTATTCTTCTTCTCCTTTATTCTTTATCGGTGTTTCCCATTGTGTGTGTTGATTTGATCACTGATTAAAGGTCGGTGGTTCCATATGATTTTTCTCTACAATTGAAACCTTAAATCACTTTATTGGTTTGAAATGATTTTTTAACTGATTTAAAAACCTATATTTGAGATTATTGATGTTTTATTTTTAAAAGGTTGTCGAAATTGTGAAAAACCCACAATTTCAATGGAATTAAAATTGTTGGGTGGATTTGAAAAAATAATAATGGCTTGATTTGGAAATTTATTTGATGAATTGATTTGATATCGAATCTTGAGATAAATGGTATAAATTGAAAGATGTATTGAAAAGGAATGAATTGATGAAAACCTATGATTTGGTTTTGAAATTAGAATGGTGTGTTGAAAAATGATGTGCCCGTAAGGGGCTCTGCGCGAGAGGGTTTCCCCTCAGCGACGCCTCCTTCGTCTAGGGTTCATGTGGCGCCTCCTCCCTCATGCTCGGCGATTTATGGCGGTGGATCCTCTGTTGCGGCAGTGTCGGCATCTTCTTCAGCTTCCTCATTCTTTTTCACTGTGGCTATCTTCCTCGTCCAACTCAGTTGGTTAGGGTCTCAATGCAGCGTGGTGCCGGTCTGTGGTTGTGTCCAGCTTTCGCGGCATGAGGCTACCGCCTCATCTTCGGTGTGTGCGATGGGTGGTACGTTGGGGTACCTGCGTGCGAACAGGATGGCGGCGCCGGGATTTGGCTTGCGGCAGATCCCTTTCATAGTGATGGTGATTATTTTCTCTTTTTTGTTTTTTTGTTTGTCGTTGTTGGCTTGGGGTACATCTATGTTTGTGTGTTGGCGCGATGTGTTGGTTCGTGTTCTGGCTGAGGTTTTGTGGTGGATTGGGTGACCGGTTCTTGGATCTGGGTTCATGCTTCTCCAAGGGATGAGTATTCGGTTCGGCCTTTTACAAATTGATGTTAGGTTTTGGGTTTTTGTGAACGGCGTTCGGCTGTGAGCATTGCGGTGATCGTGCAATGGAGAAGCAGTGAAGTTTGGTTGCTATGTGATTGGATCTGATGATTGTTTGGTTCCTTCTTGATTTGGAATTGTTGGTTTCTCTGAGTTCGGATGGATGGAGGATGGTGGTGGTGGTTTGATACCTTTTGTGATGTTTTTCTATTTGTTTTTGACAATGGAAATGGGTCCTTCCCAAGTGCATCAGATTTACGGGATGCGATGGAGAGGTGGGGTGGACTGCGAATCCAGGAGTGTGCCTTGTGGAGGAGGATTTGAAATCTGAATTTGTGTTTTGATGTTTTGGGGTGGATTTTGGAGGCTATTTGGGATGTTTGAAATTTGGTCTTTTGATGTTTGAAATTTGACTCTTGTATTGTGAGGTTCCCACTTACCCTTATAGTGGTTTATTCAGAAAATGAAAAAAAGGGATTTGAGGATTGATTTCTTGATTATAGCACATGTGAGATTGGGTAGTTAGTGGGTAATTAGGAAAATCATGCTAGGATATGACCCCCTGTAAATGTAGTGATGGTGAAAAAACTGACATAAACATAATGAGGCGTGATTTTACCCAATGGGGAGTTGTGTTTTGACGTCTGGAGCCATGGGACATGTGCACACATTGAGATCAAATCACTGATTGAGTAGCGTGAGGATCCTATTGATAGAAACTAATGTACCGAAAGTATTATTACATGGTTATATGATATGTTTTATTTGATGATTACATTTCAATGATTATTGAATTGTTTTATTCATTCCAATTGCATTATATAATTTTTTTATATAAAATGTTCATTTAATCCTATTTTAGTATATCTTCCATCCTTTTTTATTATGAAATCATGTTTTGTTGAAAATATGTAAATGGAATTCCATGCCTTATTTTATTTAAATTGAAAGCATATTTGGATTAATTGTTATGGAATTTATTATGAAACACTTGGTGAGACCCTATGGGGTTATTTATCTCACACCCTACATTTTCTTTTGAGCGTTTTTAGATTATCTTATGTTAGGTCCAAGAAAAGGGAAAGTGCAACTTAGAGGTTGTGGATGTTCTAGATCCTTGGGACCCAGAGTGATGGAGGTGATCGATGGAGATGTGTCCAATTGGTACATGAGATATGTCTGAGTTTTTATCTGGGAATATGTTGTGTCTTTTGATGATGTACTATTTGGGTGTTGTTTTACCTATTTTATGCTGGTACTTTCTCCCTTTGGAGTGTTGAACATACTGAATTGTATCTTTTTTCTTACACTGTTTTGTGTAAAAAATAATTCCCTCATGTTTCTTGTAGGATTCCATGTGCTAGCCACCAACCCATGGGGATCAGGAATGCCCTTTAGGTCATGTTAGAGCCAACTCAGGTATCAACATATAGGGGTATCCAGACTAGTTCATGACACACACACCAACTAAGGTAGATGCTTCCATGGGGACTATGAAACACAATATAGATGATTGGTTTCAGTAGTTACATGAATAGTATAATGAGATATTATTATAGATGTCATAACATATAGATGAAGGGATGATGCAACATCCTATTGATGGTACATAAGTGGTGACATGGGTAAAAAATAAAATAAATTGTACTCATATTGATTTTTATTTTTATGATTAAGATACATAATATTTATATATGTTGTAGGATTTGGATACAACAAGTGGACAACACCATGAGTTCATTGGTGATCCAGATGTAGATGCACCTCATGCATGCCATAATTTACAATACCATTTTAATATTTAATGTTTCCATTAAGATGAATAATTTAAATGTGTTCTTTGTTTCTAAAATTGTTACTAAAAATAAAAAAAATGTTTTGTACATCATAGTGTCACATTCAAACCTTAATAAATGGTCCTAAATTACCATGAAGTCATATGAAAACAACCTTAGAGTGATTTTTGAAATGGTTGAGTAGACAGAACGTCAATACGAGGTGTCGTTTGTTCGGGGTGACCAGAAACGTATTTTTAGTGTCATAAAACACCAAAAAGTGTGTGTATTTGGTCAAAAGCATATAAAATGACCATAGAATGAGTTAAAATCATAGGATATATATCTAATTAATACTTTTTACATGTACGATAAAATTAAGCATTAATTGGATGTGTGTTCTATCTGGAATGACCAAATAAGAAGTTGTTATAGGTTTCACACCCTTTCAAAACGTGTTTCAAGGTGTGATAAAACACCAAAATATGTGTGTAACAATCAAAACCATATCAAAATACCTCTAAATTAGGTGAACCATAGGATATCCAACTTATTATTATTTTATAAATATATGAGTAGATAACGTTTCAATCGAACATGTGGTCATCTCAAAATGACTAAATAAGCAGTTTCTAAAGGTTTGACTCCATTTAAAAACATGAGTATGGGGGTCAAAAACAACTAAAAAACCTCTGAATGTCATGAAATTAGATTAAAATAATATTACAGTGAATTTTGAATTCTTTCAGTAGATGGAATGTCAATCTAAGATGTTGTTTTCCCGGGATGACCTGAAATGCATTTTTTTTGTTTTAAAATGCCACAACATACGTTTAATGGTTATATCCTTAGAAAAATAACTTGAAATGATGTGAAATCATAGAAAAATCATATTATTTTTATTATTTGTAATTCATATGAGCATATATAATGTCAATTGTTTGTTTTTTTACCCAGAATGACCAAATTGGGGGTTTTAAATGGTTTCATGCCCTTTAAAATTGTGATTCTAGGGGTAAAAACCAATTGAAAGACCTCCAAATGATATTAAATTGGATAAAAATAACCATACAATGATTTGTGACACGGTAGAGTAAACGGAATGTCAATCTGAGGTGTCTTTTTTCTTAGATGACCCAAAACAGACTTGTATTGTTTTAAAAAACCAAAACATGTGTTTAACAATCATATCCTTATAAATGGTCACAGAATGATAGTACATCATATAAAATTATTTTATTATTATTTGTGATGTGTATGAGCATATTTCACATCAATTGGATGTGTGTTCATCCTAGAATGATGGAATATGTGGGTTTTAAAGGTTTAATGCCCTTTATAAACGTACGTACAAGGGTCAGAATCAACTGAACAACCTCTAAATTCTATGAAATTAAATAAAAACAATGGTATATTGTAATTTGAAATGGTCAAGCTGATGGAATGTCAATCCAAGGTTTCATTTTGATGAGATTACCCAAAACAAACTTTTAAAAAAAACACCAAAACATGTGTTTAACAGTTAGATCCATAGAAAAAAATCATCATAATGACATGAAACCACATGAAAATAATTTTATTTTTATTATTGATGTGTACAATGAGACGGAACATCAATCAGACATGTGGTCTTCTCAAAATGATCAAATATGTAGTTTTTAAAGGTTTGAAACCCTTTAAAATGTGTTTTTGAGGGTCAAAACCAACTGAATGGCCTCTAAATGTCATAAAATCAGACGATAACAACCATACAGTGAATTTTGAGATGGTTAAGTAGACGAATTTTCAATACCATGTGTTATTTTCCCAGTATGACCTGAAATGCAATTGTTTTGTTTTAAAATTACAAAATGTGTGTTTAACTGTCAGATTAATAAAAAAACATTAAAATTATGTGAAATCATAGAAAAAATATTTTATTAATATTTTTGATGTGTAATAGAAGACTCCACATAAATTGAACATGTGGTCTATCCGAAACAACTGAATATGTGGTTTTTAAGGGTTTGAAACCCTTTAAAAACATGTGTCTTGGGGTCAAAACCAATCTAAAGACCTCTAGATACCATGAAATTGGAAAAAAACAACTTTTTAGTGAATTTTAAGAAGGTTAAGCAGACAGAACATCAATCTGAGGTGTCATTTTCCTAGGATAACCTAAAATGTAGTTTTTTTATTTTATTACATCTAAATGTGTATCTAATTGTTAGATCCATTGAAAACGATCTCATAATTATTTTAAATCATAGTAAAACCATTTTTTTAATATTTTTGACATGTAGGAGTATATGAAATTTCAATCGGATGTGTGGTCTATCCAGAATAACCAAATATGAGGTTTTTAAAGGTTTAACGCCCCTTTAAAATGTGTGTCTGAGAATCAAAACCAACAAACAAACTATGAATAGTGTAAAATCAGAATAAAACAACCATACAATGAATTTTGACATGGTTGAGTAGACAGAACATCAATCTGAGGTATTATTTACCCGGGATGACCTGAAACATACTTTTTTTTAAAAAATGCCAAAACATGTGTCTAATAGTCAGATCCATAAAAAATGACCTCAGAAAGATGTGAAATCATAGTAAAACCATGTTATTGTTATTTTTATGTGTAAGAGAATACATAATATCAATAAAATGTGTGGTCTTCATGGAATGAACTAATATACAGTTTTCAAAGGTTTGACGCCCTTTAAAAATGTGCATCTGGGGAGTCAAAACTAATTTAATGATCTTTTAATGTTGTGAAATTTAAAAAAAAACAACCATAGAGTGAATTGTGATATGTTCTACTATACAAAATTTCAATCTGAGGTGTCATTTTCCCAAGATTGCCTGAAATGTAGTTTTTTATTTTAATAAACCAAAACGTGTGTTTAACTGTCATGTTCATATTAAAAAATATCATAATGTAATGAAATTATATGAACATTTTTTTTTCATTTTTGATATGTAGGAGCAGAATACACATCAATCGGACATGTGGTTTTCCCAAAAATGACTGAATATTTGGTTTTTAGAGTTTTGACACCCTTTAAAAACGTACATCTGGGGGTCAAAACCAACTAAACGACCTATGAATTATATGAAATCAGGAAAAAAACTACAAATGGAATTTTAAGATTTTCAAGTAGAAATAAATTCAATTTGATTTTTCATTTTCTTGGGATGACCTGAAACACAGTTTTGCTATTTTATTATGCCAAAACATGTGTTTAACAGTCAAATCCATAGAAAACAACCTCAAAATGACATAAAATCATAGTAAATCTTGTTATTATTATTTTTATGTGTAATATCATACATAAAATCAATTAGATGTGTGGTATTCTTGGAACGACTGAATATACAGTTTTTAAAGGTTTAACACCCTTTAAAACATGTGTTTGGGGGGTTAAAACCAACTGAATGAACTCTGAATGCTATGAAAGTAGACTAAAATAATCATATAGTGTATTGTGACATGGTTTATCACACTTAATGTCAATATGAGGTATCACTTTCTTGGGATAACCCAAAACATGCTTTTGTTGTTTTAAAATTCCAAAATGTGTGTTTAACAATCAGATCCATGGAAAATGACCTTCGAATGATTCGAAATCATAGAATTTTTTTATTATTATTATTGACATGAATATGTATACTAAACATCAATTAAACATGAGTACTACTCATAATGACCAAATATTTGGTTTTTAAATATTTGACACCCTTTAAAAAATATGCATCTGAGGGTAAAAACCAACTGAACAACCTCTGAATACTGTGATGTAAGATCCTGAACTTCATGGAGGTATGTTCTTTTATAAATTTTTATTTTAATACCTTAAATTTGGCTAATTAAATTTTTTACCGGGTGTATAATGAATTCCAAGGTTATTATGGGGGTTCAGGACATGAAAGAAATGGAAATCGGGCCATCTTGTACATATTGCACGGTTGGCGTACGGTTAGTGTAAATCATGTAAGGGGGAGATCCAAACCATGCAACCTTGTACAGAGGAATTCTACACAATTATCATATGTTTTTTCAAACCATGCGGGGTCCTTGGATAATCATGAAACTTTGACCCCTCTTGGATAAAGGCTGGCGAACAGTTGGTGCATGGTTTTTCAAACCGTGTGCCCCATTAAAAAGTAAGAATTTACCATTTTTGCACCTTGGTATTTTATGATCCTCACCTAAGTTTCTCCCCATTTCTTCCACCTCTAGTTCTTGTGAAAAACCTAAACCCTAATGACCTCCCAAGGACCAATCTCCTTTGATTCAAGGTCGTTTTGAGTGACGTTGGTTGAAGATCAAAGCTCCGGGTAAGTCTAATTCCCCTCTTGCTTCTCTTTTCCAAATTAGGGCTTGTGGTTTTTTTATTCTTATTATGAATACCTAAAACCCTCTTTTTCCATCAGATCTTTGGTTATGTATTTAAAGGGTTCTTAAATCCAGATCTAATTCTAAGTTTAAGGGTTCATTCATCTTTGGATTCAAGGTAGGTGGTCTACAAGTTATATCCCATCGTTTATTGTCGATTTGTGCATTTGTGGTTGCGGTATTGCTTCCCTATTGATGTGAATTTGATTCCTTTAGTAATATGTGTTAAAATTTTTGGATAAATAATAACTTGAAACCCTCATGATCCCCATGGGAATCATTGAGGTTGACTAGACCATTTTAGGGTCACCTATGGGGTGTGTTGACCTTCCCGAAGATGGAAAATTGTGACATTAAGAATAGAAATGACTTGTGTTTTAAGTAGATCCCATGATGAACATTTTGATAGGTTATTTGAGTTGAAAAATGGGATATTTATAGTAGGTTAGACTTAGATAATTTCATAATGGATCATTTGGATTAATGTTAAATGGGATGGGTGTAATAAAGTGATTGTGTTATGTGACTTATGAATTGTACTTAAAATGCCTAAGTGGGTTAATTCACGTGAAATGATGAACATGTAAAGTGGGTAAATGCTTGTGAATTGATAAATGTTCTAAATGGAATGATTTATGGTAATTGATGATTATGGGCTAATTCATGTGAAATTATTTAATATACTTAATGGGTTAAATGGTTTGTGTAATGTAAATTGTAAATTTTATAAGGGGTTAAGGCATGATGTTGGTTTATAAGTTGAATGATTATGAGCTTTGAATGTCATGTGTATTGATTTTGTATGGTTTGTGATATTTTATTTGTGTTGAATATATAAATAATCATATGCACATGTATCAGTGGTAAGTGAGGTATTGACTTGAGGTTCTACGCCCATAGGTCGGGTTGGACTGAGGCTCTAAACCCCACCCCTACAATGCACGGGTTTGGGAGTCGGACTGAGGATCTATGCCCCTAATAATTGAATTGGATGTGACTACCTAGAATGATGCTCCAAGGTAAGTGTGATTTAATTGATTATGAAATGGTTTTCCTGGTGAGATAGGGAGTCTGACCTATCCCCTTATGCATAGTAGTTGGACGGTACATACTATAGTAAAATTAATGGAAATACCTAATCCATGGAAGAAATGATGATAATTATTTAAGTGAATAATGTAAACTAATGTCACCTGAGTTTTCTTTTTTTTTACCATTACTTTTATTTATTACTTGAATGCACTATATATTTAGACTGGATATTTTTGTAGACACCATTGGTGGTGACCTACTGAGTTGTACTCACACCCTGGTAAGGCCGCCATTGGGTACCCGAGCAGATTTCGTGGTTGCATGTTAGGATAAGGGTAAGGTACCTATGCTAGAGATTTGAGTTAAGCTTGGGTTATACATAGATGAGGATTCATACTTGGAGTCATGATACATTTTGGGGATTCATTTTTTGTCTTATTTGGTTTTTTCTTCTCTTTTGGCACTATATGACATGACGTGACATATTTTTTATTTAGTTGTAGGACGTACCTAGTTTTTGGGAATGGATTGAAATAAATTCTTTTAATATATTTTTTATTGTTTCCATTATTTCATATGTTTTCTGTTATGGCTTAATCTATTAAAGAGGGTATAATCTCCCTGTGTTATCTATTAGAACCTTGCTTCTAGTCGAAAACCTATGGTGTATGGGAAGGCATGCTTGAGGTCATGTGGTGACCTGACTCGGGGTTTTGGTTAGTATACTTCGAGTCGAGGACTTTACAAAGTGGTAACAAAGAAGTTTCCTTTCTATGGTCTTATTATTTGGGATGGTAGAAGGGATATTAAGATGTGTTGGGCCTTGTCAATGATCTCATGCATGAGAGTAGCTAACCAATGTATGAGGGAAAACCCAAGTACCTAGGGTGGGAATTATTGTTCTTAATGTGTGTTGTTGCAGTTGTATTATATTTCACCATTATGGGATGCACTTGTTGTGTTATGTAACTATTTTATGATATTTTTCTCATAGATGTAATGAGATGAGGTTTTTCATTCATGCATCATTATAGGCACTTAGGGATATTGGTGACATGCATCATGATAGGCACACATGGGATGGGTGTGTGGGACATTAAGGGTATAGTGCATTTTACTTTTTTGAAAATTTGAAGAAAATAATGTCTAATAAAGATGATAAAAATGGGAAAATGGAAAGAATGTTAAATAATGTTAAATAATGGTTAAATAATTTTTATCAATGAATGTTTTAAATTAGTTAAAATATTGGTTGTAATAAGTTTTTAAATGAAAAGGGTACCTAAAAGATAAATATTTTCATTATGAGGTTGGAAATGGTTTAAAAGGGGTTGATTAGTGAAATACTTGTGACTATGTAAGTCGTTTTACCCCATATTGACCATGATCCACGGTTGGGATGGTTTCAGGTATTGTTAGAGGTGTGATCATGATCGTTGGTATAGTGTATGCATAGTGGGTTGTTTAAGGTTGACGGTGTAAAAATTTTCCATCTGTGGTTTACTCTTGTTGGTCATCCTTTGAAGTGTCTATTGAAAAAAATGTTTTGAAATATGGATTCTAGTAAGGTATGTACTTTCAAAATGTTGGGTATATGGAATGTTTAAAATGTGAATGCTTGAGTTTCAAAATGGTGAAGTTAATTACAGAAGGAGGCATAATGATGAAACTTTTGGGGGTCTGAGTAGTGAGTTTTCCTTATGTTTTCTATATGGCCCTTTGTATGGGTGGTTTGGGTAGTGGGAGTGTCCCGGTTTTAGAACTTGGATTTGGATCATGAGGCATTTCTAGGTTTTGATTTATAGTAAAAGATATGTTCTTATTGTAACCTTAGTGGAGTTATAGCCTTATGGATGCGAGACGTTGTGCAGTTATGTGAGTGTATAATCCCTTGTCGGTTGTGATCATGTAGGGTTTATGTTGGTCCTTAAGAATAGTACCAAGTATTGTAGTGAACTTTGTGGGTTAGGACCTTATGAGTTATGCTTTGGACCTCAGAGAGGGTGTTTGGATCATATTTCTGATGTATGTGTACAAGTATCTTTGGCACAGAATCTAGAGTAAATGGTTACTTGGTGCACTAGGCGCTAGGTGTATCATAACGGGAGTAAGGGTGCCTCCCATGAGAAAAGAATTTTTTGTGGCTTGATGTGTATGTATTGGAGATAGTACCAATGTATTTTGCTTATTGTGACTCCATTTTAGGTAGTTCGTATCATTCAACCATCAAGGTGACCTATTTGAGTAGTCGGATGAGGTTTCTAGTAATTTTGGGTGTGTATCGCATAGGTGGATGTTTTGGACTTTGGAAGTGGAACACGAAGAGTGTTTCCTAGTATGGTTCTAGACTAAAGAGATAAGTGATAAGGTTTATGGTTTTGGAAATGATATGCGAGTTGTGGTTATGTGTTGACAGATTTGGGGAATTGAGGTTATCCTAAAGGGCGATTAGACTAATGTTGAAGGTGCCTTAGGATTTTAATCATGGATGTTTGATTCATAGGTGGAATTGAATCATGGTGAGTGTCATTGAATTTTTGGTAAAAGTGAATGGTTACTCCTTGGTTTCTTTTTTAAGTATACATATGAGTGCCAGTATAGGTTATAAGGTTGGTTTCTAAGGGTTGTATCATTTGATTGTATGGACCATATATTTTGATTAAGACTAATAGAGGGATTGATGATGACTTTGGGTGGATGATACAAATGTGATTGAAGTGTGAATGGATGATTTTGTTATAAAGGTGACACTCGAGGTGAGGGAGGTCACATGGTGGGTCTTTTTTTCATGAATGGTTTAGTGGTTGGGTGATATGTTGATAATGCCTTAAGTATGATAAGGTTGATAGACTAGGAGTCATGGTTGGGTGAGTAAGAGGGTGTTTTTTCTAGGCTCCGGTGGTGTTTGAATCATGTGATCTGAAGTCGGTTTCAGTATATAGTCACAGGAAAGTGCAAGACCTAGAGGTATATATAGAGGTCCATATGGGGGCATGTTCTAGGAAATAATGATGCCATTTGGGATACGTACACAGGTGTCTTGGGAGTAATCACCTATTGTTTTCCTTGAAACTAGTGTAAAGCGTGAGTTATATGAGAGAATGTTTAGTTATGGATTAGTGTTATGGTTCTTTGTGTTCCTCCTACAAATCACCAGAGTCTTATTGGTAGAAACTAAGAGGTATGGTAGTGGTAGGGTCAATGGAAAATTTGGTTCATGACTTATTGGTAGATATTCATGAAGTTCTGGTGAGTTTGGTTGGTAACCCCACTTGAGTGGTGATGGTCAGGTGTTTATGAGAAGTTATGGAAATGGAATCCTAAGACTTTTGAAAAGTAAAGGTGTCCCTGTAGTGGGAGGTGAAAATGATGATATATAATTTTTGGTATCATTATATGATTAATTCTTATCATACTTATAACTATATAATATCATTACCAACATCTTGAAATCATCCCAAGTATGCTGAGAAATATCTTGCTTTATGCCTGGTTACTGAAATGTGTCTTGGTTGGAGGCGGGACATCTTAGAGGTCATGCTCATCGATCAGTGTATATGGATTTGGATGGTGGGATGTACACCATTGATCATTTATGGATGAGGTCCTCAGGATGGATCGGGTGTCAACAAATTCCATGGGTTCCATCCTCAGAAACTGAGAATCGAGTGATGTTGGTTTTGTTTTTATGGGAAAAGCTTGACGGACACATCCAAGTTTTGGGGTTCATCTTATGATCGAATCATGAGTCATAGTTGTTGTAATTTCTTGTGGAAAGCAGTGATAATGACACTCCTAAGGTGGGGAGTGATAAGTCATTCCTAGATGTGTGGAGAAAAGTGTGGAGTTGATGTGGTGGCATCAGGATGCCAATGGTAAACATGTGAGGTGCCCATTGAGTTCCTCAAAAAAGGATAGGTGAGCCTTGGATGTTGTGGTTGAATGAGACAAGTGTTGTCTTGGGATTAGGGTGTTCCCAAATGTAATTCCAGATTCCTTTTTTAAAGTTATTAAAGGGTGTGGTAAGACATTACTTTGGTTCGTGGAAAGGGATGTTGGGTTCAAGAACCTCATCGGAGGTCGGTCATGGACTCTAGTAAGTTTGATTGGGTGACCATGGAGTTTCCTTAGGTGTGAAGTAATCATGTTCAAGTAAGGTGGTGGCATGCTAATAGTTAATTTGATCACATCCTAGATGAGCTAACTTGGGGATAGCTCAACTCAGCTGGGAAAAAGGGATGAGAGTGGTGACCTGAAAACCACCTTCAGTGAATATTTTGCAGTGAAAATTACATTTCAAAAATTTGTAAATGGTTTTTCTGTAAGAACCTAGTCATCTTTATTCAATTTATGGATGGTGGGAGTGCTTTTGTTATGAATTTTTATGGGTGAGGTAGAGAATAATGATGTCTTATAGATCATTGGATGCCTTGATGGTGGAGTTTTACCAAAAGGCAGGGAATGACCCTAGTAGGTGCGTTGGATGATCATGATAGGACTCAAGTCAGTAAGTTCCCTAGGAAGGTGAAAAAGGGGTAGTTTTTTTATAGTGGAAGATAGATATTCTGGGATAATACATTCAGGGGTGGTCCAACATGATATGGTAAAAGGAATGGATGCGGTAAGTTTTGATCCACCTATGGTTCGGTGTTTATAGTGGAAAGGGATTTTCGAAAATCAATGTGAACTTTATTGAGGTAAAGTTGTGAATGGATGGTGTAGGGATGTCCTCTCGGATGGTTTTGAGGACAATGATGGATGCCAATATGGGTTGAATTCCTTATGTATGTTTGGGTATGGGGAGTTGGGAACATGTTAGGTATGTTTTGAAAGTTGATTTGATGTTCTGGTGTTATTTTTTGATATCGGAGGTTCCAACCAATAGAAGGTGGTGGGTGTAAGATAAAGTGTGTGGTGGGGATCACTATAATGGGAAGGTGTTAATTTGATGATGTGACTGGTGTTTCAGGTTGAAGGGACTTGAGTAAGTACCATTTTGGTAATTTTTCCATAATAATGATCATTGGCTCAGGGATTAACAAGATGAGTACCTTGAGATGAACGTTATTCTTATATTGTTCTTTGGATATTTAAATATAAAGTGACTCCATTAGGATATGAGTTGGGGGATGATTTAGGTGAGGAAATGTGGTGTAAAAACCATGTATTTATTGGTTAAGTCCAAGCATGGGTCATGTTTAGATTTTGAAAAGGAGGGTATGTGCATTAAGTGATTTGGGTCATGAGTTTAGGAAAGGGTTGGGATGGTAGAGTGCTTACTGGATCTTCCTCGGTGGTATGGTGATATGTATGATGCCTCCTTATGTCACCATTTAAGAAGTGTACATAGGCTTCCCTATGGAGTTCTTGTGGTTGATTTTTGGTTTGAGGTTGATGCGTCCTTTTAAGATCATCCTATTCATATTTTGGATCATAATGAGAAAGTCTTGTGAGTAAATATTTTGCCTTTGGTTCAAGTTTTTTGGCAGCACGGTAATGTTCAGGAAGAAACATGGGATGAGGAGTTAGATATGCAGGCTCAGTGGCCCAATATCTTTACTTTGGGTACACAATGATGCTTTGAAGTGTGGCTTGAGGATGATACATTGTAAGGTGGGGAGATTGTAAGATCCCAGACTTTGTAGAGGTATGTTCTTGTCTAAATTTTGATTTGAATCTCTTATAGTTGGATAATTAAATTTTAAGGGTGTATGAGGAAGCTCGGGGGTATTCTGGGGGTTTAGTAAATGAAAGAAATGTAAATCGGTCCATCCTATGCATGTTTCATGGTTGGTTCATGGTTAGTGTAAACCGTGCAAGGGGAGAGTCAAACCATGCAACCTTGGATAGTTTTATTCCGCACGGTTGGTGCACGGTTTCTCAAACCATGCGGGATCACCAGGTAATTGTGAAACCTTGGACAAAGGCATTCCGTACAGTTGGTGCATGGTTTTTCAAACCGTGTGGGATCCTCAGGAAACTATGAAACTTCGACCCCTCTTGGATAGAGGTTGGTGCGTGGTTGGTGCACAGTTTTTCAAACCATGTGGTCAAACCATGTGCCCCATTAAAAAGTGATAATTTACCATTTTTTCACTCAATATTTGAAGTTCATCACCCAATTTTCTCCCCATTTATTCATCATCCAGCCCTAGTGAAGAACATAAACCCTCAATACCTCCCAAGGATCAACCTCCTTCAATTCAAGGTCATTTGGAGTACCATTGGTTGTGGATTGAAACTCCAGGTAAGTCTAAGACTCCTATGGATTATCATTTCCGGATTAGGGCTTGTGGTTTCATTCTTCTTTTTATGAATCCCTAAAACCCAATTTTTCCAGTGGATCATAGGTTGGGTCTTTAAATGGTGCTTAAACTCGAATATAATTCTAAGGTTAATATAGTGACCTTATCCTTTTACATAAAACATTACATGATTTTAAGAATAAATATACATCAGAGAACAAGACAAGGATCAGGAAGTTTAGTGTCTTTGAAAACTAGGTACATAAAACATGGGGATAAAAAAAACTTCTTTATTTAATCTCTATAATGAGCTCCTAACTTCCATTGTTCTCATACATCTTCATAGGATATTATAGGGAAACACATGAACAATAGGATGAGATAAAAATCCTAGTAATGGAATTAACATAAGAATAAAGCTTAAGCACATGAGTTAGGAGGCATGACATAATGATATCAAAATCATGGAACATATGGAATCATAACATATAAAAATGGGATCATATAAACATGGAATCATATAAATGTGGCACAAACATAAAATGTGACTTTAGTACGAGTCATGGATAACCGCCAAGATCGTTTCGCATAGTAGCACAAGCCAAGGCTAACCGCAAAGACTATTGCACATAACATTTCATGAGACTTAAATTTACCCAAAGCATTGGAGTGCTATCTGGGTGCACCCATCTTAACATTTTCATGAATATTCTTCCCACATAAATAATCATACATAATCAACCACACATAAACATAAGGGTGCACATGGAAAGAAGTGGGTATCACAATCATGTCATAAAACTTAATAAATGGGTGTATCATAAAAGTGACCATGAAAGAAAGGAACTAAAATATACATGGAAATTCATAAGTGAAAGTAGGCATGTATCATGTTGAGTTATTTCAAGTAAAAGTGACAACATTTAATAAATTTATTTATGAAACTTTATCATTAAAACATTTTAGTGCAGTTTTAAGGAAAATACTAAAGAGCATTTAAAATCAAAAAGGGAATAATATTTTATATAAAACCAGAAGTTAACTATGAAGGTTTTAAAAATAAAAGTACTGATTTTATAAATACAATTGTGGCTTATAATAGAAGATATAGTGAACTTGAAATCAGGTAAGAATTCGAGATGTTCTCTTAAAATAGGTTTGCTTATCGGGAAGAATTAAGGAGTGAATCACATAAAAACATGTATATCCCTGAAATAGAATGAGGGATGGATCTTGAAACATGATTTTTGAGCAATAAACTGAATTTATAAGTTTTTCATAAAAATTAAAGACAACTTCTTTTGGGTAAAAAGAAAGATAGAGAAACCCGAATGAATAAAGGTGGTTTGGGTAGAATCCCTTACCTTAACTCTGATGGTGTTCTCCACTTGATATTAATGACCTGAATAATAAAATTAGGTTCATTAATTAATAATTACAGAACATATTAAATGTGAAAATGATTTATTAAAACCTTTTTGAGTTCATTCATAACCTTTTGATTGGTTATGAGGTTCAATTTCATTGTTTAGGTCTGTTTGTTTCCTTGGTTCTAATGATCGGTTCACTTATATTCATGTTCGAAGAATAATTTAAAATGGGGATGGTTATCCATAATTGGAGTTATATGTTATTATTGAAAATACAGGAGTTTAAATTATTTTAAAAACCATTTGGTTACTTGGAATGAAGATCAATCATTATATAAATTATTTAATGATAACTGTTTGGGTTAATTAGCGATTTTTTACCACAAGGAACAAGTTTTGTTTTATACATCAAAAACTTATGTACAAAAGGATTCCAGAACTATATATGATACATAATACATATATTATGGTCTAGTTAAACCATGAAAATGGTTTCATGGCCATAATTGAAGATGGTAATGGAAATTGAAAACTTGTTGTCCTTGAATGTGGTAAATTAGCACATCTCGGATGGTGTTTTCATTTTTAGTATAAAAGAAAGGAAAATGAGATATGATGATGAATTATTACTTTATCATGAAAAAATTATAGTACATGTAAGGTAATTGAGTCATCAAAATATTTTGATGAAAGTAGGTGAGTAAAAGAAGAAATGAAATGATCTTGAAAATAAAAGAAAAGTTGAGAGATCCCTTATGAAAATTCGGTAGCCTAATGGCGTCGCTTAAAATTTCATAAAATGAATTTATGAGAGTGAAGAGGGTATATAATCATATGGAAAAAAATTATAGTAATAGGGATACATAAAATCAAACCCCAACATATGAAAATGGAAATTCAAATATGATAACATAAAAGAAGTGTTGACTAAAAAATGAGGGTGAAAGGTTCCCTTACCTTGTGTAGTAACTCCTAAAACTTAAAGGTTGGAACCTTGGGGGATTGATGATACCTTGGGAGGGCTCCTAGGAATTTAAAACAATCAGATCTTCTAGGATGATGGATTTTTAATGAAATAAAACGAAGGTAAGAGTGGGTATTTATAGTAAAAGAGATATTTTTTTATTAATTTTAAAGGACACCTCATTAGTGGTTTTTGAAAAACCATGGGTTTTCCCATGGTATTTTCCCATGGTATTAGCCACTTGGGACACATCATATCTTATTTTAATAACACAAGTCTAACATAATTTTTTATTGATTATTACATCATTATGATGTCATCAAACATACCAAAAACTCAAAACTGTATTTTTACTATTCATAGAAAATTCAAGTATTTTAGAAAAAATAAAAAATTCACTATAACCATTTTTTAAATGTGTAGAATTAAAAAATGAACTCCTTTTTTTGAAAATAATTTTCTAAATATTTTTAATTTAATTTTTAAATAAATTCATAATTTATTCAACAAAATCAACATTAAAACTATAACTCGTTTTATAACACCTTGAAAAATTATTCAAGGTCCTATAAAATTATCTTATAAACATAAGATGATAAAGTAACAATTTATGATTAAATTTTATGAAAATAAATTTCCATTTAAAATTATTAAATTAAACATAAAATTGTAAATAAAATATTTTTGACATATAAAAATACCAATTCTTATACTATGACCATCTTTTCACTTTTAAGATGTATAAATTGTATTTGTACATTAATGGGTGAAGTTTCTATTTTTTTGGTATATTTTCTATTCATTACTATTCATTACTATTCATAAAGATATTCTACTATTCATAATGGCATGTTACTATTCATAAAAAATTATGTTTGTCTTATCAGACTCCAAATCACATACAGATCACAATTGTAGATGATCGTTTTTCAAAATTTAAAACACACAAGTGACAAAATTTTGTTTAAAGGTCGTATAGTACTTAGTAGCTCATTATGTTGGGACTCCATGTTATTATATGACATAATTATAAGAATTTATTCCATTGAAAACTTTGGGTCATTACATTCTTCGCCCCTTAATAAATTTCACCCTCGAAATTTCAGTTTACATTCTAGTCCAAAAACAGGTGCGGGTACTTTTCCTTCATTGCATCCTCCAGTTTCCATGTTGCCTCTTCATACTTATGGTTCTGCCATAGTACCTTGATCAGGTGAGTAGTCTTGTTATGTATAACTTTATCTCTATGAGCCAAGATCTTCACTGGATGATCCTCATAAGAAAGATCATCCTCCAACTGTACCACCTCTGAAGAGAGTACATGTGAAGATTCTGGTATGTACTTCCTTAAGAGGGATACATGAAAGACATCATGTACTTTAGACAAGGTAGGTGGAAGTGAAAATCGATAAAACATAGCTCCGACTCGATCCAGGATCTCGAAGGCGGCGATGTACCTGGGACTTAGCTTCCCTTTCTTTCCAAACCTCATGACCTTCTTCCTTGGAGATATGCGTAGAAATACCATGTCTCCCACTTTGAACTCGAGGTCTCATCGACAATTGTCTGCATAACTCTTCTGTCGAATTTAGGTTGCCTTGATATATTACTGAATGGTTTTCACCTTCTCCACTATTTCTTCAACCATTTCAGTTCCTAGCATCTTACGCTCACCAGCTTCATCCCAACACGCCGATGTTATGCACCTTTTCCCATAAAGGGCTTCGTATGGTTCCATTTGGATGCTCGAGTGGAAACTATTGTTATAGGAGAATTAAACCAGTGGAAGATTTTGGTATCATCCTACTTTTAATTCCATATAATATGCTCTCAACATATATTATCGTGTCTGAATAGTTCTCTCATATTAGCCATCCGTTTGAGGATGATAGGCTGTACTAAAGTTCAGTTCAGTGCTTAGAGCATGTTGAAGACTTTTCCATAACTTTGAGGTGAATCTCGTATCTCAATCGGATAAAATAGATAGTGGTACTCCATGTAGCCTTACCACTTTTTCGATATATATCCATGAAATTTGATCCAATGAGAATTACTCTCAAATCGGGATAAATTGAGTTATCTTTGTAAGACAATCCACAATTACCCATATAGAATTGTTTCTACTGAATGTCCTTAGAAATCCAGTAACAAAGTCCATAGTGATGTTCTACCACTTCCATGTTGGTATGGGTAGTGGTTGCATCATCCCCTTAGACTTCTGTCTTTCAACCTTCACTTGTTGACATACCAGGCACTTTTATATATATTCATAAATCTCCCTTTTTATATTATTCCACTAGAATTTTTATCAGAGATATCGATACATCTTTGTGCTCCCTGGGTGAATAGAGAAGGTTGAGCTATGTACGTCATTTAGAAGCTCCTTCTTTATATCTGGATCGGATGGTAAACATAGTCATGACCCAAATCTTGCAAATCCTTCCTCATCAATCATGAACTCAGAGGATTTTCCACTTCTGATAGCTTCCACCCTTTTCAAAAGTTCCACATATTTTCTTTGAGAATCCTTTCTTTTCTCCATGAGGTATGGTTGAGAAATAATTTGAGAAAGGATTGATGATGTCCCTCCCTTAATGATTCCCATGTCCATCCTCTGAAAATCTAATAATATCGGATCCTTTTTAATTTTCATCATTGATAAAAATGCATGATCCTTTCTACATAGAGCATCTGCCACCTTATTTTCCTTACCAAGATGGTAGTGGATTGAGCATTCATAATCCTTGATGACCTCTATCAATATTCACTGGTGAATATTAAGCTCTTTTTGTGTGAATATATATTTGATACTCTTGTAGTCAGTATATATCTCACACTTTTCCCCATAGAGATAATGCCACTATATTTTCAAAGAAAAGATCACTGCTTCCAACTCCAGATCATGCATGGGATAGTTTTGATCATGGATTTCCATCTACCTTAAGGAGTAGTTTATCACTTTATCATTTTGCATCATCACAAATCCTAATACCTTATTAGAAGCATCTCTATACACCACAAAAATTTCTTCACTTGTTGGTAGTGTGAGTATTGGCGTAGTGATAAGCCTCTTTTTCAACTCCTTTAAACAGTCTTCACATTCCTGAGTCCAGAAAAACTTTACTCTCTTCCGTGTCAGCTTGTTCATTGGCTTTGAAAATCATGAAAAGTTCTTCAAAGATTGTCAATAATACCCATCTAGACCTATAAAGCTGCGGATCTCCATTAAAAAAGTTGTTCTAGGCCACTCTTCAAATTCCTTTGTCTTGGAAGGGTCTACAGATATCCATTTGTTGGTGATAACATGCCCCTAGAATGATACTTCCTCCATCCATAACTCACATTTACTGTACTTTTCATACAGATTCTCCCTTCTCAAAGTCTTTAACACATTATTCAAATTCTCCTCATGTTCCTCCTTTCTCTTGGAGTATATCAGAATATCGTCAATAAAGACTAACAAAAAAAATTTGAGGTAATCTCTAAAGACTCTATTCATTAAATCCGTGAAAATTTCTAGAGCATTAGTGAGTCCAAAGGGCATCACTATGAACTCATAGTTTCCATACCTCGTTCGAAAGTAAGTCTTGGGAATATCTTGCTTCCTCGCCTTTAATTGGTGATATTCCAACCAAAGGTCCACCTTGGAGAAATAATAGGCCCCACAAAGCTGATATAACAAGTCATCTATCTGTATAAGGGGATAGTTTTTCTTTATCGTGATTTTATTGATCTCACAATAATCAATGTAGAGGAGCATTGATCCCTCCTTATTCTTGAAGAAGAGGAATAGCTCACCCCATGGTGAAGCACTCGGGCATATAAAACCCTTCTCCAGATTCTCCCGTAACTGCTTCTTCAGATCCTCCAGCTCTATAGTGGCCATTCTGTAAGGTGTCTTTGAGATAGGCAAAGATCCAGGGATAAGTTCAATTGAGAAATCAACCTATCGACCAGGTGGAAGACCAGGAAACTCTTCAGGGAATACATTAGTGTAATCCCTCAAAATGGTAATGTCTTCAAGCATGATTCTCTCCTTTGTCTCAATCATTTGATATAGATAGGCTTTATCATAAGGAAATAATATCCATACTTAATATGATGATTCTAAAGTAGATTCATCTTCCTCCTTACACTTGTAAATAATTAGAGGATGCTTCGGTATGTGAAGAGTGGTATCCCTTTCCCGATAGTTGATGTTTTCCTTGTATAAAGATAGCCAATCCATGCCTAATATTGCATTGAACTCCACTAAAGTAAGTATGAAGAGATTTTCTGGGAGGTTCAGTCCACAAACGTTAACTGGGGAGGAATTATAAACCATGGATGCAATAATTGCCCCATTCTCTATTCTCTCAGATAACTTTTCCTCCAAATTTTGAGGTGGTGGTTGAATATTTCTAATAAACTTGAAATATATAAAAGAATGCATAGAACCAGAATCAAATAGTATGTTTTCTATTCTTGAATGAATAACTAGCATACCTGTCACCACATCATTGTCCAGCTCCACCTCAGCAGTAGTGATAGCATAAGACCTTCCTTGTTTCCTTGGAGGATGTTGTTGATTTCCTCCGACAACCCCTGGCTTAGGGAAATTGTTTGCATAATTCCCATGCTCCTTGCAGTAGTAACATTTCACCACTGGTTGAGCATTGATCTGAACCTTCCTTTCTTCTTCCACATTAAAGGGATTTTTCATATCCCTTTGACAGTTTTTTCCATATGACCAAACTTTCCACATTTGAAGAAATTCTTGGTTCCCTTTAGATAGTTACTAGGATTCTTCTTTCCATAACTTTTATAAGTGGTATATTCAGGATTCTTTCTATCATGGTATTTTTTTGTTGAACCACCCATGTTGTTCTATATTTTTCACTTCTTATCACTAGGCCCATGAGACCACTGAGAGTCTCCAAACTCCATTTCAACATTGAGGGCACAACAGACAATATCCTCATAACTTTTCAAGTCTCGGATCGCCAAAACCTTCCACAGAATCGGATTTATCCCACTAAATAAGCGGTTCACATTTCTTTTGGTGTTCATGACAAAGCCAGAGGCATATCTTGCAAACCTTGTAAATTTTGATTCATACGCCCTAATAGACTCATCTTCCTTCTTCTTGAGTCCAAGGAACTCTCTTTCCATATTAAGGTGGAGGGTTTGAGGAAAATATTTATTGAAAAACATCCTCTTGAATTCCTCCAAATCCATGGAATCAATTTTCACTTGGGATTTTGTATTCTTGATCAGTGTCCACCACTGATCAGCTTCCTCATCAAAATGATAGAATACCAGTAAAACATTCTCTTCTTTGGATCACTAGAGAACAGAGAATATATTTTCAATGGAGTTAATCAACTGTTCCATGAGGAGGGGATCATAAGATCTGCTAAATATGGTAGGTCTTTTCTGCATTAAGAATTCTATGACAACTTGATCTTTCCTTGGAGGAGGAGGGCGTTCCACATGATTCAAGTTATTATTCATAACTTGAGCCAGCTGAGCAAGCACTGTCATGATGTTTTGAGCACCCATTCCCATCATATTAGTCATATCATTTGGTAATTCTTTAAATTCCTTTTCACATTGATTTTAGGAACGTGTTCTTCTATTTACTTCCATTAGCTAATAAAAAGAACGTACAATTATAGGGATTCAATACGTAGCTATTGATCATAAAAAAAAAGAAGCTTTGAACATAAGGGGATAAAATTTTAAAGGAGAAGTATATCCTAACTTATGATTCCCTATGTTTCAATCTAGGTTATCCTTGATCTATTTCTTATCTTATATTCTTATGGGTTTTTTTCCTTAATAATGGTTTGTACCAAGCTCAGGAATTACCAAGGAATATCCCCCAGGAGTGTCAATACCAAGAGTGCAGTAAGGCCCCTTGTCGTGTACCAGGATACCCCATGTCAATCCCAAAACTCCTTTTTGGATTTTTCACTCCTAGTTATATCTGTTCTAGATCCACCTCTACCTATTTTTATCTAGACAGGGACGTATTTTCTTGATAAACCACTTACTCTATACTTACCAAAATTTAGGGATGTTTTCTTATAATTTTTCACATTATTAAGGTTCCTAATAAAGTTATTTATTACTAATATCCAAAAATAACTAGACCATCCTCTAATACCAACTATAGATACCCTATCCTTTTACATAAAACATTATATGATTTTAAGAATAAATATACATCAGAGTACAAGATAAGGATCGTGAAGTCTAGTGTATTTGAAAACTAGGTACATAAAACATGAAACATGGGGCTAAAAAACTTATTTATTTAATATCCATAATGATCTCCTAACTTCCATTTTTCACATACATATTCATAGTATATCTTGGGGAAACACATGAACAATGGTATGAGCTAAAAATCCCAGTAAGGTAATGAACATAAGAATAAATCTTAAGCACATGAGTTAGAAGGCATGACATAATGATATCAAAAGCATGGAACATATGGAATCATAACATATAAACATGGTATATTATAAAAATTGAATCGTATAAATGTGTTGGAAACATAAAACATGACTTTAGTATGAGTCAAGTCTAACCGCCAAGATCATTTCCCATAGTAGCACAATCCAAGGTTAACCACCAAGACCGTTGCACATAACATCTAATGAGACTTAACTTTACCCAATGAATTGGAGCTCTATCTGGGTGGAGCCATATTAAAATTTTCATGAATATTATTTCCACATAAATAATCATGCATAATCAACCACACATAAACATAAGGGTACCCATAGAAATAAGTGGGTATCATAATCATGTCATAAAACATAATAAATGGGTGTATCATAAAAGTGTCCATGAAAGAAAGGAACTAAAATATACATGGAAATTCATAAGGGAAAGTAGTAATGTATCATGGTTAGTGATGTCAAGTAAAATTTACAATGTGTAAGAAATATATTTATGAAACTTTGGCATTAAAACATTTTAGTGCGGTTTTAAGGAAAATACTAAAGAGAATTTAAAAACAAAAAGGGAATAATATTTTATATAAAACCAAAATTTAACCAAGAAGGTTTTCATAATAAAATGAATGATTTTATAAATACAATTGTGGCATAAAATATAATATAGTGTACACTTGAAATTAGGTGAGAATTCAGGATGTTCCCTTAAAATAGGTTTGCTTATCGGGAAGAATTAGGAGGGAATCACTTAAAAAATGTATATACTTGAAAGAGAATGAGGGATGGATCTTGAAACATGTTTTTGGATCATATAAACTGAATTTATAATTTTTTTCATAAAAATTAAATACAACTTCTTTTGGGTAAAAAGAAATATAAAGAAACTCGGGGGAATAAAGATGGTTCGGGTAGAATCCCTTAACTTAAGTCTGATGGTGTTCTCTGCTTGATATTAATGACCTAAATAATCAAATTAGGTTCATTAATTAATAATTACAGAACCTATTCTATATTAAAATTATTTATTAAAACCTTTTTGAGTTCATTCATAACCTTTTGATTGGTTATGAGGTTCAATTTCATTGTTCGGGTTCGTTTGTTTCCTTGGTTCTAATGACTAGTTCACTTATATTCACATTTGAAGAACCATGAAAAATGGGGATGGTTTTCCAGAATTGGAGTTATATGTTATTAGTGAAAATAAAGGAGGTTACATTATTGTAAATTCCATTTGGTTACTTGGCATGAAGATGAATCATTATATAAATTATTTAATGATAACTGTTTAGGTTAATTGGCGGTTTTTTCCCACAAGGAACGTGTTTTTTTTATAAATCAAATCCTTGTGTAAAAAAGGATTCTATAACCATAGATGATACATGATATATATATATATATATATATTATGGTATGTTTCAACCATGAAAATGGTTTTATGACCATAATTGAAGACGGTAATGGAAATTGAAAACCCATCATCCTTGAATGTGGTAAATTAGCACATCTCGGATGGTGTTTTCATTTTTAGTATAAAAGAAAGGGGATGGAGAGATGATGAATAATTATTACTTTATCTTGAAAAAATTCCATTACATGTAAGTTACTGGAGTCATCACAACATTTGGATGAAAGGAGGTGAGTAAAAGAAGAAATGAAATGATCTTGAAAATAAAAGAAAAGTTGAGAGATCCTTTATGAAAATTCGGCAACCTAACGGCGTCGCTTAAAATTTCATAAAATAAATTTATGAGAGAGAAGAGGGTATCTCATCATATATACAAAAAAATTAAAGTAATAGGGATACATAAAATCAAACCCCGACATATGAAAATGTAAATTCAAAGATGATAACATAAAATAAGTGTTGACTAAAAGAGGAGGGTGAAAGGTTCCCTTACCTTGTGGAGTAACCCCTAAAACATGAAGTTTGGGACCATGGGGGATTTAGGAAACCTTTGTAGGGATCCTAGAGAGGTAAAACTACTAGATATTTGAGGATGAGAGATTTTTAATGAAAGGAAATGAAGGTAAGAGTGAGTATTTATAGTAAAAGAGAGATAATTTTTTATTAATTTCAAAGGACACCTCATTAGTGGTTTTTGAAAAACCATGGGCTTTCCCATGGTATTTTCCCATGGAATTAGACACTTGGGACACCTAATATCTTATTTTACAGTACACAATTCTACCAGAATTTTTTATTAATTATTACATCATTATGATGTCATCAAACATACCAAAAACTCAAAACTTTATTTTTACTATTCACATAAAATTCAAGTATTTTAGAAAAATCCCAAAAACTCACCCTAACCATTTTTCAATGTGTAGAATTCAAAAATGAACTCCATTTTTTGAAAATAATTTTCTAAATATTTTTAATTTAATTTTTAAATAAATTCATAATTTATTCAACAAAATCAACATTAAAACTATAACTCGTTTTATAACACCTTGAAAAATTAATCAAGGTCCCATAAAATTATCTTATAAAAATAAGAGAATAAAGTAACAATTTATGATTAAATTTAATGAAAATACATTTCCATTTTAAATTATTAAATTAAACATAGAATTGTAAATAAAATATTTTTGACATACAAAAATACCAATTCTTATACTATGAACGTTTTTTCACTTTTAAGATGTCTAAATTGTATTTGTGCATTCATGGGTAAAGTTTCTATTTTTTGGCAGATTTTTTATTAATTACTATTCATTACTATTCATAAAGGTATGATACTATTCATAAGGGTATATTACTATTCATAAAAAATTATGTTTGTCTTATTAGACTCCAAATCACTTACTAATCACAATTGTAGATGACTATTTTTCGAAATTAAAAACACACAAGTGAAAAACTTATGTTTAAAGGTCACATAGTGCTTATTAGTTCATTGTGTGGGGACTCATGTTATTATATGACATAATTATAAGAAGTTATTCCATTTAAAACATTGTTTCGTTACAGTTATGGGTGAATTTATCTTCGAATTCGAGGTAGGTAGCCTATAAGTTATATCCCATAGTTTATTATCGATTTGTGCATGTGTAGTTGTGATATTGCTTCCCTCTTGATGTGAATCTTATGCCTTTATTAATATTTTGTAAAATACTTGGATAAATGATGACATGAACCCCTCATGATCCCTATGGGATGCATTTTGGTTGACTAGGCCATTTTAGGGCCACCCATGGGGTGTTCCGACCTTCCCGAACATGGAAAATTTTGATGTTAAGCATAAAAATGACTTGTGTTTTAAGTATAGCCCAAGATGAACGTTTTGATAGGTTGGTTGAGTTTAAAATGGGATATTGATAGTGTGGATAGACTTTGAAAATGTCATAAGGTATTTTTTTGGCTTAATATGAAATGGGTTGACTGTACTAAAGTAATTGTACTATGTGACTTATGAATCATACTTAAAATGCCTAAGTGGGTTAATTCACATGAAATGATGAACATGTAAAGTGGATAGATTCTTTTGAATTGATAAATGTGTTAAATGGGATAGTGTATGGTAATTGATAAATATGGGATAATTCATGGTAAATTGTTGAATATACTTAATGGGTTAAATGGGATATAAAATGTAAATGGTAAATGTGTTAAGGGGTTAAGGCCTGATGTTGGTTTATAAGTACAATGATTATGAAATGTAAATGTTATGTGTATTGATTGTGTATAGTTTGTGATATGGTATATGTGGTGAATAGATAAATAATCGTGTGCACATGGCTTGGTGGTATGTGGGGTATTGACTTGAGGTTCTATGTCCACAGGTCGGGTTAGACTATGGCTCTAAACCCCACCCCTAGAATGTACGGGTTAGGGACTTGGATTGAGGCTCTACACCCATAATGGTTTCATTATATGAGAATACCTAGACTGAGGCTCCAAGGTAAGTGTGATGTGATTTATTGTCAAATGGTTTCCCTGGTGAGATATGGAGTTTGACTTATCCCCTTATGAATAGTTGTTGACTGGTATGGGCCATAGTGAAATTAATGGAAATACTTAACCCATGGAACAAATGATTATAATGATTTAAGTGAATAATGTTAACTAATGGCACCTGATTTGTATTTTTTTTACCTTTCCTTTTATTTAGTACTTCCATGCACTATTTTTTTAGACTGTATATTTTTGTAGACATCATTGGCGGTGACCTACTGAGTTGTACTCACACCCTACTCGAGCTGTCATTGGGTACCCAAGCAGATTTCATGGTTGCATGTTAGGATAAGGTCAAGGGCCCTATGCTTGGGAGTTGAGTTGGGCTTGGGTTATGCATGGAAAAGGATTCTAACTTGGAGTCATTATTGGTTTTTGGGATTCAACTATTGTCTTATTTGGGTTTTTATTCGCTTTTGACATTGTATGAAATGACATATTTATTGTTTGGTTGTGGGTTGTACCCAATTTTGGGAAATGGATTGAAATGAATGTTTATGGTTTATTGTTTAATGTTTCCATTATTTCATATGTTGTCTGTTGTGTCTTACTCTAGTAAATAGGGTATAGTCCCCCCCCCCCCACATGATCTATTAGACCCCCACTGCTAGTCGGAAACCTCCTGTGTACGAGGAGGCACACTTGAGGTCATTTGGTGACCTAGATCAGGGCACCGTTTAGTGGTCCCCAGGTCGAGGATGTTACATGTGAAATCAAACGGAAACAACAATAAAGTGAAATGTGAAATTTTCAAGTAGACGGAATGCTAATCCAAGATGCAGTTTGTCCAGGATGACCCAAAAACACAGTTTTATTGTTTTAAAACACTAAAACATGCTTTTAATGGTCATATCCATAGAAATAAACCTCAAAATGATGTAAAATCATAAAAACCCATGTTATTATTATTTTTTATGTGTATGATTAGAAGACACATCAATAGGATGTGCGGTTTGGCTAAAATAACTGAATATGTAGTTTTTAAAGGTTTGAAACCCTTTAAAAACATGTGTTTGGGTGTCAATACCAACCAAATGATCTCCTAAGTCAATAAAATCAGATGAAAACAACCATACGGTGAAATTTAAAATGGTCAAGTAGACGGAATATAATAACTTGATACTCTATCCGGTGCAAAAAAACATGCTATATTTTTTTTATAAAAAGTAAGTGAAAATTTTATAGTCCTTACAAACCCAAGGATATTTTTGGGTCTAGGTTTTTGAGGATTTGGAAGATTCTTTACAATATATCAGAGTTTATACAATTAATAAATAAAATAGTTATTTGGCTTCACTCGCGCTAGCTTCTTAAATGATACCAAACACCATTAGAACTTCTAAATATCATATGGAAACATTTTAAAAACATAGGGTGGGCGTAAAATTGTCTAATAAGGGGTTTTAAAAACAGTGAAAAATTATTTTATAAATAATGCTTTAAAACTCCTTTGAAAATATTTTTATTTCATTTCAAATAAAAAATATTTTTTTATATAAAAAAAATTCCCCAAGTAATATTCTATGGTTTTCCAAGAAATACATAGAAAATTACTTTTCAAAAACTATTAAAAATATTTATCATTTTGAAAACCCACTAAATTTTTAAAATCAAATATCTTTAAAATAATTTTTGGATTTCTCCTCTAAAAATCCATTGAAAATAAAAATTACTATGGATGAAAATGATACTTGGAAAACCATAAGAAACCCATGAGAACATTAATAGTACCACTATTATGACAATGTCCCTTTAAGAAAACATTTTTTATTTTAGGTCTATTTTTCTCATTTTAACCCAATAAAAACCATTCAAAACTTATATAAATTATTTTCAAATAATAAAATAGTTCTATACTTGAAAACTTTATAATATTTTGTTTTTCAAAAAACATCATAAGGGTTAGCTGGGATAAATCCATAATTTTAGAAGAAAACCATAGATTCCGGGCAGAATTCATAAACACTTTGGAAATTAAACTTTAAAAAAATGCTTATATTAATATGCATGAAATATCAATGATAATTATAATATAGGACTATAACAACTACTATAAATGACATTTAATTAACTAAAATAACATTTTACACATAAAATGATAGACATTGTTATTTAAAAAAATCACACATGAAATAGAAAACATAATTAATAATAAATTCTTACCCTTTTTCATAAAAATAAATCTCTCTTAAAGTAAGGGTTTTGAAAAAAAATCAAAACAAATCACCCTTACTAAATTGATAACAATACCTTGAATATATATATATATATATCCCTTGATAAAATATTATTATAAATTTGCTAAAAATTTAGGGGAATTCTTAAGAATAATTTCCTTACATAAAATAATTAATTGTAAAATATAATTTCCTTACATAAAATACATCATCCTTATAGATAGAATTTTGAAAATAAAATATTTCCCTTATATTGGAGTTTTAACAAAACAAAATCTTTGATAGAAATTGTAAATTTCCATACAAAACAAATTAATCTTTTATTTTGTAATTAAAGAGGTTTTCAATAACATTAATACTGATACTTTACATAAATATAAATCTGAAAACTTAACTCCCTTACAAGAATGTTTGACTAAAAAATAATTATCAATTTGAAAACTTATTTCTTTGAAATCAACCTTAAACAAAAATAAAATTATAATTTTGGGAGTTTGAAAAATAATAAATTCCCTTATCTTAATTCATAGAAAGTTGTTTTCTTCAAGCAGATGACTCACTCTTATTTTCTGAGCCTCTAAGTGGCAGCTCTCCTTTCTCTCGCTAGTCTATGGTTTCCCCTTTGGTGACAAATCGGAGTGGGGAGGCTTGAGCACTGCCTCTCCAGTGTTATCCCCTCATCTCCCCCCTTGTCCTTTTTCTCCTTCCCTCTGATGGCCCTTCTCAATCTCTTCCTCTTTAGGGCGTTGCCTCGGTTCGTCATTCCCTTCAGTGTTTCCCCCTATCATGGGGTGGTGTGTGGGTTCCCACCAGCTTCTCGTCGTGCCCAGCTTGATTCTTCTCCAGCTTCCATGATGTTGTGGAGGGAGACTTTTTCTTTGTTCTACTTCAAATGGCAGTAGGTTTTTGAAGGCAGTAGTGAGATGAAGGGTCTCTATTGTGATTTATGGTTGTTGCGGGGCTTCGACAATGATGGTTTTTGTTATGTAATTTGGATTTTGAAATTCAATTTTCGCTTGGTTGGTTTTTTTTTTGGGTTCCTAAAGGAATTAATGGACCTCTGTCGAGCTTTCATCCGCTCAACTCTGCTCTGATGTCCTGGTACAATGCTCCCTTCCCATTCGATCTGGTGTGGTGGTATCTAAGGAGTTTTTGGGATGTATGTTTGAGTGTCCAATGGTTTCGAGGAGAATCTATTCCTCGTTGGTCCCTTGTTTGCATTCTTTCTTGCAGCTTTATGGATGAATTTGGTTTGTTTGGTGCTGGTTTGTTTGTTGTTTGATTGATGAAGATGTTTCCTGATCCACCATCAGTGATCTCTCTTGCGAAGTGAAGGCGTTTGGTGTTTTGTATGAAGGTGACAAGTTGAAGTTGACGGTGACACGCCTTTATTTTTATTTGTTGCGGTAGAGATGAAGATGATGAGCTCAAGTGTCAGGGGGTGTGACTTGAGACACCTCCTCACTCAATTTCCTATGACCTGATCTGATTTAGTGGTGTTGGAATTGATGCATGGATTGGATTGAATTTCAAATTTCATATTTCAGGTTTTTGTTTCTTGCTTTTTTGAATTTGGTTTTTGAAATATGGATGTTAGTGGGTTTGTTCTATATCCCAGTTAAATGTGAGGTTACCACTGTGAGAAGCTCCTTATATAGACAACTTCCTAACGTATACAGGTGTCTTAGGAGTAATCACTTGCTATTTTCCTTAAAACTAGTGTAAAGTGCGAGTTATATGATAGAATGTTTAGTTATGGATTAGTGTGATGGTTCTTTGTGTTCCTCTTACAAATCACCAGAGTCTTATTGGTTGAAAATGAGAGGTGTGGTGGTGGTAGGGTCAATGGAAACTTTGGTTCATGACTTCTTGGTATAGAGTCATGAAGTGGTGGTGAGTTTGGTTGGTAACCCCACTTGAGTGGTGATGGTCAGGTGTTTATGAGAAGTTATGGGAAGGGAAGCCTAAGACTTTCGAAAAGTCAAGGTTTCCCTGTAGTGAGAGATGAAAATGATGATGTATAATTTTTGGTAGAATTATATTATTACTTCTTATCATACTTATAACTATATAAGATCATGACCAACATCTTGAAATCATCCCAGGTATGCTGATAAAGCTCTTGCTTTATTCCTGGTGACTGAAATGTGTCTTGGTTGAAGGTGGGAAATCTTAGAGGTCATGCTCATGGAGCAGTGTATGTGGAGTTGTATGGTGGGATGTACACCATTTATCATTTATGGATGAGGTCCTCAGGATGAATCAGGTGTTGAAAAATGCCATGGGTTCCATCCTTGTAAACCAGGAATCGGGTGATGTTGGTTTTGTTGTTCTAGGAAAATCTTGACAGACACATCCAAGTTTTGGGGTTCATCTTATGATCGAAGCATGAGTCATGGTGGTTTTAATTTCTTATGGAAAGTGGTGATAATGACACTCCTAAGTTGGGGAGTGATAATTCTGTCCCATATGTGTGGAGAAAAGTGTGGAGTTGATGTGGTGGCATCAGGATGCCAATGGTAAACCTGTGAGGTGCCCATTGAGTTCCTCAAAAAAGGATAGGTGAGCCTTGGATGTGGTGGTTGGATGAGACAATTGTTTTCTTAGGATTAGGTTGTTCCAAAATGGAATTCGAGATGCCTGTGTTAAAGTTGTTAAAGGGTGTGGAAAGACATTACTTTGGTTTGTGGCAAGGAGGTTGGGTTCTAGAACCTCATTGGAGGTCGGTCATAGACTCTGGTAAGTTTGATTTGGTGACCATGGAGTTTCCTTAGGTGTGAAGGAATCATGTTCAAGTAATGTGGTGGCATGCTAATAGTGAATTTGATCACATCCTAGATGAGGAAACTGGGGGATAACTCCACTCAGCTAGGAATAAGGGATGAAAGTGGTGAGTTGAAAATCAGCTTTAGTGAATATTTTGGAGTGAAAAGTATGTTTCAAATATTTTTAAATGGTTGTTCTATAAGAACCTAGTCATCTTTATTCAATTTATGGATGGTGGAAGTGCTTTTGTTAGGAATGTTTGTGGGTGCAGTAGAGAATGATGATGTCTTAGAGATCAGTGGATGCTTGATGGTGGAGTTTAACCAAAAGTCAGGGAACGAACCCAGTAGGTGCGTTGGATGATGGTGATAGGCCTCAAGTCAGTAAGTGACTTAGGAAGGTGAAAAGGGGGTAGTGTTCTGACAGTGGAATATGGATATTCTGGGATAATCCATTCAGGGGTGGTCCAATATTATATGTTAAAAGTAATGGATGTGGTGAGTTTTGATCCACCTATGGTTTGGTGTTTATAGTGGAAAGGGATTTTCGGAAATCAAGGTGAACTTTATTGAGGTAAATTTGTTCTTATTTTTTGAATGGATGGTGTATGGATATCCTCTCCGGTGGTTTTGATGACAAGGACGGATGCCAATATGGGTTTAATTCCTTATGGATGTTTGGGTGTGGTGAGTTGGGAACATGTTAGGTACTTTTTGAAAGTTTATTTGATGTTCTAGTGTTCTTTTTTGATAGCGAAGGTGCCAACCAATAGAAGGTGGTGGGTGTAAGCTAAAGTATGTGGTGGGGATCACCATAGTGGGAAGGTGGTAAGTTGATGATGTGACTGGTGTTTCAGGTTGAAGGGACTCGAGTAAGTACCATTTTGGAAATTTGTCCATAATAACGATCATTGGTTTAGGTATTGACAAGATGAGTACCTTGAGATGAAGTTTATTCTTATGTTGTTATTTGGATATTTAAATATGTAGTGACTACATTGGGACATGAGTTGGGGGCTAATGTAGGTAAGGAAATGTGGTGTGAAAATCGTGTATTCCTTGGTTAAGGCCAAGCTTGGGTCATGTTCGGATTTTGAAAAGGGGGTATGATGGCGTTAAGTGATTTGGGTCATGAGTTTAGAAAAGGGTTGGGATGGTAGGGTGCCTACTGGATCTTCCTTAGTGGTATGGTGATATTTACGATGCCTCCTTATGTCATGATTTAGGAAGTGTAAATAGGATTCCCTATATAGTTCTTGTGGTTGATTTTTGGTTTGATGTTGATGTGTCCTTTTAGGATCATCCTATTAATATTTTGGATCATAATGATAAAGTCTTGCAGGTAAAGATTTTTCCTTTGGTTTAATTTTTTTGGTAGCAGGGTAATGTTCAGGAAGAAACATGGGACAAGGAGTTAGATATGCAGGCTCAGTGGCCCAATATCTTTACTTTGGGAGCTCAATGATGCTTGGAAGTGTGGCTCAAGGACGATCCATTATAAGGTGGGGAGGTTGTGAGATCCCAGACTTTGTAGAGGTATGTTCTTGTCTAAATTTTTATTTGAATCTCTTAAAGTTGGATAATTAAATGTTAAGGGTGTATGAGGAAGCTCGGGGGTTTTCTGGGGGTTTAGGAAATGAAATAAATGGAAATTGGTCCATCCTATGCATGTTGAATGGTTGGTGAATGGTTAGTGTAAACCATTAAAGGGGAGAGTCAAACCGTACAACCTTGGATAGTGTCATTCTGCACGGTTGGTGCACGGTTTATCAAACCGTGCGGGATCACCAGGTAATTGTGTAACCTTGGACAAAGGCATTCTGTACAGTTGGTGCATGGTTTATCAAACCATGTGGGATACCTAGGTAACTGTGAAACTTAGACCCCTCTTGGATAGAATTTGGTGCATGGTTGGTGCATGGTTTTTCAAACCATGTGTTCAAACCATGCGCCCCATTAAAAAGTGATACCATTTTATTCCTCGGGATTTTAAGTTCATCACCCCATTTTCTCCCCATTTATTCCTCCTCCATCCCTATTGAAGAACCTAAACCCTCAATACCTCCCAAGGATCAACCTACTTTGATTCAAGGTCATTTGGAGTACCATTGGTTGTGTATTGAAACTTCGGGTAAGTCTAACACACCTATGTCTTATCTTTTCTGGATTAGGGATTGTGGTTTCGTTCTTCTTTTTATGAAGCCCTAAAACCCTCTTTTTCCAATGGATCATAGGTTGGGTCTTTAAATAGTTCTTAAACTCGAATCTGAGTCTAAGTTTAATATAGTTACCCTAACCTTTTACATAAAACATTACATGATTTTAAGCATAAATATGCATCAGAGTACAAGACAAGGATCGTGAAGTCTAGTGTCTTTGAAAATTAGGTACATAAAACATGGGGATAAAAAAACTTCTTTATTTAATCTCTATAATGAGATCCTAACTTCCATTGTGCTCATACATATTCATAGGATATCCTAAGGAAACACATGAACAATGGGATGAGCTAAAAATCCTAGTAATGGAATGAACATAAGAATAAATCTTAAGAACATGAGTTAGGAGGCATGACATAATGATATCAAAAGCATGGAACATACGAAATCATAATAAATAAAAATTGGATCATATAAACATGGAATCATATAAATGTGGCATAAACATAAAACATGACTTTAGTACGAGTCAAGGCTAACCACCAAGATCGTTTTTCATAGTAGCACAAGCCAAGGCTAACCGCCAAGACTATTGCACATAACATCTCATGAGACTTAACTTCACCCAATGCATTGGAGCGATATCTAGGTGCAACCATATTAAAATTTTCATGAATATGCTTTCCACATAAATAATCATACATAATCCACCACACATAAACATAAGGGTACCCATGGAAAGAAGTGGGTATCATAATCATGTCATAAAACTTAATAAATAGGTGTATCATAAAAGTGTCCAGGAAAGAAAGGAACTAAAATATACGTGGAAATTCATAAGTGAAAGTTGGAATGTATCATGGTGATTTATTTCAAGTAAAAGTGACAACATTTAAGAAATGTATTTATGAAACTTTATCATTAAAACATTTCAGTGCGGTTTTAAGGAAAATACTAAAGAGCATTTAAAATTGAAAAGGGAATAATATTTTATATAAAACCAGAAGTGAACTAGGAAGGTTTTCAAAATAAAAGGACTTATTTTATAAATACAATGGTGTCTTAAAACCGAATATATATTGCACTTTAAATTAGGTAAGAATTCAGGATGTTCCCTTAAAATAGGTTTGCTTATTGGGAAGAATTAAGGAGAAATTCACTTAAAAACATGTATATATCTGAAAGAGAATGAGGGATGGATCTTGAAACATGATTTTTTAGAATATAAAATAAATTTATAAGTTTTTCATAAAAAGTAAAGACAACTTATTTTGGGTAAAAAGAAAGATAGAGCAACCCGAAGGAATAAAGGTGGTTCGGGTAGAATCTCTTACCTTAAGTCTGATGGTGTTATCCACTTGATATTAATGACCTGAATAATAAAATTAGGTTCATTAATTAATAATTCCAGAACCTATTACATGTGAAAATTATTTATTAAAAAAAAATTAGTTCATTCATAACCTTTTGATTGGTTACAAGGTTCAATTTCATTGTTTGGGTCTGTTTGTTTCCTTGGTTCAAATGATCGGTTCACTTATATTCATGTTCGAAGAATCATGTAAAATGGGGATGGTTATCCAGAATTGGAGTTATATGTTATTAGTGAAAATACATAAGGTTACATTATTGTAAATTCCATTTGGTTACTTTTCATGAAGATGAATCATTATATAAATTATTTAATGATAACCGTTTGGGTTAATTAGCGGTTTTTTACCACAAGGAACATGTTTTGTCTTATAAATCAAAACCTTATGTACAAAAGGATTCCAGAAACATAGATGATAAATAATACATATATTATGGTATGTTTAAACCATGAAAATGGTTTCATTACCATAATTTAAGACGGTAATGGAAATTGAAAACTCATCATCCTTGAATGTGGTAAATTAGCACATCTCGGATGGTGTTTTCATTTTTAGTATAAAAGAAAGGGGATGGAGAGATGATGAAGAATTATTCCTTTATCATTAAAAAATTACATTACATGTAAGTTACTGGATTCATCACAACATTTGGATGAAATTATGTTAGTAAAAGAAGAAATGAAATGATCTTGAAAATAAAAGAAAAATTGAGAGATCCTTTATGAAAATTCGGCAGCCTAACAACATCGCTTAAAATTTCATAAAATGAATTTATGAGAGATAAGAGGGTACCTCATCATATGGAAAACAAAATTAAAGTGAGAGGAATACATAAAATCAAACCCCAACTTATGAAAATGAAAATTCAAAGATGATAACATAAAATAAGTGTTGACTAAAAGAGGAGGGTGAAAGGTTCCCTTACCTTGTGGAGTAACTCCTAAAACTTGAAGGTTGGGACCTTGGGGGATTGAGGACACATTTTAAGGGATCCTAGGGAGGTAAAACCAGTATATATTCGAGTATTATGGATTTTCAATGAAAGTAAATGAAGGTAAGAGTGGGTATTTATAGTAAAAGAGAGAATTTTTTAATTAATTTTAAAGGACACCTCATTAGTGGTTTTTGCAAAACAATGGGTTTTCCCATGGTATTTTCCCATGGTATTAGCAACTTGGGAAACCTAATATATTATTTTACTTTACACAAGTTAACCAGAATTTTTTATTAATTATTACATCATTATGATGTCATCAAACATACCAAAAACTCAAAACTGTATTTTTACTATTCACAGAAAATTCAAGTATTTTAGAAAAATCAAAAAAACTCACACTAACCATTTTTCAATGTGTAGAATTAAAAAATGAACTCCATTTTTTGAAAAAAAAATTCTAAATATTTTTAATTTAATTTTTAAATAAATTCATTATTTATTCAACAAAATCAACATTAAAACTATAACTCGTTTTATAATACTTTGAAAAATTAATCAAGGTCCCATAAAATTATCTTATAAACATAAGATAATAAAGTAAAAATTTATGATTAAATTTTATGAAAATAAATTTCCATTTTAAATTATTAAATTAAACATAAAAATTGTAAATAAAATATTTTTGACATACAAAGATACCAATTCTTATACTATGAACATTTTTTCACTTTTAAGATGTCTAAATTGTATTTGTACATTCATGGGTAAAGTTTATATTTTTTTGGAAGATTTTATATTTATTAATATTTATTACTATTCATAAAGGTATTCTACTATTCATAAGGTTATGTTACTATTCATCAAAAATTATGTTTTTCTTATCAGACTTTAAATCACTTACTAATCACAATTGTAGATTACCGTTTTTCGAAATTAAAAACACAAAAGTGACAAACTTATGTCTAAAGGTCACATAGTGCTTAGTAGTTCATTTTGTTGGGACTCATGTTATTATATGACATAATTATAAGAAGGTATTCCATTTAAAACATTGGTTCGTTACAGTTATGGGTGAATTCATCTTTGAATTCGAGGTAGGTAGCCTACAAGTTATATCCCATAGTTTATTATCGATTTGTGCATGTGTAGTTGTGATATTGCTTCCCTCTTGATGTGAATCTTATGCCTTTATTAATATTTAGTAAAATACTTGGATAAATGATGACATGAACCCCTCATGATCCCTATGGGATGCATTTTGGTTGACTAGGCTATTTTAGGGCCACCCATGGGGTGTTCCGACCTTCCCGAACATGGAAAATTATGATGTTAAGCATAAAAATGACTTGTGTTTTAAGTATAGCCCATGATGAACGTGTTGATGGGTTGGTTGAGTTGAAAGGGGGATATTGATAGTGTTTCTAGACTTTAATAATGTCATAAGGGGTTTTTTTGGCTTAATATGAAATGGGTTGACTGTACTAAAGTAATTGTACTATGTGACTTATGAATCGTACTTAAAATTCCTAAGTGGGTTAATTCACATGAAATGATGAACATGTAAAGTGGGAAAATTCTTGTGAATTGATAAATGTGCTAAATGGTATAGTGTATGGTAATTGATGAATATGGGATAATTCATGGTAAATTATTGAATATACTTAATGGGTTAAATGGGATATACAATATAAATGGTAAATGTGCTAAGGGGTTAAGGCCTGATGTTAGTTTATAAGTACAATGATTATGAAATGTGAATGTTATGTGTATTGATTGTGTATAGTTTGTGATATGGTATATGTGGTGAATAGATAAATAAGTGTGTGTACATGTCTTGGTGGTATGTGGGGTATTGATTTGAGGTTCTATGTCTACAGGTCGGGTTTGACTAAGGTTCTAAACCCCACCCCTAGAATGCACGGGTTAGGGACTTGGACTGAGGCTTTATGACCCTAACGGTTTCATTGTATGAGACTACCTAGACTGAGGCTCCTAGGTAAGTGTGATGTGATTTATTGGAAAATGGTTTCCCTGGTGAGATATGGGGTTTGACTTATCCCCTTATGCATAGTTGTTGACTGGTATGGGCCGTAGTGAAATTAATGGAAATACCTAACCCATAGAACAAATGATTATAATGATTTAAGTGGATAATGTTAACTAATGGAACCTGGGTTGTATTTTGTTTACCTTTTATTTTATTTAGTACTTTCATGAACTATTTTTTTAGACTGGATATTTTTGTAGACATCATTGGTGGTGACCTACTGAGTTGTACTCACACCCTACTCAAGCTGTCATTAGGTACCCAAGTAGATTTCATGGTTTCATGTTAGGATAAGGTCAAGGGCCCTATGCTAGGGAGTTGAGTTGGGCTTGGGTTATGCATGGAAAAGTATTCTAACTTTGAGTTGGGATCTGTTTTTGGGATTCAGATATTGTCTTATTTGGTTTTTTATTCGCTTTTGACATTGTATGACATGACATATTTACTGTTTTGTTGTGGGTTGTACCCAATTTTGGGAAATGGATTGAAATTAATGTTTTTGGTTTATTGTTTAATGTTTCCATTATTTCATATGTTTTTTGTTGTGGCTTACTCTAGTAAACAGGGTATAGTCCCCCCCACGTGATCTATTAGACCCTCGCTGCTAGTCGGCAACCTCTGGTGTATGAGGAGGCGCGCTTGAGGTCATGTGGTGACCCAGCTCGGGGAACCGTTTAGTGGCCTCCAAGTCGGGGACGTTACATGTGAAATCAGACAGCAACAGCCATAAAGTGAAATGTGAAATTTTCAAGTAAACAAAATGCCAATCCAAGATGCAGTTTGTCTAGGATGACCTAAAAACACAGTTTTATTGTTTTAAAACACTAAAACATTCTTTTAATGGTCATATCCATATAAATTGACCTCAAAATGATGTAAACTCATAAAAACCCATGTTATTGTTATTTTTTATGTGTATGAGTAGACGACGCATCAATAGGATGTGTGGTTTGCCTAAAATAACTAAATATGCAGTTTTTAAAGGTTTGAAACCCTTTAAAAACATGTGTTTGGATGTCAATACCAACCAAATGATCTCTTAAGGCTATGAAATCATATGAAAACAACCATACGGTGAAATTTAAAATGGTCAAGTAGATGGAATATAATAACTCGAGACTCGATCCGGTGCAAATAAACATGTTATATTTTTTTATAAAAAGTAACTGAAAAATATATAGTCCTTACATACCCAAGGATATTTTTTGGTCCAGTTTTTGGAGTATTAGGAAAATTCCTTACAATATACCAGATTTTATAAAATTAATAAATAAAACAGTTATTTGGCTTCACTCGTGCTAGTTTCTTAAATGATACCAAACACATTTAGAACTTCTAAAGATCATATGAAAACATTTTAAAAACATAAGGTGGGCATAAAATTGTCCAATAAGGGGTTTCAAAACCAGTGAAAAATTATTTTATAAATAATGATTTAAAACTCCTTTGAAAATATTTTTATTTCATTTAAAATAAAAAATATTTTTTTATATAAAAAGTTTTCCCCAAGTAATATTCTATGGGTTTCCAAGAAATCCACAGAAAAATAATTTTCAAAAACTATTAAAAATATTTATCACTTTGAAAACCCACTAAAATTTTAAAATAAAATATCTTTAAAATGAGTTTTGGATTTCTCCTCTAAAAATACTTTGAAAATAATAATTATTATGGATTAAAATGATACTTGGAAAACCATACAAAACCCATGAGTCCATTAGCAGTACCACTATTATGACAATGTACCTTTGAGATCGTGGAATCACTTCATTCCTCATTAACTCATTCGATACCCAAGTACCAAATTTTATTTTAAGAAAACTTTTTTTATTTTAAGTCTATTTTTCTCATTTTAACTGAATAAAAATCTTTCAAAACTTATATAAATTATTTTCAAATAATAAATTATTTCTATACTTTAAAACTTTAGCATATGTTGTTTTTCAGAAAACATCATAAGGGTTAGCTAGGAGAAAACCATATATTCAAGGCAGAAGTCATAAACACTTTGGAAATTAAACTTGAAGAAAATGCTTAAATTGATATGCATGAAATGTCAATGATAATTATAATATAGGACCATAACAACTACTATGAATGACATTTAATGAACTAAAAGAACATTTTACACATAAAATGATAGATGCCGTTATTTAAAAAAAATCACACATGAAATAGAAAACATAATTAATAATAAATTCTTACCCTTTTGCATAAAAATAAATCTCTCTTAAAATAAGGGTTTTGAAAAAAAAAATCAAAACAAATCACCCTTACAAAATTGATAATAATCCCTTGAATATATATATATCCCTTGCTAAAATATGATTATGACTTTGCTAAAAAAATTAGGGGAATTCTTAAGAATAATTTCCTTATATAAAATAATAAATTTTAAAATAGAATTCCCTTACATAAAATACATCAGACTTATAGATAGAATTTTGAAAATAAAATATTTCCCTTACATAGAAGTTTTAACAAAACAAAATCTTTGATAGAAATTTTAAATTCCCTTACAAAACAAATTAATCTTTGATTTTATAATTAAAGGGGTTTTCAATAACATTAATACTAATACTTTGCATACATATAAATATGAAAACTTAACTCCCTTACAGGAATGTTTTTCTAAAAAATAATTAGCAATTTGAAAACTTATTTATTTGAAATCAACCTTAAACAAAAATAAAATTATAATTTTTGGAGTTTGAAAAATAATAAATTCTCTTATCTTAATTCACATAAAGTTGTTTTCTTTAGGAAGATGACTCACTCTTATTTTTGGAGCCTCTAAGTGGCAGATCTCCTTTCTCTTGCTAGTCTAGGGTTCCCCTTTAGTGACATATCGGAGTGGGGAGGCTTGAGAGCTGCCTCTCCAGTGTTATCCCCCCCTCTCCTCCCTTGTCCTTTTGCTCTTTCCCTCTGATGGACCTCCTCAATCTCTTCCTCTTTAGGGTGTTGCCTCGGTTCGCTGTTCCCTTCAGTGTTTCCTCCTATCATGGGGGGGTCTCTGGGTTCCCACTAGCTTCTCATCGTGCCCAGCTTGATTCTTCTTGTCACGACCTGCCTTCACCAAAAGGAGGGAAGGGTCAGCAGATTGCCAGGATCTTCCTTCTTTAAGTTGAAGGAGAGATAATGACCCCCGAAACCCGCCTTCAATAGGTCCTGGAGTGGCGACTAGCACCAAGGGTATAGAATCACACACTAAATGGAAGGCATCACCCTTTTTCTTTTAATAGGATCGGAAGATAAGATGGTAAATCCCAACAACACCAAAAGCGGAAAGTAAAAGTAAATCCAAGAACCATTCCCAATGCATGTTACAAAAGTAAAATTCACAAAGTACAAAGTGACTACAAGGGTAAAGTACCAAAGAAAGAAAAATAGCAACTGCAACTGCCCAAAAGGTATGATCTATTATGGTCCCACGCGATCCCCGAAGTCCTCCTGGAAACCTGAAAGCAGTTTTATATACGTAGGGTGAGCATACAAGTATACTCAGTAGGGAGAACCAAAGACTCTCATGCACAAGTAGGGGAAACGTACTAAAGTCCCGTGAGAAAAGAGTAAACCAAACACCTAACAAGGTAAACTATCCACCCAAGCCTCACCAAGGCACACTCCCCAAATAACACAAGTCAAGTAATGTATAGTAATAGCACATAAATTTTTGGGTACCCCGCGCCACTTTCCCACTGGTTATTAAAGGCATCCTACGCATCTAACCAATCCTGCCATTCTCACCGCAGTCCCACCGCCACACCCTACTCGCACACACTTGGTCCATATCCTCACGCATTCCCACTGCCAAACCCCGCCCACAAACATCTGGGCCACAACTATCACACGTAACCACGCCTGCAAACACCTAGGTCAGAACAACCACCACCATGCCTAAAGACATCTGGGCTAGAAGATCCACTTTCACGCCCGAAGACACCTAGGCCTCATCCTGAAGACACTTGGGAAACCACCTGCCCGCACACACCTGGGCCAACCACCACACTACCCCGCCCAAAGGTTCTTGGGCTAATAATGGACTTCAGGCCATCACAGCCTGCCCGAAGATACTTGGGCTATCCGGGAAAGGGATTAGAAAGGATCTAATAACCATCCACTAATAGAAGTGTTGGTAAAAACACCCTCCCCCATGAAATGGGGGTGTTCGGCACTAAGTTCTCAACTTAGGTGGGGCGCGAATAATAAACACAAAACTACAAATATATTTATAGGTAACAGCACTCACCCAAGTTTAGGTTTTTCTTCATCCATCCTAAAGAACACAAACAGCACCCCTGTCCACATCACAACTCACACCAAACAAAAACCCATTTGTCCCATCCTTGTTTTCATGTTCAGTAATGATGTTTAAATAAGTTTCTGCACCTACTTGGGCAACTAGTAATCATAAGCACAAGTCAAGGGAAAGCAAAATAGTCAAGCATCAACTACAACATCCACACCCGGTTCTCTTGTAAAGTCGCAACAAAGGGATAAGTGAGATCCCTCGAAGTACTGGAACAAAAGAAAACCCTGAGACACTGCCCCGTGTCCCCCCCCCCCCAAATGGTTTCTCATCAACAGAGGATCTCACCCCAATTCGTGATATCAACAAGGTAACCACTTGGCCTTAAAATTCACAACCACTGAATCTGTAACAATAGGGGATCCCATCCCCACACACATCACCCAGCAATCGGCCTGTGAATGAAAACAACCAAACCACCACCACCAACACAAATCAGGCTCATGTCAGTATTTTCAGATTTAGAAGATTTAATACACTCCATGATTTCAATTTCCGTACCTTAATCGGGGTTATCACAGAAGGGATTAGTCCTGGTGCTTCAATTTATTTAGCCAGATATACGTTATTAACCAAATTTATTTACACAGCAAGGGTTCACAAACACAATAAAATCCATTTAAACATCACCAGAGGTAAGGTTTCATTAGTGCACAGAGAAAGACCACCAACGGCCATGATTTTCAGTAGGCGTAAGCCCGCACAATTCAGAAAAGAAGATCATAAAACAAAGCAGCATCATCGATTGATCACACACCCCCCCCCCCTTCGTTCTTTATAGAATCCGTTCATTATCTTCATTTAGGTTTGGTTCATCCAATTCTACAGAATCAAAAGCACGCCCACCCCGCATGATACACAAAAAGGGAGAGATGAAGGAGAAAAATCCCTACTTGTTGATCAACGATCGACGCTAATCCTGGGTGTGGAATTCCATGGATAGTGATGTGGCTCGTCTAAACGAAGTGTACTCCTAGCACAGGGTGATCTAGAAAAGAAACCTAGGGAGAACCCTTAGGTTATAAAGGTCGGGGACGGTTGAGATAAGAACGCGAAACTGCGTAAGGAGCGAGGTCGTGGGTTGACCGCGCTGCCCCACACGTCATTAAATGTCCCCGCCCTTTGGGGTGGTTTAAACCCACGCACACACCAGGTTAATTCATTAAATATTTAATTAAACGCCATTTATGGGCGTTACTGGGCTTTTAAACAAGGTCAAAGGGGTAAAAACAGGGTTTAAAACTCGATTTTCACAAAGGGAGCGCTACTGGAAAAACCTCGTGGGGGTAGGCGAGAGCCACCGGTAGCTGAGAGCGGTACCGGTAGCCGAGCTACCGTTAGGCTGTAGCTACCGGTAGACCGAGCTACCGGTAGGCTGCAGCTACCGGTAGACGGAGCTATCGGTAGGCTGCAACTACCCGTAGACCGAGCTACCAGTAAACAGAGCTACCGGTAGGCTACAGCTACCAGTAGACCGAGCTACTAGTAGGCCCGCTACCGGTAGGCTAAGGCTATCGGTAGGCCTGCCGTTAGGGTCAAACTTCACCAAGAAGTTGGTATGGCCTCCCAGACCACCCAGAACACCTCAAGCATCATATATTTTTCTAATGGACCCCCAAAAACTCGGGCCATTACATCAGATACCTCTCAACTGATTCTCATCCTCAAGAATCAAAACAACCCAGAAGGAAAGAGAGGGTCCGAAAAACCACCTAGAAAGATACCTCTCAGGAGTGAACCTCATTGTTAACTAAGAACACCTTCCTATCAATAACCAAGCAATATACCATGTCAACTGCCCAGCCATGTGGGTTGGGGAGTCTCCTTCCCCATGTCAAGATACTATCCGCTTTGGGTGGCACTGACTCACCCGCACGGGTTTAATCGCATCCACCTTAATGCGTCTTGATTAGGGGTCGGGTCCTCCCCTCCCCGTATCCAGGACTTTTCACACACATTCAGAGGAAGGAAAACCGCGTATTTCATAGCAATCAAGATAAACGTTCTACCACAGCAGGTATAACAGAACATCACAAAACTCAAAACAACTCTGGGTACTGGGCACGCATCTGTGCTTCCCTCTCACACGTACTCTCCTCAAGCCCACTATGTCTCCATAACACATGAACCAAGGGGATGGTTCACCCACGAAGTACCTTCTCCTTGCGATCCTCGATCATCACTGGTCTCTCCACAAAGGTCACGTTGTCCTCGATGTCCAGCTCTCCCCAGCTGTGGATGTGTGAATCGTCGTGCAGATACCGACGGAGCTGGGACACATGGAAGACATCATGTATCCTCAGTAGCGGTGGTGGTAATGCTAGCTGGTAAGCCACTTCGCCGACCCGCCGCAACACTTAGAAGGGTCCGATGAACCTGGGAGAAAGCTTACTCCCCTTGCCAAACCTCCGTTGTCCACACCGATGGAAGACCTTCAAGAACACGTGGTCTCCAACCTCAAACTCCAAGGGCCTCCTCCTGGTATCAGCATACGACTTCTGTCGGTCCTGGGCCGCCTTCATCCTTTCCCGTATGAGCTGAACCTTCTCTGTCGTGCTCTACACCACCTTCGGGCCAAGGATGCTTACCTCTCCTACTTCGGTCCAACACACAGGTGAACAGCATGGCCTCCCTTACAAGGCTTAAAACGGGGCCATACCAATGGTAGAGTGATAACTATTATTGTAGGAAAACTCTACTAGAGGCAAGTATCACACCCACGATCCTCCTGAGTCCAGAACACATTCCCGCAGCATATCCTCCAAGGTATGGATGGTGCTCTCTGTCTGTCCATCTGTCTGGGGATGGAAACCAGTGCTAAGACGTAGTTGGGTGCCAAAAGCATGCTGCAATCCTCACCAGACTCGTGAGGTAAACTGTGCATCCCTATCTGAGACTATGGACCTCGGAACTCCATAAAACCGCACCACCTCATCCACATACCTTCGTGCCAAAGCATCCACTGCACTCGGCTCCTTGATCTCCAGAAAGTGGTCCGATTTCGTCAACCGGTCCACTACCACCCAGATGGCATCATATCCCCCTTGGACCTTGGGTTGTCCCGTGACGAAATCCATCGAGATGTCATCCCACTTCCACTCGGGGACATCTAGAGACTACAGTAGGCCGCCTGGAACTTGGTGTTCAGCCTTCACTTGCTGACACACTAAGCACTTGGCCACAAACTCTGCCACTGCTCGCTTCACTCCGGGCCACCAAAACTATCTCTTCAGTCCTTGGTACATCTTGGAAACTCCTAGGTGTATCGCTAGGGGTGAGTTGTGGAACTCACTGAGAACCTTTCCGCGCATCACTTTTGGAACAAACAACCTTCCCTGGAAAAGCATCCAGTTCTGACCATCCTCCGTCCACCCTTCCGGAGCATTCCTATGGTCAACTCGGTCATGCATCACTTCGCACTCTGGGTCTCCCCACTAAGACTCCTCCACTTGCTGAAATAGATACGACTGTACTTCCATATGATACAGGCAACCTCTACCACTATCCATCCTCGCATCCAGGTGTAAGGCATCCAACTCCTCCATTTCCTTCCAGGTGTCTGCCGACTCTCGGACCGCATCCTTCTTGGATCTCCTGCTCAAGGCATTAGCTACTACATTCTCCTTCCCTAAAGTGTAGGAAACCTCGAAGTCGTAATCCTCGAGGAACTCCACCCACCTTCGCTGCCGCAAGTTTAGGTCCCGCTGGGAGAAGATATAACTCAAACTTTTGTGATCCGTGAAGACCAAAAAGCGTTCTCCGATGAGGTAATGCCACCATAACTTTAGTGCAAAAACGACCGCTGCAAGCTCCAGGTCTTGGGTGGCATAATTACGCTCATGAGGGAGTAGCTGCCTAGACCCATAAGCGATCACCCCTTGTCGCTGCATCAACACACATCTGAGGCCTTACCCTGAAGCATCACAGAACACCTCATACTCCACCCCTTATTCTGGTAATCTTAGCACTGGGGCACTAACCAACTTATCCTTCAAATATCTAAAGGCTGCCTCGCACTGCTCACTCCACATGAAAACCTGGTCTGTCTTGGTCAAGGCTGTCAAAGGGGCTGCAACTCGGGAGAATTCGGGTACGAACCTTCGATAGTTCCCGCCAGCCCGAGGAAAATACGGACCTCTGCCACATTCTTGGGTGATGCCCAAGAAACAACTACCTCAACATTTGATGGGTCCACCGCTACCCCCCACTCGGACACCACGTGCCTGAGGAAGTGCACTTCTCATGTCCATAATTTTCATTTTGACAACTTCCCATAGAGCTGATGCTGTTGGAGGACCTCCAAAACCGTCCTCAGGTGCTCCGCATGGTCCTCCTCTGATCTCAAATAGATCAGGATGTCATCGATGAACACAACCAGGAACCGATCCAGGTACTCCCGGAAGATGGAGTTCATAAGCCCCATAAACACAGCCGGGGAGTTCGTAACACTGAAAGGCATGACTAAGAACTCGAAGTATCCATATCTGCACCTGAACGTCGTCTTAGGAATGTCGCCCTCTTTTACTCTCAACTGGTGATACCCAAACCACAGGTCGATCTTCGAGAACCACCCTTCCCCTTTCAGTTGGTTGAAAAGATTGTCTATCCTCGGAAGAGGGTATCGATTCTTGATCGTTACCTGATTCAGCCTCCTGTAGTCTATGCACAACCTGAGACCACCATCTGCCTTCTTTGTGAACAAGACCGGAGCACCCCATGGTGACGCACTCGGTCGAACATAAACCCTCTTCATCAAATCATCAATCTGAAACCACAACTCCCATAGCTATGAAGGTGCCATCCGGTAAGGATCCATCGATATCGGTCGAGCACCAGGCTGCAAGTCTATCCCAAACTCGATATTCTGTCGAGGGGGTAGAGTCGTCACCTCCTCAGGAAAGACGTCCATAAACTCACGGACGATCTCTAGCACCTCCACCATTTTGGCATCTACTGACTCTACTGACAACTCAGCTAGCAAGGAGAGGAGGGGTTCCTCTCGCATGTTGCCCTTCGGACTGCTCTGCTCATCGGTGAAGGTAACACGTCGGCCGCCCAAGTTTGAGAACACAACCCTTCCTCAGAAGAAGTCGATGACGAAACACACATAGAACATCCATTTGATGCCTAAGATGACATTATATGGCTATATTTGTAGTAGTAGTAGATCTATGACTGACTGATGTAGCCCTATCATCAGTATGCATCCTCAACAAACATATAACAAGTCAGTCTGACCTCCAACTGGTGTGCTCAGAACCAGGGGCACTGGAAGTCTCTCGGCATCTAGACCCAAGACACGGGCTATACTGGGTGTAACAAAGGAGTGCGAAGCTCCAGTATCAAACAAGGCATAAGAAACGGTGCTAAACAAACTGATCGTACCTCAAATGACCTCCGGACCTGCTGGAACTGTTGCCTTCGCGGCGTGTAACTGTCCACGCCCAGCTCCTCTTCCCTTCGGCTGTCGGCCACCTCCCTGACCACGCCCCGATCAAGGTCCCTGAGGATCACCCTGAGGTCGGCCTCCTCCTGCAAAGTCTGCCCTTAGAGGAGCGGGAGCTCGCTGCCCATGCTGCTGCTGCTGGAAAGGCCTAGCTGGAAGCTGCTGCTGGGGCGGTTGCTGGAGCTGTCCACCACCGCCGTATTGTACCCGGTCTGGGCACTGACTCTGGAGATGTCCATGGCTCCCACAGACGAAGCACCACGGTCTTGGGCCCGAAGGAAAAGGGTGAGGACCAGGGGACCGGAACTGAAACTGTTGCGGCCTGCTCCCTGCTGGTCAGAACATGGAGGGTCCTGACGCTGGAGGACTGGTGCTGACGGCCTTCCCCTTCAATGGTCCCAGCTGGATCATCTCTCGTGACACACCTCTTAGAGAGTGCATCCTCTCTACCACTTCGGCCTTCTTATGGACCTCCAAGTACGTCGGCAGGGTAAAGGGGGTAACAACGTACTGGAGGGAGGGTCGGAGCGCCTCCTCTAAACGTCTTGCCCGAGACTCCTCGTCGGGAAAGAGGTCTAGAGAAAAACGTAGGAGGTCCTTGAACTTGATTCCCATCTCTCTCACTAACATACCCCCCCCCCCCTGCTGGAGGGAGAGTAGCTCCTGTCTCTTTTCCACCTTCATCGTCGAAGAGAGGAATTCTGCCCGGAACTCCCTCTCGAAATCAGCTCATGCCACCTCAGCCTCTCTCCTCTCCCCCACGTAAAGCATCCACCATTGACGCGCCACTCCCCACATCTGGCTGATGTCCAGAGGAACCTAGTACTCGATTGGGGGCCGAATCAGGCCGAAATCTATCACTAGTTCCTCTAGCCAGCTTTCCGTCTTCATGTTAGAGGTGCTACCCTCATACCTCTCGAGGGTCTGTCGCTGTAAGGCCCGAAGAATCTTCTGCCACTGGTCGTCCTCCTCCTCCCGATCAGCTCTCTGCCGATCGGCCAAGGTAGTCTCATGGGCCTCGATCGCCCGTACCACACATGGTCGCCTTCCAGGTGCCATAGCTGCAAGGTAAACAAGGAATGCCTAAGCCCAAGTAGTGCGGAATATTGTTCTTAAAACTTCTTAAACTTTTTATTTATTCTTAATTCCCAAGAAACTCCAGAAACACGAGAACACAAGTCATTATGATGCATGTACCTTCCCTAGGGTCTCTACCCTGCAATCAGTGTGGCCTCACTTGGTCGTTTGGTAGGTCCAGAGTCCTTGCATCAGATCACGGGGGGGGGCCCTAAAATCTTGTGTCCTAGCCGGTCTTCCCTGACCTATGTCACGCACCAAGATTAACCAATATTGTTGCCCTACCATCCCATGCAATCCTCACTGTGCCTAACTCCAGACTTCATCCTATCTCTCAACCATACCTGTGATACCATTCTGTCATGACCCGCCTTCACCAAAAGGAGGGAAGGGTCGGTATATTGTCAGGCCCTTCCTTCTTTAAGTTGAAGGAGAGATAATGACCCCTGAAACCCGCCTTCAATAGGTCCCAGAGTGGCGACTAGCACCAAGGGTATAGAATCACACACTAAATGGAAGGAATCACCCATTTTCTTTTAATAGGATCGGGAGATAAGATGATAAATCCCAACAACACCAAAAGCGGAAAGTAAAAGTAAAGCCAAGAACCATTCCCAATGCATGTTACAAAAGTAAAATCCACAAAGTAAAAAGTGACTACAAGGGTAAAGTACCAAAGAAAGAAAAACAGCAACTGCAACTGCCCAAAAGGACTGAGCTCGTATGGTCCCGCGCGATCCCTGAAGTCCTCCTGGAAACCGGAAAACAGTTTTATATACGTAGGGTGAGCATACAAGTATACTCAGTAGGGAGAACCAAAGACTCTCGTATACAAGTGGGGGAAATGTACTAAAGTCCCGTGAGAAAAGAGTAAACCAAACACCTAACAAGGTAAACTATCCACCCAAGCCTCACCAAGGCACACTCCCCAAATAACAAAAGTCAAGTAATGTATAGTAATAGCACATCGATGTTTGGGTACCCCGCGCCACTTTCCCACTGGTTATTGAAGACAACCTACGCATTGAACCAATCCCGCCATTCTCACCGCAGTCCCACTGCCACACCCCACCCGCACACACCTGGGCCATATCCTCACGCAGTCCCACTGCCAAACCCCGCCCGCAAACACCTGGGCCACAACTGTCACACGTAACCACGCCTGCAAACACCTAGGCCAGAACAACCACCGCCATGCCCGAAGACACCTGGGCTAAAAGATCCACTGCCACACCTGAAGACACCTGGGCCTCATCCCGAAGACACTTGGGAAACCACCTGCCCGCACACAACTTGGTCAACCACCACACTACCCTGCCCGAAGGTTCTTGGGCTAATAATGGACTTCAGGCCATCACAGCCTGCCCAAAGATACTTGGGCTATCCGGGAAAGGGAGCAGAAATGAGCTAATAACCAGCCACTAATAGAAGTGTTGGAAAAAACACCCTCCCCCATGAAATGAGGGTGTTCAGAACTAAGTGCTCAACTTGGGTGGGGCGTGAATAAGAAACACAAAACTACAAATATATGTATAGGTAACAGCACTCACCCAAGTTTAGGTTTTTCTTCAGCCAGCCTAAAGAACATAAACAACACTCATGTCCACGTCACAACTCACACCAAACAAAAACCCATTTGTCTCATCCTTGTTTTCATGTTCAGTAATGATGTTTAAATAAGTTTATGCACCTACTTGGGCAACTAGTAATCATAAGCACAAGTCAGGGGAAAGAAAATAGTCAAGCATTGACTACAACATCCACACTCGGTTCTCTTGTAAAGTCGCAACAAAGGGATAAGTGAGATCCCTCGAAGTACTGGAACCAAAGAAAACCCCGAGACATTGCCCCGTGTCCCCCCCCCCCCACCAAATGGTTTCTCATCAACAGAGGATCCCACCCCAATTCGTGATATCAACAAGGTAACCACCCGGCCTTAAAATTCACAACCACTGAATTTGTAACAATAGGGGATCCCATCCCCACCCACATCACCCAGCAATCGGCCCGTGAATGAAAACAACCAAACCACCACCACCAACACAAAGCAGGCGCATGCCAGTATTTTCATATTTAGAAGATTTAACACACTCCATGATTTCAATTTTTGTACCTTAACCGGGGTTATCACAGAAGGGATTGGTCCTGGTGCTTCAATTTATTTAGCCGAATATACGTGATTAACCAAATTCCTTTACACGGCAAGGGTTCACAAACACAATACAATCCATTTAAACATCACCAGAGGTAAGGGTTCATTAGTGCACAGAGAAAGACCACCAACGTCCATGATTTTTAGTAGGCGTAAGCCCGCACAATTCAGAAAAGAAGATCATAAAACAAAGCAGCATCATCGATCGATCACAGCCCCCCCTTCGTTCTTTATAGAATCCGTTCATTATCTTCATTTAGGTTTGGTTCATCCAATTCTACAGAATCAAAAGCACGCCCACCCCGCATGATACACAAAAAGGGAGAGACGAAGGAGAAAAATCTCTACTTGTTGATCAACGATCGACGCTAAGCCTGGGTGTGGAATTCCACGGATAGCGATGCGGCTCGTCTGAACGAAGTGTACTCCTAACACAGGGTGATCGAGAAAAGAAACCTAGGGAGAACCCTTAGGTTATAAAGGCCGGGGACGGTTGAGATAAGAACGCGAAACCGCGTAAGGAGCGGGGTCGTGGGTTGACCATGCTTCCCCACACGTCATTAAAGGTCCCCGCCCTTTGGGGCGGTTTAAACCCATGCACACACCAGGTTAATTCATTAAATATTTAATTAAACACCGTTTATGGGCGTTACTGGGCCTTTAAACAAGGTCAAAGGGGTAAAAACAGGGTTTAAAACTCGATTTGCGCAAAGGGAGCGCTAGGGGAAAAACCCCGTGGGGGTAGGCGAGAGCCACCGGTAGCTGAGAGCTACCGGTGGCTGACAGCTACCAGTAGCCGAGCTACCGGTAGGCAGAGCTACAGGTAGAAAAAGCTACCGGTAGGCTGCGGCTACCGGTAGACCGAGCTACCGGTAGGCCCGCTACCGGTAGGCTAAGGCTACCGGTAGGCCTACCGTTAGGGTCAAACTTCACTGAGAAGTTGGGATGGCCTCCCAGACCACCCAGAACACCTCAAGCATCAGATTTTTTTCTAAGTAATGGACCCCCAAAAACCCAGGCCATTACACTTCTCTTTAGGCTTGTGCAGGCAATAGCGAGATGACGAGTCTCTAGTGTGATTTATGGTTGTTGCGGGGCTTCAGGAACAATGGTTTTTGTTATGTAAGTTGGATTTTGAAAGTCAATTTTCGCTTGGTTGGTTTTTTGTTGGGTTCCCGAAGGAAGGCATGGACCTCTGTCGAGCTTTCGTCCGCTCAACTCTGCTCGGATGTCCTGGTACACCGCTCCCTTCCCAGTCGGTCTGGTGTGGTCACTACTACAAAAACGGGCAAGGGATGCGCTTCACTTTTATCAGCGCTAAAAAAAAGCGTTGATAAAGGGTCGCTTTTATCAACGCTGATAAAGGCTCCCTTTATCAACGCTTTTTTTGAGCGCTGATAAAGGCCCCCCCTATATCAGTGCTTTTTTTAGCGCTGATAAATGTTGAGTTTCAAAGAAAAATGTTTTTTCATGAAAAATAATATTTTGTTATATAAGTATATTTATATTGATATAAATACAATATATATATTTTAAATATGTTATAGATACGTATAAATAGACTATTACATTTAATATATAAGAAAATTAGTGAAAATGGCTTCAAAATATTTTAAAAAAAATATTATTAATTAATAATTTTCTAATTATTATCGATTAAAAATCATTTAATAACAATTTAAGGATACAAAAAATAAAAACAATTAATAAAAGATCCAAAATATGTTGAAAACGCAACTCAAACTTCAAACAGCCATAACTTTTGATCCGGGTGTCCGTTTGAGCTCTACAACATATCAAATCGAATCCTGCGATGAGCTCTACATGCTAGTAATCAAGGCAGAGCCTTTGTCACATTTTTCGAGCCAAAAAAAAACTCATAAGGCCTCCAAAACTGAGTTTTTAGTCGGCATACCCCGATTTGTTAACATTCAAACAAGTATAAATTCTGATCTGGATGTCCGTTAGGCCTGTACCACATATCATATCGAAGATTGTTTCATTTTCTTCGAATTGACTGGTTGTAGAGTGCGAAACGGGCTTCTGGATTATAAGTTATGGTCATTTTAACATTCTATGGCTTTTCAAATACACATATATATGTATTTATTCGTAAATATATATGTGTCTGTGTGTGGGTGGGTGTTTATGTGTGTGTCTGTGTGTTATATATATGTATATATGTACATATTTATTTATTTACTTACTTATAAACACACATCAAAAACATATTTTTTCATAAATGTATTTAAAACTAATCTTTATAAGTACATTCTATGGCTTTTCAAATACACATATATATGTATTTATTCGTAAATATATATGTGTTTGTGTGTGTGTCTCTCTGTGTGTGTCTGTGTGTTGTATATATCTATGTATGTATATATGTATGTATGTATTTATTTATTTATAAACACACATAAAAAACATATTTTTTCATAAATTTATTTAAAACTAATCTTATAAGTATATATTAATATACAAATAAATATACGTATAAAAAATTATAACTAAATATATATATATATATATATATTAATATACGAATTAAAATATATATACTAATATATGAATAAATATATTTATATTAATATGAATCTATATCAATATATGAATAAATATAACTATATATATATAGATATATCATTAAATAGAGAACAAAACTAAATGGCATAGTGATAAAGGTGCAGCCGCGAAAGGGGGGAGGTCCCGAGTTTGAGTTCTGGTGGAAGTGAAGGGGGTGCGCGCGTATGAGAATGCGCGGAAAGGGCAGCGCGCGGGAGACCTCGTAGCGCTAATAAAGGGGGTGTGAAGCGCTGATAAAAGCACTCCCCCGTATTATTTTTAATTTTTTTAATTTTTTTTAATTTTTTTTAATTTTTTTGACATTTATCAGCGCTTTTTTTAGCGCTGTTAAAGCCCTTTTTTAGCGCTGATATAAGCCATTTTTGTAGTAGTGGATGGTCTCCAAGGAGGTTTTGGGATGTATGTTTGAGTGGCCAATGGTTTCGAGGGGAAGTTCTTCCTCATTGTGCCCTTGTTTGCGTTCTTTCTTGCAGCTTTATGGATGAATTTGGTTTGTTTGGTGCTGGTTTGTTTGTTGTTTGATCGATGAAGATGTTTCCTGCTCCACCGTCAGTGATCCCGCTTGCGAAGTGAAGGTGTTTGGTGTTTTGTATGAAGGTGACAAGATGAAGTTAACAGTGACACGACTTTCTTTTTATTTGTTGCGGTGGAGATGAAGACGATGAGCTCAAGTGTCAGGGGATGCGACTCGAGACACCTCGTCACTTGATATTCTCGTGACCTTAGGCGATTCAGCGATGTTGGAATTGATGCATGGATTGGATTGAATTTCAAATTTCAAATTTCAGGTTTTTGTTGCTTGCTTTTTTGAATTTGATTTTTGAAATCAGGATGTTGGTGGGTTTGGTCTATATCCCAGTTAAATGTGAGGTTACCACTGTGAGAAGCTCCTTATATAGACAACTCCCTACCATGTGTGTGTCTCTCTCTCTCTCTCTATATATATATATATGTATATATGTATATATCTAATATTAATGGAAGAATCTAGTATGTTTGTTTAAATGTATATATATATATATATAGTTGTAATCTTATTTGAACGAAGTGGAGAATTACGGTGACATCTAACAAAAATACAAATCTTTAAGATCTATAGTCATATTGGCATTCCACAAAATTCCAAGGTTTGAAGCTTCGTGGAACTCTGGTTTCCACGAACATGTGGTGCAAGCTTAAAATATGGTTATAAGGATTGAATATATATATATATATATATATATTATGTTTTGTTGCCACTATTGAAGCCGATAATAGATTTACAGTTCAACATCTTTTTTCAACTTTTCATAAGATCTTAATTAATTTATTACTTTTTTCTATAATGAAATTGTTGTTAAATTTTGATTACTCTATACTAATTAGCATCTTATTAATTAATATTAGTTTTTTAATTATTTTATAAACCATTTTCACTAAATATAGTATATATTAAGTGTAAATGTATATTTAGTATTATATAAATCATATTTAGCCTCCTGGGTCCAGCTCGGTTTTTAGCGACTCCGTGGGGTCTTGGTGAGGTATCGTGTTCGAATCTCACTGAGTTATTTATTGTTGCATTAGAGTGAGATTTTCTTTGTATTTATCCCCATTTCGAGAATTGTTGTAATATTATAAATCATATTTAAGGAAATAATATATATATGTGTATCAATATAAATATATTTGTATATTAATAAATGTTATTATAAGTGTTTTTAGATGATTTTTTTTTTTTTTTTTTGAGGTATGTCAAACTTGACGCGGTTCACTTTCACTATGCTTATAAAACTAAGCAATGACACTGGATAATTTAATCCCCCCCGTAACTTCCACAAAGAACAGATAAAAGACACGCAGAATAAAGCAATTAGACGCCCAACATACAGCTTCTACTTGCATAAATGACGACCAGAGCAGAAAATGTACGTTCTCCCGATAAATTTAGTTTTTTTTTTTTAACCACACTCACAAGCCTTCTGCTTCTCTGCTCCTCCCGACATAGATTATGGAACGAGAAACCCATTGATTTCTGCCCTCCCACAAGTTCCGGGGGAGGGTCTGACCATTTCTCCGTCCCTGCATTATTTTCTAAAGCTGCACGAGTTCCTCAAAGGTCTTCATGGCCGGGGCGGGCAAACCCAGAAGCACGTTGATGCTCTTCCTCTCCTTCCCGTGAGAAAGGAACAGAATCACCTCCTTCTCCGGCAGGGCCACCGGGCCGGCCAGCGCCGGCTCGCCCCACCCGAAGTCGGTGGCGTGGAAGGACAGCCTGGACCATGTGGTGATGAGGAGGGTGGCGGCCAGGGACGGCCTCGCCCTCGTGGCCTCGAAGTAGTCGATGGCGGACCTCACGTAGCGGTCGGTCACCATCCCAACGGCCTCCCGCACCCGCCCCGCGGCGAACGACAGCGGCCTCCCCAGCAGCTCCCCGGCGGCGCACACGGAGTGCGTCAGAGCGATGCCGTTCCCAAAGTAACCCTCCGGCAGCGGCGGCCGGAGCCGCCGCCGGCCGTCCACGGCAAACAGCAGCTTGGTCTGCTGGTGGGGACGCAGCCGCAGGGCCTCCGCCCTGGCCCGCCACACGAAGGCGGAGAGCGCCTCGAAGGTGGTGCACCGGGTCAGGACGCCGTCTTCCATGGCCGCCCTCTTGAGTTTGGCCAACAGATCTGGATCGAAACAGAAGGAACGGTGGAGCATCTCCTCCCTGTAGAGGCTCTCGGTGTCAGAGACGTCTTCGATCTCGGCGAATTCGCGGTGGGGGAACTCGGACCGGGGCGGGGTTCGGGGGCGGAGGATGGATCTGTCGAGGAAGGGGGGCACGCTGAGGGGGAGACCCCGGGCGGTTTCGCCCCAGGAGTTGACGAACTCCATGGCGGCCAGACCGTCGAACATGCAGTGGTTCATGCACAGACCCAGCGAGAATCCCCCGCATCTGAACCTCGTCACCTGAAAGATTGAACCCTCAGCATTCCAATTACAAAAATCCATCTACCAAAAACAGAACAAACACCCACCTAATATCATTCCGATTGAAACAGAAGAATATAGATTGAGGATGAAGATGAAAACAGAGGCAGACCTGGGCAACCAACGGTGGTATCTGCAGCATGGTGGCGGACCCCGGGATGTCATAAACGAGCTTCCCGAGCGTGACGGGGTCGGGCCTTGTGGTGTCCCCGATCTCCTCCATCGCGCACTCGGCTTCCGCTTCCACAAAAACCGCTCCCTCGCCGGTGCAGTCGACTGCCAGCTTTCCGTCGGCCCCCAACGTCAGGCAGCCGGCGAGGGGGTAGTACTGCACAAGCACCTTCCCCAGCGCCTCCCTGATCACCGCAGAGCACTGGTCGTTCCCCTTGCTCCCCGGCCCGAAGGCGTAGACTGTGCGGACGACGACGGCGATGTTCTGGTCCAGATTGGAAAGCGAGTACAGCCCGCCGGGTGTAGGACCTGCGGGCGGGACCGATACCGGAGGCCCCTGCTTCACATCCGGCCCACGCACGCCCTTCCTCCCGTTCTGCATTATATATCCCATCCAAAACCTGAAGCATAAAATCAAAAGACAAAATGTCGAAGCAACAGTCATTCCTCTGTTAATGGCGTATAGGAATTCACCGAACTCTGTTTTTGTTTTGAATGCAAATGAGTATATACCCGAAACGCGGCGCAGTGCAGAGAGGGGTTCAGTGAATGAAAGGGATGGGTGAATGATGATGTGTTGATGAAGCGGTGGTGGTCTGTTCTGGGTATTTATAGAGAGAGCGGGAGAAGGAGGATGTCCCATGTTCAGTCGTCCATTCATGGGAGCTTCAACGAGTGGGGAGGTGGGCGGAATTGGGGAGGCCCATACGCAATATTGATCCAATATTTTCTTTTCCAGTGGATGAGAGATCCGGATAGGATGTGGAACTGCGTGAAAGGTTGGGGAGGATGAGAAAGTTGGAGGTTACTTAGGGCAGAAATGCTTTGTTTGGGAAGAGGGAGGTAGGCTACTGGCGGCCGAACCAAAACATTACCGGTAAAGGGTGGCTGGAGGGAGTTGGGGAGTTTGGTGGGTTAGGCGTCCGGCGCTTTTAAGGTTATTAAGGACGCTTGATTGAAATTTTTGTTCTGGCATTCACAATGATTTCAAGAATAAACCGGCATGTTTAAAAACCATTATTTGTTATAAAATTTGTGGATTGAAGGCGAGGCCATGATGATATGGAATGATCGGAATGACAATGGCGAATTAAAATGTCTCAATCATAATAGAACAGGAAATAAATAACACAAGTATATTGTCACACAAATCACAAAATTTCCATTATCATGTCACCATATTTATAGATTACAAAAGAGTTGATCCAATGGACAAAATTAATTTAAATCTAACAGTGAGAATAGAAACGGTTTGGCAGACTTGATGGGTAATGAATAGACCTCATTCAATATGATTTATGGCATCCACACCATTAATGATAATTCATAACATTATTATTATTATTATTATTTTCATATTTTACGTAAAACTCATTAATATAATATATTTGATTAAATATGATTTATATAATGCTTAATATATAGTTACACTTCATGCGTAATAATTTTTTTGAAGCCAATTTATAAATGAATTTAAAACTAAGGCTAATTAAAAATTGACTAATTAGTATTGAGTAACATACATTTAATAAAATTTTGATAATATAAAAAATTATTAAATTAAATAATCTCTTAAGATTAGTTGAAGATGAGATTTGAATTTAAAACGGGCGTAACTTTTGATCTGAGTGCCCATTTAACCTCCACAAGATATCAAAATCAAGACTTGTAGAGAAATCTATACAATCTAAATCGGGTGGGGGGGGGGGGTCTTGTTTTTCTTAATAAAAAAGATTCAAAAGTTCTTTAAAACTGAGTTTTTAGTTGAAATACCCTAATTTTTGAACACACACATGTATGTATGTATTCTGTCATGGGACTACGTTGATGTTGTAGTCCCTATGCAACATCCAAGATCCAATAATCCATGTACTTGGTTTGCAATTTGATGTATACAATTCGATAAACAATTAAACAGAAGGGGAAACGAAGAATACCAAATGGATGCATTGCAATAAAATAAAAGAATGCAGAGATATAACATGCTTCAATCTACAACAGGCCTATGTGCGCGACAAGAACACCACCACAACACTTTATTACTGAGGAAAGAAAACGAAAACAGAAATAGAGAAATGAACCGAGGATCTTCCTAGACGAAACTCACGCCACTCAAATGAGTATAAGGATACAACACCATACATGGTTGCAACAAAATGAAAACTAGAAATGCATAATAAACTTCTTATGATGTCAAATTCTAATACTAGAACCTGGAAGAAGCTCAAATGTCACTCAAGCTACCAGTGTCTTCCATCACATGAGGACATCCCATGACGAAGGCTAAAGATGTCCACCGCTCTCCAACAAAACCCTAGACCAAGTTCAACCAACAATGAAGATGATCAACTTCAACGGACTTCGGGAACCTTGGATGTAATCTTCAACTTCCTCTCAATCTTTCTCTCCAAGAATAATCATAAATTTCCCTCGAAGCACACTGAAATTCAAAAAAAAAAAAAATTAACAACCCCTAAGGAGAAATGATATAGCAGATGATGTGACGATGAGTCAAGCGACGAATGCGGTGTTGGACGACTCCTCAAATTGTGCTCACGAGGTTTCTAATTAAATGAGGTCAAGACCGTGAGAATTAATTCACACGGAGACATGATTTTAATGCGAGTCAAAGAAGCATTTTTTGTGGAGTTACAATTTTTCACGTCGATTGTTATAAAAGAGAGGCAGCAGATGCTTTGGAAAATACACTGACAAGGAGTGGTCGCACGATGTAGCCGACAAGAGAGAACCAGGAAGGGGTTTGTCGCGTTTGCGATGACCCGTGGTTTGAGACGTGCAGCGGTATCTCCATCCCAGAAGTGCAACTCTCCTCACAATCTTCGAAGCAGTGCAGTTAAGCTTTTACCCAGCAGTTTTCAGATCTACAACCGGCAAAACTTTTCTTGTCTGATCGACTTTCATCTGCGGTGGTCTTTGATCTGATCCTGGTGCTTTTTCATCTGCACCTTTTATCCAGACAGTGAACACCTGCTTTACCTGGTCAGATCTATTTGGGGTTTCTTTATAAGGTTACATTCTTCGTTTCAAGCTGGCTTCACACTGCATCCACCTTCCGCCTTTGATCCACTGTTTTATTTGAGTATTACTTTTGAGACCCCGCTCATCTTTGAGAGTCTATACCATGTATTTGTTGATTTTTAGTGGATCCCACTTTCTGGACTATGTATCGTGGTTTTTTCCTTTTTTGGGTTTTCCATGTTAAAATTTTAGGTGCCAACTTTTATATTCTGCATATTTATTTTTGGGTCGTTGCGCATCTGCTTTTATTTGGAGGGAAAGATTGTATTTCCGCTACGCGTTCACTTTTCTATTGTTTGTGCGTTCGTCACTTTGCCGTCTTTCCCAGCATCTGGTATCAAAGGGATTGGTTGAAGTCCTCGGTTGCAAAACGCAGTGGAAGACATCTGGTGGAGCAGTTTTTTCAAGGACTCGAAGGACGTTATCGAAAGACAATGACAGTACTCAAGGTGTTTCTAGGATATCAAAAGTCTAATTGACTGGTAGGAGTCATGAGGCGTGTTCCGTTGTTGATGACAGTCAGAGTTCGGTTTTGGATTTTTTTTACAGGGGAAACTAATATTTTTTTTATCAAAAGTGCAAAAGGGTTGGCGATGATCCCCACTTGAGTCGGAGAGGGAGTTTATTGGGCGCCTCCTCAAATGGCGCCCACACGGTTTCTAATTAAATGAGATCAAGACTGCGTTAATTAATTCACGCGGAGACATGATTTTAATGCGGGTCAAAGAAGCATTTTTTGTAGAGTTACAAATTTTCACGCTGATTGTTTGGTTATAAAAGGGAGGCAACCGATGTTTTGGAAGATACACCGATAAGGAGTGCTGACATGATGTTGCCGACAAGAGAGAATCAGGAAGGGGTTGCCGCATTTTGCGGTGACCCGTGGTTTGAGACGCGTGACAGTATCTCCATCCCAAAAGTGAGACTCTCCTCACAATCTTCAGCGTAGTGTAGTTAAGCTTTTATCCAGCGGTTTTCAGATCTGCAACCAGAAAAACTCTTCTTGTTTGATCGACTTTCATCTGCGGTGGTCTTTGATATGATCCTGATGCCTTTTCATCTACATCTTTTATTTGGACAGTGAACACCTGATTTGCCTGGTCAGATCTATTTGGGGTTTCTTTATAATGTTGTGTTCTTCATTTCAGGCTGGCTTTACACTGCATCTGCCTTCCACCTTTGATCCACTGTTTTATTTGAGTATTACTTTTGAGATCCCGCTCATCTTTGGGAGTCTCTACCGTGTACTCATTTTTTAGTGGATCCCGCTTTCTGGACTAGGCCATGTGGGTTTTCTACATTAAAATTTTCGGTGTCAACTTTTATATTATGCACATTTATTTTTGGGTCGTTGCGCATCTGCTTTTGTTTGGAGGGAAAGATTTTATTTCTGCTACGCGTTTGCTTTTCTATTGTTTGTGCGTTCATCGCTTTGTTGTCTTTCCCAACATCTGTTATCAAAGGGATTGGTTGAAGTCCTCTGTTGCAGAATGCAGTAGCATAAATTTGGTGGATCATTTTTTTCAAGGACTCGAAAGGATGTTATCGGAAGACAGCGACGGTACCAAAGGTGTTTTTGGGATATCGGGAATCCGATTGACTGGTAGAAGTCATGAGGCGTGTTCCGTTGTTGATGACAGTCAGGGTTCGGTTTTGGATTTCTTTTTGCAGGGGAAGCTGATATTTTTTTATCAGAAGAGCAAAAGGATTGGCGATGATCCCCACTTGAGTCGGAGGGGGAGTTTTTTGGGCGCCTCCTCAAATGGTGCCCACAGAGTTTCTAATTAAATGAGGTCAAGACTGTGTGAATTAAATCATGCAGAGACACAATTTTAATGTGGGTCAAAGAAGCGTTTTTTGTAGAGTTACAAATTTTCACGCTAATTGTTTTGTTATAAAAGGGAGGTATCAAATGCTTTGGAAGATACACCGACAAGGAGTGCTGGCATGATGTAGCAGACAAGAGAGAACCTGGAAGGGGTTACCGCATTTGTGGTGACCCATGGTTTGAGACGTTCGACAATATCTCTATCCCAGAAGTGCGGCTCTCCTCACAATCTTCGATGCAGTGCAGTTAAGCTTTTACCCAGCGGTTTTCAAATCTGCAATCGGTGAAACTCTTCTTGTCTGATCGACTTTCATCTACGGCGGTCTTTGATCCGATCCTGATGCTTTTTTCATCTTCACCTTTTATTCGGACAGTGAACACCTACTTTACCTGGTCAGATCTATTTGGGGTTTCTTTATAAGGTTGCATTCTTCATTTTAGGCTAGCTTCACACTGCATCTGTCTTCCGCCTTTGATCCACCATTTTATTTGAGTATTACTTTTGAGATCCCACTCATCTTTGGGAGTCTCTACCGTGTACTCATTGTTTTTTTAGTAGATCCCACTTTCTGGACTAGGTCCCATGGTTTTTCCCTTTTATTTTGGGTTTTCCCCGTTAAATTTTCTTGTGTCAACTTTTATATTCTGCACATTTATTTTTTGGGTTGTTGCACATCTGCTTTTGTTTAGAGGGAATGATTTTATTTCTGCTGCACGTTTTCTTTTCTGTTGTTTATGCGTTCGTCGCTTTGACATCTTTCCCAACATCTGGTATCAAAGGGATTGGTTGAAGTCCTTGGTTGTAGAACACAGTGGCAGATATCTAATGGAGCAACATTTTCAAGGGCTCAAAGGGCGTTATCGGAAGACAACAGTGGTACCCGAGATGCTTCCGGGATATCGAAAGTATGATTGACTGGCAGGAGTCACGAGGAATGTTTTGTTGTTGATGACAGTCAAAGTCCGGTTTTGGATTTCTTTTTGCATGGGAAGATGATATTTTTTTATCAGAAGTGCAAAAGGGTTGGTGATGATCTTCACTTGAGTCGTAGGGGGAGTTTGTTGGGCACCTCCTCAAATGGTGCCCACATAGTTTCTAATTAAATGAGGTCAAGACCACATGAATTAATTCACGCTGATACACGATTTTAATGCAGGTCAAAGAAGTGTTTTTTGTGGAGTTACAAATTTTCACACTGATTATTTTGTTATAAAAGGGAGGCAAGATATGCTTTGAACGATACACTAACAAGGAATGCTAGCATGATGTAGCCGACAAGATAGAATCAGGAAGGGGTTTCCACATTTGCAGTGACCCGTGGTTTGAGATGTACGACAATATCTCCATCATAGAAGTGTGGCTCTCCTCACAATCTTTGGCGCAGTGCAGTTAAGCTTTTACCAAGCGGTTTTCAGATATGCAACCGGCGATACACTTCTTATCTAATCGACTTTCATCTATGGTGGTATTTGATCCGATTCTGGTGATTTTTCATCTACACCTTTTATTCAGACAGTGAACACCTGCTTTACCTGGTCAGATCTATTTGGGGTTTCTTTATAAGGTTGAGTTCTTCATTTCAGGCTGGCTTCACACTACATCTACCTTCCGCCTTTGATCCACTTTTTTATTTGAGTATTACTTTTGAGATCATACTCATCTTTGGGAGTCTCAACCGTGTACTCATTGATTTTTAGTGGATCCCACTTTTTAGACAAGGTCCCGTGGTTTTTTCCTTTTTTTGGGTTTTCCACATTAAAATTTACGGTATCAACTTTTATATTCTGTACATTTATTTTTGGGTCACTGCACATCTGCTTTTGTTTGGAGGGAAAGATTTTATTTCCACTACATGTTCGTTTTTCTATTGTTTGTGTGTTTATCGCTTTGTCGTTTTTCCCAACATGCGGGATGTGGGCCACATTGATGGCCCAATGGCAAGAGACAATTCGACTATAATAACAAATTAGCTTACTCGCACATGGTTTTACCCTAACATGACATTACCTTCATGCATTCTAGGTATTACCCTTACATGGGTTAAGGGTTACCCTTATGTGAGATAGGCTACCCTTACACGAGATAGGTGAAGAGCTTTATATGAGTAGGTAGAACCCTTATGTTGCTGGGTATGACCCTTACACAAACTAGGGATAACCCTTACACGAGTTAGGAGTACCCTTACACGAACAAGAGTACCCTTACATAGTTGGGCATTAACCATACGTAAATCAAGAGTACCCTTATGCGAACCAAGGATGACCCTTATGCAAGAGGTTTAACCTATACACAAGCCAGACATGACCCTTACATAACCAAGGATTACCCTTACATAATGAGGTGTGACCATTACGTATCTAGGAATTACCCTTATGCATCAATGGACTTTCCCTTACGCAAGTAGGGAACTACCATTACACAAATAGAAGTACCCTTACACAATAAACAAGCCACCCTTATGTAAGTAGAAAATTATGTAACGACACGAACCATCAGGGCCCACCTAGTTGGCAGTAAGCCTAGTGTGACACCCCAAGACTGCTTCCAATAGACCATAGGATCCTGAAAAACACTAAGTAGGCAATACTGTAATGGGAGGCCTTAGATGGAGTACCTAGACACACACACATACACACAACCAACTCCATGCAATAGTGTATAGATATAATAAAAGACTAAACATCTAGAGTGTAAACCATGCATGCAACAACATCTAGGAAAAAATCAAAGTACATTAGCGTAGTATGAAAAGTATAAATGGGAAAAATACACATCCAACCAGAAATGAGACCCCAACCTGAAAACTACTGAAAAAATGTAAAAATGAAGGGAGCCTATCTCACAATCTGTAAGGCCGACCACCAAACACGGTCAGTTCTGTTAGATACAACTATGATCCTCTGAAACCTAGTCTAACAAAATCACTATTGATCTGTCTATTGTTTTCATAAGACAAAACAGGTGCAGGTGAAGCCCATGCAGGTGTGAGTATATACATACCCAGTATGATGCCCCAAAAACCAATAAGGGAACAATAAAACAACAACAACATTCATCTCAACCCATAGGTAAGAGGGAAATGAAACCCAATATATATGCTCAAAGAAACCCAAGTGAGAGAGAAATGATATCTCCATGTCCACAACCCAGCTAAGAACGAAGAGTCATCATACAACTCCAAAGGTCCATCTCTGATGCCCAACACCAGGCACAAATTCAAAATAATTTTTATAGAGGGATTGCACCTCACCACTGTGCTCCACAGTCGAGGGGGAACTATCTTCAGTGGAGGACCCACTCCCTGCCAAAGCTTAAATATGGGGGGGGGGTACCACCCCATAGATAGTGGACCCGCACCCTCAGTAATATGGGGGGGGGGGTACCAACTCTATCTATATAAAGTGCATGGGGGACCTGTTCCCTGGTGTGATAGGGGGTACCAACCCTGACATCTATATGATGATCACACCCAATCACTACCACCGGTAAAACATTGTTCAAAAGATCATCACACTCGTAAAACCTTGTGTCATATCTCTAATGCCAAAACTAAGGCCATTATTGCATTATATGTGGAAAAATGCTTATGATAGACTACTCGTGAGACCAAATCCAAGTCCTGAAAAATGAGATACACAAGGTGGAAGTCTCATACAAAAGTACACAGTGTGTATAGGGTATACACAATATGTCCTAGCTACCATGAGTCTGCCCATTTATTCTGACCCATGTCTATATACTTGGGCCCATGCCCATGTACATTGGCTTTACTCATGTAGACTGGCTGTGTCTGGGTAACCTGACCATGTCTGAGTACATGGTCATTCCCGTGTACTTTGGGCATGCCCATGTACTCCTGGGGTACATTCCGAGCTACTAGAATTGGGCCACACAACATGCATGGGTCATACATGAAGTGTGATATTTATCTCCACCTGAAACACTATCTGTCATAGTAAGGGGACTACATGGAATTTGTTCTTGGACTACACACCATGTTTTTTGGGATTTTCTATAAATCGAAGAACTCTTCACACATCTCATCTGCACCACCACCACCACTGAATTCATTGCGAGATCTGCCATGGAGTGTGAATCTAGGGATAACCATGTCCGATCCATCACTAGTGGCCAAATTCCAGCCACTCGAACCATGTAAAAATTATCCATGTCACTTCGTGATGCTGTGTCGCCTCTCCCATGGAATAAAACCCATGATCCAGCCTGTGACCCACATCAGCAACACCCATGTCCCACATCACATCATGATCAAATCGAAAAACGCAAATCTCTAACTCATTCACATATCCACTATGAATCTAGGGGTTCAATCATACTCGAATCCAGTATGGCAATGTCGAATGGTGACCCCGTAGGCCAATGATGAAGAACACGAAGAATGGTGGGGGAAAAGTACATGAATAAGGTGAAATTATCACTGGACAAAGCGATCTTGACCAAAAATTACATAAAGAAGATTATGGGTAAAAAATAAGGCACAATAAATGACTAATTAGGTTCAAAAACACTAATTAGGAACTGATCTTAGGTGAATAATGGAAAAAATTAGAAAATAAAAAGATAAACAATTCATGCTTGTTGAATAAAATAAGGGCATAAATCCATGAAATAACATGCCCTAACTAGAGTTTGGATCGATCACTAATGAAGAATGAGTCCATGCCATTGTCATTGGTGAGATCCAAGAACTTCATTGAAAAAGAAAAATCCTTTAAAGAATGATCATTGCTCCACGATCTGTTGTGTTTGGTGAGAATCAAGAACTTCATTAGCGAAGACGAATCCTTTGATGAACGATCGCTGCTCCACAATCCATTATCTTTCATCAATGACTCTCCTACTCATATCCTATAATTATACTAAGGTTATGTATCTAACACTAGAGTTTTATCATAAGGATGAATTTATAGAGGATAACTAGGTTTTAGGTTATTAAATAAATTTAATAAATTAATCATTTAATTTATTTAACGCATCGACGATTGGTTGCCTTTAACCAAACAATCAACACCGACCAATATTATAGCGTATCTAGGGTAAAACTCATGTTCCAGAATCAACTATGGTCTTAGATTTCCCATATGAGGTCTCAATCAATGTGAAAACCATTTATCCTAAAAATATGCATGCACATGATTTAATATATATTAATATTTTTAATATATTAATTCTGGGGTCTTGTGACACAAAAAAAAGCACTGAGTTTGAGGAAAATCTAGAGACATATAGTGAAATATTCAAAAAACTAAACCAAAAAAACCAGTCATTACATTCTCCTCTCCTTTAAGGATTTTTCCTAAAAAACTAAAGCTATAAAATAACTGGGGGTACTGAGCCTACATCCGAATCTCACACTCCCAGTAGCTCTCCTGTATGTTTTCATGTTGCTAAAAAACCCAAACCAAAATAATGGTCTATCCATACAGGATCATTTAATACTGATACTCAACCACTACTGGGAACTTTGTGAAGGTGGCTCTATCCTCGATGCCCAATTCACTCCAATCAATAAAATGAATAGGTTCGTGCATGTATCTCCTAATATATGACACATGAATGATGTCATGCACTCATTCCAACAACAGGAACAAGGCCAAGCAATTAAAAACCTTGAAAACCCACCATAAGATCTTAAATGACCCAACAAACCTTGGGGATAACTTTCTTCCCTGACCAAACCTTCACAATCCTCATCATGGGGATAATATCAGGAAAACATGGTCTCCATTCTCAAACTATAATGACCTATGACATCGATCTATGTAATATTTCTGTCGAATCTTGGTTTTCCTCATATGCTTATGAATCACCTAAACTTTTATTTTTTGTTTCCCACACCAGCTCTGGCCCAATAAGAGATGTCTCTCCAATCTCATTCCAACACAAGGGTGATCTAAAGGGTCTTCTGTACAGGGCCTCGAAAGGTTCTATACTGATAATAGAGTGATATATGTTATTATAAAAAATAAACTAAGGTAAAGTGATCCTCCTGGATCTGGATAGAGACTAATATAGAGGATATCAATATATCCTCCAACACCTAGAGAGACCACTTGGTCTTACCATATTTTCGGGGATGAAATGTTGTAGTCATCCGTAACTAGGAACTGAAATCCCCCTGGAAATCCCTCCAAAACCATGACATGAAATGAGCATAATAATCAGAGATGATCTTCATGGGTTCCCCATGAAGACATATGATCACTTTCACATAAGACTAGCACAAACTCTCAACTGAACTTTACTCCATAATGAAAAGAAAGTGCGCCAACTTGGTAAGTTGGTCAACAATCACCTAGATAATGCTATGGCCTCTCATTTTCCATGAAATACCATCACAAGAACCATCGATATTCCATCCCACTTCCATTATGGGATATCAAGAGGTTTATTCAAACCTTCTAGAACTTGATGTTCATCCTTTACTTTCTAACATGTGAGATATCAAGAAACAAAATCGACGACACTTAGCATTATGACAGTTCACCAAAACTACCACTGAAGGTACTTTTACATCTTTTCCACACCCAGATGCACAACCAATGGGGAGGTATAAAACTACCTCAACAATTCCTCATACAATGCAAATGGAACTAACATATTTCCCTAGAAAAGGATGAAATGCTCCCATCCTTTATAAAATATATCTAATACATCTACTGAGGATATTTGGTCATGTAGAACCTTGCAGTCGATGTATACCAATTGGTCTTATATCATAAAATAGAGAAGTGGTGGGGTTTACACCATCAAATAAAGATAACCTACACCCCTCTCCTCCACTAGGGCCAGCTGTAACCAGACCAACTACTCAGATGCATCCTCCACTAAGAAAGAATAGGATTTCCTGCTAAGGGAATATGGAACCGTGCTGTCCATCCCTAGAGTATAAACTATCTCAAAGTCTACTTCAACTCCAACCAACACATTTTTCATAGGTTAAGATCTATCTAAGTGAAGTTTCACTTGAGACTTTGGTGGTTTGAGTAAACAACAAACCACTCACCTAGAAGATAGTACCTCCACATATTTAATGTGAAGACTACCACTTACAACTCTAATTCATGGATCACATAATTATACTCATGGGGTATCAACTTCCTTGACCCATAAGATATAACTCTCCACCTATACATAAACATGAAACTAATTCCATCTCTAGAGACATAAAAAAACACCACATACTCAATGCCCTTATCTAGTAGTCTAAAAATAAGATAACAATCCAACCTCTACCTCAGATCCTCAAAGGCTCCCTGAAACTGAACATTATAGGTAAATGGATGCCCTTTTCGTGTCTAGGTAGTCTAAGGGGATGGTATCCTAGAAATTTTTTCCATGAGAATCTGATAATACCACACAAAACTGAGAAAACTCAGCACCTACAACATTCTCTTGGGCGGTTTTTAATAAATCACTGCAACAATATTCATTAGATCCACAACTAAACCACACTCAGAGAAGACATGACCCAGAAATTGAACCTCACAGATCCAAAACTGGAACTTCGATAACTTACCATAAATCCAGTGCTCTCAGAGTAAGTCTAGAACTATCCTCAAATTCTCTAGATGCTCCTCCTATGATGCAGAGTATATGAGAATATCATAATTGAAGACAAATATGAATAATTTGATATACGGTATAAAGATATGGTTTATAAGAGACATGAACATACCGAGGGAAATAATCACACTAAAAGTTATCACCAGGAACTCATAGTTCCCATAGAAACATAGTAATATCATCTTTGGAATATCATCCCTATGAACTCTCATATAATGGTAGACGGACCTGAGATCGATCTTTGAGAACCAACTCACACCTTTAAACTGATAAAAAATGTAATCAATCCTTAAAAAGGGGTACTTTTTCTTTATCATCACTTGATTCAAGCGATGATAATCCACACAAATCCTCAAACTCCCATATGTCATTTTTAAAAACTAAACTGGATCTACCCAAGGGGACACATTGGTTCTGATAAAAACTATCATCCAAAGGCCTTTTAATAAAATTAGAAAATTGGACTATTGGCATGGTTAAAAAATGTGGAAATAGGGACTAAAACCATGGATTCTATGGACATCACAATAGGGTTTGACCTATTGATGCAGTTTAAACTGTGGTAATAGGTCTCGTCTTTTTCCCCCATGGCAGTTGACCTATGTCCATAGTTTAAACCAAGGCCATAAGTGTTATTTCCACAGTTGAAAACTGTGGCTATAGCCCAAAAACAATATGCCAGTGGCTGGATTCAATCTATGTACCTCGCCTATAGGATTTAGATTCCTAAACACTACACCACAGAGAGATTCAGATATATATATATATATATATATATCTTGTTATATATATTATTAAAAACTATAAAGGTAGCATAAAAACCATGGAAATAGAGCTTCCCACTCTTTTTTATGTGGGAAAATTTTTCTCCCGCGTAAGGGCGGGATACCTATGGCCATGGTTTTGAAAACCATGGCTATACCCCTTGAAAAAATGGTCTATAACCATAGTTTTTAAAACTGTGTCTATAGACCACACCTATGGCCATAGTTTTAGTAAAACTGTGGCTATAAGTCTGTGGAAATAGCCCAATTTTATACTTGTGAAACCACACCCTCAACTACTAGATCTCCGCAGAGTCCATATAATATTCCACATAAGATATCAATGCGGTCCCGAGGTAAAAGTCGATACAAAAGTATATCTATCACCATAAAGGTAGTCCCAGAACATCTTTGAGAAATAAATCTATATAATCCTCCACTACTGCTGGTAGCTAGATGCCTGAAGAGCCCGCTGCACCAAGGGATAAACATTCCAACTAAAGGGTGATGGGTTTTAGCTTCCTGATCATAAGACCCCTTGGTAGCCATAATATTTATCTTTCCCATGAAGGGGAATAACATCCCATCTATATGAAGGAATCTAACTCTCCTGTGCTGATAGTTTATCTGGGCACACACCACGAACAACCAGTCTATACCCATAATGATGTCAAAAGGTTTAATAGTGATGACCAAGAGGACCCATGAGTAACTCTCTCTAATAAAACGACCTTGAACATAAAATTTAATGGAGCTCATCCACTACACCTCTACACTATCCACTTTAGGTAGCACTAACTTTCTCATATGACATTAAATCGCATCTTAAGAGAACCTATCTTGGTGGGGGAAGCATCCCTCTTCCTTTAATGCTTGAAGCCACAAAACCCACATAGGGATCCATCAACACCCTACATTTACCTTAAGAAGTATAACTATCAGGACCACCATCTAACCAATAGGGGTCCCATATAAGGTGAAAAACTCAAGACAAAACCTCTTGCTAAATCTTGGTTACCCATGGGGTCACTAGAAAGTACTCCCCTTTAAAGAGATGCTCATCTCTATCCCAAGAGAGGGTCACCTAATCATGGATATGGATGACCAAACCATACCAATGCCCTGCTTCTCTGTAAGAAAACTGGTTGCAAGCACAAATATATGATTAACTAGGGTCTAAACAAGCCTGAAAACTCACACCATCACCTCAATACAATCCTCCACTACCTGAGGTTCTGGATCACTCTGCAACCATAGTGGTCTATATATCACCAGAACCCATGTAATGTGCTAAGATTGTGCACATAATCATCCTGAACTACTTGAAATATCAGTTTCTCAACAGGTGTTGACACTACTCTATACCCACATGGAGGAAACACCTCATGAACGGGTCCCTAAACTAATTCCTCATCACTCAACTAATCATCCTCATGATCCTATATTGGTATCCTAGTTAGCTATCATCATGAAGTCATCCTGAAAGTAAACACGACGTACCATGGTTAGATGAGAAAATATGGGGAGATAACTCAAGAATGAAATGAAATTAAAAAGACCCAATTCTATACAATTCATGCACCATTGGTTCCCTACAACCAATTCCTTAGGATGTTGAGTCGAAAAATAGGTAATTAGAGTCTAGGTGAATGAATATATCAGCTACTACACCAATGCTGGGTTCCCTGGATTGAGAGAAGAACTCAAGAAACTCCGACATCATTGCTTAAAGTTCCCAAACCAAACCTCATAACAAGGTATAAATCTAAAAATCGAATCAAGGGAATTAACACATTTGATACCACTTTATCATGACCCAACCCATTGGGGCCTTCTTGGTCGGAGGTAAGCTGAGTGTAACACTCAAATCCCACCTCCAATAAGATAGGGGCTGGAGAAAAGTGTAGAGTAGGACATTATATAATGGGAGGCCTTAGCCTAAGTACCTACACACACACACACACAAAACCATATCCATGAAATAGTGTAGAGAAGTAATAAAAGAATGAACATCTAGAGTGTAAACCATACATGCAATAACCTCTAGGAAAGAATCAATGTACATTAGCATAATATGAATAGTATAAAGGGAAAAAATACCAGCCCAATGAGAAATGAGGTTCCAACATGAAAATAAGTAGAGAAATGGAAAGACTAAAGAGATCCCGAATCACAATCTCTAATGCTGATCACCAAACAAGATCTTCTCTGCTAAGTACAACTATGCACCTATGAAACCTGGTCCACCAATATCCCCACTGATATATCTATCTTCTTCATAATACACAATATGTGTGGGAGAAACCCATTTAGGGGTGGGTATATACATACCTAGTAGGACACCATGAAAACCAATAAGGTATCAATAAAAAAACAACAGTGAAATCAACCCATAAGTAAGAGGGAAACAAAACCCAACATATATGAATAAAGGAACCCAAGTGAGAGAAAAAGGGGATCTACATATCCAAAACCCATATATGAAAAATGATCCATCCTATAGCTCCAAAGGTCCATCTCTAATGCCCAACACCATGAAAAAATCAATATAATCCATGTATAGGGCTCACACCTCTCCACTGCACTCCACAGTTGAGGGGGCACTATTTCCAGTGGAGGACCTCCTCCTTATTGTAGCTCAAAGATGGGGGGGGGTACCACCCCATAAATAGAGTATCCACAACATTAATTGTATTGGGGGGGGGGTAAACGATTCTATCTATGTAAAGAGTTTGGGGGGATCGTGCCTTGGTGCGATAGGGGGTACCGAACCTGGCGCCTCTCTGATGATCACACCTAATCATTACAACCAGTCAAGCGTTGCTGAAAGAAGATTCATGATCATAAAACCTTGTTTAATTTCTATAATTCTAAAAATTAAGGCTATAATCACATTATACATGGAAAACTACTCAGATTAGGCTACTCATGGGCCCAAAACCGAGTCTCAAAGAAGGATATACACAAGGTGGAAGTCTCATACAAAAGTACACAGTGTATATAGGTTATACATAGTGTGTCTTACCTACCCCAAGTCTAATCATGGATTTTGACCCATTATCATGTAATTTATCCCATTATCATGTACACTATCTGTTCCCATGTACACTGGTCATGTCTGGGTACCCTTCCCAATTCCAAGTGCAAGGTTGTGCCCATGTATTGTAGTTATGCCTGTATACCTGGCCGTGTCCATGCCCGTGTACTCCTAAGGTACACTTTGAGCCATTATAATTGGGTCACAAAGTGTGTATGGTTCATACAAAGTGTGTGATATTTATCTCCCCTAGAAACCCTAACCACTATAGTAAGGGGAATAAACAATGTGTTCTCCTAGACTAAACGCTTTATATGCTAGGATTTTCTAAAAATTAAAGAACTCTTTATGAAACTCACATGCACATCCAACACCACTGTATCTACCATTAAATATACCATGGAGTGAATATCTAGTGCCGACCATGCCTGATCCATCATTGATGGCCAGATTCTAGCCACCCGAACTGTATGTGGATTATCCCCGCCACACCGTGCCACTACGTCGCCTCTCCTATGGATGAAAACCCATGATCTAGCCTCTAACCCGCATCACCAACACCCATATCCCACATAAAATCATGATCCAATTTCAAAACACCAATATAAAACTCTTTCACACATCATCCATGAATTCAGGGTTTTAATCATGCTCAAATTTAGCCTGGCAATGCTGAACCACGATCCCATGTGCCAATGATGAAGAACACAAAAAGTGGATGGGGAAAAGAACAAAAACAAGGAGAAACCATCATTGGATGGTGTAATCTTGAGAAAAAACCACATAAAGAAAATTAGGGGTGAAAAAAAGGAATAAAAAATGATCAATTATGTTCAATAACACTAATTAGGATCCAAGCTCAGGTGAATAACAAAAAACATTGAAAAATAAATAGATAAGAAATCCATGATTTTCTAATAAAAAAAGATAAAAAATCAATGAAATAATGTTCCCTAACTTGAGTTTTGATCGATAATTGACGAGGAATGGTTCTATTCCATTGTCATCGGTGAGATCTAAGAACTTTTTCGGTGAAGATGAATCCTTTGAAGAATGATCGCTGATCTACAATCCATTGTTGTCTATCAATGGATCTCCTCCTTGGCTCCTATAATTCTCCTAGGGTTATGTGTCTAACCCTAGAGTTTCATAATAATGATGTATTTATAGGGTATAACTTGGTTTTTGGTTATTAAATAAATTAAATAAATTAAATAAATTAAATAAATAAAAAAATTAATCATTTAATTTATTTAATACACTTACCAACAGTTTCCTTTAACTGAAATCCTAATGCTGACCAAATTTATGTTGTGCCTAGGGTAAATCCCACATTCTAGAATCAACCATTTTCTAAAATTTCCCATATGGGTTTCTAATAAATGGAAACCCATTGATCCCAAAATGATGCATGCACACACTTTAACATATATCAATATTTTTAATATATTAATTCCGGGGTCCTGTGACACCCAAACATAGTGATGACTCTAATGAAAAATCCAGATACATATATAGAAATATTTAAATGACTAAACCAACAAAACTAAAGTTGTTACAAGTTACCTTTATACAACAACGGTACCCTTACACCAGTGAGGAGTACCCTTTTGCAATAGGTTAGTTACCCTTATGTAAGGAGTAAGTTACCTTTATACAATAGGAGTACCCTTACGCATGATTCAATTAAAGGGTAAGGAAAACATGAAAATTCCAAAGTAATAAAAGTATAGGATAATGAAAATAAGAAATGTAACAACATTTTCCATGAAAATACAATTTGATTTTAAATAAAGAAATACATTCATGAAAATCTTCACAAATCTCCAACTTTAAAATATATAGAATTTAAACAAGATGGAGCTCTCACAACCCAGGTCATTGAAATGAGACTATTCATAAGTCTAAAACAAAAAATAAACTTGGAAAATTGAACTTCCTTATTCAAATTATTGGATAAATTTTCAAAAGTACGTACCTTAGTGACACATACTGTCACCTTTTCGATGGAATCCCTACAAAATGAAATATTATTACTATATGTTTTTATCTTCCATGGAAAACAATATTTTTAGAAATATTATACCAACTATTAAAAAATACTTATATATCACAAGAAGATAAATAAATTTCATTAACTAAGCCTTTTAGCCAAATTGATTCCTTGATTGCTTCAATTAATGCTATGTATTCAGCCTCAGTGGTGGAAAGGGAAACAATGGTATGCATATTGAATTTCCATGAAATAGAACCACTATAAGCTAAGAATACATAACCGATAATAGATTTTTTGGTATCTATATTTGCAGTAGATTCAAAATCAATAAATCAAAAAATATCATGATAATAAGAATCATTTTTTCCAAAACAAATACACAAGCCAACGACATAGATACATACCTACATAACCACTTTAATAAATTCCTATTGGTCTTTCCAGAAATTCCCAGAAACCTGCTAAAGGTATAAAAAATAAAGGATATATCTAGATGAGAGCATATCATAGAATACATGAGGTTACCTACTATATTTGTATAATGTATATTACTCATGAAATCAAAATCAGAGTCACTATTAGGGGATTAGAACAAAGGAAACTTGAAGTACTAATCTAAAGGAACACTAATAGGTTTCAAGTTATCTAAAAAATAAATTTTTAACACCATATTGATATATTAATATTGGTATAAATACAAAACCCTAGAATTTATGTCCTTAGTAATTTCCATACCATGAATTTTCTTTTATTTCCCTAAATATTTCATTTCAAAGGAATTATAAAATTGGTTTTTTATTTGATTTATCAACCTGATGTATTTTAAAATTACAAGAATATCATAAACATATAGAAGTAAATAAACAAGAACATGCTTGTATTTTTTAAAGTAAACACAAGATTTATATTTACTTAAATTAAAATCATTTTCAGCATAAAAGAATCAAACCTATATACCACTACCTGGATGATTTCTTAAGGCCATACATGGATTTTTATAAAAGTCACACTTGATTAATTTTAAAATATTTTGAAAATCCATTAGGGAGTTTCATATAAATCTATTCATTTATATTACCAAGAAAAAATAAGTTTTAACATCCAATTTATTAATATGAAATTCATTTTGGGAATTAAAGGCTAACAAAAATATGATGTAGAAATTCTTGACAACAGGTGAAAAAATATCATTGTAATTAATTCCTTCATGTTGGAGGAGTCAATTTTTAAAAATTATAGCTTTGTATTTAATTTTATTTTCATCAAGGTTGTCTTAATTATTCTTAAAAATACATTTACAAACTATAATTTTCTCATTTTAAGGTTTTTTTGACAATTATCTAGGTTTTTTTAGAATATAATCCATTTTATCTCTCATGGAAGCAAGCTGCTGCCCATATTCATCAAATTTAAGAGATTTTTTAAAGGTTTAGTGTTTATCACTACCTAGGTCAAAGACTATAGTAAAGGAAAAGGTAGAAAAATCAACCTCAGTAACTCGGTCTAGGGCCCCATGGTTCTTCTAGTACTATCACAAGTCAATTGACAACCTCTAAAGTCACCATCTCTCTCATCCTCAGACTTAGATTTAGAAAAACAAGAAGGATATTTTTAATGCAATCTAGTTGGGGTGAAATAGTGGAGACAACCTTTGGTTTAGGCTATATTTCAAGCTCTAAACTAACCTTAACACCAAAAAATTCAGATTTTTTAGTATGAACATGATCAAGGGACTTATTTTTAGAAGAATAAGCCTCATGGAAAAGTACACCACAACTGATTATACACTTCTAAAAACTAGTCTTATAAACCTAAATACTATACCATTAACACCATGCGGGTATATAATAATAAAAAATTTTACTAGAGGGGAATATATTGATCAGATATATACCAATAGTATCTTCTTCCCAAAAGGAATTGGGAAGACGAGAATATGAGAGTATGTTTCTCACTATTTCTAATTTTTTTATTCATCCTCTCTGCTAGACCATTCTATTGTGGCGTATCCACAATAATTTTATGTCTAAGAATACCTTTATAACTATAATAGTCTATCAAATCATTAAAAAAAAAATACTATAGACCATTTTTTTTCATAAGGGATTTGAGTTTATTTATAGATCCGGTTTCAACACTATATTTCCAAATTTTTAAGGTTTCAAAAGTATCAAATTTTTTATTGAGTATGTAAATGAAAACTTTCCATGAATATTCATCTATAAAGGTCACATAGTTGTGCCCCCACTATGGGAATAAGTCCTAGAGGGTCCCCACAAATCATAATTTATATATTTTAAAGGGGTTTTAACTCTATATGTAGACGTTTTAAATTTAACATATTTGGATTTACCAACAACACAATCTTCACAAAATGGAAGGATGTATAGGGTTATATCATTTAAAATCCATTGTTTTCTTAGTTCATTCATCTCATTTGAACTAATATTTCCTAATCAACCATTCCACATCATAGTATTATCTATCATGGGGGAAGAAGTTTCTTTAAACAATTTCATATGAGTCCTACTATCTAATACATAAAGGCCATTAGTGAGGGTTCCTTTAATAACAGTGATAGACCCTTTAGATATCTTATGACTTCCTAAATTAGAACTAAAAGAATACCCATTTTGTCTAAAAAACCTAGGGAAATAATATTCCTCATAAAATCAAGCACCCACTTAAATTCCTCAAGGGATTTAACTAACCCATCATGTAACTCTAGAGAAACTATACCTCTACCCATGATTCAGTAGCTTTTTCTATTTTCCAGGAAAACCTCACCACTCTAAATCTCTCTTAGATCAGATAAGTACTTATGTTTTAGACACATATGAAATGAAAATCCTGAATCTAGGACCCATTCAACATAAATAGCATCATTATAGACATTTAGAATATCAAAAGTATCAAAAACATACACAATTAGAAAATAATGGTCACTATTATTAAAGTTATTCTTAGAATTTCCCTTTAGGAAAAATTTATTCTAAAGTGACCAGGATATTTATAATGAAAGAATTTTATTTTTTTATCTATAGACCCTGACCAACTCTTGGACTTTCTCTTACCTCTTATTTTCTCTCTCTACTCAAGCCTACCTCTAACATTCAGCCCCTCATATTCCTACTTAACAGAATTAATATTTTTTTTTGGATTTATTTAGACAAAAATGAATACTTAAATTCTTAAAGGTTTGATGAATCCCTACCATACTTCATTGAATCTTTAATTGAATTATAAGAATCATCTAGCGAGGTCAATAGCATGATATCCAAATCCTCCTCATCTAACATAACTTCTATATTATAAAAATCAAGAACATTTTTTTAAAATCATTAATGTGAGTCTTGAATGTAGTTCCATGATATAGAAAAAAATATAAAACCACATATTTTTATATAGTCATCCCACTAAGGTCTTTTTCATATATAAATTTTCATGTTTGCACTGGATTTGGGAAGCTGTAAATTTATAAGCTGAACTTATCACCTAAAGATAAGATCATTAAACTTCGGGCCTTCCTAAGCACATCAATGGGGAAATCTATTTTAGTATTTGTAGACTTTTTATTGAAAAAAATGGTAACACCTTTATTTTTAGGACCACATAGGGAATCAATGAGCTCGTTATGGTCTAGAAACACATTCATATTTATACTCCATATATTGAAATAATTACCCCCATAAAATTTATCTATATCAAATTTAGTCAATCCCATTATTTTAGATTATATGGATTTAATACCAATTTTTATGGGGCTACGTTGTTGAGTTAGTTCCTATGAAATAGACAAGATCCAATAATCTAGGTACTGGGTTCATGATTTTATGTATAAAATTTTATTAGCAATTAAAAATAATAGAAAAAGTTGGATACCTGGTGAATGAGTTAAAAGAAAATAAAACAATCATAGAGATATAACATTCTTTGGTCCACTATGGACCTATTTTCATGAGGAAATACCACCACAAAATATTATTACTAGGGAAAGGAAATAACTAGAATTAAAAAAAAACAAAAACAGAAATAAATAGATAAATCAATGGAGGATGTTACTGGATGTAAATCTTGCAAAAAAAATTTGTAGAAGGATACATCACCATACACAACAGCAAGAAATGAAAACAAAAAATGTAGAATAAAATTATTATGATGCCATATTATAATACTAGAACCTGTAAGAATCTTGAATGGAACTCAAGCTACCATTATCTTTCATCATGTGAGGAAGTATCTTGATGAAGGTTGAATATCTCAACTTCTCTTCACCAAAACCCTAGACTAGGTTCATCCAATAATAAAGTTAATCAGTTTTAGTGGACTTCAAGAACCTTTTATGGAATCTTCTACATTCTATTGGTCTTTCTCTCTAGGAATAATAAAAAACTTCCCTCACAACACACTGAAATTTGTTTTTTTACGATGATCCATGAGGCACAATGATATGAAAGATGACACAATGGCGAGTTAGGAAACAAATGAGGGATGCATGACACATTTATGATCCATCAAAGAAGAGCAGTTAAGTTGTTATAAAAAATTAACTTACACTTATGTGGATTTTACCTGAAGTAGCATTACCTTTACATGTTCCCAGTATTACCCTTATGCGGGACAAGGGTTACCCTTACATGAGATAAGTTACCCTTACATGAGACAGGTGAAGACCTTTATGTGAGTAGGTAGAACCCTTATGTATCTAGGTATAATCCTTACAAAAATTAGGTATAACCCTTATGTGAGTCAATAGTGCCCTTTTGTGAACATGAGTACCCTTACATTGTTTGTAATTACCCTTATGTAAATCAGAAGTACCCTTACATGAACCATGGATGCCCTTTACACAAGATAGTTAACCTTTATGTAATACATGAATGAACCTTACATATCTAGGGATTACCCTTATGTAATGAGGTATAACCCTTATGCATCAAGGGAACACCCTTACGCATCCAGGGGATTACCCTTATGTAATTAGGGTACTAACCTTACAAAAATAGGAGTACCCTTATGAAATAGACAAGATTCCCTTATATAAGTATCAAGTTACCTTTACACAACAATAGTACCCTTACACCAGTGAGGAGTACCCATACACAATAAGTTAATTACCCTTACATAAGGTGTAAGATACCTTTATGTAACAAGAGTACCCTTACATTGTATTCAACTAAAGGGTAATGAAAATCTGTACATTCAAATGTAATAAAAGGATAAGAGAATTCAAATAATAAATGTAACAAAAATTTGCATGAAAATTCAATTTGATTGTAAAATAAGAAATACATGCATGTAATTTTTCACATATTCTAATATATATAAATAAATATTAATATATAATATTTTTAAATAAATATAAATTAATAAATTTATATATATACACACTCATATGTATAAAAATAAATATAAATATATGTATATGTATATAAACACACACAAACATATTTTTTAAATGTATTTAAGAATAATTATATACATATATACATATATATAAATAAATATATGGATAAAAAATTTGTATCTAAATATATATATATATATATATAAATAAAAATATAAATAAAAATATATATCATAAAAATATATAAAAATTCAACATAGAGTAGTGGTAAGGGAACAGACGCGAGCGAGTGGAAGTCCCATGTTCAAATCCAAGAACAAGCGTGTGTGGCTGGCTGAGTAGGGGGTGGGGTGAGCATTGATAAAGGAAGGCACACATGGGTGGGTGGATGAGCATCGATAAATCCCTGATGGGTGTTGCGAGTGAGGGGGGGGGGGTGGATGGTCACTAATAGGGGGTTGTAGGTGGAAAAAATTGAAAAATATTTTTTAGCATCGATAAAATCTAGTTTAATTAGCACCTTTTTAGCATTGAAAAAATTTGTTTTTATCTACGCAAAAAAAATGTGATGATAAAGGGACACTTTATCAGTTCTAAAAAAAATCAATAAAGTTACCCTTTATCAACAATTTTTAACACTAATAAAGAGTGCATTTATTAGATATTTTTCTAGTACAAATAAAAGAAACTATATTTTAAAGGTTCTTACAAAATTAGTGCCTTTTTAGCACTGATAAAGGCCCAATCGATAGATAAAAGTGTGGCATAAGAGCACTATTTCTCTACTGATGATTTATAGTCAGTGAAACACATTGAAATTTTAGTATTAATTTTGTAACACCCATAACCAAACCACCCGGTTTGAGATGGGATGTCACACAAAATCATGTGCACCTCCTCATATACAAGAGGTTTCCGACTAGAGGTGAGGGCCTACATAACATCATGAGGATATTATGACCTCGATACTAAGTATAAATCAGAGTATAATAATAAAATCAATAAAAATCATTCAAAAATACTGAATAAAAAATAACTATCAGAGTGGTAGAATATCCAAATAAACCATCCTATGTAGTAACAATATGGTATTTTCGATACATTAACCAAAACTAAATAAAATATCCAAATTAGGAGGTAAATATAGTAACAAAAGTATCTTAAGACATCTATCATGGAATCCATCCATCAATGTATGCATCCTCCAAATAAAAAATTCAACCATCCACTACAAGGCCCTTGTCCTTCACCATATCCCTAGTCATGAAATCTATAAGTGCACCAAAATGATCAAGTAAGGTGTGTGTACAAGACTAAATAGGACACCACCATTGACCCTTAACATAAGTGAATAATATATATACAAGTTCATTCTATAACAGTAAATGGAACTGATAATAAAAAATATATTACACAAGCACAAATATACACATCGGGTCCACGAAGATCAACTCTACTTGCTTCAGAACCATGCCATAAGGAATGACAAACAACCATGTTGGACATATCCCTTACCTTGGTGGGAAAGTTCAAAAAAAATTGAAACATCCCATCAGAAGGGATAGACCATGTATGTGCTGATCAATATCTTACACATCCATCCTAGGGGTGACAATCCATATGGAACAACCTTCATCAACTATAGAAGATGGAGAGAACAACACCTAGAAAAATGTTTAAAGTATGATAATTTAAACATTATTTCCTAAAAAACAATATTCATAGACATAAAAAACCATATGCGAGCAATTATAAAACATATATTCTCATGGGGCTACACACATGCTAAAAAACCATGCCAAGAGATTGTATAAAACATGGGCTAAAGTCAATGGATTCCAATGTTAGGTGAAATTAAAATCAATGTAAAGGGTCATAATTTGAGTCCAAAAGAAACATAATATCCTATAAAAAATACCAATTCAACAAGATTTATAATACTAGGATCAATTTTAAGAAGAAAACAATCCCTAAAGGTAGGTCAAGGACAAACAAACTTGATATGATCCACTTCTGACAACGATCTTAGTCTAAAGGTTACACAAATTCCAAATACCTTAATCTAGGTCCCAATTCTATATAAGATCAAAAAATACCTAGTTTTATCATGCCAAAACCATTATATTTGATTAATACATCAAGATTATAATCAGGTTTGATCAAGGATAAGAGAAGGAAAGTGATCTAGATTAAGAAGGAACTCACCAGATCAAGAGTGCAAGATCAATTTGATGTTCAGGCACTGAATAAAGGTATTAAAAGGGAGGAAGAGCACCCAATAATAATTAGAGAGGGTCTATAGGGTGTTGGGAGTAAAATGGTTCCTAATATAATAAGTAATTTTTAGCGAAGGGTGTGTTTTTAGAAAAATTTCTATAAAATCAGCATCTCTGGTAGGCTCCATCAAAGGCCACCAGCTAGCCAGTGGAATCCACCAGCTACCCAGTGGCTTCTAGGTAGATTTAATTCTACCTAGAAACACCACTAGATAGGTAGTGTCTTATGGGAATAATTACCTATTCCTAGGATCCATACTGTCCAGTAAGTGTCTTTTCACCGACTAGCCTATGGGACTGTTATAACATTTCAAATTACAACATGTCCACCAACCCTTCCTTAGCCTAGTTGTATCCTCACTAGAGCCTCTATACCACCTATAAAAACTTAAAAATGATATTGAAAATCTACTTAAAAAATTAAGAGGCATAGATGAAGGTACAGGTTTTACAATTCTCTCCCTCTACGACATCTCAACCTTGAGAAGTATCCTCAGATGTATGATCGAACAACCCAGGTATCTAAACTCAAATATAAGATTCTTGATCCCATGTATCTTAATGAATCCACCCATGATACCATAGATCCCAAAAAAGAGAAATAATATTTCCTTGTAGAAACTTTTCTCTATGATCCACTATTTTAACATGTCATTCCACAAAAGTTGCATCCTACTCTAATTCAACATCCTCGTATTCAAGTACATGTTCAAGATCGGGCTCATACATCCAAAGTTGTGACACATGAAACAAATTTTTCTTAACTTTTTACCATGGAGGAAGGTCCAACTAATATCCCACCATCTTTATGTGTTTGATGATCTCAACTGACTCAACATACTATGGTTACAACTTTACTTTCTTCCTTAAACACTTATTCCCCAACCAAGGGGACACCTATAAGAATACCTTTTCACTAAAAAAAATATAGGGGTTATCCTCTTAGGTTAGAATAAGACTTATGCCCGTTATGATCCATAAATAGATATTTTTGAATCAATTTCACCCAATTTGAGGTCTGTTGTAATATGTTTATCCCAAAAACTAAAGACTCGCCTACCTTATGCTAGCACAAAGGTGAATGGAATGGCTGTCCATACAAATAATCAAATAGATCCATATGAATCGAGGAATGAAATATTTTATTATAGGAAAACTCTACCAGATCCAAGTGACCATCCCAAGATCCTCTGAAATCTAGAATACACACTCGAAGCATATTATCTAATGTATGGATCATTCTATTGGACTTCCTATTAGTTTGAGGATAAAAGTTCATACATAGATTCAACTGAGTACCCATATCATTTCGTATGTCATGAAAAAACCATGAGGTAAACCAAGAATCTCTATTAGATACTATGATCAAAGGAATTCCATGAAGCCACATAATATCTCTAACTTAGTGATTTCCTAGCTCATATACTAAGTCAAATGATCCACTACCAACCAAACGATAGCTCAACCTCTTTGGGTCTTGGGAAACCCTATCACAAAATCTATCATTACCTTATCCCACTTCCAAACTTGTGATGGATGTGGCTAGAGTAATATTCCAGGTCTTTGATACTCGACTTTGATCCTATGATATGTAAAATAATAGGAGATAATTCCTAAAATGTATCTCTTTATACCAGGATATCAGAACTACCACTTGACATCATGATACATCATGGTCGACTTGAGTGCACTCCTATTGTGAAGCATGAGAGGTTCTCAGTATCTCCTCACTAATGGAAGATAGAACTGACACCATTCCATGAACTAAAATCTCTCATATTTGGTGCAAATTCCAACCTAAAACATAGATACTTTCTTCCAACCTATCATGCATCATCCCACACTCTAGATCAAACTCCTTACTGGACTTCACTTGTTCTACCAATGAGCAAGTGATCACCAAGGGTTCAAAAACCACTTCCCCTCAATCCTTATCCATTCCAACCATCCAGTCTGAAAATAAATCAATTAGATTCCATCTTTCTTCTAACTTCAACTCTACCACTTCTTGTGTTTTCCTACTCAACATATTTTAAAATACATTGCCTTTCCCATAATCATAATCCAACTCAAAGTCAAACGTTTTCAAGTACTCTACCCAATGACTTTAATGAATATTTAGGTCAAATTGGGAGAAAATATACCACATATTCTTATAATCCTTATACATGAAAAATCTCTCATTGAAGAGGTAGTGTAGTTTCACCAACCCTATAAACCTAAAGGTAGTTTCTTTATTTCATTGGTATAAGATACAAGGAATCACATCTTGAAGGTCCAAATAGTTTATTAGTTATGGTAAACTAGATACAGTCTTACAACACATTTGAACACACAAATTACAACATATTTTTTTTTGATAATATCATTATTACCTCTAGTATATAATTGAATATCATTCTTCATACACTTTCTGGATCCTCTGTAAAGGAAAAAAAATAAGGATGAACTCAAATGATCAGTAAGGGTTAAGTATATTGGAAGCTATCATGAATAAATAAGAATAATCATAATGTAATGTTAGATATCTAAAAAAAATTACATTTAATCAATAAGATAAAATTATATTCATCCAAATATAATATCATGGAGAAAATATCATGGAAAATAAGATAATGAATAATTAATATAGAAAAGTAAATTACTGAAAACACATTCCATTTAATCAATAAGTTGAGAATTAAATGCATAAAAATATAATATGATGAAAAAAATATCATGGATAATAATATAAGGCACAATTAATATGGAAATTTAAATAATTGAAAACACATGACATTTAATCAATAAATTGATAAATAAATGCATCCAGATATAATATCATGGTGAAAATATTGGGGATAATAAGTTAAGGCATAATTAATATGGAAGGTTAAATAACTAAAAACACACTTTATTTAATCAATACACTAATAATGAAATGAACCCATATATATTATCATGGAAAAAAATTTCATGGATAATAAGATAAGGTATAATTAATATGGTAAGTTAAATAACTAAAAAAAATTCCATTTAATCAATAAAAATGAGAATGAAATGCATCCAAATATAATATCATGGTAAAAATCTCATGGATAATAAGATATGTCATAATTAATATGGAAATGTAAATAACTAAAAAAAATTTACATTTAATCAATAAACTAAGAATAAAATGCATATAAAGATAATATTATGGATAAAATATCATGTATAATAATAAATAAATTCTCAATGAAGTAAATTCTTAATTATTGGACATCATGATCTCAATCATCATGATACCTCTACCATCAAGACCTTTCACAAGATGGTTTAAAACTACAGTTAGAAAACCATTTAATGCTAGATTAATGATTTTCCTTATGAGAATACCGATGCATCAAGGGGATGTATAATTACAGGCCCTAATTTTCACTGCATGTCCAAATAATTACTCATATATCAAATAATAAATTTAATTCATGAATAAATATTCCTTACCATTAAATATCCATATTGAAGAAAGAATACATATTATCAATATTTCCCCAGTCATTAAAATAACATTAAAAGTAAAACACTTTATGTAGTAATGAGACACAATTTAATAAATAATAATATCCATGATAAATAATATGGATATTTAGGGGAAATTTAACGTCTAATGATCACATGAAATTGAATATTTCAAGGTAATTTTAATAACCACAAAAACGAATCAAGGAAGTGAATTTAAAAACTTTCCTTAGTCAAAATAATTATAAACCATCTAGAGTGAGAATAAGGATGGTATCAATATAATATATCCCCAGTAGACTGTATGTAAAATAAAGGTTTTTTGTCATTTATGAATTTAAATACCATAAAATTATCTTTACAAACATCCTTGAGGAAAAAACCCTTTTCATTTTAAAAATCACCTTTTAAAACTAAAAGTTCAAAAAAAATTAAAATAATTTTATTTGAAAATAAACTTTGGAACCTATTAAGTATATTTTAAATCATTAAGTGGTTATGAAGAAATAAAATTTTATACATGTTGAGTATGTTAAAAAAATATTCTTTTCAATTTTTTGATAAAATCCAAATGGGCCTTATTTTGAAAATGACATAAAGATTCCTTTTAGAAAATTTATAAAAAGTAAAAATGGGTAAAAATTTATTTAATAAATCATTTTTAATAGGGTTAAAACTATTTTTGAAAACATTTTTAGAAAACATGGTTTTGGAAGAAAAAGGTTTTCTGGCCAAGAGATTAATAAAGTTGGATTTTATTAAAACATTTTCTAAATAATTTGAAGTACGAAAGAGTGAAAAAATGGTACTATTACTTGAAAAGGTTCATGGATAACCATAGTATAATAAAATGAAAGGTTTTATTAAACAATTATAAAAAAATATCCTTCAATAGAAATTCGAGTATAAACAATCTTAATTAAAATAATAATGCGAAGTAAACCCTTGCAAAGATCATAACGTTGAAGTGAGAATTAACCAATGAATCGATTATGTGTATAAAATGTAAATAAATATAGAATAAGTGGATATAAAATATAATGTAGTTAAAATTAAACATATTCATGACCATTGAATATCGAATACAATGAATAATTAATATAACCTAATGAAAAGAAATTGAGTTATAAAATTCTTTATCGCTTGGTAAATTTTAAGTCAAATTCTCTTCGATGAAATAATTCAAATTGAAGATTAAAATACCATGAATTATTAAGGAATAATTAAATTACATTTCAAAGGGTAATTATGTACTCCATAAAAAATAAATTAGGCGAACACCAATAAAATATGCCTTAATGAAGGGAAATTGAGATGAAGTCCCTCACCTCACGCTTCCTTTTGGTTAAACATGATTTAAAATCCTATATAGTGGTTTGAAACACATTATTAACTTATAAAATAAACATATTAATATTTATAATATCATATATTATCCTTTTATAATATTTTATCACCCTATCGTTAATAATCTTTCATTATTTTCATTGTTTTGGGTGCTAATTTCCTTATTTTCTTATTTGTGCTTTGTCATTAAAGTTCTAATTATTGTGAATATTATATAGTTTTATCATATAAAAAATAATATTCATGAAATAATTATTATATTTTTACATCAATTATACTTTTAAAACAAATATTTAAATATGTATATTAAAAATTAACTATGTTACAATCATAGAGACGGTAGGCCGTACATACGCACGAGTAACGTTTCCATTTTCTAATTATCATTATAGAAAGAAGGTAAGTAATATTTTTTCTTTATATAATTATCATAAAATAATATATAACATATTATTTATTTAAATATACTTATATATATATAATTCATATGGTGTGGTGATGGAAATAGAGTCACATCGCTTCGTGAAGGTGGTACTCCACACGTACATGAATGATGTTATCATTTTTCAGTGTAAGAAAGAAAATGGAATATTATTTTTTAATAATTATAAATATGTCATTAATATAATAATTATTTCATTTATATCATATATTTTTATTAAATTTATCCTTATTACCTTCCATTTAAAGTGTTATTGAAAAATGAATCATATCGCTTCATAAGGTGGTAGTCCACCATACACACGAGCGACATTATCTTATCCCCTAAGGAATGGAAAGTAAAGAGGTATATATAATATAATGAATAAATAGGTATAATTATGTTTTAAATATCATATATATACTTTTTATCCATCATCATACCCAACTGTGAGAGGTGGTAATGGAAAAATGAATGGCATCGATTCACGAGGCGGTAGTCCTGCGTACACACGAATGATGATTTCGTAACCCATATGATGGAAGTAGAGATGGATTTAGGTCATTAAATTATCATAAAAATATTATTATTTTTAATATACTAATTTTACTATATAATCATGGTTTAATAATAATTTAATGAGGTGTAGGAAGAAATAAAATAAAAACACTCATTGAAGAATGTTACACCTTCTTCAGGTTTACTTTGAAGGTTTTCACCAAAAGCCTTCCTAGGTTGAATTTATGAAAGAATAAGGATTCAAGGACTATATGATGGATTTATGGAATTTATTTGGGTATTTATTGGCAGAAAATGGGTTTTAAGGTGTGAAGAAGATAGGAGAGGGGGTGGCCTTTTATAAGTGAGGTGAGTGATACCCTTGTAATTTTTGAAATGAAAAAGGTGTACCTAAGTTTTTCACATGAAAAGGGTATAAAATTGATTATTACCAATCATTATACATGATATATTCTAAATATTTCCATAAAATATATTTTAGACAAGTTTTTAGGTCATTTTAACCCTTATATTTTTAGTGCAATTCCCCAAAAAATCCATTTTTACCTTAACCATGACAAATAATTTTTACTATTTTTACAATTCATTATGGACAAAAATTAATTTGACCTTATTAGGTAATAAAAATTATTCTTATTCAAAATATATAATCCATTTTTCCAAATTTCATTAACATAATTTTAAAAATCTAATTTAAAATTAATCTCAGAGACATGATGAGAAAGCGGGTTTTAAAAGAGAAAATGTTCAAAAGTTTACAAAGTTTTTATATCAAAATTCAACATGAAAATGATTAAAATGAACTAAATTAGATTAATATATATATATATATATATAATTGAACTAATTTTACTTTAAAATAATTTAAAATATAATTTAAATTTATAAATAATTCAAATGAAAAAGCTGTTTTGGATTAAAATTCAGTATTTTTTACTATTAATAAAAAAATGAACCATTTAAAAAAAATCCAAAAAATTCACTATAATATAATTTTTATATAATTATTTTAAAAATTAAGTTAATTTTATCAAATAAATTTTCTAAAAGTGTTAAAAATTAATTTTAACTTACGTGGGAAAAGCGTTACTAAACTGTCTTTTATAAAAAAATAGAGTTTTTTCAGAAAACATTTATTTTTATTTAAAATGATTATTATTTTATTCTTAATAAATAGATAACCATAATTTTTTTAATTTTTCGAACCTCCAATTTAATAGTTAGGTTATAACAGTATACTATATTACAATTCATTTAGACTCGGGGTTGCGTGTTCCGAAAGCTATTGAAGAGATTAAATATAAAGAAATATATTTCATGGGTTTTTTATGATCAATGTTTCGTATCACATAATATATAATTTTTTTTATTATTTTAAAATATCTAGGTGTTACATTTTCCTCACCTTAAATAAATTCCATTCTCACAATTTAAACTTGATCTCAGTAATCAAGGGTCTGATATTTGAAAATTATTCTATTGAAAACCCACAAAATAAAAAGAGTTAATAAAACATAATATTAATAAGATAGAAAGTGAATTAAAAAGTTCATATAGAATAAAACATAAGTAGGTTTCTAATTATGGGAACATTAGTGGTAGGTGAAGATATGGACATATAAGAAAAGAATAAATAATTATAGAGAGTGATAGAGGTCATTGATCAAAAGAAAGTGAATGATAAATGGAAAGTTAAGGACATAAAAACCATAAAAATGCGATGATTTAAAACCCCATATGATTAATTAGATATGAAGGTAATATAATAACATTTTTTTTCAAGATCCTTTTCCTAAAGTTGAGGTATTTTTTACTATCTAAGAATATAAGGAATTGTACTTACTTGATATGTTTCTATTTCATAATTATAATTTCATCATTTGGTTGTGATTCAATCAATTTCCAATTCATCACTTACTCTAAGAAATGAGTATCCAAAAATGATTTTTTATGTTTTAAGCACAAAAATTCACTTTTAATGGATTTTAAGATGTATAAAAGAGTGAAAAGTTTTTATATTTTTCTCTAACTATTTCCAAAACCAATATGGTTAGCACAAGTTATCCAATATAATAATTTAACATCTAAAACTCGATAGTAACACCACTATTTCATCATTAATATTTATTTTTCAAGTCATATAACCAATTACAAATTAACTAGGATATCACATAGGATAGTGGTAGGTGTTAAATAGTTATCATCCTTTGGTTGTGGGTTTAAGCCCCATGGCCTTACTGGATGTGATGGATTGCCACCCAGCATGCGAGTTTTCATTTTTATAAAAATATATTAATATAATTCTTATAACGTTCCCAAAAAATATGATGTACATCCTTGAAATAAAATTAATCATTAAATAACATTTTTACTAAGGTTTTCAATACAACTTATTTTCCCCCAAAAGTATAATAATCTTATTTGACTATTATTATGATTTTATTAATGATCATATTAACCCTAAAAGTTATCAATACCTTTAAAATTATTTTTTAAAATGTAAAGGAATGATTCCTCAAATAAATCTTTCATATACTAAACCAATGGTTGTATTCCCATAAATATTTTCCAAAAATATCCCTAATCATGTTATATTCCCACCACACAAATTTTAAAATAGGGTGTTCAAGAATCTGAACTTATGATCAACCTTAAACTCATAAACCTATGATGGTATCCATAACTCTTAAGATAATGAAGACATATATGATTCTAAAATTTAAAAAAATCCTCAGATATTTCATAATTCTTATAATTAAAATACCATTGGTAAAAATAATTCAAAAATTTAATTCTTGAATCAAAATACATAAATACTTCATCCATTTTATTTCAACATTGATTCTTCCTTGGTGTAGGGGTTCACCTTTATAAGAGGTCATTGAATTAGATAATTCTTAGGTTCTCCATATTTAAGACAATGAACTATAAATGAATACCTATGATGGGATTTCTTTCTTTCTATCATACTCTTCATTTTTCCTCAACAATTCTTTACTTAATGCCCTTCCTTTACAAACATAAAGAATTTTACTTTTCCATCAAGACACTTTACTAGGTTTCTCCTTCCAAATTTCTCATATGAATAAAATCAAGCCTTCTTTTCTCCATAGTCTCCACCACTTGAAATCTTAGAAAGATCCATCATTCTCTTATTTGGTGAGTCTGAGAGTTGGTTAAGGTACAAATGGTTAATAATATTTCAAGATAACTGATTAGGAATAATCATAATATCTTTCAATCCTATCATCATCCCATTTGGTTGCTCATAGTCACCACCTTGTCCTTTATGTTCAATGTTAACATGATTCCTTTAGGTTCCATCCATTAACAAAAACCAAAAAGTATACTGTGAGCAATAATAATCATAGTGGGAAAACCATATAATCATTTATGGGATGTTTAAATAATGAAAAATATTTTTTAATATAATAAAACCCAATTTTAACCAAGTTTATTCATTTTTATCATCTATTCAAATCCTTTATAATGGTTTGTAAAGATAAATTGAATTACCCTAAGTAGATCCCCTGGGAGTGTCAAAATAGGTGCATAGTATGGCCCATTGTCACATACCAGGTGACGATTGGGTCAACACTAATGTGAAAATTTTGGAATAATTACCTCTAGGTAAATCTATTCTAGAACCACATCCACTTATAGTATCTAGATATGGATTTATTTGACAGGAAAAACCACATAATCTATTCTTTACAATAATATTTAAGATGTTATTATATAAATATCCTCAAAGTTTATCATTAGGTCGTGCTCTATAATCTATGTTTTCCTATATCTAGTTACTAAGGTTTCTATTAAACTTCATTTGATACCAAATTTAATGACCTAGATCCTAGAAACCCAAAGACGATGTTTTAATTTATTACATTGGCATAAGATATAAGGAATCACATCCTGAAGGAATGATTAATTTAGTTTTCTTTATAAACTAAATACATATGTAAAGACCCGTAAATTTCAAGGAAATTTTTTTTCTTAATTTTCTTTGTAATTTTACAAGAGCGCAGTCTCTGACGGCACCTGATTCTGAGGCCCGGTGTGCCCGGAATCATTTTCCAAAGTTTGGCTCGGGTACGTTCAGTGAACAGACGAGCGGGTTTTTCTAACTTTTGAACCGATGCCCGGAATCGAATTCTGAGGGCACCGATGAAATCGCAGCGCCGGTATTTGCTTAGAAACGCCTCTTCCGGAGTTGCGTTTGCTCGGGTGTGGTTTTTAATTTTCGGGCTTAAAGATAAGAAATAAAATATTTTTACGTCAACTTTATTTTATTTCAATTAAGCCACTTGGAAGCCACTTGAAGCCACTTAAAAGCGGCTTAAACTGAGTTGAAATGAATAGGCTGCTATCCAGAAATATCTTACCCTCTTGGTAGGATATTTGCGAGGTGGGGCCCGCACGAACCCCGCCATTTCTTTCCGCTAAGTAACGCACCCGCGAAAACCCGTCATTATGAAAGTCAACTGACGCATTTTCTTAAATCCTTAACGCACCATTTAATTGGGCGGTTTATTTCGTGAATTAAATGGGCAGTTTCTTTCGTTGAATTAATTCAACGAATTGATGGGTCGTTACCTTTTTCGTTTGTTGGCGTATTAATAAAATAAGACCAACAAGTCTTTTGGAGGATTACTCGTTGAGAGGTTTTGTCAGAGGTTCTTGAGCCTTTATCCTTCTTCGCGAAGAACGCAAAGAACGCGAAGAACGCCGAACCCGGAAATCGACGACGTGACGCCATGTTCCACGACGCCGACGTTCTCTTCCTGCAACATTCTTCTGCGACGTCTCTTCCTCCGCAACGAATCTTCGATCATTTGTTTGAGGTAAGAGACTTCAGGATTCTCTTAAATCTCCCTTGTGTGTTTTTTTAACAAACACGGATTTAATTTTATATAATTAAATTAAATCTGTTGTTTCTTGGTCCGTTGAGTTCGCCGACTCAACGCCGGATTCTGCGATGACGCGACGCCCTTCCGCGACGACGCGACGATCCCCTCCTTCCGCAACGAACAAATCCGCGAAGAACGTGCGTACGACGACGACTACGAGGTAGGGATTTTATTTTTGGAAATTCCCTTATTTCCCGTGTTGTTTCCATTCAATAATGAAGAACCTGATTCATAAAACAATTTTATTTCATTAATTTTTTTTTTCGGATATGTATTCATGTGTTGAATGTATTTTCTCCCGTTGTTTATCTCTAACGCGGAGGGTGCGGGCCAAACGAACACGGCCCGACAACCTTCCGCCGTTCTTCGTTGTTGTGCGGATTTGACGGGCGATGAAGGAACGTGCCGCAACAGAAGTTTGATGGTTCCGCAGTGAAGAACGAGTCCCGGGAGGAGCAGCGGCGCAGACGGGAATGGAATCGGACCACCGGAGCGACTCCGGTGGCCCGCGGAAGCCGGCGGCGGCGCGGGTCGCCGGCACGGCGGCGCCTGCGGCCGGAGGCGGCGGCTCCCCCCCGCGTCGCATCGGGCTGTCCAGGGCGACACCCCGCGGGTGTCGCGGGGTTGTCACGCGGGGGCGGAGGCTCCCCCCCGCGTCGCGTCTGGCTGTCCAGGGCGACACCCCGCGGGTGTCGCGGGGTTGTCACGCGGGGGCGGCGGCTCCCCCCCGCGTCGCGTCGGGTTGTCCAGGGCGACACCCCGCGGGTGTCGCGGAGTTGTCACGCGGGGGCGGAGGTTCCCCCCCGCGTCGCGTCGGGTTGTCCAGGGCGACACCCCGCGGGTGTCACGGGGTTGTCACGCGGGGGCGGCGACTCCCCCCCGCGTCGCGTCGGGTTGTCCAGGGCGGCACCCCGCGGGTGCCGCGGGGGTGTCACGCGGGGGCGGCGGCTCCCCCCCCGCGTCGCTCGGCCGCTCGGCCGAGCCAGGCCGGTCCGACCGGCCGGGCCGCGCCCTGGCCGGGCCGGACCGGGTCGACTCGGCCCGGGCCCGAACCCCCCGTCTTCGGACCGTTTTCGGTCAGATGCCCGTAACTTGAGCTACGGGCCTCCGAACGACGCGCCGTCAGTGGAAACACGATCCTTGGATCGAGACGGTCGTTTCAGTATCGCACTCAAGGTTTCAGAATACTTTGAGTTCGTCCGGGTTGGTTCGTACACGAAACCAACCGGGCCCTCGGAGCGGAAACACTCATATCTTGAGCTACGGACGTCCGATCGACGTGCCGTCGACTTTGTTGAGTTCCTCTATGTGAGAAGGATATTTTGGCATACTCCGCCTGAGGTTTGGACGCAGGTGGAGTACGGTCGGGTTGGTTTTGCCTTAAAAACCAACCGGCCCCCTAGGACGAAAAAGCCAATAACTCTCAGACCGAGCGTCCGATTGACGCGCCGTCTGCGACGTTGAGTTCCTGTTGACGATACAAAACTTTTGGATACATCAACTTCGGACTTTGTGACAGTTGATGTATCGGCCTCTCGGCTCGTGGAGCGTACCCTCCCGAACGAGCTTGCTGCGTGCGGGAACCCTAGTGCTGGCTGCGACTTCGACGACGGTGCAGAGATCCTCAGTGGACCGCGACGACGATTGTGCAGAGATCCTCAGTGGACTGCGATGATGAAGACAACTGGTCTTGTATCCTATGTGGGTCCCAGCTGTGCTGGTCTTGTATCCTATGTGGGTCCCAGCTTAGATGATTCAATACTGGTCTTGTATCCTATGTGGGTCCCAATATAGTTGAATCAATGAAGACAGCTGGTCTTGTATCCAATGTGGGTCCCAGCTGTGCTGGTCTTGTATCCTATGTGGGTCCCAGCTTAGATGATTCAATACTGGTCTTGTGTCCTATGTGGGTCCCAGTATAGTTGAATCAATGAAGACAGCTGGTCTTGTATCCTATGTGGGTCCTAGCTGTGCTGGTCTTGTATCCTATGTGGGTCCCATCTTAGATGATTCAATACTGGTCTTGTATCCTATGTGGGTCCCAGTATAGATGAATCAATGAAGAGTGCTGGTCTTGTATCCTATGTGGGTCCCAGCTTAGATGACTCAGTGCTGGTCTTGTATCCTATGTGGGTCCCAGCCGTGCTGGTCTTGTATCCTATGTGGGTCCCAGCTTAGATGATTCAGTATCTATGTCTGATCATATCTTTCACCTTTTCAATGATGTATACCTGTGTGAGCTGAAATCTGTTTTCCTCTCCTTTGTGGATTGTGTTGTGCTATCCTGTGTGGATTTACGTTTTTCTCTCCTTTGTGGATTGTGTCATGCTATCCTGTGTGGATTACGTTTTGCTCTCCTTTGTGGATTGTGTTGTGCTATCCTGTGTGGATTTACGTTTTCTTTCCTGTGTGGACTGGGTTGTGCTTGGGCTCGGATGTTGGAGCCGAACGGGGATTGATGACTTAGGTATATGTATGGGCATATACCTAAGCAGTGTCGGTTGTTACTTCATGATTGTATCTTTTCGTTGTGGTTTATCCTTTTTGGATTTCGGGAGACCTTCGGGGGTCTCGGTGTACCTACTAAGTAGCTTATACTCACCCCTGCACGGGCTATGCCCGCACTTCGTGGTGTTGGTTGCAGACGACGGGCAACGCTGATCGTGGTGGAGGCTTGCGGAGCTGGACGGTACCTGGAGGTGGACCACCGGGCCAGACGCACTCGGAGTGGACGGCTGGACTGAGGAGCTGTGGAGGCTATCTGTACCCACCCTTCAGGTGGGACTTCCAGAGGACGGCTCGACGCTGCGACTTTTCCTTTCAGTAGCTGTTTTTCCTTTCAGTTGTACTTTACAGTTGGGCTTGTATTTCCGGCCCCTTTTTCTTTCAGCACAGCTTGTACAATTTTTACTTAGTGTTTACTTTTCCGCTTGCTTACTCTGTGGTGCTTGTTTACTTTTCAAAGGCAATGCCTTCCCTTTTGTTGGGATTTACGCCTTGGTGCTAGTCGCCAGCCCCTGGCCTTTGGAAGGCGGGCTTGGGGTAGTCACGGCACGGGCCCTAAGGACGGGTCGTGACAACATACTTTAGTCTTACATTATATTTGAAAAAAAATTCCAACATATTTTTTTCCAATAATATCATTATTTCCTCTAGTATATCCTTGCATATCATTCTTAGTACACTTCTTAGATTCCTAGGGAAAGAAAAAAAATAAGGGTGAGCTCAAATGATGAGTAAGGGTTAAGTACAGTAGAAGATATCTTAAATCAATAAGTACAATCAACATGGAAAGGTAAATATATAAACACACATTCCATTTAATCAATAATTTAAATATGAAATACATCCAGAGATAATATAATATAGAAAATGTCATGTATAATAATATAAGGCATAATTAATATGGAAAGTTAAATAAATGAAAACACATTCCATTTAATCAATAAAATAAGAATGAAATGAATCCAGATATAATATCATGGAAAAAATCTCATGGATAATAATTTGAGACATAATTAATATGGAAAGGTTAATAACTTAAAACACATTACATTTAATCAAAAAACTGAGAATGAAATGAATCCAAAGATAATATCATGGTGAAAATATCATGGATAATAAGATAATACATAATTAATATGGCAAGGTAAATAACTATAAACACATTCTATTTAATCAATAAACTGAGAATGAAATACTTCATGAGATAATATCATGGATAAAATCTCATGTATAATAAGATAAGGAATAATTAATATATCAAGGTAAACAACTAAAAACACTTTCTATTGAATCAATAAACTAATAATGAAATGTATCTGGAGATAATATTATGGGGAAAATCTTGTGGATAATAAGATAATACATAATTAATATGGAATGGTAAATAACCAAAAAAACATGACATTTAATCAATAAAATGAGAATAAAATGAATTCAGAGATAATATCTTAGTGAAAATATCATGGATAATAATAAATTAATTCTTAATGAAGTAAATTCTTAATTATTGGATGTCATGATCTCAGGTATCATGATATCTCTACCGTTAAGACCTTTCACAAGATGATTTAAAACAATAGGTAGAAACCCATTTAATACTAGCTTACTAATTCACCTCATGAGACTACCGATGCATTGAGGGGATATAAAATTTTGAGCCCCATACTTCACTACATGTCCAAATAATTCCTCATATATCGAATAATCGTTTTAATTCATGAATCAATATGCCTTACCATTAAATATCAATATTGGAGAAAGAATATAGATTATCAATATTTTCCCAGTTAATCAAATAAATTTCAAAGTAAAAATCAGTACGTAGAAATGATATATGGTTTAATAAATAATAATATCCATGATAAATAATATGTATATTTAGGGGAAATTTAATATCTAATGATCATAGGAAAGTGAATATTTCAATGGAAATTTAATGACTACAAAAATGAATAAATAAAGTGAATGTCAAAACTTTCCTTGTTAAAAAATGATCATAAAACATCTAGAGGGATAATTAGGATTATATGAATACAACATATATGTAGTGGAGTATATATAAAATAAAGGGTTGTTTCCCTTGATGAATAAAAATACCATAAAAAGATATTTAAAAATATTCATGAGGAAAATATCCTTTTCATTTTGAAATTAACCTTTTAAAACTAAATGTTCACAAAAAAGTTTGATTTTTTTAAAATAACATTTGAAACATATAAAGTAATTTTTAAAACATTGATCGGTCATGAAAAAAATGAAATTCTATACATGCCGAGTACGCTAAAATAAATATTCCTTTTACTTTTTTGATAAAAAGGGGATTGTTTTGAAAATGAAATAAATATTCATTTAAAAACATTTGTAAAAAGTCAAAATGGGTAAATATATCTGTAATAAATCATTTGTAAAAGTATTAAAAATATTTTTTAAAACATTTTTAGAAAAGATGGTTTTGGAAGAAAAATGTTTTCCAATCAAAGAGACAAATGAAGTCAGATTTTATTAAAAATTTTTATCAATCATTTTAAGTACCAAAGAGTGTAAAAATGGGACTATTACTTGAAAATTTTCAGTAATAACTAGAGTGGAATAAAATTAATGGTTTTATTAAACAATTATTAAATAATTTCCTTCAATCACATAAAAAATCCCAATTAAAATGAGACTGTGAAGTAAACCATTGTAAAGATCATAACATTGAAGTGATAATTAATAAATGAATAAAACATGTGTATAAAATGTAAATAAAAAAAAAAAAGTGGATATAAAACATAATTTAGTCAAATTTCAATACAAACATGACCATATATTATCAAATACAATGAATAAGTAATATAACCTAATGAAAATAAATTGAGTTTTGAAATTATTTACCACTTGGTAACTTTTATATCAAATTACCTTGGATGAAATAGTTCAAATAAAAGATTAAAAAAATATGAATTATTAATTAATAATGATAATACATGTCAAAGTGGTAGTATTTAAACCATATAAAAGAAATTAGGTGCACATTGATAAAATATGCCCCAATGAAGAGAAATTAAGACGAAGTCCCTTACCTCAAGCTTCCTTTTGGTTGAACATGATTTATCCTCATGTATAGTTGTTTTAAAAAAGTTATTAAATTATAATAAAACCATATTAATATTTATAATATCACACATGATCCTTTTATAACATATTATCACCATATGGTTAATAAACTTTCATTATTTTCATTGTTTTGGGTGTTAATTGCCATGTTTTCTCATTCATGATTTTTGATGAATGTTCCGATTCTTGTGTATATTATATAATTACATCATATAAATAATAATAATCATGAAATAATTATCATATTTTTATATCAATTATACTTTTAAAAACAATCATTAAATATGGTTATGAAAAATTAACTATGTTACAATCATAGAGATGGTAGACCGTACATACGCATGAGTAACATTTCCATTTTTGAATGATCATTAGGGAAAGAATTTAAGTAATATTTTATCTTTATAGAAAGATAATAATATCATATATAACATATTATTTAATTAAATATACTTATATAAATCACCCATGTGGTGTGGTGATGAAAATAGAGTAAGATCACCTTGTGAAGGCGGTAGTCCACACATACACGAATGATGTTATCATTTTTCAGTGTAAGAAAGAAAATGGTATATTATTTTTTCAGAATTATAAATATATCATTAATATAATAATTATTTTTTATATAAAATATATTCATTAAATTTATCTTTATTACCATATATGTAAATCATTAGTGAAAAATGAATCACAACGCTTTTGAGGCGGTGGTCTGCCGTACACATGAGTGACGTTATCATATCCCCTATGAAATGGAAAGTAAATAGGTATATTAGATATAATGAATAAAGAGTTATATTTATGTTATAAATATAATATATATAATTTTTATCTATAATCATACCCAACCATGATAGGGGTTAATGGAAAAATGAATGACATTGGTGCGAGGCAGTAGTTCACCATACACATGAATGATGATTTCGTAACCCATCTGATGGACGTGGAGTTGGTTGTTGGACATGAAATTAAAATTAAAATATATAAGTGTATGGAATATAATGAGGTTATTATATTATCATGTTTTAATAATAATTTAAGTATGTGGAGGAATAAATAAAATAAAAATGCTCATTGAAGAACATTACCTCTTCTTCGAGTAACCACCTTTGGTTTGCACAAAATTCCTTCCTAGATTGGATTTTTGATAAAAATAAGGATTATAGGATTAAATTAGGTAAGTTGGTAAGTTATTTGGGTATTTATTTATAGAAAAAAATGGTTTGAAGGTATGGAGATTATAGGATAGCGAGTGACCTTTTATAAGTGAAGTGAATGACACACTTATAATTTTTGAAAAGAAAAAGGTGTTACCATGTTTTTGAAATGAAAAAATGGCCCAAAATGGAGTATTATACAGAATTTAAAATTATACGATTGAATTATGGAAATAAAATATATTTTAGAAAAGTTTTTGGGTCACTTTAACCTTTCTCTTTTTAGTTTAACTCCTAGTAAACCCATTTTTACCTTAACCATGATAAATAATATTTTACTATTTTTACTATTCATTATGGTAAAAAATTAAGTTTTATTTATTATATAATAAAAAATATTTTTATTCCAAATATTTAATCCACTTTTCTAAATTCAATTCACAAAATTAGAAAAATTTAATTTAAAATTAATCCCACAAACGCGACGAGAAAACGAGTTTTCAAAGAGAAAATGTTTAAAAGTTTATAAATTTTTTATTTCAAAATTAAAAATGAAAATTATTAAAATAGAATAAATTGGATTTATAGATATATAATTGAATGAATTTTTCTTTAAATTTTTTTGAAATATAATTTTACATTATAAATAAATTGAATAAAAAGGCAATTTTCAATTAAAATTGAATAGTTTTCACTATTCATCAAAAAAGAAACATTTCAAAAAAATCCCAAAAATTCACTCTAAGATAATTTTCATATAATAATGTCAAAAATGAATTTAATTTTATCTAATAAACTTTCCATAAGTGGTAAAAATTAATTTTAAATTATGTGTGTAAAGCACGACTAAACCATCTTTTAGAAAAAATACACTTTTTTCAGAAAAAAATTATTTTTTATTTCTTATGGTTTCTATTTTATTATTAATAAATAGATATAAATAACTTTCATAATTTAGTTAGTACTATTCATACCTTCCAATTTAACATTCAGATTATAATGGTGTACTATATTACGGTTCATTTAAACTCAGGGTTGCGTGTTCTTCAAGCTATCGAAGAGATTAAATATAATGAAATATATTTTGTGGGTTTTTTAAGCTCAGTGTTTCATGTCACATATGATATTAAAAAATATTATCATTTTAAAATATAGGGCTTTTATAGGTAGTGTCACCAACATTTCAATGCATGAACCACGACTACCAACTTTAATTCATGGGTAGAGTAGTTTCACTCATGGGGTAATAGCTGACGAGACCTATAAGAAAGTAAAATATCACCTTTTATCAAAATAGATCTTAGGAAAATACCTGATGCATTGAAATACACAACACACCTAACTCTAAGCTCAGAATGAATTAGTATTGGGTATGACATCAAACTTTTCTTCAACTCTAACAAAACTTCTTCACACCAATTTTTCCATTTGAACTTCACTCCCTTCTTGGTAAGTGCAGTCATGGGTGATTTTAGGTGAGAAAATTCATGAATGAAACTCCTATAGTACCCTTACAACCTAAGAAAACTCTGCATTTTTAACACATATGTTGGATGTTCCCAATACATGAGTGCATCAACTTTCTCTGGATCAACTGACATTCCTTCTTGCAAAACCACATTCCCAAGAAAGAAAACCTATTATATCCAAAAGAGACACTTAAAATAATTGGAATATTTTCAATTTTTTAAAGCATACTCAACACGATATCTAGTTTTATATCATTGGAATATAATGTCTTGGAATATACAATCATATCATAAAAGGACACAATGATGAAGGAGTTCAAGTATGGGTGAAAGATCTTATTCATGAGAGCCATGAACACTACTGGAGAATTCATCATACCAAAAGGCATAATGAGACACTAATATAACTCATAACTACTCTTAAATTTTATATTTAGAACGTCTTTCTCTCTGACCTAGAACAATAGTAGCCTAATTGTAACTCAATTGATCAAAAAAGTCATATATTCTTGGAAAAGGGTACCTGAGTGATTTGATTCAGATTCTATTAGTACTAACAAAGCTAAAGACTACCATTTTATTTCTCAATTAACAACACCAGAGCACTATAAGGGAAAGTGATCATTCTATTAAAGCCAGTGGACTCAAGATCATCTAGTTGTATCTTGATCTCTTTCAATTCAATTAGTGCCATATGATTACAGATGAATTGATATGAATCATTCACCAGAAACCATATTTATTTAAAACTTAACTCCCTTGTATGGGGGTAACCCTAAAAAATCCTCTAGAAAGACATCTCGGTATAGGTATAACACCAAATGATAATCAAAGGGAGTCACCTTCTAATCCACTATAAGGATCATACTAGCCACCTATACTTAAAATAATCCTCTCTGATGAGGGTATGATCCCATTATTCATACCTTAACATATAATTCACCGATAAATAAAATATTTTCTCCCTTAGGAATTGAAAAGGCCAATCAACTTTGATAATAATCGATGTGAATATGGTAATTGGTCAACTAGACCATTCCAAGGATCACATTGAAACCCATCATATCTTGAATTATAAATCTCAAAACATGATCAAAGATAGAAACCACTATTATAGTGTTTGGATAGATATGAATATGATCCAATTTTCTTCCTAGGGGTGTATTGATATAAAAAATATCAAAATAAAATTTAACTGGTAAATCCAAACCAATAATTACTTGAGCTGATATAAATGAATGATATTCTCTTGTAAAAAACAAAGAAGTAGATAGAGTAGAAGAAATTAGGACCAAACCTCACACTATGGAAGGTCCCTCTCCACTATCATATAAAGATTTATTAACTGAATAAGATCTAAAAGACACCACTCCATGATTCCCCAAAGGCTCACAAGTCACTTGATTTAATAATCCTTGTGAGGTTTTCACCTACTGCTGAGGTCTAATACCTGAATTCAAGCCTTATTTTTCCACATGCATCCTTAAATAATTATCAAAGAACCTCTTAAGATGACCTATATTACCACACTTTTGAAAAGTATTGAGATAAATCATGAAATAATTGAGGAAGTTTCCCTTCATACCATAGTTATAACACCTGGCAGAGTTATTTCCCATAGAGGTAGCTAAAGAACCCATACTCTTCTATAACTTCCGTCCACCACCCTAATGTCCATACCATGAATTTATTTTCTTATTACTAGAATAAGAAAATAGAACCGAACTGGATAAATTATTTTTCAATCCACTAATAGCTATAATAAGACTAGAAACAAGGTCCTCATTGACACCATTCTCAGTTATCAATGACTTATAAATTACTGTATCATTTTTTGTCTGATTGAAGTTCTTGACCTAAATTTTTAGCTCCGGGTGAAGACCAATCTCAAAATTTATATCCTACCATTCCCAATTCCATGAAAAAATGAGTTAAGAGAATCATCTATGTGAAATGTGCTGAATAAGCAGACACTATCATCATCCCTTGCTGCAGCTCCATAAACCCATGAGTATGATCCATCTTCAGAGCATTTGGAAATAAATTTTCAAATAAGTGATCCTTTAAGGTCACCCAAGTTATACCTTCCTTTCCACTAACCTAAAACATGGAATTCCACCATTGTACAACTATTCCTTAAATTATAAAAATTGTTAACTTCATATTCTGGTCCTCTGAGGTCTCTAATAGGTTAAAAATTCTCTCAATGAACCATATCTAACCCCCTTGTCCTAAGGGACTCTAATGCCTTATACAGATGGGGGATTCTAGAGATACAAGTCATGAGAAGAATCAACCATTGTAATCCAACCCTTTTGGGATCCTTTTCCCTAAATAGGAACCAGATAAAATAGTCCTGGATGGACCGATTCTATTTCTTAAACTACTAGAAAAAGCAATAGAACATGCTCAGTTACATAATTTATAAGAAAAAGGGGTGAAACTTGTCTTGTAAGACATCTATGAGGATTTTTTTTCTAAAATACCAAAAAAAAACATTAGGGAATGGTATAACTCAAAAAAAGAAACTGATAACGACCACAAGAACACACATGGTTTCATAATGAGGTTCAAACTAAGAGGCTACCCACAAAATTAATTCATAACCCCCTAATAACTACACATAAACCATGCTAAAACTTGTACAAAAACTATTTTTAATGTATCCTTTTGAACTTAAATTATTTATAACCGACGTGAAAATATTTGAAAATTGATTTTTCACATTGGTTCTTATATAAATGATGTGGAAAAGAAAATTTCATAGGGTTTTCATTAATTTTTCACATTAGTTATTTAGAACTGACATGAAAAATTAGTTATTTACATTGGTTATTAAATAAATGATGTGAAAAAGAAATATGGACATATTTATCATGTTAGTTATTTAATAACTGACATTATATACCTTTTAAAATTTTATGAACTGTCGATGGAATCATTTCGATGCCTTCCATTCTCACAAAAACAACTCTCATTTCTCTTATGCGAAATCCCTAACTCTATTATTTCATTAATTTGGATGACTTGAATCTACAATTATGATCTTTATACATCCTTAGGTTTCATTGGCCTTGTCATTAAACATCAAATATAGATATTCTCATCCCTTTAGTAAGACTCACAAATAGTCATTTCTCTCTTTTCAGTCATTCCTTGGCGCAGAATCCCTAACCCTTGTTTGTTCGATTCAGTGGACTCAATTCTAACATTACCATCTTCATACACCATCGGGTTCATCTACCTCATCAATATTAATTCAAATATAGATCTGTTAATCTCTAACTATCTCAACTGAAGGTATGTAGTCACAATATCTATTAGGAATTGTTTAAATTTTAGCATGATCTTGATCAGGTACTTATGGAACATTGATTTCTTGAGTAATTTCATGATAAATTTTTTAATGACTCGGATTTTCCCAGTTTTATTTTTAGAAAATTCTTGGGAAAATTATGAGACTAGGAACTGAGACAACGTGCGATTCCAAGGCCTATAGTGCTTGGAATGATTAATTGAAAAATGTTAAGTTTTTAAATAGAACGCGTGAGCAGTTTTCTTAAAAAGGTTAAATAACTCTTAAATGGGTGCCCAGATCAGAAATCCAAGGATAACGTTGTGTTCAGGATGATAGGTTTACCCTAGGAGCGACTTAACTTTGGCTGGTGCGGGTCAACTATGGAAAGTAGTTTTTAGGACGTAACTGTAAATAAAATAATTAAATAAAAATTATTTTATTTTAAAATCCTATAACTCATAAATAGAAAATAAGATTGAAAACCTGAGAGTACTGTTGAACTCGTGAGGGTGTGATTTCCTTAAGTGGGGCCTAGCCTTGATCGACACGGTTAGAGGGTAAAAGTTAATTTTTGGGAATTTTTAAGAAAAATAAAATAAACTTAAGAAAGTTTATTTTATTAAAAAATAATGTTTCCCTGTAACACAAAATAAAGTGAGCTATTTCATTTCATAAATAAAATAGTGTAACAACATTGCAACTCAAGCGTAACAGAAACTCTGTTTCATAAATGAAATAGCGTAACGACACAACAACTCAGTGTAATAGAAACGATGAAACACATTTTCTCTTTTAATGGATTATCAAAGTTATGGGATCAGGGGATGACCCGAGAGATTGATCTAAGGTTCTGGAGGAATTATGTTGGCGAGTGAAAAATGAAGATTAACGGAGAATCACCAACGATGAAGGATCACAGACCGAGGGTCGACGAGATGATAGATCGTGTTTTCTCTTAACGGATCACCAACAATGATCGAACCCCAATGCCGCCCAATATTGTTTTGTAGGTAGGGGTTGTTGTTTTGAATCTTATGTTTTCCTCATTCTTGATTTCTAAACAATGAACGCAGATCAACCCACGAAAAGGTTGACCCACGGATCGATCGTTCTCGTGGGAGGATTCAAATTGTGGGGTTTTAATAGGATATTTTCTTAGTGATTCTTGGTTAACCATTCTAACGAAAACAGACCTTGATTGAAATAATTGAGATCCATTCATCTTTGTTGATTCGTGATTTTATCCCTTAATTTTTCATTCTTTGGGGGCGTTCTTTGTTTGGCCCGTGACTCAACATTTGGTGATCGATTGATCGTTGCACAACTGATCCTTGGCACAACGATCCAATATCACGGATCTAGGATGGAATTAGCACCACAAAGGTGCGATGATGATGGTGGCGAATGGATTGAGGTGGTGTAGAATATATCACCACTCAAATGTCTTTGCATTGGAAATGATCGTGGCATGGATTCAAACCCTTGATGATGAAGAGCACGACCCGAGGATTCCATAACCTCTTCCAGATCAAAGAACGGACCACCAGAGCATATCTAGTGGCCTTTAGAAAACCCCACCAGTGCATCGGTGGCCATGTGCCGGTGTGGAGGAAGCTGGCTGCGGGTGGCGATGAGGCCGTGGCCAGGGCGGGCCACGATGGAGCGACCTGGCGATGTGGCTGCGCCGCATCGATCCATGTCATGCGATCAATAGACCGCATGTGAGAATCACAGTCTACATAGTTAGATGAGCGGGATGAGGTGAGGGCGGTGTGCCCCCTTGCGTTGGGTAACGCGGCATGTGGCGAGCAGTGTGCTGAAGAAGACCGGCCCGCGCGACGCAGGCCCGACAGGGTGGACCAGGTTGGGGGCAGCGGGTTGGGTCGGACCCAATTCGGGTCGGTGGACCCTAGGCTGGGTCGGATGACCCCAGGTTGGGTCGGTTCAGCAGACCCTGAGCTGGGTCAGGTCGGGTCAGTCCAACCGAGTCGAACCGGACCAGACCCAACCATACCCCTTTTCACTAAAACATCCATATCTTTCAATCCATAAGTTCGATTGATGAGTCGCCTACAAAGTTGGGAACCTTGTAACGAGTCAGTCCTTTTGAGATGGCTTAGTGGGGTTTTAGTTGGACTAGTAGGGGCTTGTGGAATTATATTTGTCTTTACTATGAGGGAGAGATGTAGGATCCAAATCCCGTCATAGAGTGTGACAATAGAGATTAAGACGATACCCTTGGGATTCTCTACAAAGGTACAATGCAGGATCCCATTCCTGTCATAGAGAATGATCTGTGTTCTGAAGTGAGTTGTCTTAGACACTACCACAAAACTAGGTTTCTGCAGTTCTACCCTTTATCAACACTACAAAAAAGGGCTGATAAAGGGGGATCCTTTATCAGCGCTAAAAAAAGTGCTAATAAAGGCCCCCCCATTATCAGTGCTTTTTTTAGCACTGTTAAAGGGTACCCCTTTATCAGAGTTTTTTCAGTAGCGCTGATAAAGGGGGGATTTGTCAGCACTTTTTACTAGAACTGATAAATTTTATGTTTCAAAAAAAATTCATGAAAAAAAGATATTGTTATATGAGTATATATATATTGATATAAATATAATACATATTTTTTAAATATGTTTTAGATAAGTATACATAAACAATTAAATTTAATATATAATAAATTTAGTGAAAATGGATTTAAAATATTTTAAAAATATTATGAATTAATAATTATCTAATTATCATTGATTAATAATCATTTAATAACAATTTTAAGACACAAAAAATCAAAAAAATTAATAAAAGATCTAAAATAAGTTGAAAATGTAACTCAAACTTCAAACGGCCATAACTTTTTATTCGGGTGTCCGTTTGAGCTCTACAACATATCAAATCGAAGCCTGCGATGAGCTCTACGTGATAGTGACCCAAGGGAACCTTATGTCACTTTTTAGATCCCAAAAAGGCCCATAAGTCCTTAAAAACTGAGTTTTTAGTTAGGATACCCCAAATTTTTAACATTCAAATAGGTATAACTTCTTATCCAGATGTACGTTAGGCATGTACCACATATCATATCGAATATTGTTTCATTTTCTTCTATTTGGATAGTTGTAGAGTTGAAATGCGCTTCTGGATTAGAAGTTATGGTCATTTTAACATTCTATGGATTTTCAAATATACACATATATGTATTTATTCGTAAATATATATATGTGTGTGTGTGTTTGTGTGTCTGTGTGTTTGTGTGTGTGTGTGTGTGTGTTGTATATATGTATGTATGTAATTATTTATTTATTTATACACACACATAAAAAACATATTTTATAAATATATTTAAAACTACTCTTATAAATATATATTACTATGCAAATAAATATATGGATAAAAAATTATAACTAAATATATATATATAAATAAATATAAATATATATTTATATACAAATGAATATATATATATATACTAATATATGAATAAATATATATGTATTAACATAACTAAATATATTTATATTAATATGAATCTATATTAATATACGAATAAATATAACTATATATATATAAATAAACATATGTATCATTAAATAGAGAAAAAAATGAAATGGCTTAGTGGTAAAGGTGCAGGTGCGCAAGGGGGAGGTCGTGGGCTCAAGTTCAGGTAGAAGCAAGGAGGTGCCCGCATGTGGGGGATGCGCAGAAAGGGCATCACACAGGAATGAGAGTGTGAGGCTCCACCTAGAACTGATAAAGGGGGGGGGGGGGTCCAGTGCTGTTAAAACCTCCCCCCTCCCATTATATAATTCTTTTATTCTTTTTAATTTTTTTACTTTTATCAGCATTTTTTAAAAGAGCTGATAAAAGGTGACTTTATCAGCGCTTTTCTGAGAACTGATAAAAGGGACCCCCTTTATCTTCGCCTCGATTAACATCGCCTTTTTAGAACTGTTAATGAACTTTTATAGAGCTGATAAAGTCCATATTTGTAGTAGTGAGAGTAGATCTTGGTGACCCAGTAGGCCTAAGTGATGAGCAGATCTAGGTGACCCAGCAGGCCAAAATGACTCTGTGGGTCTCAGTGCCCCAATAGGTCTATGTGGAGCACGTACCACACTGAGAGGCCCAACCAGTCTTCACTTATTTTTGTGGTACCTTAGATAGGGTTTTAAGCATGAGTGTGACCAATATTTACATGGGCACCCACCCCTTATCTAGGATGATAATTCCCGTAGGGCTAGGATGTCCCCCAATGAGCCCTAGGTACAGGACCCCCTATCTGTGTATCGAGATATTTCCTTCATTTGTGACTTGAACTGATCAGTTTACTTTAGGTAGTTCTCAGTGTGTTATCTTTGGATGGGGCCCAAGGAATCAGGACCTCTTTATGAGGGTATCTGATAAATTCATAGCCCAAGGAGCGACTTCCCTCAGAACAAACATGCCTTGAGTAGAATCCTATGACCAAGGATTGGATGTGATATCGAGACTCATTGTCTTAGTGAGATTGAATGTATCAGGGAAACTTTGTGACGTATTGAGACAAGATGTTCTCTCAGATAATTTTGGTAGAATTTTTCTACGTGATTTCTTTCAGATAGCTCGAGGAGTGGGATATCCCAGAATCGAACGTTCTATGAGAAGAACCATATGAATGGAAGTAGATGATATGTTGCATCTTAAAATCCTTTACGAGTATACCTGGATGTTCTTGTTATATGTGTTTTTGACATATAACAGTGTTGAGATTACTGTAGGTTCTTGGTGGTGTTTCCTTTGTGGTTTTTTACTTTGTGTTTCAGGGTCCCCTACTGAGTATTTTTTTACTCACCCCTGCACATGATTTTCCCGCACATGTCGTGTCTTGGGAAGATGACTGATGCTTTGGTGGAGTCCTAGGAAGAGCAGGTTCAGGACTAGGATCATATGGGGCCTTGTTAAATCAGACTAGCTAAGGTGTTTTCGACATCTTCCTACAGCAGCTTTAGTGCCCTTATTTATAGGTCAGACTTTATAGCTGTCTTTATTTTAGTTGGCCTATATTCTGACCTGGTTACACTTTACTGCTTTGTTCTCCATCGTACTCTATTTTTTGGTTGTAGTGGTATACATGTATTTCCCTTACTTAGTGTTTTTACTCTCCATCCCTTGTGGCTTGGAGTTGGGTGCGTGTGTACAAGTTCTTAGAAAAATGCCTCCCATTTGTGGTATATTCCTACTTGGTGCTAGTTTCTAGCCCATGGCATATCAGAGGCAGGTTTGGGGTTGTCACATCATGGATCCCAGGGTACGGGTCTTGAAAAAATTATTTTACATTATTATCTAGTTATTTTATTTCAACTAAAAAGGGGTTTTCCATTTCTTTATATGATGATTTTTGTCTCATGATATAAGTGGTCTCCCATGCTTTAGGAATGAATTAGAATCATTGTTGATAAAACCATCATTTTTTCCTCTATGGATATTGACACTTACTATATAGTTTATAGTAGGTAGATACACACACACACATATGATATTGTGACATTTTTTGAATCAATGAATTCATCTGTAAATTAATTTTCCAAATTTTAAAAATTTATAATCTTTCAAACTTCAAGTTAACTCATATATTCATGAGGATCAAGATGTAATAAGGATGTTATTTTCCATAATATTTATTGTAATGTCTATTTATTTTCACCTTTTAAAGATTGTAGAATATATTCAACAAAATGAAAATTTAAAAATATAGTTATTAATACATCTCTGATTGTTGTGTCAAGATACATATTAATCCAAGTGAGATTGAAATACAATAAAAATCCCTAATATTCTATGAGAACCAATATTTGTTCATTGGAAGGGTTTTATAGAAACATATTTTATGTAAGAAATATTATAAAATCTTAGATATTTGGTTAAAGGAGACAATATAATTATGGAGGGAAATATTAATGATATCTTGAAAGAATAATTTGATTTAGTGTTTCTACATGAAAATTTTGATGTCCCCATACTAAAATAGTAAATTAAGTTTTCATAAGAATTGGTATAGCAATCATTTGTAGCCGCTTTTTAAATGATATTACTAGATCATTTTGAGTGAAAACATGAGCTACAAGATGTCGAAAATTTTATCCCAATGACATGTAATAATCATTAAAATAATGTAATGTATATTTTTTTATAATTTAATAAGGTTATATTCATTTATTTTTACTTTAGAAATGATTGAAATGAATCAATTTTTTAATTCCTTCCGCATGAATGAATTTTATCATCAAATTTTTCTATTTTTATTATAATGTTTCCCTTATTTATTTTCTATATTTTCAATTTAATTTTAATATTAATATTTTATAAACTACTCTATATGTAATAAAGGTTAATAAAAAATTTAAATGTAATATCTTCTTATTTTTCAATGTAATTTTATAATACTATTATAATGTAATTTTTATATAATCCAAAACCCTTTAATATTTTTTATTCTCCACTTGATATATACTAGAATGACACCACCCAACTTATTTTTTAGTACATATTATGATCAAATTTTTGGAAATCCTTTTTAATTAAATTTATTTATCCTATGTTCAATATGATATGTTAGTATTATGATTATTTTCTCATTTATGTTCTAAGAAAATGTAACATTAATCATTATTTGATAGGCGAGTTTATTATATCTGTCAAAATTATTGGAAATATATTATCATATTTAACACCCTATTTTCTTTAATGTGGTTAGTAAATTTCACTTTTTATTACTTTAAAAACTTGATTATCATTGAAATAATCTACTATTTCCCCCTAACTCACTTTTATCACCACTATATTCTTTTGACAAGATATTTGTTTTTGATATTTATTTTGGATATTTTTATAGATAAAAATTAGTCAAAGTTCAAATAAGAAACTTTGAATAATTGGTGAATATGAGGACAATATTGATGCTTTTTTTGTAATTTTCTAAATAAAATGTTTTAAACAACGACATGTTTTTCTATCAATGCCTTAAATGTTTAAATATAAAGAAGTTGAAAAAAAGAGTGATCAAAGATCATTTAATTTTTCATGGTTTTAATCCAAGTTATACCCTTGGATTTGGCATGGTGAAACTAAGAATAATTTTAGATCTATTGATGATTATTATTTGTAATATTATAACTCTTATTAAATTGAAGAAATGATTCATGATATTGAAGTAGAGATAATTGATAAAGAACTAAGAATTGAGTGTCTAAATGATGATGCTGAAAAACTATTGTATTTGGGATGTATGGAATTTATGGTTTTATCATTAGTGTTAAGATTGATTAACATGAAGGAAAAACATGGTTGGAGTGACAAGAGTTTTATATATTTTCTATAATTGTTAAAAGATATCCTTACTAAAGATAATGATATTACTAATTCACATATAAATCAAAGAAAATACCATGCACAATGGGATTAGGGTATAAAAAAAATAAATGCCTATCCAAATAACTATGTGCTATATAGCAAGGAATACAAATTTCTTTCAATTTATCCTAAATATGGGACATCATGATATAAGTTGAAAGAAAAATTACATGCTGATTTAGAAGTTATTGAGACCCCTGCCAAGGAATTTTGGTATCTTCCTATAATTAATCATTTGAAACATTTATTTACAAATTAATATGATGAAAAAAGGTTAATATGACATGCTGATGATCAGATATGTGATGGAAAATTATAGCATCCATCTAATTATCTACAATGGAATAAAATTGATCAGAAATTTCCTATATTCGAAAATGAAGTTAGAAATCTTAGACTTAGACTGTGCATGGATGGAATGAATCCACATCAAAGTCTTAGTAGCACACATAGTTCATGGACTATTTTATTTTAAATTTATAACTTATCTCCTAAATTTTGTATAAATAAAAAGTAATTCATGCTGAGTTTAATGATATATGGACCAAAACAAACTGAAAATGATATTGATGTTTTCTTATCACCATTTATTGATGATTTTAAACTCTTATGGGGGGATGGTATTAGGGTGTATGATTTTTTTAAAATGTAATATTTTTAATTGCATATAATGATTATGTTCACTATAAATGACTTCCTACCATATGGAAATTTTTATATATATAATTTTAAGGGGAATAAAGTATGTTGAATTTACGAACAAAAGACTTCATATTATCAACTACATCATGGGGGAAAAACAGTATACATGGTTCATCAAACGTTTTTTTCTATGGATCAATCTTATAGAAGATTAAAAAAGACATTCAGTGGCTCATAAGAATATTATATTGCTCCCAAAAATTTATCCAATGATCGGTATTTTGAGAGGGAGAAAAACCTTGATGTGACATTTAGAAAGAAACATAAATCTAGTAATGATCTAAATATTTGGAATAAATGATAAATATTTTTTGAGCTACTATATTGGAGATATCATGAGTTAAAACATAACTTTGATGTCATTCACATGGAGAAGAATATCCATGACAGCTTGATTGGAACATTGTTAGATATTAAAGGAAAGAATAAATATGGGTTGAATGCAATATTATAATTACTCTTAATGGGAATAAGTTTGGAGTTAACTCCCACTCTTGATGGAATGTTAACATTCCTTCCCCGGATTTTTTATACATTTTCCAAGAGGGATAAAATTAGCTCTATTCAGTTTCTTTATGATATCAAAGTACCGTAGGTTTATTCTTAAAATGTAAAAAAATTTGTGTCTTTAAAGGATTTTGAAGTTGACAGGTATAAAATCTCATTATTGTCACGTCATGATGCAAAAACTCCCACTAGTTTCATTGTGTGTAATATTTCCCATCCATGTTAGAATGACTATCATGAAGGTGTGCTTTTTTTTTTCAATTAAATTTGTAATAAAGTTATTGATCTAAATGCTTTTAACAATTTGGGAAATGAATAAATTTCTATACTTTGTCAATTAGAAATGTATTTTCCTCTAACTTTTTTTGATATCATGGTGCATTTAATGGTTCATTTGGTGTGAGAAATAAATATTTTTGGACCTAAACATCTACATTATATGTATCATTTTTAATGGTATATGAAAATATTGAAGGGGTATGTTAAGAATTAATATCAACCTGAAGCATTCATTGTTGAGAATTATAGTTATGAGGAGGTTGTGGAGTTTTGTACAAGCTACTTGTTTATATTGGAGCACATTGGTCTACCTCTATCTTTCCAAGAACGAGTTAATTATGGGGGAAAGGGGATTAGTGGCTTGAAATTCAAATCGTTGATAGGTGAAGAGATAAAGAAGGTAAATTTATACATCTTGAATAAAATAGATGATTCTCAAATATATATAAAATTGCATATTAATGTGTTGAAACAATGTTTTCCAAAGAAGAAAGATATGTGGATTTTGAATGAGCATAACAATACTTTTTTCCATGGTTTAAAGATACTATGCTTGGTAGATCAGATGCATCATAAACTTTGATATGGTTAGTGGGTGGTATAATTTTAAATTTTACAACATGGTTTGGGTATGACATTAATGGGTAAACATTTCATATAAAAGATCTTAAAAACAGAAGTGAAGTTCAGAATAGTAGTGTATTAGTGTTCACAGAAGTAATTATTTTTTTTAGTGCTAAAGAAAAGAACCCAATTTCCACATCAAGTGCATATTATGGAGTCATTGAAGAAATATGGGAGGTTTATTACATTAAATTTCAAGTTCCAATGTTTAAATAAAAATTGTTTATCAATAAAAATAGTGCCAGACATGATAGATTTGGAATGAAACATGTTAATATTAATAGATTGGAAAACATATCTAATCATTTTATAATGGAAACACATGAATTTTTTTTATATTTTATTGATCAATCCGATATAAAGTAGTGTATTATTTTATAAGGAAAAAATAGTATGTTGGTGATGATAAACTTGATGAAGATTCTAATTTATGTGAGATCCCTACTTCCATGGAAATATTAATAGATAATATTTAGAAGCACATCGTAGACATGGTTTGTGCCATAAAAAATGATAATGATAAAGGAATTTTGGAAAATAACCCTTTTCTAAATTTCTAATATTATAGGTAATATATGTTTATTTCTTGTTTACTTTTTTAAATTTCATAAAATGTTAGATATTTTAATTTTATTTTCTTTATTAAAACACGTATTATAACAAATAAGTTAATTTTTTTGTTTATATTAGTTTAGTTTTGTTTAGTTTACCATGTTTTCCCTTACATAACTTATCTATTAATTGATTTTTTTTTGAAAAAAAATTATTTTAAATCTAATATGTTAAATAAAAAATATATTTTATAAGAGTATATTTAAAAATATTCTTTTTGGTGTAAAAAATTATTTATTAGGTTAGAGCATTATTATTATTCACACACCATTTTTGGATTTGTTTTCATTATTTTATATGACATTTAATATCTCGTTACTATTGTCATAATTTTAGTTAGCAATTAAAAATATGAATACAAATGTGTTAAGTTTAATTTATTTTACTTTTTTGCTTGATAATTTTTCATTTTTATTTACATTAGTATTGTAATAGTTGAGTTTGTATATTTGTGTACTAATTGTTTGTTGATTTGATTTGTAGGATAATGATAGATCAATCGACTAATCCACCACATACTTCTAGAGATGATCATACTCATACCTCTAGGGAGGAATGTACACATGCTCCTCTTGATGAGCCTAATCCTTATTTACAAGATACATTTACTTAAACATGGATAAAAAAGAGTTCATGGGTTGGTAAACGTGGAAACACACATTTACCAAAATTATTAGTCACTTGTAGCTTGGACCATAGGATACTGGTTGGATTTGATGATAATGTTATTCCAAGAGGTCCAAATTCAAACAAATTCAAGAATTTTATATCTGTTCAGGCTAAAATAAAAGTCATTATTTTGATTGATGATTGAAGAAGTATTGATAAATTAACACTATCTCACTTGTTGGAGACCATTTTTGTAAGATCATTTTTTATTATGTTACTTATCTTGAAATTCTTATTGTAATATATGTTTTCCCCCTTTTTATCAGATGAAATATGATATACATGACACTGGAGGAGTTAGGAGGAAATGTTTATCATTAGATTCTAAGAGATTGAGGGATTTAAAATCAATCCTCACACCCAATTTCATTTTTGGACATATGCAACATCATAATCCATGTGATATATATCCCTTTATAGATAAATATACATGGAATAAATTTATTGAAAGTTTAAGACAAGAAGTATTTTTGGTAAGCACAATGTTACCTTTTAGAGGGTTTTTATGTTAATGATCTTATTAATGTTTTATGATTTATTTATTTATTTTTAATTTATAGAAATTGTGGATATATCATCAGGATATCCAATCTAGAAACATATACCCTCATAATTTATCTTGTGGAGGGTATACGTTATTGGAAGAAAAAATGATGGCTGAAAAATTACAAAAACTGAGAGATGAGTCTTTAGGCTCTATAGAGGTTGCCCCTTCACCCCCCAACAAGACATAAAAATGGAAGAGGTCTCAGATGAGCAAAAAATGAAAATATCTTATGAAAGAGTTTAGGGCTATATTTTAGAGGATTGTAAGATGTTTTATTTATTTATTTATTTATGTTAATTCAATTCTTTATATATTTTAATTAATTATAGATTTTTCATATAGGGTTCTTTTGAGGACCAGATCACACAGAGGGTATTTTTAGATGAGGGTATGTACGATATTTTAGCTAAAACATTGGGAAAGTCTGAACACTCGGGTCATGTATGAGGATACCTAGTAGGTGTATCAGTGGAAAAAGTGTTTCCATGTTCTTCATCTTCTTCAATGGAGGGTGTTTATAAAAAAAAGTAATCTTTAGAGGCTTAAGTTTAGAATATTCATGTGCCTAAAGAGGATAAGATTAGATCTTTGGTATAGTCAATGTTTTTAGACATGTAAAAATAGTTTTAGACTACACCTCCCATTCCTCTACCTTCGCCAGCAGCTCCCACTCCTCCACCTCCACCTGTAGACCCCACTTCTTATCTTACTCCTACACCCCTCCTCCAAAGCATTCCAATTATTGTGAGTTATATGTTGATGATCAAAAACATCATATTTTTTTAGTATTGGATGATATTTTATATTGGAGATACCATTCATCATCAATAAATAGAGATAAAGCATCATAGGGTCATTGTAAAAGATATTATATATGGATCAACTGAAGCACCGTTACCTATATATGAGGTGAGTATAGTTGAAAAAAGTATTATCCACTTTTATTTTGGACATCTAGACTTATGATACATATTACCATATAGGTATGTATATATTTTATATTTTATTTCATTTTTTATTAATTTTTTAACATTTTAAAGTTTATATATGTCATGAACCAAGCCAGAGTGCCATCCAACCCATCACCCGACTAAATCTATGGCATGGCCTAAAGGGATTTCTTGATCCCCAGGTATGGAAACTAGTTCCTGGGTATCAAAAATATGATTTTGGAATGATTTCAACCATTTATATATTCATAAGTAACCAAAAATAATAAACAACATAATAATTGATAACCACAACCAAGTGAGGTAGAAAAATTTAGATTCAAAGTTTTAAAACATTAACCAAAACCAAAAGTACTAAAATGGAATGAGAACAAAAAAACTATCTCAAAACCCCCATGAAACAAGAGGGACATCACCCTAAATCCACCACCACCAACACCTTTAAGAAGTGGAACACTAGAAACCAGATCCACCATCACCACCACAAAACATCTTACCTTTACCTAGGTCATACAAAACAAAGTCTACATACACCCAAAGGTGTATATAGAGTGTGAGACAAAGCCTAGTAGGATTCCACCCAAAAGAAAGATTCCATGCTATAACATTAGAATAAAAATCAACATGCATATTTCCATAATAATATTTGAAACATTTCTACGAAAACATTTTTAAGGAAGCTTTCTCAAGAAACACTTTTTTAAGGAAAACCTTTTTCAAAAATAGTCTTTATTGAAATAAACATGTACACAAGGTCAACTATATACTGATGGCTAGCACCATATCACATAAACATTATGTCACAGGAGATAACCATGGGAAAATACCTATGGGTAACTAGCAATAGGGGGACCTATGAACCTCATACCTTTGTGGTCAAAATCCTCCAAATAAACCACCAACAACATTTACATGAATGAGCCACTAAATGGGAATGTATCCCAAAATTCCAGTGGTCTCTAAATCATAAACAAATACAAAAAATGTTACCATTCACAAGACACTAGATTGGATATCATCAAAAAATTCTAGTGGTCTCTGATCATATCACATGTTTAGTTAGTGTTCCAATAGTCAATCTTTCTAGATAAATTCAGGCCTTGGCCACTTTCAAATCAACTAGCATACTAGTTATAATTCACCCAAATAGATACCCGAGATTCCCTTTATGATCAAATTCCATTTCACATATCACATAAATTAACACTTTCACATACACATTCCAATAATCATAAACACATAAGGAAATCACCAATTTCACATTTTTACATTGATCCAATGATCAAAAACCACATGGAAAACACCATTTTCCATAAAAAACCAATTTTCACATGAACACCAAAACCATTTGGATATACATTTCACAAAACTTGAATAATTTATAGAACCCATTTAAAAACAAAACAATAATAACATATATGGAATCCTACCATTTTCATGGGAAAATCCCCTTTCAAATTAATACTCACATCAAAACCATTTTTCTAACATGCTTTACACCACTTTCACAATTCAAAGACACAATTTACATGCACAAAAAATAACATAACATGAAAGAAACCCATTTCTCTTGAGAAATAAAATTTCAACACATTAACATCTTTAAATATATTTGAAAAAACAATTTTCACCTTCCACACAAGGTATAAAACATATTCAAGAAACACCACAATGAAACACTAATGAAACTAAACCACTTTCTTTTATAAAAACCATTTTCATCACATGTTCTTATAAAAACCTTTTAAAAACATATTTCACACCACACACATAATTCATAGAAGAAATTTAAACAATAAAGCAAGCAATAAAAACTCAACTAATATGTAAAAGCATGGAACCACCTACCTAACACTTGTAAACATTCATAAATTGGTGAAAAACCACAACCAACCACCATAATACCCTATCAAGGAAAGATATAACAATAAACATCATTATTTCACCCAAAATATCAATATCATAACCTTATTAGGTCACACAACATGATGTAAAATGAAAACCCAAAAAAGGGATGATAAACCCTAAAAAGAGAGAGAAATAATGAGAAAAGATGCTTACTTAAAGTTTCCTTGAAGTTCCCACACCAAAAACACCCAAGGATTAATGATCAAGAGTCCAAGAAGTCTTAAAGGAGGCTACTATGACTGAAAATCCCAAATAGGGTAGAATAAAGGTGATTTAGGGTTAAATATAAAGAGGGAAAGAAGGTAATTTTCCACTTTTTAATGGATTGGATTGTTTACATAGTTAGTTTACATGGTTTTCCAAACTATGTGGAAACTATGCAGCCCTAACTATCCAAGAGAAACAATTGCATGTTTAGGCTACACAGTTTGACAAACTATGCATAAACCATGCAGTCACCACTATCCAAAATAACAATTTTCTACATGATTTCCTAGGCAAGGGTGCACGATTTTCCCTAACCATGCGCCACCTACCATCAAGCCCAAAATCTCTATTATCACCAAAAACTCAAGGAGAAACTATGGGATAAATACCAGACCAAAAATAAACAAAATATCACTTCAAAATAAAAACACATATGTGATAATATATTTATCTATTTTTATAGGAATACTTTAAAGGTAAAGAAATACTATATAGACAATAAAATATACAAAGTGCTATGAATTCAGATATAGATTCTAGTAATCTTGATATATTTTCAACATTTTCAAATTTACCATTGGTTGTTTGTGAGATTCCAATTGAAGCTGATCTTTGTGTGTGTTCAATGACTATGGGGATTTTTATAAATGATACAATGGATCTTTTAATTAGAGATCAGTTGGGCATCAACATGATGCAAGTTTTTTCCATATATATCTTAACATAAATCTTTTCATACATTTAATTTATTAAAAATTTATAATTATGTTTTTTTAATTAGGTATGTTTATACAATGTGTAAGGAGCATGACAAGATAGATGTATAATTATTTATGGAACCATAGTTTATTTCACCTATAGAGATGAAAATGACTAAAACAGAAAGAAAAATTTATATTGCTGAAAGATCTCAAAAGAATACAATTACTCAGTGTTGGATTTACTTATCTTCAAGAGTATGAAACATATATCTCAAAAAGTGTTATATATCTTTTAACATAATAACCAATAACATTAAAATTTCTTTTATATCAGTGGCCATTGGATGTTAGGTGTTTTTTGTCCAAGGGATAAGGCACTTTACTAGTTATGCTATATCCATGGTGAAGTGTGTAAAAATTTTAAGAATGTATTGGACATGTAAGTTTTAATTTCTTAATAATTTTTTATATTATAATGAATTTTAAATTTATTTCATTTATATTATTTTCAAATAGGGCATGTAATGTATTTCAAGAGACCACAAGAAAGAAGAGCACCAAGATCAAATATGAAAAATAAAAGGTGAATTTTCATTTATAATTAGTAAATTTTGAATATATTACTTAATAATGTTATTTTTAATTGAAAACTCATTTAAACAGTGTTTATATAAATAATAATGTGTAAAATAATGTGAATGTTATGTGTTAATATTTATGTATGAAATAATTTCAACTAGGACAGTTACGAAGTTCTAAGAGGTTAGATTTCTTTATAAAATTTCCTTAATATTTCACTCATTTTATTCATAATACATGTTAAATGATTTCATTTTAATTTTTATTTTTTGATGGCCCTCAGCCTTATAGTTCACAGAAGCTCAGAAACTTAAAAGTGGAATGGTAAAATAATTTTACAAGTTTGGTCAAATTTTAGTTTGTTTGTACTATATATTGTAATCTTGAATATTGTAATTGTAAATGTGCAATGTTATTTGTTTTTTTGATTCTTTTTCTTCTATTTTTATTATCTAATTATTTTGTTAACTGTGGAGAGGAGGGATGAAAAGATTTTTTTTTTAAAAAAATTGGATTTTCACATTGGATATTTTATAACTGAGATGAAAAATCCTTTATCGATGGGTTTTCAAGTCGGTTATCAATTGACCAATGTGAAAAACCATTCTAAATGGGTTTATCACATCGATTATTTGATAACCGATGTACAAAACCAATTAAATAATTCATTTAAAACATCCATTTTTTAAGTTATGTTAAAGTCATATTTACAATGTCAACTTTAATAACATCGCCTAATAACTGATGCAAAAAAGAAAAAAACTGATGTGAAAAGGAATTTTCTTCACTAGTGAAAGATTTTAGTATCTACGCATCAGTCACATCCATAGATATACACTCAATCATATAACTCAAAAATCTCAAATAAAATAATGTAATAAATGATGAACCAAATCACATATCACAATTTCAACATGAATTTTATTATTTAGACTCTGTATAATGAAAGAAACACATATATGACATGTGATATTAAATACCTAAACATGATGAATGAATACACACCAAATCCCATAAATTAGGACATAAAAAAGAACATCTATATCACCTAATATGAATTTAAATTAAGGAAACATCAAATAATATAATCATACAATTCCACTTTCCTGGTAACTAGAAGGTCCACTATATAATGCTGATGAGGTGTTGACATAGTTCCCCTGCCCGAGTCCCAACCATCCTATCTCTTATGTACTCTATCCAAAATCAAGCAAAATAGAAGAAATGATTTAGTGAACTAGGTCCTTAGATACCATTTTTTAACATCCCAACCAAAACCACCAAGTCTAAAATCAGATGCCACACGACCTCATGTGTGACTCCCTACACACAAGAGTTTTTAGACTAGCGATGAGGGGCTACAGAAAATCATGAGGTGACTATGCCCTCGGTACCAGGTATAAATTATATTATAATAATAATAGTGATAAAAATCATTAAAAAATGAATAAAAAATAACCATTAGAGAGGAATCATATCCAAATAAATCAGCCCATGTAGTAATGATATGGCATGTCAGATACAATAATCAAAACTAAAAAAAGGATCCAATGTATGAGGTAAGTCCAGTTACAAAAGTAGTATTAGGCATCTAGCCTAGACTCCATCCAATAATTTCTACATACTCTAGCTAGCCTTATTAACTATCCACCACATAGACCTTTCCCTTTGCATGATCCCTAATTATGAAATCTAAAAGCACATTAAAATTCCTAAGGAGGGTGTTAGTACAAGACTCAGTAAGACATGCCCAATAACCCTTATCTTAAGTGAATAATATATATATATATATATATATAAGTGAGTTCCATTAAAATAAAAATAACATATAAAAACAAACATATTAAACAAGAACATATATATATATATATATATGTCAAGTCCTCAAATAATAGCTTTACCTTCTTTGGCACTATGCTGGAAGGAATGTCAATCATCCATGTTTGACACATCTCACTAGAAGGGTTATTCCATGTGCATGCTGATAAACATATCACACATCCCTCTGATGGGTGATATTCCATATGTTACAACCTACATCAAACGTAGAATATAGAGAAAAAAATACATTAAAATAGTTATATAGAATGATTTAAAGAGTCATATTTTCATGATTATTTGAATATAAAATAATTATTTTTTCACATTAAATGACTAATATTGTCGGTATTTAACTTTTTTATGTTTTGTGGTAAGATACCAAGTTTGATTAAAAATGAACAATAAGAGATGAATATAGTGAGATGAAAATACTTCATGCCATGCTGTGAAGTGGTGTCATAAAACACCAGACTTGTGAAGGTATATTAAAGTTGTAGGAAAGTCAAGGACAAGAGAAGAACCAATTCCCAGGTTAAAAACCAAATATATAGGTGGAAAAAGAGAAAAAACTATTGGAAAACACAATTTCACATCATTAATGTCATTCACAACATGAACCTTAAAGAATACACAGTGTAAAAAATACTCACATCCTCACACATTACACATCGTGAATCACTTACATGATGTGAAAGTCTTGGGCAGACCAAAAAATTGTGATTTATGATGATTCTTTATTCCAATGCTTCATTTATGACCCCAATATGACACATGAATACTTTTACCTAATTAATGGGAAATTTATGACATATCAATCATGATATATGCCTATAAATAAGAGTCTGGGGGGGGTGTTAAAGGGGATGGATAAAAAAGGAGAATCTCCAGATGACATCCTACTATAGCTTTATTTCCCAACATTATATTTATTTTATCTTATTTATTATATAATGTATCCCTAGAATCAACTCTAATTCCCCTTCTATGGAGGGGTAGTTTTCTATGAGTGATCAGGAAAGGGGGAGTATTTACCAACTGTTATTTTTGAGTTTCTGCATTTAATGGAATAAATCCTTTTATATTCCTTCTACCAACTGGTTTCAATTTTCAATTTAGTTTCAGATTCTAAATTGATTTTCACTAGGTTTAGATTCTTTTTATTTCATTTTCCTTGGTTAATGATCCATATCTCTATCCACCCAATTCCCATATATTTCTAAAAAGTAAATTAGAGTTGGGTAGTGATTTCTCAGTGATTGATAGAAAATACGAGGAATTGTGATGGGTACTATTATAAATTAGGGAATAACAATCCCAAATTGGGAATTTCCTTAATTTATTAAAAGGACCTATTAAAATTACACACACATAGAAAGTAGGGTATACTGATTGATAATTGATTATGAATACCCTTACCATAACCTTCTATCCAAGGGGGAGAAATGAACCAATAGAGGAATATCTCTCTTATTAGCCAACATAAATAGAATTGGTAAAAATTGTAAATAATGATAGAATAGTACTAGGTTTATCCAAACTCATTTTAATCACCATATTTCATCAATTATTTTTAATCAATCAATTTAAAATTCTTTGCAAAACTCATAATTTCTAAAAATCCAGTAAAATCAACTCTTCCTTAAATCAACAAAAATTAACAATCCCATTTTTTTTTCACTCCTCTTTGTGAGACTACCTAGGTTAACTTATATACTATAATAGGTAATAAAAATCACATTTCTACACCCCACAACAGGTATTCATTAATGAAATATCAAACATCACATCTTAAATAATAAGAGTCATAAACATAATAAACCATATGTGAGAAAATATAAAACATAGGTTCTCATGGGGCTAAACATGAATTCTAAACAACTATACCAAGAACTAATATAAAAAATGTGCTAAAGTCAAGGTCTTCGCACCTTAGGTGCAATAAAAACCAATGTCATGGGTTTCTATCTGAGTCCAAAAAGCACCATTGAATCCTAAAAACAATCCCATTTCAACATGATTTAGAATACCAGGATCAATGTTAATAAGAAAAAACACCTTAAAGGTAGGTCAAGGACAAACATACCCAAGAAGATCCACCACCGAAAATGATCTTGGTCAAAATGTTGCACAGTTTCTAAATCCCTTAACCTAGGTGTTGATCCTATCAGTTATCAAGGAATACTTGGTTAAATCATACTAAAACCGTTAGATATGATCAATAAATTAAGATTTTAATTAGTTTTTATCAAGTAGAAGAGAAGGTAAGTGATCTAAATCAATAAAGAATTCATCAGATCGAGAATGAAGGATTTATTTAGTGTTCGGGTGTCGAATGGAGGAGTTGGAAGGGAGGGAGAGCACCCAAAAATCACTAGAGAGGATCCCTAGGGTGTTGAGAGTCAAATGGGGTCTGAAATAATAAGTTATAGTGAGTGGAGGGAACATTTTTAGAAAAAATACTATAAAATCAGCAACCTTGGTGGGCTCTGTTGAAGGCCACCAGCTACCCAGTGGTCACTAGGTAGATTTACTTCTACTCAGGAGCACCATTGATTGGCCAGTGGATTCTGGGCATCATTACCTATGCCTAGGATCCTCACTAGCTAGCTGGTGGGACTACTATAATTTTTCAAGTTACAATGCTTTCACAGCCCCACCTCATCCTAGTTCTACTCACCCGAGTTCCTATAGACCACATCTAAACACATAAAAACAAGCTTAAAAATCTATGTAAAAATTAAAAAGTGGCATACCTAAAGGTTGATGAATAAAAAATTTCCCTTTAAATAAATTATATGTTTAATATATTTATTCATATGAAAAAATTAACTAAAACAAAACTATTATACTTCATAATAAAACTATTTAATTTGACACTTATAATATAGCTGTTCAATTAGAAGGTATAAATAAAAGTAACCGCACTATGAAACTAAGTATAAATGACAAGTGATGATAACAGGTATTATGAGTCTTCCATATGAAGCTCACCTATCTAAAATTGGAAATTTGGGGGCATCACTAGGGTTTTCTCTAGACAAAGCCCAATCCAAACTACCAGAATTATGGTATGAGTAAAATAATATGAGATAAAAGTTCAAGTATGTAGAAATTTCCATAAGATCCATGCTAGCTGAACCTCCACCTACAATGACCACAAGAGATAAATACTATGGATTGGGATATATTCAGTGCCAAACTTTATCAATGGTAAACAAGCATTGATAAAGGGGGTTAATTTGTTAGTGTTAGATAAAAGAACTAATAAAGGTTACTTTTATCAGTGCTAAAAAAGAGTTAATGAAAGTATCCCTTTGTTACTATTTTTTTAGTGCTAATAAAGGGTTTCATTTATCAATGTTTTTTCATCACTGATAAAAAGTATATTTTAAAAAAAAATATCATTAAAAATCATATATTAATATCTAAATATATTTATATTAATATAAATATAATATATTTTATTAAATATGATTTATAATACTAAATATTCATTTACACTTAATATATAAGATATTTTGGAAAAAAATGGTTTATAAAATTAATAAAAATTAATATTAATTAAGAATTTTCAAATTATTATTCAGTAATATTAATTTAATAAAAATTTTATGATATAAAAATTCAATACATTAATTAACAATCTAAAATAAGTTGAAAACATGACTTAAACATCAAATGGATATAAATTTTAATCTGAGTGTCTTTTTAGGATCTACCAGATAAAAAATCGAAACTTATGAAAAGATATAAAATAAGGGGTAACCATGGTTAGTATTTTATCAAGATATAAAAAGTTTAAAAGTCATCTAAATATAAGTTTTTTTGTCTCGGTACTATGATTTTTTAACATTTGATGGAATTTCAGCCTCATTTAATGGGGTCTTCTTATCTTTTTTTAGTAGAGATTGAATTCATTGCAAGGATTTACATTCATGTTGATATTATGGTGTTAATTTTTTTTTCATATTTTATTGTTATTTATAATTAAATATATATTTGTACATATTTTAATATACTTATAAAAATTTAATTTTATAAATAAATATTTAAACATTTTTACACATAAAATACATTTCACAATATATAAATCATATGAAAAAAATTATTGTAAATTTTCATTAAAACAAAATCTAACCATATTTTTACATTATAAAAATTTATTAATATATATATACCTATAAAAATGTATATATAATGTTTATATATACATATATGTGTGTGTGTTAATAAACATATATATATATATTTGTAATTATATTCTAATATATGTAAATGAAAATTAATCTAGAATATATTTTAATAAATATAAGTATATCTATTTATATCATATACATTCACACACATGGAAATATTTATAAACACACACACACATAGACACAAACATATATTTTATAAATGTTTTTAAAAATAAATATATAAATATATATATATATATATATATGGATAAAAAATATGTATGTAAATATATATAAATAAATATAAATATCATAAAATATAGAAGAAAAAAGACATTTTAGTGGTAAAGAGGTTTTATTTTCTCATGGAGGTCCCAAGTTCGAGTTGATCCATACACAGGTGAGCATGTGGTGGGGCAGTGATCGAATAGTGACAAAGGGGGGTCACAGGTGCTAAAAAAAGTGGGCTACTGGCCAGAATCACATGTGAGTAGGAGCAGGAGTTGTTCGTGAGCACTGCAAAGATGGGGGGGGTACAACATTGAATGGGGGGTGAGTTGGAGAAAAAAATAAAATTATTTTTATAATTTTATCATCACTTATAAATACCCCTTTTATCAACACTAAAATAAATCACTAACAATTAAGGTCATTATTAATGCTAAAAATGAACAAATAAAGGAGGTTTTTATCAATTTTTTTAAAACTGATAAAAAACACCTTTATCATTATTTTGTATCATAAAAGTGCAACATTTTTCTAAGAAATAAGAACATCAGTAATTTTTAGTTCTGAAAAATCCCATTTTGAGCACTAGAAAAAGGGGATTATATAGTAGTGTCTTATCTTATACTTAGGTCTTATGCAGAGATATTGAGAGGTTATATAAGTAAGAATTATGATTTTATAAACTTTTATTTATCAATGTAATAAATTATTTCAAATTATTTACTTTTAATTAAAAATAATGTTCATTTTTAATACTAACACATTGATAAAATTCAATTAATATAACTAAATAACTAATAAGACCATTTAATGCTAAAAATATATATATTTTTAATTCTAAAATTTTATTTTATTAATATAAATAACTAAATATATTATTTATAAAAAATATTATTATTAAGAATAATATAACTAATATATTTTTTATGTGATTGGAAATAAGAATAAGAATAGTTAAATTTTTTAAAAAGTTATTTTATGATGACAAATGTTTTCATTATATATTAATTTTATTATTTAAAAGTTAAAATTTCAAATTTAAAAATTTATATTTGAAAAAATTAACTTAATTTTTGGACTTAGAATAATAATATTATCATATGATTACTTTTTGGGATTTTTTGAAATAATTGATTTTTAGTTGAATAGTGAAAATATAATTTTTATTAATACCATGTCATTTTTCCCTTTATCATGATCTAAGAATGTCTTAAAAATTTTAGAAAACATTTTTCATGACCAATATTTTTTTAAATAATAAAATGATTCATTTAAAAATACTGCATTGAATTTATAAATACCATGGTAAACATTTTAAAACTTAATAAATTTTTTATTCAAATACTAAATTATTTTTAATCTTTTTATTTTATTATGATTTCAAAAAGTATAATTTTGTTTTATATTTATTTTTAAACCATATAAATCTTATTTTTTAATAATAAAATTATTAATTCCATGTAAATAAATAAAATTGATAATTTTATTCTAAACATTATTTTTACACTTAAAAATACACTTTTTCTAAAAATAGTTTTTACTTGTTATGTACGGTAATTTTAAAATTAATTTTTATCACCCTTATAAATTTTACTTCAAAAATGGATTTCATTTTTTGAATAATTAGGTCCAAATTTTTTAATAAGTTTATTTTTTATTTTTATGCATAAAAAATGAATTACTTAGGTAAAAAATAGTTACCACAATAAAGGTATTTTTTTAAAAGGTGTTAACCAAAGGGAAGAAGCCTAAAACATGTTAAAAACATGTATTTATATGAGTTTTTGAGAGGTTTATTGACCTTACCTAACCCTTATCCATTATTGACCATTATTGGATCCTTTTGACCCTTGAATATCGACTCTTCTTTTTATATTATTTAAAAAAAATTCCATTTCCCTCACCAATAAAAAGAGATCATCTCCACCCCATTTATACACCCATTATAAGGAATTATCTCAACCAAAACTCTACCCTATTATCTCTTAAATTCACCCCATGTCCTATAATTTATGGTATTTCCAAAATACGAGGAAAAGGATCCTTAGGGTGCTACTTAAGGGAGAACATCAAAAGAGAGAGGTAATGTTCTCAAGTGAGTTCTCTCAATTCTTTTCTTATTCTAACCATAAAAAATTTTATATCCATGAAAGTATGATAAAATTAGTATTATTAATATTCTTTAATTTTATTAAACTTATGAAATATCTATTTTCTACCTTCATTTACAACCATTCAAAAAATGAATACGTTGTTGTATGTGTGTGCAGACTACCACCTCTTTGAATAACATGTTCAATTTTTCATTACCACCCTAAATGGCTTGTTCAAAAGAGTTATATAATGAAAAAGTATAATATTTATAACATGATTAAGATCCAAAAATTATAAATTATTTTAATTTCTACCTCCCTCCCTTTCTTTGAAAAAATAAGAGCATCGTCCTTGTGTATGTGCGTATTACCGCCTCCACAAAACGACATATTTTATTTTCCATTACCACTAAACATGGATAACTTTAAAAATGTATTTAATATATAAAAATTATATTTATGAAACTATTAATATAATCTAAAGATAATTTTAGGTATTATATAAGTAATATTAATAATAAATGGTCCTAATAAACTTAATCACCTTAAATGAACATATCAAGACACCTTTTATAATTTGAGTATATTTTGGTAAAATCTATAAAAGTGTACACATTTTGTTCTAATGGAATAATAAAATAAACACAAATATATAATTATAGATATTATGAATCTATTTTACAACACATTTTACCATGATCAATATACATAGGAAGTTTCAGAGAAATTGACTGGACCACCTCAAGTAACCGACATAAGTGAAAAACATTTAATAAATAAATAAAACATGAAAATAAATAGACTCTATAAAATAAAATATAGATTAAAAATATTATTATTTTTTTAATAAACATAATTTTATTGTTTATTAAGTTAAGCACACATACATAGTGAATTAGTACCTGAGTTAAGAGTTTCCAAATCTTAATTTTGCTTAATCAAGATGTGACTTATATTCACAACTTGTTCCCTTTTTGTGATATAAATATTTATCTTAGATGCCTTTTTTATCATAATTTTCTTGAAATTTTATGTATACATCTAAAATTATCTTTATAAGGGGTTTCAATTCATATTATTTTAAAGTCATATGTGTTTTAGTTAACTCAAACCCCCTTTATTTGAGTTATAATGTTTCATCTTGAACTTCTTACTTATATGATTGGTTTCTTCCACACTAAGATTTTATATTGAACTTTATCATTATATACAGGTAAAATAACACTTTTTTTTTCAAATATACATCTATGATTAATTTCTCCCACATAAAAGTATCACATTGTTAAGAATAATTCCAATCCTTCCCAAGTAAGCACTTTGTCTTCCATATCCATGTTTTCTATTCCCATTAATGTTCTGATTTTATATTTGGAAACCCAATTATGTGTTATCTCATTTGATATTCACATTTAACTTTTAATATTTTAAAAAGGAGGTTTTATTATTCATTTTTATAATGTGGTTTTCAATAAATTTATTTTTTAAATACATTATAAAGGTTTTTACTTTTATGATAGTATGTTTTATCTTTCAAAACCCCATTACTTTTGGGTTAAAAGTCCTCATTCATTTTTTCCTTATTCCGATATATTATTCTCATATATTTCATCCATATTATATATATATTTTATTTACATATATACCTAGTTTAATTTACCTTTATTTTTTGGATATAATATATTTTATTTGTTCCTTTCACAATTACCTCTTTAAAGTAAACCCAATTTAAGGGAACTTCCCTACATATTATTTCATGTAAAGTATCACCACCATAAAATATTTTTAATCAATAATAGTTTCTAAAAGAAATTATTTTATGAAAAACTCTCATGGATCAATTTTTTTAAAGGAAAATAAAAATATCTCTTACATATTCAAAATACCCTTTACTCATTTTGAAAAAAAACCCTAAGTTCTTCGTTTCTTATTCTTACTTATCCCACACTTCTATTGAATGTTTATACATTAAAAATATATGTTAAAGACCTATGATTATTTTTATATATGAATGTCTAAAATAATTTTACCCCTTTTTCTCATAATAATTCTTATGATATAGCCTTTATTTATACCTTGAGGAAAGATTATGAAACCCACTTCCTTTTCATGGGTTTTATCATGCTTATGATTTATGTATGGATTACTTTCCTCTTGTAGAAAACATTTGGATGTACATGTTATGAATTTTAAGGATTCATAATAATTGTTCTCCAATTAATTGGTTAATGTTTTCATCTCATGATATACCTTGTATAGTGAAGGAGTGGTTAGCCTAAGCACACTATGTTTTTTTATTATGGCGGTTAGTCTAAACACACTATGTTATGATATCTTGGTGGAAAACCTTGAATTATTCTTATGATTTTATATTTTTTTAAACACATTTATTATTACATAAAAATATGATATCATTCCCATATTCCATGTTTCCATACCATTTAAGGTGCATAAGTGGTGACCTAAGCACATTATTTTATGTTTTCTTGGAAGTGATCATTAACTTATGCTTATGATTTAATGATTTATGTTATTTCAACATATTTAGGATTTTATAAAATTATGATATCATTCTCTTATTCTATGATTCAATGCTTATATCATACTCTTATACCATGGTACATGTTTTTTTATTTGAGATTACTTGTTCTGCTATCATGACTTATGGACAACTCATATTATTCCATATTATTTTTTAATAAGATATTTCTCCCCTAATCATGTTTTATCTTATAATTATGATCTAACTCTTGATGAAATGTTTGTAATTTTTACCTTACTGGGAATTTGTGATCACCCCTTTATTATATTTTCATTCCCCATGTTATGATGATGAGTATAACTTATGATAATTTTAGAAGTGAGTCTAGTGTGGATTAATTATAGAGAAATGTTCACAAGTATAGTAAAATATGTTTCTCATATAGTTAGTCCTAAAAGACACTAAACCTTATGTTCTTGGTATTATATAACTATTTGTGAGATTTAATGTTTAACTTATGAAAATAATGTAAAATAAATATATTTTTAGTTTAGTTTATCACACTTTGTATCAAATCCAGCGTTTAAAGAAAGTTTTTTTATCACCAAATCCAGGACTATGGGTCTTGGGTGCCTTAATTTGTATTAGAGTAGGATTTAGTTTTTTTAGGATTAGTTTAGTTTTTTAGGACTAGGAAAAGTAAACTCTAGTGAAAACCCTATAGATAAGTTAATGTACAGGATAGTATCCTGAAGATTTTTTTAAATTTGAGATTGTGTATTTTCTAAGTAATTATATTCATGTGAGGGTATTAGAAAGTTGATATAGTTGTGGCATATATTCACCAAGGGGTAATCACCCTGAAAAATTCTATCTGAGTATTAACTTGATTTCCACTCAAATCACGATGAGTGGGATTAAGAATGCACACCTGACCAGACAATCTTGGGGGATATGATTTTTTGATTAATATACTCTCTACAAACTATCATCAAGGATTTAATAAAATTTGAGGTTGTAACATATAACTAGTTAGGTTATAAAACATAATAGGAATAAAACCATGAACAATATAGGTTAAAAAAAATGAGTTATAGTTTGATCCAATTATATCATAGTCGAATAGAAAGTATCATAGGTTAAAATAAGGCAGTCTCCAGAGAAGGAATCTTATTATTGAGTTTTCATATTTATATGATCATTCAACCTGATTTTATTGGATATTATCATAATAATTTTGGTTTTAATATTTTTTTGGAATAGTTTCTTTAAAACTAATTTGTGGAAGGTATGTATCTAGAAACTCCCAAGACTTAGCTATAGTATCATATTTGGAAGAAATGGAGGAAAACATAATATATTCATATTATAAAGGAAAAGGTATGTTACCCAGTCTTACCTAAGATAAAAGGTTCGTATCTATTTAAAATAAATATTTTTAATAAATTTTATATTTTATATAACCTTATATATTCTTATTAGTATGAGATAATTAAAATTTCAAGGACATAATTTATTCAAGGGGGGAGAAAGTAATGCCCCAAGATTTTATTATTGATTTCACATTAAATAAATTCTATGTTTAATAGCTTTCTTCACAAATAAAACCAAACTAAAATGAAATATTTATAATTTAAAATAAAATTATTAAATTTTACCATTATTATAAAGTAGTTAAATTAGTGGTTCCAATTAAAAGTAACCACACTATGAAAACTATATATAAAGGAGAAGCAATAAAATCGAGTAGTATGAGTCTTCCTTTTGAATCTCACCTATATGAGAGTGTAAAGGAGGTGGAATCACTAGGGTTTACTCTAGATGAACCCCAATTTGAAATCAAACAATTATGGCATGAGTGAAATTGTATGTGAGATAATTTTAAGCTTGTGGAAATTACCATGAGATCTATTCTAATTGAACCACCACCTACAATAACCACAAGAGCTTATCTTATGATTAGGTGTCACATGAATATATTGAGAGGTTATATAAGTATAAATTAATATGGTATATATATATTTTAAAATGTCATAAATTATTTCAAATTTTTACATTTAAAGAAAAATAAAGTTCATGTTTAATTCAAATTCATCAACAAAATTCAATTAATATAGCTAAATAGATAACAAGACCATTTTATTCTTAAAATATAGATATTTTTTTCTAAAATTGTATTATTATGAACTTTAAGAAACTAAATATGTTATACATATAATATATTATTGGTAATAATAATATAACTGATCAAATTATTAATTGATAGGAAATAAGAATAAGAAATGTTAAATTTTTTAAAAAGTTATTTTGCGACGAAAACAATTTTTATTTTTATGGTTTTTATTTAAAAGTTAAATTTTAAAATTTTAGAATTTTAATTTTACTAAATTAAATTCATTTTTGGACTTGAAATAATAAAAATCATCATAGGATTAATTTTTGGGATTTTTTTAAAAATAATTGATTTTTAGGAAAATAGTGAAAAACACATTTTTATTAATACTATATCATTTTTTTATATTATCACGATCCAAGAATGACTAAAAAATTTTATAATTTTTTTAATAACCATGAATTTATATAAAAAATAAAATGATTCCTTTAAAATACTATGTGTAATTTAGAAAACCCTTGTTTAACATAGTTATATGTCTTAAAAATAAATCCGAAATAGAATTCTACCATATGATATCATAATTAATGAAAAAATGAAAAATGAGTTGATTATAGTTTTATTGAATTTAAATCATCCCATATCCATTATTTTACATTATTGGATCCTTTTTTCCCTTTAATAGTGACCTTTTATTTATTTTATTTACAAAAAATTTCATTTTCCTCACATATAAAAGGAGCACACATCCACCCCATTTCTACATCCATTATAAAGAATTATATCAACAAAAACTCTACCCTATTAAATAATCAAATCTCTCCTAATTTCCTTTAAAAAATTTCCTTGTGAAAAAACCAATCTAAATATCCTTCAGGTGTTACCTAAGGGATAGTATCCAAAGGGAAAGGTAATATTCTCAACTAATATCTCTTAATTATTTTCATCTTATATCCCCTATAATATTTTATATCTATGAAATTAGGATAAAATTAGTATAATTAATATATATAAATTTTATTATACTAATTTAATATCCATTTTCTACCTTTCTTCAAAACCATTCTAAAAAATGAATACACCACTATGTGTATGTGAAGACTACCGCCTCCGTGAATGACATATTATATTTTTCATAACCTCTATATATATATGGATAAAAGAGTTATTTAATGAAAAATATAGTATTTATAACATTATTAAGAGTATAAAGTTTCAAATTATTTTATTTTTTACATATATCCCATTTTATGAAAAATGAAAGCATCTTCCATGTGTACGTGTGGACTACCACCTCCATGAAATGACCTATTTTGTTTTCCATCAAAACCTAACAAGGTTGTATTTAAAAATGTATTTAACGTGTAAAAATGATATTTATAAAACTATTAGTATCCTATAAAGATAATATTAGACATTCTATAAGTTTTATTAAAAATAAACGATCATAGTAAACTTAATCGCCTAAACTGAACATATCATGGAACCTTTATTAATTTGAGTCCATTTTGGGAAAACCTAATAAAATGTACAATTTTTTGATAATGGGGTAATAAAAATCATACAAATTTACAATTATGGATATTATAAATCTATTTTACAACAAAATTTATGATATTCAATAAACCGAGGAAGTTTCAAAGAAATTATCCAAAACACCTCAAGTAACCAACATAAGTGAGAACTATTTAATAAATAAATAACACATGATAAAATATAGGCCTTAGAAAATTAAATTTACATTAAAATGGTTTTTAATTTTTTTAATAAACTTAATTTTATTTCCCAATAATTTAAGCACACGTGCATAACAAATTAGCACCTGAGGTAAGGATTTCTACATCTCAATTTTTCTTCATTAAGATGTTATTTATATTCACCATATATTCCTTATTTGTGATTTAAATGTTTACTATGAATGTTTTTTATCATATTTTTATTTAAATCTAAGTGTTTTACAAATACATCTCATGTTTTATTTCCAGGGGGTTTTGATTCATGTGATTTTAAAGTTGTAAGGGATTATTTAACTCAAAATACCCTTCTTTGAGTTATAAATTTTTATCTCGAACTTCTTACTTATATTATTGTTTTCTTCCAACATATGGTTTTATATTTAACTTTATATTTATATCTAGACAAAATAACACTTTTTATTCTAATATTCCTTTTTGATGAATTTTACTCTATTAAAGTAGGTCATTGTTAAGAATAATTATCATCCTTCCCAAGTAAGCTATATTTCTACCATATACATATTTTTTATTCACACAAATGATATCCTTTATATTTAAAAACCAAAATTATATTCTATCTAATGTGATAATCATATTTAAATTTTCCTATAAACAAAGTTTTATTATCTATTTTTACAATGTGGGTTTCAATAAAGTTATTTTTTTAAAATATTAAAAAGGTTTTTAGTTTCATGATCGTATGTTTTATCTTATAAACCCACTTTACTTTTGGGTTAAACGGTCTCTCTACTTTTATACCTTTTACTTTGTATTATTCTCATTTATTTCACCTATATTCTATATATATTTTCCTTAAATATATTCCTAGTTTACTTTACCTTTCTTTATTGGGGATAATACATGTTTTAAGCTCCCTTCACAATTCCCTCCTTAAAGTATACCCAATTTAAGGGGACTTCCCTACATATTATTTCATGTAAAGCATCATCCCCATAAAATGTTTTTAACCATGAATAGTTTATGAAAACACTTATAGTTCAATTCTAGTTTAAATAAAATTAATAAGCTTCATCCATCTTCAAAATATCCTTTGATCATTTAGAAAAACAACACTAAAGTGGTTAATTTCTTATTATTACTTCTTCCATACTTATCAATAATTTTTCTATATTAGAACTCCATGCACAAGGCCCATGTTTCTTTTTCAAATATTAACATAAAAAAATTTAATTATTTATTCTCTTGGGAATCCTTATAATATAACCTTTGGTAATTCCATGAGGCAAGATTATGAAACCCACTTATTTCTCTTGGGATTTTTCATTATTATGATCTATTTATGATATATATTTTTTCATATTGCAGAGAATATATAAATTTAAATGTTATGAATATGAATGGTGTGTCCATATAGTTCTCCTATGCATTGGTTAATGTTTTCATCTCATGAGATACCATTTATTATGCACGTGAGGTTAGCCTAATAATGCTATATTATGTTGTCATGGTGATTATAATAAACACACTATGTTATATTGTCTTGGCGATGAGACTTGACTTATTCTTATGATATTATGATTTATGTTTTTTATATATATTTATGATTATGTAAAATTGTGATATCATTCTATTATTCCATGTTTCTATACCATGTAAGGTGCTTGAGTGGCGAGCCTATGTACAATATATTATGTTATCTTGGTAGTTATCCTTGAATTATGCTTCTGATACCACACTTTATATTGTTGAAACATATTTATGATTTCAAAAAATTATGATATAATTCACTTATTTCATGTTTCCATACTTGTCTAACACTGTTATACCATGGTATAGGGTTGTTCATTTGAGATTACATGTTCTGATGTCATGAATTATAGATGGATCTTATTATTACATGTTCTTTTCAATAAGATATTTATCTAGTTATCATGTTTTATTTTATGCATATGATCTAATCCTTGATGACACATTGATAAGTCTTTCCTTCTAGATCATTCGAGCTCACCCGTTTTTTATGATTACAATCCCTAAGTTATGAAAATGAATATAAATTATGAGAAGTATAGAATATATTCTAGCATTGATCAATTATAGAAAAATGTTCACATGTATTGTAAATAATTTACTCATGTAGATATCCCTCAAAGACACTAAACCTTTCAGTCTTGGGATTGTGTTAATATTTGTGAGATATAATGTTTATCTTATGGAAATGATGTATAATAAATATTTTTTTTAAATTAGTTCATATAAATTTGTATCAAATACAGAATTTGATGAAATTATTTTTAGAAAAAGATATTTGAATTCAGGTTTAGGATGCCTCAGTCAGGATAGTGAATGCTATAGGAAATCTGTAATTACACAGGGTAATGGATGGACCCCCATGAATATAGGAAGTTTCTTTGACTGTTTTACTGGGTGTGACCATCTATAAAGGGGGGGATACCACTTAATGATGTGTAATGTGATTATTGGAGTTAGTGATATATGTGGTAGCATAGTCACAAGTGATTTTAAATTTTATACTTATGATGAAATGAATGTTGTAATGTTTTTCTCCTGTGGACATAGAATGAATGTATAAACCACATAAAACTTTTTGAGTTATTTACTGGATTAATTTTTTCCTTTATTATATTAATTAAATCTGTGTAGGAGTTTGGAGTAAATAGACTTGAGTATGTTGAACTCAGTGTAGTGATTTGGGTTAATAAATTATTTCATGTTTCAGTACACTGATGTTTAGAGGATTCCATCCCAATTATTCTTCCATGAATTTGATTCTGGTGAATAAAATTCAGGTGTGTGAAGTTTGTAAAAAATTATCAAAAATTAGTATCATCATTGTCATGAACCAACCCAGGTCAACCCTGAATTAGTCACTCGAGTCGGTCCGCGGCATGGCTCGAAGGGCGTTCCCAATCCCCACAGAATAGAAACTAGTGATGGGAATCAAAACAAGCGGTTGAGAATAATTTATCCTAAAAAAATAAAATACAGATAAATAGAAATAAACTAGACAAAACAGGTAAACAACATTAGCATTGGAAAATAAAAATAATTATAAAAAACTAGACATACCTCTATGTAACCCCATGGGTCACCACCAAACATAGAACCACACTCACCTAAGAGAGATCCAAGACTAGAACTTGAAACTGAAATGTTAAGTAGGCATGAACACTGAGATGCTCAGTAAGAAATCCACAGAATAACAATTAACTATGCCTTTTTCTTTAAAAATAAACCCAATAATACTAGTTTGAAGATAATACATATTGAAATAGGTTTTTTTAGTCTTTTCAAAACTAAGTAACAAGTTTACTTTTTTGAGGAAATCATTTCTCTTCCACTATATTTTCAAAAATATATTACAAGTATGCATTAAAATTTCAAAATGATAGGAGAGTAATGAATATTTAAAATATATTTTTTCACAATGGGGCATCAAACATGTTCAATAGAAAAGAAAAATCACATCATAAGCATTATGACACAAATGAGCACCATGGGAAATTCCTATAGGTAACTAGCACATGTGGGACCCTAGAGACCTTGTACCTTGGTGAAAATGTGTCCTAAGATCCAAAACGGTCTACTTCCTCATAAACGAGTCACTAGTAGGGAACACACCCATAACCTAGTAGCGTCTAATCATCATAAGTATTTAGTTAGTGTTGTAACATCAATCCTGCTAAATGAAATTAGTAAGAACCACTTACATATCATCTAGAGTACTATTCCTAGTCTTCCCACCTAGGTACCTTGGGTTTCCCTTATGCTCAAGTTAAAGTTTACATGCACACATACCACTATATTCACAAAAAATCTATAAATTTCATTGAAATAACCCTTCTTTACAAACCACCCACTTTTCATTTTAATCACACCATAAAAAATCCCCCTTTAAAATACTTCTTCCATCACTTGTAAGATACCCAAATTCCATTTTTATAATAATAAGAAAACACATCATAAATACTAACCAAAACAATGGGCCAAGCCCTTTCCTAAAGCTGATCATACTTCAAAACCATTTTCAAAACAATTTTTCAACCATAAAAACATTTTAAAATTTATACTCAAATGAACAAAAGGATAACATACCCCAAAATGATTCATTTTTCAATGAAAATACCCATTTAGACCTACACAACTTAAATTTCTTTAAAAATATATTTCTCACCTTCCAAATAACCCCTAAAACCAATTTTAGAATCATTAAATCAAATCACACACAAAAACATATCCATTTTATTTATTAAAAATCCATTCCCAACCCATAAGCACCAAAAACACTTTAAAAAACCCAACACACCATAAAATCAAACCAAAGAACAGAATCATAAACTTAAACAAACATGTTAAATTCATCTAGAGGTGTTAGGGAACAGAACCACCTACCATTTATATATATATATAGTGCTTATTAATTTTATATAAAAACCAAGGAAATAATTTCAAAGTAATATCAATAAATAAATGAAATTCTAATTAAAGATCAAGGCATGGGGAACCTAACACAAGGTGGAACCAAGCCGTCCACTTCGTCCCATGGTGCTTTCTAACTAAAAGCTGCTTCTCCCCACTAAGAATATTCACATTCACATATATAAAAGGATACCTAACCCCTATGCACACATTCTCATGGCCCATGAACATGTGAAAGGGGATCCTTATAGGTAAGATTATACACACATACCAGTCTCCACTCACTTGTGTATACATTTTATATATATACACATAGGCACTTCTATCCCCATATATGTACATTCAATGCCATGGATAAATATACACGTAATGGGGGAACCTACATGTATATATCTACATACCTATGCACATGCAGGCGAGTTTCCCTTGGACACGGTGACTCAAGACCACTTGGAACAGTCCAATGCACTACAAAACAATTAGAAGGAACCTTAAAACGTCAAAATAACACCATAAAACAAGTGAGAAACCAACTAGCGGCATAAAATTACATACCTCAAAACATGAAACTTTTGATGAAGGCACCCCAAGACCACTTCACCTACACGCATATACATTTTCATATATATATATATATATATATATATCCTTTGATCCAAGCACATATTCCCTGCGCCATGAGTGAACATGCATAAGGAGGATATATATATATAAATGCCTACACATTTATATACCTATAGGAGTTTGTTACCAAACACCCGAACTCACACTGTGATGAACACAACATACTACAACAAGAAAAAAGAATCTAATAATCAAAAAAGGATTCAAATAAAAATAAATTAAAAAAGGTATCTGGAGAAACCTCACCTCAAATGGTGACTGACAAACCGAGACAGACTGAAATCAAAAATAAGTGAACAACGCACTACAAGATAATTACTACGAACCTTAAAAAACCTAAAGACCCTAATTAAATAGGTGAAAAACCAAGAAAAACACATAAAACTTATATCGAGACAAAATTGGTGGGTTGAAACCACTCGTACCACCTCACCTTCGGCGGAGGTTGCCGAAACACACAACCAAGGGTCCTGACAGACCTCCCGCACAACCCTAGAATAAAATAGAACCACAAACAAGTTCATCCATAAGAGATAAGGTTCAGACGAATCATGCATGTCGATGGAGAGGAAAAAATCATCCATGAAAATAAAGGAGACTAGGGAAGAAGACCGTACCTTGATGATTTGAGGAATAATTAGGAATAAATCAGATGAAAATGGTGGTTAAAGGAGAATCCGAGAGGGAGGGATGCATGAGATTGTGGGTTTCCGTTAGTGGGTGGGGGGTCATGTGCCTTCTATAAATTGAGGCTAGGAGGGTAGCACACTGCAAGGGGGTTGCACGGAGGGAGGCCAGCTAGTGGAGGTTGTGTACCGGCCAAGGGGGGCGGCCAAGGGGATCAAGAGATGCATGAACTAGGTGGGGAGGAACTAAGTGATGTGAGAGAGAAGGGAGGAGAAAGAGAGGAAAGAAAAAGAAAATAAAAGAAAAGAAGAGGGAAAACAAGATAAAAATAAAATAAAATAAAAACCTAAAAAAACCTAAATACAATAATAACAAAAATAATAATAATATTAATAATAATATTTTACCAAAATTTTATAAAGAAAAAAAATACAACACACCAGTTAGGGGAACGACAAGCATAAAGGTTCTCAAAATATCATTGGTTTACTTAGTAAAATCTTAGGAAACATTCACACTTTTTCAGATGTTTTTTGATTCAGTGAGAGTCATTGTGTTGTAAGGTGATGGTTCCAAAAGATAAAATGGTCCATATCAACAAATTCCATGGAATGAATTCCATTTTCTAGAGGACGTAGATAGATGATGATCTCATATATAAATATATGGAAATTATATTGAAATATGTTAAACTAGAGACAATGGATAAATAATAATGGGATAGGATGGATAGGAAATTTTTTAGTTTGGTGATAATGTCAATATCCCAAGATGTATCTCTAAACATTTGGGTGAATTGGACTATAATAGAGTTGATGTAGGAATTAAAAGATATGTATAATAATACCAATTCACTTCTCAAAGTGTGTTTGATGTGAAAAATGTATATCATGAGGCTCTTAGAAGGAAGATCAACAACAGATCATGTGAATAATTTCAAATTGATTCAAATATATCTCAATTATGTGAAGTTAACTTTCATGTATGATATATGGGCCTTATAGTTGTTATCATATTTGTTAGAGACTTAATATGTAATGGTGTTAGCAGTGAGAAAATCCCATGTAAAGGGATACTTGATATTCGATGATGTCCAAAACTTTATTCTTAATAAAGAGATCTAGAGGAGGGAGATTCAAGAACCTTGTAGAAATGTACTCAATGAAGAAGGTATAGGGTAATTTCCTCATCAAATAAGTAGATGATCATTAGAAGATAATTCAATAGAAAAGTGTATAGGTAAATCTACCATACTTGGCCTAGTCTTCTGGTATTATGGTATAAAAGGTCACACTAAAAATGATTTTTGAAAATAAAAAGTAAATTTATAAAGATCAAGCACTGTAGGTTTAAGTTTCCTTTTTTAAACTTTTTATAATAGTTTACATCAACCTTTTAATGTCAACAATGTGGTGGAATCTTAGATAATAGATTCTAGAACATATTTCCACTCCACTAGTGAAAAAGGGAACATAAGAAATTATGTGTCTGAAAGATTTTGAGGAGTGAATCAAGTGGATGATGAATATCTTAATACTTTGGGAAAGGAATATGTCATATTTTATTTTAAGAATTGATGATTCATTATTTTGAAAGAAGTTTTTCATATTCCAGGTCTTCAGAAGAAACTTATTTTAATTAGACAACTAGATGAAACTAGGTATGAAACTATTTTTAAAAATAGATTGTGGAAAATCTATCATGGTTCCTTTGTCAAAGTTAGAGTTGTAATTGATGACACACCATATCTGACTGGAATGGAATTAGGAGCTACACTTTCTGAAACATCAACTTACAAAAGTTTAGATTTGCGAAATTTCTGGCTTGAGAACCGTAGTGAGAAAGGCATGGATGTTTTAGTGTAAAGAGGCATTATAGAGATATATAATTTAGACTTTGGAGTTTTCAAATATTTCATACTTGATAAGAAAATAAATTTGATCTTTAACTTGATCGGAAGAACACCAAAATACTGGAAGTTGGATCTTATACATACAAATGTATAGGGACCTACCCTAGTTAAACCTCTTAGTGGTTCACAATACTTTATGAATTTCATTGAAAACTACATGAGGAAAGTATCAATATACTTATTAAAACATAAATCAAAATTTCATGGGTTCTTTGTTCAATGGAAATATTTGGTATAATGGAATCTAAAAAAAGAGTTGAAATTACCGAGTTTAGACAATGAAAATGAGTACATCAGAAGAAGTTTTTGTAAATTTTGTAGGAACTAAGGTATTTGAATGAAAATTCTGTACTTGGGATGCCTGATAAAAATTACATTACATATAGGATAAATAGAACATTGATGTAAAGTACATGAACTATAAAGTTTCATTCACAAATTTCCAAGGTTTTTGGGTGAAAGTAGTAAGTACCACATCATACTTAATCAATTGGATTACTTCAGAGCCAATGAGATTGGAATTTATGAATTCTATATAGATATGAAAAACAATGGATTTTTCTTACCTTATGTTCTACAAAATTTTATCCTATGCACTTTCATATTCTAAAGATAGAGACTTGATCAAAGATAAGTCTCATACATATTTACTTATGGAATATGGAAATGAAGATCTTGAATTTTGAATTTTGAATGATAATAAGAAGAAAGTCATTAGAAGAAAAAATGTTCTATTTAATGAGTAAGTCCTATATATGGAAAAAACATTTAGAGGTAAAATAAGTTTAATTAAAAGATTAAACTTCAATCCAAGTTGATCTGAGTGGAGGAACATGATTTTTGAAAATCATAGAGAGTTTCAAGGGCTCTGAGTCCATCAGAAGTTTAAAAAGTACCGAGGAAAGTTTAGTGGATAGCATAGGGAGTTCATGTATATGATCATTGGAATATATAACTATAATCTTGATAACTACTGAATCTTGGTATATATTTATAGAGTATGAAAATGATGAGGTTTTAGTTCTAGAGAGATCAGAATCACAACCTACATTACAAAGGCCAACAAGGGTCCTGTTGGAGTAGATTCCCTGGAACCAAATACTTTTTACATTAGATATCCTATATATTCATAGACTTGAATATTAATAAATACCTTATCACATATTAATTATTATTTTGGGTAAATTTAATGTTATAATTTACTATAGTATCTATCACATTGAAAATGTCTTAGTAATTCCTCACTATGATGAGAACCTTGAAATGTTATGATGATATTCTTAAAAAATATGTCCTATGGTTGTATGATGTCATCTGATGGGACATAGATGATGCATACTATTAGGTGAAATTACTCATATATAGATGAGACTTCATATCATGAAGTTCTCACTCGGTTTTATCCAAGAATGATGATTATGAGGATAAACCTTCCTGTAGGAATTTCATATGTTACATGTGCCATTAGATATTAAAAAAAATCCCTAGAAGGTATATTCCCCATGACTAAGTGTACCGGAAGTAGGAATTATCCCTACTAACAAAAAAAATACGGCCTTAAAAATACCTTATTATAAACCTACAGGAATATAAAACAATCATAATTTTAAGCAATAAGAAAATGTGAAATTAAAGTACACAAAGAAAGAAAGAACACTAGTTTAACATGATTCAAACTATGTGTCCTACATTCATGGGGAAACACTATAACAATTTTTTTTATAATAATAAGATTATAGGTGATACTAACAGGTTATAAATGATAAGTAATCATCAAAAACTTATCATCTTCATAATAAATTCTCAGTTGAGTCACTCTTTACACTGAAGGTCCCACCCACTTATATACTAAGTGGAATCTAGTTAACTTATAATACATGATCCCATGAAAACATAGATCATTAAAAATTAACTCTTGAGTTTGATTGAAAACCCTATGACCCTTTATTCTTTTTGAGATTTTCGACTTCCAGTGATTCACTATAAAACCATCAGTTGATGTGTGCTTTTAATAGTACTACTATTATGGAGAAGTCCTACTGATACTATCTTCACCTCACGTCCAGCCTATAATCAATTTCATGAAATTCAGATAACTATAATTCCAATGGATTCACTTCTGGTGAATTGAAATAGTCTTCACCTCCTAAGAATCTACCACTTATATACTTGTTTTAGGGAACCTCAATATCTCTCTATACTAAGTATGAATCCACATTATCCATTTTATCCTTCTATTCACCAAATCCCAACTGAGGCATGCTGTTGCCTCCAAATTTCCCAAGATATATACTTGGTAAATATATCTTCCAGATTTTGGATCCATAATATCTTCTATCGATCCAATGCCTTTTCCTCCTACAAATTTATGATGAAATTATATTTTTGGTCAATGTTCTTCATTTGATCTTGAGACACCACATTTTTAGCCAAATGGATTTCACTTTGTCTATCACAAAATAGAATTTTTCTATCTTGAATCCTTCTATGCTCCTTTAGTAATTGCTTAAACCATATCATTTTTTCCCAGCTACTATTGCAGCTATATACCCAAATTCCATTAAACTTAGAGTAATAACACATTATAAATTTAATGACCAGATGATAGCCATTCCTCTAAAAGTAAACACAAAATCAGATGTAATTTTCCTCATATTCACATCACCTACAATGTCTGAGTCCATATATCCTTGTAGTGTATTATAATTTTCAAATGACAGGGATATATTCACTGATCATTTCAACCATTGGAGGACCCACTTCACAACCTCCAAGTGCACTTTCCCTAGATTTACTATGAACCAAATCACAAATCCTAGTACATGTATAATGTCTGACCAAGTGAAAATCGTAGAATTTATCAAGATTATTATCAATGAATCATATGAAAATTTATCAATTTATCAATTATCAACTTTCTTTGTTGGTTCAAATAACTTGGATAATTTAAAGTGGTTAGTAAGATGGGTTTATACTGGCTTACTTTCGACCATCAAAATTTTTTTAATAATATTCTGGATATAATCCTTCCAAGATAAAACTAAGGTTCAAGATTTCCTATCTCTCTCAATATTTTTCCTCAATATCTTCCTTTATTATCCAAGATCATTCATCTCAAAATCTTTTAGATAGATCAAATTTTAGCTTTCAGATTTTTTGAGCATCCGATCTAGCAATCAAGATGGAATCCACATATAAAATAAATATGACAAAGGTCTCATCTTACCATTTCATCTAATAACATAAATGATATTCATTACACCTACTAAAACATTTTTATAACATGAATGAATCAAATTTTTGATTATATTATCGAGGTTCTTGCTTCAACCCATATAATATTTTCTTTAATAAACATATCATATTTTAGTTCCCTTTTACTAGAAAACCGGTCTGTTTTTGTATGAAGATCTCCTCCAAAAAACCAATATGAAGGAATGTGGGTTTTACATCCATATCACCAAATATAGATATTCTAATTCCAACATAATTAAGAATATTTAGATGGTATAATGTATAACTAAATGTGATAATATTTATGATAAATCAACTCCTTCCTTATATAGAAAACTATTCACTACCAGCCATTATTTTTACCTTTTTTGAAATCATCCTCTTCTTTAATATGGTAAACCAACTTATTTTATAGTTCTTTTTCCCTTCCAAGAGTTCAACCATCTCCAAAGTTTTCTTAAACTTCAATGAATCCATCTCTTTATTCATGGATAACTCCCACTATTTTGAGTAACTGAGTGAAGTTTCTTCTTCCATATTTTTATTTTCTCCAATATCTATTATCATTAGTCATTTTATATTATCCCCAAACCTCTGAACTGGTCTCCTAATTCTAGTTAATCTCCTCTACTTAAATGAATGCTCTGAACCACTTGAATCAGATCTTCCTATCCGTACTTGGATTTATTGTACATGATCATTCTAAGTTCGTACTTCCAGTGATCCCACTTGATCTTTAAACACCCTCTAAATTTTTTTATGATATACTAATGGCCTTTATTTTGGACTTCTAGTGCCTTTGGAACTCATATCTAAGTTTTTTAGATGTTTCAATCTTTCTATAATCTTAATTTTATCAAATTGGACTTCCAAATTTTATTTTTCTACAACTCCTTACCGAGATAAGTTTTGATCGTTCCACAAAAAAATTTCATTGAAATCAACATCCTCCCTCTTGATGATTTTTTTTTAATTTGACTATTGCATAGATGATATCCAAAATTTTTATCTTCATATCCAAGGAAAAACACATTCTTGGATTTTTATTCAAGTTAATATCTTTTATTATAATTCACATGTATATATTATAAAATACCAAAGACTTTAAGATGATGAATATATGTTCATTTTCTAGACCATAATTCCTCTATAATTTCATGGACAACTACCGATGAAAGTCTTTTATTGATGGGATATTTCAGTGTATTGAGTGCTTCTACCCAAATTTCCTTAGGAATTACTGAGTGTAAACTTATAATTAAATATCTCTTTATCAAAGACCTATTAATTATTTCATTCACTATTTTTATATGAAGTTATAGGAATCATATTCTCATTCCATAGAACTTTATTTTAGAATATGTTTTGGAAGGTTCTTCGATGTACTCACCACTATTATCAATCTGGATGAACTTAAACTTCTATATGTATTCCCTTTCCACCAAAGCTTTCCACTAAGTAAATATATGGAATAAATAAAGTATGTAATTCAACAATTAAATAAATAATTCCCTTGTAGAATCATTAATGGAAGTAAAAAATTAGATATAACCATATTAGGATTGAATAGGGGAAGGTCCCCAAACATCTGAATGTACATGATCTGACTTCTAGTTCCTAGGGTTTTTTCCATCAAAATTAAAGCACACCCTTCACTAATTTCCCAATATAAATTTTTTACACTTTTTAATTTCCATGTGATCAACCTTCAATATTACCTTAAAATTTATAAATTTCATATTCTTTCACTAAGGTAACCAAAACTATAGTACCAAACTTATAGATCATTAGAATTCATACTTCCTACAACTACACTCCCATCTAAATTTCTAGTTAGGTAAAGAGTCCCATTGATTAATCCTAGTGAAACCACCATGGATCCATAAGTAACCTTTTATAAATAATTTGAAAAAATCATTCCATAGCCTGAATCATCCAATTGTCCAATAAGAATAATTTTTTTCATAGATTAGGGATGTAGAATTTTTTTATAGTTTCAATAATTCCCCATTATCCATTTGAATATTGAACTCTCTTTTCAAACAATATATAGGTTTTCACCATCCCTAAAATGGAATTTCCATAACTTCTTAGATATATAATTGAGGATTTATATTTGATCTCAAGTTTAGTGATATGATGATCCAGATTTAATCTATAAAGATTATACCAGAGTATTTACACTCAATATATAATTTTTGGTATCTTCTATTAAGATAATAGAATTTAAAAAATCAAATGGTGATGTTTTCTATGACTTTCTCCTTGCGAATTTTCTAGTTACTCTTAATATTATCTTTTATTCCATAACTCTATCATGTAGGACCTAGTCCATACAACCTTATTTGACTCATTTCTTTATATTTATCATCATATTAATTATTTTGATAAAACTACTTCCTATGGGTTGATCTCCCCCTTTAATCAGAATTAAGTGTACTACTATATAATTATTTAACTTTACTCCACTATAGATCTTCATTCAAAGAAAAATTTAGGATATTATGATAGCCTATAGACACGAATGTCTCAATTAAATGACTTTAATGAAAATATTTTATTATAATAAATTCCCATGATATTTTATGTTTAGATTTTTATAGAACTAAGAAAAAATATTAACTAAAAAAACCTAATTATTTTTCAACTAACAGAAATTTTACCCTTATGTAAGAAACTTATTAATTCATAATAATTATTTAACTTCTCCTACAAATTGTATATAGTGGATACTCTTATAGGAAAATGATACTCTTCCAGGCACATTATATATATTAATTTTCTTCATAACTAGAGGAAATAGAAACATAAGAAAAGGGTTATCTAGGATGATCAGTAAGGGTAAACATAATTCATAACAATAAAAGATCACAAGTGACCATAAGATGAGAATATGAGTATAATATGGATACATAATAAAGTTATACCCAATAAATCATAGACCATGGATCATAGAATAAGGAATGGAATAACATAAGAACATGTTATAAAATTACCATATATCAAAGTGTCCCAATAATAATAACTAGGCATAGAAGAATAAAACAATAATAATAAATCATGGTAATATAACATAAAATTTTGGAATATCTTAAAAAAAGATAACTAAACATGGAATGTGACATTTTCTAAAATGAAAATCAAAATAAATGTTTAAACATTAAAAATAATAAGAAAACCTATTAGAAATATCAATATTATCATTCCTTTGAGAACAAAATCATCATGTCAAAGCATTAAAATGTGAGAAAAATTATTATTCCCATGAATTTTCAGACACACTCATTATGTACATGCCTTATTATCTCAAGTGATATCAAACTTAACCAATGAATTAGAGGGTGATATAGGATCCTACTGATCATCATCCATACATATGCATTCCATATAAAATCAATCATTCATCATATAAAAAATAACATATAGAAGAAAAGTTGGTTTCATTTTTATTTGAAATGGAATAATATAAGGAAAAAAATTCACAATTCCATCATTAATATTAACATGATATAACCTTGAAAAATAAATAGGTATCCAAAGATATTCGGTAACATTTTAGGTAAATACCATTAAATCATGATAATAAATCATATAGTATTTAAAAAGTATAAATAAATCATATAAAATTTAGTTAATAATTTTCCTAATCAATCAATGTATGAAATCTAGTTGAACAACTTTCATTCAAATAAATTAAAAAGGTATTCATAAAAGAAATGAATTGAATGAAAAGTTATGACTATTCATTGTGGATGGTTAGGAAAGATAAAGGTAGTAATGGATCACATATGGTAACACATAACTAGGTTTTAACTTATAAAGGAGAAAATTGTTAGGAAAGGAAAATGTGCATAAAGAGGAGAAACCATAATTAAAGTTTAAGCGAATTATTTTCAATAATGTTATAATTTTTGATAAAGAAATTATATTTAGGAAAAATATTTGAATTAAATGGTTATTTTCCACCATAGAGGAAGGTAAAGTAACATGAAATAAAATATCAGTGTGGAAAAAACCAATCTTGGAAGAAAGAAGTTCAAGAAGAAGCATTATAACTCAACAAAGGGAGTTAAGTTAATAGAAACCCTTAAAAATTTAATATCATTTATATTAAAAGCCATATAAAGGGAGAAATTGATATGTATATTCAAATACCATGAATTAAATTAATATATTAAAATAAATTCATTAGATAGTAATCACACTATATTAAATATATCATATTTCATGATAAGAAATATGTCTCAAGAAACTAAATTTGAGACAAAGAACCCCTTACCTTAATTCATAACTTCCATAAAAGCACTTGAATCACTTGTATAAAAATAACCATCTAAATAAAATATTTAATAAATTTATTAATATCTATAACCTTTTATATTCTTCATATATAATTATCCTCAACATGTATATTAGTTATTTATTGTCAATTTTCAATATTGGGTGTGAGTAATCTTGATTATTTTAAACTAGTTTCATAATAGTAATGTTGTTCTTCAACCATCTACCAAATTTCATATTTAAAATATCATGAAAGGTAATGGAATTTATAATTTATAATTATATATAATTTTATAATTTCATTTTATGGGATTTTTGGTAATGATCCTTAAATATGAAATCGATGATGAGCATGTTTCAGTGATTTTTAATGAATAGATGTTGGTATATTAATTAATGAGTTTAATATTAATGTTACCATCAAAGAACCAAAAATTAAATAATCATTTACTTATTTATGTCATATATTATCATTAATTAAGTTATCATAGCTTTCCATGATATTATTTTACAACATTGTTCAAGTAGGTGGTTAGACTGACCCAAATGTGAACATACTATAATTAATGGATGATTATAAGATGATTTAGTTATAATATCATTATTACAGAGGAATAATGATATTTTTTTTATTTTTTATTAAATTTATGTATTACAATTAAAGATAAATATTATAATATTTAATAGATTCAAAAATATTACATTATATGATTTTTTCCTCCTAGTACTCTTGTTTTAGACGGTTGAATTTACAATGATCATTTGTTGCTCATATTGTTAATAGGTTATCCAATTTGTCTTACTATAATCCTAAAAATTTAATAAAAATTATATTTATCCATTAAAACCATTCTCATTACTATCCATGAAAGGTGGTGATAAATAAAAAAATACACCGTTCTATAGAGGCAGTAATCTGCAAATACACGCGAATGATGTTTCTATTTCTCTTAATGAAAATGGGGAAATATGGTTATTTATTATTAACTTATAATATTAAAATTAAGTATTAAAAAATAATTATTTAATTATATAGGAATTATAAAATTATATTTGGAAAAGAAAGATATAAAGGAAAATAATTAAGGGAAATAATAGTATTCATGTTGAGAACTTGAGATTCTCCTAAGAGGAATACTTAGAAATGGAGGCCTTAGATAACTAATTGAGATTAGAGGATTATGAAATTGAGATATTTTTCTATGAGTATAAAAATGGTAGAGTTTCAATATGAAATTCAAAGGTATAGGGGTATAATGAATTGATTAAAGTGATCCCCTTTTATAAGTGAAGAGAAGGGAAATCCATAATTTTATTACTTAAATATATATTTGGTAAATTAAAATGTTCCATAATCTTATAGGACTTACTTATATAATAATAAAGTCATAAAAGGTATAGTTTTTGTGAATACTGTATTTTTTAATATTCAACTAGAAATTAATTATTTTAGAAAAATCCCAAAAAATCATCCTAAGATAATTTTTGAATTATGAATTCAAAAATGATGTTAATTTTTCAAAATTAAAAAATTATAATTTATACATTTTTAAATTAAAATAAAATATTAAAATAAAATTACTTTTATTAAAAAATGAACTATTTAAGATTTAAGTGATATTAATCCTATTTTTTATGCATTTTTAATGGATTAATATATTTTTATCTACCACTACTTTTATTATTATTATTACTATAATTTTCTTATCTAATATGATACATATTATTTTAGTTCAGTTTCACATGTGAAACAAGCTATTGAAACTAGTATTAATATAGAGAAAAAATATATTCCAAAATAATGGGGTGTTATTCTCCCCCTTAAATAAATTACATCCTATGAATTTTAATTATTTTTAACTAATGAAACAGTTAAGGGTGACCATTAGATATACATAAATCTATATTTAATTTCAAATGGGGTTTTATCCTCATTATCCTTAGTATAACTAGTGAACTCATATTTTCTCTTATAATAAGAATATAACTAATGTTTAGTTTTTCCTTTAACTAATTGTGCTACATACCCAAATATAATGGGATTAATTTTTCATTAGGAGTTTATATTTATCATTATATTAATAAGTGGACATGGGTTGATTTTTAGATGTGATTTTACTATCTTGGAAATTATCATTGTTAAGAGAGAAAATCCATGCCTAATATCACATAAAATTTGACTAAAGGATAATAGGATTTTATATGAATCACATTCCTATAAACATATATTATATAGGATTTATATTATTAGGATATAATAACCACACAACAACAATTTTTTATTATTAATTCAACATCTAGTCATCCAGGTGATGATTTTATGTTGTTAGTAAAAATTATAGGTTCAGAGGAGTGGGTTGAACAAGATATGAATGAAACACTCATAGTTATTTATTGGGTGATTAGTTCTCCTTATTCCATATCATTTTTAAAACCCAATTCCATAGTTATGTTTTCATAGGATTTCCCTTTTCTTAGAAGTTACCATTATTTATCATCCCTTTTATCCATTAGATTAGGGATTTGAATTGGATAATGTCAATGTTTCTCACATTTAAGGTAGTTAATTATCAGTGGTAATTTAGGATGAACACTTTTTTCCTTTCACCATATAAACTAAAGTATTTACTTTTCCTTAATAATTAGTTTCTCTATTCCCTATTTTTTCACACACAAAACTTCTCCCAATTCATTTGATACCTTTTCCTTGGCGATTCTTCCCATATTTTTAAATGTATGAAATTGAACATTATTTCCTTCATCATATTTTCACCCTAAATTTCATGAGACATCATACTTTTCTTATTTGGTTTTTATGAGAATTAAACTATGTTCATGTTAATAATCATTAATTTTTATAGTTGGTTCAACATAATCAAAAGGTTTCTCACTACAATTCTTATCTTTTTTAGTTGACTATTGGGACAATTTATACATCATCCATGGAATCCATTGTTAAATTGTTTACTTCTATCTTTATCCATTTCTAAAACCAAAATGAGTTAATGTGAGTGATGAACACCATAAGAGAGATATTGTAAGATAATTACATGAAAATGTATTACATTTTGAAACTATTACATCATATTTTAGTTAAACTTAAATCACCATCAGTTGAATCTAATTTTATTTAGGTTTTGTTCTCTTATATTTCTTAACCTAATTACATAACATAATAAATCCTTCATAATGTATTGTGAAGTGAATGTGATTAACCATATTATATCCACTAGGAGTGTCTAGTTTTGTGTGTAGACTTAGGCCCACTCATCTTGCACCACAGTTTTGATTGAGTTAATACTCAACCAAACTTTTTTATGGTGATTACACCTAAGAACACATATGGCATAGCCACATCCACTTTCCAATATAAATAAATGGATATAATTGATAGGAGAACCACACAATCTATACTTTATCAAAACTTAAAGATTTTATCCAATACTTAAACTTATACCTAGGTTCTTTACAAAAGCTATCTTATCATAATCCCTAAAAAATTCAATATTACCTATACTAACCTAAAATTTTATTTATAACATTGAAATTAAAACCCCCTTGATGACACTTACATCCTTAACCTATAACATAATAATCTCTAAATTTATGTAAACCCCATTCTAATACCAACTATGAATTCCCACAAACATGAATATCTCAATAACATGAATTTAAAGAAAATATTTCATAACAATACATTCCCATGATCTTTTATGTTTAAAGTTTTAGAGAATTAGAAAAAATATTAACTAAAAAATCCCTTTACTTTTCCAACCAACATACATTTTTCCACTATATAAGAAATTTCTTAATCCATAATAAGTCTTAAACATATTCCATAAATTCTACACACAAGATACTCCTATATAAACATCATATGTATTAATTTTCTTAAAAACCTAGGTAAATGGAAGCATAATAAATGGGTGAGATCAGATGCTCAGTAAGGGTAAACATAAGTTATAACAATCAAATATCATATGTGAGCATAAGATGAGAATATGTGTGTAATTAGGATATATAAGAATGTTATAACCAATAAAGTATAAATCATATATCATGTCATAATTTTTAGAATAACATAATAATATTTCATGGAATTTCCACAATTATAGAGGAAAAACAATAATAACCTGGATTAGAAGCATAAAACAGTAATCCCAAATCATGGAAACATTACATAAAAGTTTGAAATGTATTAGAAAAGAATTAAAAACATGGAATATAACATATCTTGAAATGAAAATCAAATTATATATATGGAACAATCATAAGAATTATCACAACTAATCTTTTGAAATAATACTATTTTATTATTTTATCTGGATTTGTGATAGTTTGTCGAGTTGCAGGCTGAACCGATTGAATTTTTTTCATTTTTACTGATAAATAAATGTTTTAGGCTTGTCAGTGCCCGACACACGAGCATGACACAGTTGAAGCCTTGCGACTTCTCTAAATCACTATGTGGCTTGCCCGGTGCACGATTAATTAATTAATTAATTTAATGAATGATAAAGTGGAAACACAATAAAACTAGAAAAAAATAAAATGAATTAAGAATGGGTTTAATAATAATAATATTATTAATATCATTTGAGAATATTATTATTATTATCATTATCTTGGATAATATTTTAATTGAGAATATTATTATCAGCATTTTATTAAGTTGATTATTATAAAGTTGATTATTATTTAGTTTATTAATTTTATTATTATCTTATTATTATTATTATGTTTAATAATAATAATAATAATAATTATAATATTATTTTTAATTTATTTATCATAGTTTTATTTTATTTTGGGTTAGGGTTTGTTCTCCCCCCTTGTGTGCGCTGTCCTCACCCCTTCCCCCCTTTTCCCCTGGAGCGCAACCCCCTCCCCTGGTACGCAACACCTCCCCGAATAGCCTACCTACTACTTCCGATAAGCCCTTACAAAAACCTTCCACTTCTGGGCAGATCCCCTTGCACCTCCCCAGATCCCTGTCGCACTCCCCCACCTTTACACATCTCCTTTGGTCGCCACCTCTTGGCCTCATCCCCCCTTGCCAGCCAGCTATTCCAACAGTTCCTTACCAGCGTCTCGACTCCCTATGGTGTGACCCACTAGGTAGTCCCAAATCCCTCTAGTTCAAAGCACTGGATAGCCCTAACTCCCCCTTGTACGACCCACCGGCTAGCCCAGTTCCCTCTCCTGCATGATTTCTTTACCGACACTGCTCACCTCCGGTGCAACCCCCCGAGTAGACCCTTCTTCCTGCTCGCTAGGGTTTTGATTCTTATTTTTTTTACGTTTCGGTTTTTATAGTTTTTAGGGTGTAAATTAATGTGTTAATATTGTGGTTTTTGGGTATATTTTTCCTTCCTAGGGTTTCTTGTGGTGCGGTCAAGGTGCGATTATGATTTTACACCATCTTCTAGAAGAATCTTGGTTTGAGGTAGGTGGTTCTATGCCCTAAAATCATTATATAAATTAAATATGTTTGTTATAGTTCATGGACATATTATTTAGTTTGATTATGGGGTAAGAATGGGGTTTTATAAGGGTTGGGATGTGAAATTTATTTTAAAATGGATTTTTCATGTGAAATTTGTGTGTTTTGAAGTGAAGCCTTTTGGTTTGCGTGTGAGATGTTTTATAAATTGAGAAATTGTTTATTTAAGTGGTGTTTGGAATGAAAAACATGGATGAAAAGGTTTTTGGGGTTGTTTTATAGGTGAGGGATGGTTTTTAATGGTTTTTTGTGGTGTGTGTATATTTAAATGGATATTTTCAATGGAAAATGAATCATTTGGGCATTATGCTTGTTGTGCATTTTTTGTATAAATTGGGGAATATTTGAAAAATGGAAATATAGTTTTAAAAATGTATTCAAAGTTTGAGTATTTTATAGAGGGGGCTTTTCCCATTTCATTTGTTGAGATTTATTATGTATTTTTATTTTTATTATAAAAAAGGGAATTGGGAATTATTTTTATGTGATGAAAAAAGTATTTGAAATTCGTTTTTCAATGGTGTGCATGAATGAAAATGAGTTGTTTTGAAAGGAATGATGTTTTATTTGAAATTTTTGGTCTCTGATATGAAATATGTGATGTGTGGCATGTAAAATTTAACTCAATCACAATGAAAACCATAGTTATCTAGGTGAAAAAACTAGGGTTAGTATTCTAGATGATACATAAGTGGTTCGTCCTAGTTTCTTTCAGTAGGATTGAATCTACAAATCTAACTAAACAGTTGTGATGATTGGAGACCACTAGTTTATGGGTGTGTTCCCTACTAGTGGATCATGTACGAGAATGTAGATTGTTGTGGTTACTATTCCACATTTACACTGAGATACGATATGTCTAGGGTCTCATTTGTGCTAGCTAACTTAGGTGATTTACCCACGATGCTCTACTATTCATGATGCAATGCCTTTTATCAGAATACAGAGGACCACTTGAGTGTGTGTGTGTTCTTTATTAATTTTATCTTCCACTTTAAAGTAGTGTTTGTGAAATGGTTTTTCTTCAAATGTTCCTTTATAATTTTTAGCTTGTAAATGTTTCCTTAAAAATATTTTAAAAGAAAGAGTTTGAACAAGAATGTTAAATTATCTATTTGATGTTGTGGCATGGAATCTGTTTATTGGGTGACATCCTACTAAGATCTTGGATCACACCCTACACACACCTTTGGGTGTATGTAGATATTTTTACTTTTGTATTCTAGGTCAAGGCATTAGTATTAATGATGATGGTCTGGGTAGTTAGTGGTTTTTCTCATGAAGGTTGGTGTTGGTGGCTTAGGGATGTGGCTCCTCATGTTGCACAGAGGTTTGAGTTAGAGTTTTTGTTTTTGTATTGTTGTGGTTTCTTTTGGGTTTTTGGTTTAAGTTGTAAACTTTAAATCTGATTATAGTTTAAAGGCCTGTTTGGTTGTCTATTTTTAGTTTTAATTTATTTCTCTTGTTAGCTATTTTGTGTTTATTATTTTAGGTAAATCATTCCCTAACATAAAATTTTGATACCCGGGCACTTTTACCAACTCGTAGGGATTAGAAACACCCTTTGGGCCTTGCCTCAGACTAGGTTGGGCGTCGATTGGATGACAACCCAATTTGGTTCATGAAAATCATAGTAAAACTTTTGATAAAACTTAATATTCCCATGCCTTTATAAACAAACTCATTATGTCCAAGCATTAAAATGTGAGAAAAATCATTATACTCGTGCCTTTGTAAACAAACTCATCATGTCTATGCTATACTATGTCACGATATATAAAAATCAACCAATAAATTTGAGGAATATATAATACCCCATCCTCCTCATATATATATATATATATATGTGTGCGCATGTGTGAATTTTCACCACATAAAATCAATATTTCATCATTTCATAAAGAACCCATGGAATGAAAATGGGTTTTACATCCACTTAAAAAGAGATCATATATGGAAAACTTTCATAATTACATCAATAATCATAACATGATATACCTATGGAAAATAAATATGTATCCAAAGATATTCAATAAATTTTTGGTAAATACCCTTCATCCATGACAATATTGCATATTTTATTTACATCGTATAAATAATGGGTATATAGTTTAGTTAATAATTTCCCTAATAAATTGATGTATTATATCTAGGTGAATTCTCTTCCATCAAAGAAATGCAAGACATGGTTTTCACAAAGTAAATGCATTATAAGTAAAGGGATATCCTTAAATCTATGTGTATTTTTTGGATTTTTAATTAACTAATGTCATTAATTTTTATATGATCATACCCATTTTTTCATTGTTTTTTATTAATTTTGGTTAATTTATATTTTGGAATGAAATTTTAGGAAAATAAATAAAAATAAGTAAAATAAATGTTTATCAAGTTATATTTTTTCTAAGTATATTTGTGTGTAGGTGCCAAAAAATTGGGCCGACCCTAGCTATCCCTCAACCCAAGGGTAGCAAGACACATGAACAAACTATAAGGGTTATTCGGCCAAGCTTGTGAAAAAGGAGAGATTTATAGGGTGGTTGTTAACTCATTGGTCATTCATGGAATGTACACTAGATAAGAGTAGTTCCAGTGCATGGGAGAAGGGTCCGTGTGGTAGCAGGAGGATCACATCATCAGTGTAGGGCAGCATGCAACAAAAGTAGGGATCCTTCAACCCTATTCTGGCTTCAATTCCTATTCATGGAATGAGATTTCTTAAATATTGGAGAAAGGCCTATAGTTAGTTCAATGTGATATGACCTCTTTACTAGGGTACTATACACTTTACAAAGCAACATCACCCTAGATTCACTCACACGTTCACTATCCTCGCTCATCCGTTGCACCATCAGACCATCATTATGCCATAGTATTACCATGGATGACTAAAATGTAAGCTCAGGACACTATAATTTCAAAGGTTCCTATGTCGAAACCATTTATTTGAATTTCAAGGACACATAGAGATCTAAATAATTGAGTGAGTATAGACAATGGTCCATCCCTTTCATTGTATCCCATGTAGCCTAGGATGGGATAAAATGTAGGTGCGTTATGAATGAATGCCTTGTGTCATATCTGGATGAAGTGGAGGATGAGAGAGACTAGGATATAATGAAAGAGTTAACTTGCACTATATATAAGGGATAAGAAAAAATGGCTATGGTGTAGGGTTTGAATGATATTGTGGAGAACCCAATAAAGGTATTTCCAGGTATGAGAGGTGGAAGGAGGTTGCTCCATAGATAAAAGGATGTGTCATATCCATGAATGCATGCATAGTGAGTATTTGATGGAGGATTTTCCATGCCATAAGGCTATTTTACACACCATAGGGATTTTTTATACATAGTTTTGAATGCTTATAGTTTTCTATCCTTTATATGTTTTTTAGTTGAGATTTAGTGTAAATTTAAAGAAGATTAGTGCATGGGGGCCTCACCTATAAAAGTGGAGTTCAAATGAAATACTTAAGGGGAGATACTATTATTCCAAATTAAATATGTATATTTGGATGAGATATGAAAATAATAGATAACTTAAGTGGGAAAAGAACACCCTCTATCATAGATAAATTAAACATGCATCTATAGGTGATATTGGAAGGAATAATCCATGAGGAAAATTCAATTTTTGAAATCAAGAGATGAGACTAGGAGTCAAATAAAGAAAAGATAAAGGAGAAGATAAAATTAATTTTAAAAGAGAGTTATATATAAATATAGTAGGAGGATACTGTGCAATTGGAGACTTACCCACCTAAGGCGAGGTTCCATGACCAAGAAGGAGATCAGTATCTGACACCAAAAGTGAGAGTTAAAAAAGGTGGTTCATCATCAACTATCAATTCAGTGTAGTTTATGATTTTTTATTTTTTAATTTAATTATGTAATAGTGGATTACTAACATGGGTTGTTCCCATAAATTCAATAAATTCTTCATTATTTCATGATTTATTTTCTTTTCTATTCCCTCTTCCTCTACTTATAGTTACTTCATGTTTATGAGAACAATTATGAGTGGCTAGGTTTCATGGGAGGGGGTGGAGTTGATGAAAAGGTTGTGTAACAACTATTCAAACCCCATGAATTACATGAATATGATAAAATAAATTCATTATGTAGTAATAAAACCATATTATAGATATCATGGTGCATAATAAGAATTATGTCTCAAGAAATTAAATTTGATAAAACGAACCCCTTACCATAATTATTGAATTACAAAAAACTATTTGAATATCCTATATAAAAATAACTATCATAATAAAATATTTTAAAACCTTATTCATATCTATAAAATTTTATAAAATTTATTTTTATTTATTCTCTTTATATATAATAGTTAGTTATTGTCTATTTTTAATATCAGGTTTGAGTAATCTTGATCATTTTGAACTAGTTTCAAAATAACAGTGTTTTTCTTCATTATTATCCTAAATTTAATCCTTACCAGATCATAAAAAGTATTATAATTATTGATTTATAATTATTTATAATTTTATAATTTCATTCTATGATATTTTTTAAATGATCCATAAATATGAAATTGGTAAGGAGTATGTTTAAGTGATTTTTAACAAATGGACATTAGAATCTTAATTAATAATTTTAATATTAATGTCACCATTAGAGAAACAGATATAAAATAATTATTTACTAATTTTTATCATATATCAGTAATAATTAAGTTCTCATAGTTATCTATGATATTATTTTACGACATTATTCGAGTAGGAGGTTATGCCGACTCAATCGTGAAAAAAAACATAGTTAATGGATGATTATGAAGTAATTTAGTTAAAATATCATTATTACAGAGGAATAATAATATTTTTTAGGTTTTATTAAAGTTTTAAATCATAATTTAAGAGAATTATAAGAATAGGTAATGGATAAAAAACTATTACTTAGTATGAATAAATTTTTTTCCACTCAGTACTCTCATTTTAGATGGTTGAAATTAAAATGATTTTTTGTTGATCATATTATTAATAGGTTGTAGAATTTGTCTTAATAGAATCATAATAATTTCATAAAAATAAAATTAACCCATTAAACCCATATTCATAACCATCTATGAAAGGTGGTGATTAAAAATAGAATACATCGATCCATGGAGGTGGTAGTCCGCACATACACATGAATGCCGTTTTATTTTTTCTTAATGGAAAAGTGGAAAGGTGGTTAATAATTATTCTATTATAATAATAAAATTCATTATACAAACAATACTATTTTCTTTATATAGGAATAATAAAATTATATTTGGATAAATAATATATAAAATAAAAGAAGTTAGGGTAAGATTAGTACTCACATTGAGAACTTGAGTTTTCCCTTGGAGGAATCCTTGAAAATATAGGAATTATATAACTAATTGATACTAGAGTATTATTAAATTTATATAGGATTATAATAGGTAAAATATTTAATATTTTTCAAATTATATGATAAGGTTTATGTGTAACACCCCGAGATTTTATGAGAAATATTCTTTTTAATTTCATTGATGTCTTGTGTTGTATGCTACACCAAAATTAGCTTGTAATTTACGCAACACCATATTAGCTTGTATTATACGCAAACACTATTATTGGATTATGTCACACGCAAGAACAACCTTCCTCAATAGCGTGTGTTGTACGCAATACCAAGTTTCACTAAACAATGATATATTATTATAATATTATGAACTAGCCGTTATGAATAATATTAACTAAATTTTTAATTTTATAGAATTATAATTCATCTTACACATTTTCTAGAATGGGTTATGAGAACAAAATCAATTTTTCATATAAAAGAAGTATTTTTCAAAAAATGCAGTTTTGCCGCCTTTTGATGGCACATCCATTTTAAATCTAAATTTTGACAAGTTTATAAGTTCAATTTTACAAAACAAACTTCTTCTTTTTAATCAGGATATAAAAATTTACATTGGATAACGTTTTGATATTTTTCTAATAACATTCATATTTTGATGAATAGTAAAAATATGCTAAATTTTAATTAAAAACAACTTTTTTCATCGAGATAATTTATATGGTTAAATTATAATTTTTAATGGATTTAAAGTATAAATAGAAGATATTTTTACCATTTAATCTAATGAATGTCATAAACATTAATTTTACATTGAATTCATAGGTAAAATCATTTCAATCTTTTGTAATGTTTTAGACAAAAACCCATTTTTTTCCGACAACGAGATTAATTTTAAAATAATTACAACATCTTCTGTGTTTTGAATTTGTAAAAATGGATTCCATATTTGTAATCAGGAGGTTCAAATTGTGTAAATAGATAACTTTTATTTTTGGGCATTATGAATAGTAACTACGGTAAATTCTATTTACCACAGTTAAAGGTAAATTAGGTAATTAAGGGTAAAAATAATATTATAAAATCACACTAACACATGTCTTAATATAATTGGATGGTTATATTTCATCCTAAAATATAATTTGGTCGAAATGGTATCTATTAGAACCCACTTGTATGTGATTAAGACCTTTAATTTATTTTTTTAAATGAAAGTGAAATATGTCTCTCTCAAACTTTAATAATTAAAGTATTTTTAAGATAAGGTTATACATAATATAAATTTGATTATAAATACTTATTTTAAAGATAAAATGTTTTTCTTTGTTACGGAAATTTATTTTTAATTTTTAATAATTATTTAATTACCTTAATATCTTATACATTAATGATACAAAAATTATTTATTTAGTGAAAAATCAATAATATAGTTTTTATTAAAATAATAATACCCATAAAAAGACCCAAAAACTTAACCAAAACTTATTTTTCGAGTATATATACACCATAATCAACCAAGTGTCTACTTTTGGACAATTTGGAGCCTTATAAAATAGATTATAACATTTATATTATATTATATTAAATGATGTCAAAGTTTTCACCTTCATACTTTAATAAAGATAAAATTTTAAAAGTTGGTTGTTTTAGAAGATAAATTCAACTAAAAGTATTCTTATGAAATCTATTAGATTTATCTTAGTTATAATATTTTTTTTTAAATTTTTATGGAACAAATAAGTATATTAAATAATTATAAAAAAATGTTGTATTAATTATTTTATTAAGAGAAATATCAAATAAATGGTTTTAAAAATATTAAAATAAATATTATATGAACTAATTAATATTATACACGAATTTTATAGATGAATATGACATGTTAGAAACCTATTAAATATTTTGGTTCTAATATATTCTCTGTGTGTATTTTATTTAAATTCAAATAAATGAATAGTGTCAAAATTGACACTATTTTTATTTTATAAAAATAACATATTATTAAATTGTTTAAAAGTCACAAAATTATTTAAAAATTATAAATTAAAATTTATATGGTCTAAAATTTCATAAAGTATCCAATTATGGAAAATTCACAACACATAAGTAATTATTTATAACAATTTAAAATTTAGAATATTATTACCACAAATAAAATTAAATAGATTAAATAAGAATAAATCAAGTTGATAAGGTTTAAAATAAATTTCCCCAACATGGTCTAAATTTTATTGGATGATTATATTACAACCCTATATCATCTCATATTCTAATTTGCGCCATTTTTGAGGTTTTTAGGTGGGGTTTTATTTTATTATAAATTAATATTTTTTAGGTTTCCAAAGGTGCCCCTCTCCTCCCTTATAAAAGGGCACCTCCTCCCTCTCCACTTCACACCATTTTTGAGCTTTCAACTTCGTCCAAACCCTGACCATTTAACTTATCCACTTACCACAGAAACCTAATAGAGGTCCTAGTCTTCTTCAAAGACCAAATTTTGTGCCCTAAGAGGAGGTTAAGAGAAGACGCGTCGAAGAAGAGGTAATATCCTTTACCGATTCTTTAAAACTTATTTCTTCTCCTACTTCCTCTATATGAGTTGTTTCATTATTAAGTAATAAATACAATATCACTTGTATACTAATATGTTATTATGAATATGAAACAACCATATTATATCTTTTATCCATCCTATGAAAAAAATGAAATCACCACGCGTGCGTACGTACGGCTTACCGTATCCACACTGTGGTGTAATCTTTTATTTCATCACTAACATACTTAGATGGGTATAAGGATGGAATAAATAACTATATATGATTATTTTAAAGTGATATTGATTCTAAAATATTATACAGCATACACTTTAATACAATTCCACAATCATGGGAATGATATCATCGCTCGTGCGTACGTACGACCTACCGTCTCCATGAATGGTGTATTTCATTCCATTTATCGATCTATCATCTATATTTGTATTATGAATATATATTGTATATAAATCATGTTTTACATTCTGGAATTAAGTAAATCAGGATATAACTAATAATATCAAGAACAACAAGTTCAAACATGTATGATAAATGAAATGATTTTACCCAAAACGCTGCTTTAACATTGAATTGACAAAAGAACAGGTAATATAAAGTCATAAGTGAATCATATATGATATCATAAATATTATTATGGTTTTTTACAAGTTAATAATATGTTTAAACTATCTATAAAGAAGTTTCGGACACGTACGGAAGAAAATTGGACCTAAGGCAAGGGATAATTATTCCAATATCGTTCTTATCCGAGATTGTTTATTCGTAAGTATTTACTGAGGTTATATTTATCATCCATGTCCATGTTTTATAAAAATGTTTTCATAAAGTGTTTACTATTCTTCCATGTATGTTTAAAGTCATGTTTACCCCCTTTTGACTTTTAATATGTAGTAAGGAAGGAATCTTTATTTTTTTTACCATACGCGGTACTTTTTGAATTTTCCGGCAAAAGTACAAGAAGGATGTTTTTTTAAATTATACGATAAGAACGGATTTTTATAGATTCATAAAACCTTATTTCCATGAAGATTCCCATGCAATATTTCATTATTATTTTCAATAAAATTCATTTATTTTAAAATTTCATGTCATTTTGAGAAAAGAAAATGATTTTAAAGAAGAAAGGATATTTTCCTCAAGAACTGAGTTCAAGTGTTTTATTGAAATTATTTTCCATAAAAGATGATATAGGGTTATATTTATATCCCTATTATTACATTGATTTGATTATGTTATGATGGAATTATTTTTATGAAGTCCTTTTATCTTATATGGATTATGTTATGATGGCATGATATTTAAGAATACCATTCTTATTACATGGGTTATACTATGATGTATGATTTATGATTTTGTGGCACACATAAGAATGGTTTCATTATGAGATGTGTGGGACCTATATCTCCCTCCAATTCATTGGGTAATTATTTATATCTCATGAGATAGACATGGTTTGAACGAAATGTAAATCTAGTTCAATAATACAGTGCTGGAACGACAAGTAAACCCAGTTCAGTAAGGGACTTTGTCCACTATGATGGTCTTGGCAGCAACGCCTTGGATACTATGGAAATCATATCATGTGCTTAATAGTTTTCCACAATTAGATGTTTTATTCCCATTCTATATTATCATGATTAATGTTCCTTTATGATCTATGCTGTATGTACTGCCATGTTTTATATCATTACTCAAGATTTTGATGTTTAAATTTTATGTTCATGTTTTTACGTTCAAATGTTTATGGATTGTTTTATGTTCTCCATGTTTACCCTTACAGAGAATTTGAGATCACCCTTTTTTTGTTTTATTTTCCCCAGGATATAAAGAAAGGTTTTAGGTAATAAAAAAAGGTAAAGATCTTTATGGGAGATGTTGAAGATCTTTCACCATGATTAGAAGATTATGTTCCAAGTTTCCAAAGACACTAAACTAATATGGTCCTTGGGTGTTTTTTTTTTCATGTATTAAGTATTTATCCAAAGTAATGTAATGTCCATTTACATCAAGATTTGGTCTCTACAGTTGGTATCCAAGGAAAGGTTTAGTTAACCTTTAGAATCTAGGATGCAAAAACTTTAGTGAGATACCTACAGATATTTCTAAGGTATGTATAGGGATGTCCCTAAGGTTAAGTATAAGTATAGGTTACAGTACTAGAATTTTGATAACGATCATGAATCACCTAGGATTAAACCTTATATTTTAGATATTGAAAGTACTCCCCTTGATTATGCTGTTTTCCTAGATGTTTTTTTCCTCTCACACTATTCTTTTTGGGTTTTAGATAATGGTTGGAACCTGAAGGAACTGTGTTAATGATCAATGCACTAGGAAATGCAATGATTTTACTCCTGAACAAACAAATATTATGGGAAATGGATTGCAAAATCTTTTTTCTATACTTACACAAGCTATGAATCATTCTGGACTTCCAAATGAACAGTGAAGGGAACAATATTCTATTGAGTCCTTCATGAGGAAACGTCCACCTTCTTTCAGTGGGTCTTCTGATCCACTTGTGGCTGAACAATGGATCAACACCATTGAAAAGATATTTTCCATACTTCGCTGTTTAGAACATGAAAAAGTTATTTTGGATGTTTACCATTTAGAAGGTGAAGCAGACTAGTGGTGGACTCTAATTAAGAATAAAAGGCCCCAAGATGAAATTGAATCCATGGAATGGGACGAGTTTAAGAAATTATTTTTCAATAAGTACTTCCCTCATATTCTTCGAACAAAGATGGAAAAGGAGTTCCTTGAGCTTAAGAAAAAGGATGATGAATATGTTGGTATATACGAGGTGAATTTTACAAGTCTTGCAAGGTATGCATCTGACTTTATCAGCCAACCTGAAAGTAAAGTTGATCGATTCTTCAGTGGATTAAAACCAAGTCTTCAAAGGGAATTAGCTATAAGAGACTTCAGTAGCTATGAAGAAATTGTGTGTTGTGTTATCAAGTCAGAACTGGAAGTTGGTGTTACATATCCATCTCATGGTTTTGACAAGAAACAAAATATGGAGTTCAAGGAAAAATCTCAAAATAATGGTGAAAAGAAGACGAATGTTTTGTTATGCTCAAAGTGTGGAAAAAACCATAGTGGAGATTGTCTTAAAGGGACTAGAAAATGTTTTAAGTGTGGAAAATAAGGTCATCGAGCAGCTGAGTTTCGAAGTAATAGGGAAAAGGTAACTAATTATGTGAATAGAGAAAAGACTATAGAGAACGCAACACCAACACTTCAATGCTACAAGTGCAGGGAAATGAGGAATTATGCTAACCAATTCCCTAATCCAAGGGTTAATGATGATCGACATCAACAACCTATTAAGGAAAAGGACAATGGGAAGTCACATGCAATCACTATTGGAAATGTTGAATATAAAAATTAAGTGGTGGAATGATTAAGTGTTTATGTAACGAGATTCCAAAATAGTGTTGTGAAATCTCATTTTTAGTATCGTGGAATATCAGAATATCTATGTATTAGTTTTCAATAATTGTATGGTACCAGTAACCATGAAAAGTTATTGAAATATTTTTGGAAAGAAGTTGATATGTGTATAATGAAGGGATACAGAGGAAATAATATGTTTGATAGTATTAATGAGCTCATGACTGATATAAGGACAAAGTGACATCATGGTTTGAATATATAGAAATTTTGGGATTTTGGTATGTGGAAAGAGTTAACTTTTGACAGCATTCATGTTTTCACTAAGATTCAATGGGTATTCATTTTTCAATAGAATACATGATTAAGGTATTCACATGTTTGGAATGTGACCAAAAACAATATATATCTTATGATATATGAGGGATAAATGATGGCAATCACATTCTTTGTATATGACCTCTCTAGTAATCTTTTTCTTTATACTATGAGATTGGACATAAGTATTTTGGATAAGCCTAAAGATTGGAATGGATTAAGTTATACAATAGATAGTATTGTTTAAGGCTAGAACTTTTTGATATTATTTCTGAAATGTTATAATAGTATAGTTTTAGAAAAAGGACAACTCGTAGGACGGGCGACAACCTGTCGCGTCGGACAAGGATACATGAATCAAACCCACAACTGAAGTGCGACAAGACTTTACCGCCTACCACTGGCCTACAGAAAGTCCCTGGTTTGTAGAAATTAGTTTTATTTTATTAATTGGTGTGATATATATAAATTATAAATCCATTTTAGGAACCATATATGATTAATTTCAGCATATATGGACTTATGTATATTTAATAAATTGCACTAATATTTTTGTGATAGAGATAGATGGAATGACCTATCATTCTATCGTATGATCTACTAACACTTCAAGAATGAAAAATTCAACTTCATTTCTTTAATAAGGGATGAAGTGGAAATTGTTCATGGAATGACCAACAATGATATTACACTGGAATCAATTAATTATTTATCCTTATGCTAAAATTCACCAACTTTAGGGAAATGATCTTGAAAACCAAAAAACGTTGCCCTTGTACCCTCATATCTGATGAATTAGATGGTACCTTAGATGATAAAAAATTTATGGCTTTGTGATTGTTGGCTTTTTCATATCCATGTTCTCTACCACTCTCCATCAGAACTTGATGGTTAGATTTCTCTTCCATATCCATATTTTCACCTATGTTCTCCTATGTGGAAACCCAGTGACGAGTTAATTTGGGTAACCATTAAATTTCATAATTTAGTTTTTAAAATTAAGTTTTGGTATTCCTTTTTACGATGCAGTTTTCTATAAAATAAAAATTCAAGTAGTAAACCATTTATAACCCCGACGAATTTCGAGGGAGAAATTCATTTTAAGGGGGGTAGAATGTAACACCCCGAGATTTTATGAGAAATATTCTTTTTAATTTAATTGATATCTTGTGTTTTTTGCTACACCAAAATTATATTGTGCTATAAGCAACACTGTATTATCTTTTATTTTACACAAACACTATTCTTGGATTATGTCGCACGCAAGAGCGACCTTCCTCAATAGCGCGTGTTGTACGCAATACTGAGTTTCACTAAATAATGATATATTATTATAATATTATGAATTAGCCGTTATGAATAATATTAACTGAATTTTTAATTTTATAACATTATAATTCATCTTAAACATTTTCTTGAATGGGGTATGAGAACAAAATCAATTTTTTCGGATAAATTAAGTATTTTTCAAAAAATGCAGTTTTACCGCCTTTTGATGCCGCACCCATTTTAAATATAATTTTTGAAAAGTTTATAAGTTCAATTTTACAAAATAAAATTATTATTTTTAATCAGGATATAAGAATTTACATTGGATAAATTTTTGATATTTTTCTGATAACATTCATATTTTGATGAATAGTAAAAATAGCCTAAATTTTAATTAAAAACAACTTTTTTCATAGAGATAATTTATATGGTTAAATTATAATGTTGAATTGTTTTAAAGTATAAATATAATATATTTTTATAATTTAATTTAATTAATTTCATAAGCATTAATTTTACATTGAATTCATAGGTAGAATCATTTCAATCATTTGTAATGTTTTAAACAAAAATCCGTTTTTTTTATGACAACAAGATTAATTTTAAAATAATTACTGCATCTTCTGTGTTTGAAATTTGTAAAAATGGATTCCATATTTGGAATTATGAGTTTCAAATTGTGTAAATTGATAACTTTTATTTTTGGGCATTATGAATAGTAACTACGGTAAATTCTATTTACCAGAGTTAAAGGTAAATTAGGTAATTAAGGGTAAAAATAATATTATAAAATTTCCCAAACACATGTATTAATATAATTTTATGGTTATATTTCGTTATAAAGTATTCTTGGGTTGAAATGGTATCTATTATATACCACTTTTATGTGATTAAGACCTTTAATTTATTTTTTTTAAATGACAGTGAAATATGTCTCACTCAAAATTTAATAATTAAAGTATTTTTAACATAAGGTAATACATAATATAAATTAGATTATAAAAAATAATTTTAAATATAAAATATTTTTATTTGTTATGGTAATTTATTTGTAATTTTTAAAAAATATTTAATTACCTTAATAGCTTATACATTAATGATGCAGAAATTATTTATTTAGTGAAAAATCAATAATATAGTTTTTATTAAAATAAGAATACCCATAAAAGACCCTAAAACTTGACCAAAACTTATTGGTAGAGTATATATACACCATAAGAAACCAAGTGTCTACTTGAGGACCATTTGAAGCCTTATAAAATAGATTAGGACATTTATATTATATTATTTTAAATGATGTCAAAGTTGTCACATTCACACTTTAATAAAGATAAAATTTTAAAAGTTGGTTGTTTTAGAAGATAAATTAGACTAAATGTATTATTATGAAATATATTAGATTTATATTAATCATAGTATTTTATTTTTAATTTTTATACAATAAATAAATATATTAAATAATTATACAAAAATGTTGTAGTAATTATTTTATTAAGAGAAATATCAAATAAATGGTTTTAAAAATATTAAAATAAATATTATATGAACTAATTAATATTCTCCAAGAATTTTCTAGATTAATATGACATGTTAGGAACCTATTAAATATTTTGGTTTGAATATATTCTCCGTTTGTATTTTATTTAAATTCAAATAAATGAATAGTGTCAAAATTGACACTATTGTTATTTTATAAAAATAACATATTATTAAATTGTTTAAAAGTCACAAAATTATTTAAAAATTATAAATTGAAATTTATAAGGCCGAAAAGGTCATAAAGTATCCAATTATGGAAAATTCACAACACATAAGTAATTATTTATAACAATTTAAATTCTAGAATATTATTATCACAAATAAAATTAAATAGATTAAATAAGAATAAATCAAGTTGATATAGTTTAAAATAAATTCCCGACATGTATACATTTTATTGGATAATGATATTACAACCCTATATCATCTCATCTTCAAATTTGAGTCATTTTGGAGGTTTTTAGGTGGGGTTTTAGTTTATTATAAATTAATATTTTTTAGGTTTCCAAAGGTGCCTCTCTCATCCCTTATAAAAGGGAACCTCCTCCCTCTCCACTTCACACCATTTTTGAGCTTTCAAATTCGTCCAAACCCTGAAAATTTCACTTCTAAACTTCCCTAGAAACATAATAGAGGTCCTAGTCTTCTTCAGAGACCAAATTTTGTTCCCTAAGAGGAGGTTAAGAGGAGGCGCGTCGAAGAGGAGGTAATATCCTTTACCAATTCTTTAAAACTTATTTCTTCTCCTACTTCCTTGATAGAGAACTGTCATGGGCGCCCTCAAATGATTAATGTGATTTTGGGGTACTTAGGTGCAGCAAAGTGGCTGACCAAGGTCGTCTCTCAATGGATGAAGTGAATTTAACAACTTATTAAAGGTATTCTTAAACAAATAAAATAGAATATAATAAAAACACTAATTTAAAGTATTGGGGTTTGTTATAGTTTATGAATCTAGAAGAAGTTTTCTGGAAGAAGATTGTATATTTTTTTTGTTTTTAGTTTTGAAATGAAGTTCGATTGAAATGACACAACAAAAAGATGTTTTTTTTAGAAATCTATTTTAAAAGGCGTAATAGATCTAACTCTACCTCTTCATTCACTTATTAATAATTATCATTTAAATAAATATCCACTTAATTATGATCCCTTAATTTGTTATCCCTCAAACCCTACGAGAGTTAACTTAACCACAAAGATGAAATTACTTAAACCCTAGGCTAGCTTCAGAACACGCAATCGCAGCACCCTGCTTTGATTGTTGTTCTAAGGATAGCTTATGGTCAGTGGTTAAATAGAGCACATATACATTCTGTAAATGAGGATGAATTGTGTTTAGGGATTATATTTGAACTCTACAAATTTATCCCGTGTGGTCTTGTATTATCGATTAAGATTACGCTCTCACAATTTACACAAAATCCCGACCTCGCATGTTTTTGTGTTAATTGTTCCATTGCTTGCTTAGTTTCTTGTAATTTAAAAACAAAATTCATGGATAATGTTATATGAATTACATTATCTCATTTATTCAAAATAATTAAATGAAGAGGGTAGAAGATAGATCGATTACTAAAAGACTACTCTTCCATGGGTGGCGTAATCATCGTAGAAGCGTTTTGCATGTGCAAAGGTTTATAATGGGTATAACCCAATAAATATTCTACTCAATAATTCCAGCCCAAATAGGAAAATTAAGAGAAGAATAAATTTAAACAAAACAGAAGAAAATAGAAGAAATAAAATAAGAACAAAGAAGTTTATTACACAAACAAAATCATTACAACCTGAAGGAGAAGAAGAAGACTTCGTCGAAGGGATCCTTGCTTCAAGAGCTATCCTTATTGAAATGGTTGGAGAATTGAAGTGGATCCACTTTTCCTCTTCCCTCAACTTACCAATTCACGTACCAACCCCTCCAAATAAGAAAAACTCCAATTTATAGAGGGTAGGGGAGGAGAGGTTACAAGTGGTTTCAAGTGTGAATGTAGAAATTCGGCCAAATATTTTATTCCAACTTTCACTGCCCATTTGACCTCCAAAACGCGTGAATTGACCGGCCTTCCATAAGGATGATTTGTGCCAAATCATGTCACCGAGCTTTCCTCAAAATTTGGGCTCAATCCAAGTCCTGATGAAGAACATATGACCCAAATACAGAACCCATGTCCATTCTGCCGAGTCCATCCCACCATTGGATTAATGGCCCATTTACTCCATCTAAATGCACTCTTTATCTCTATTGTCCTGAATAAAAGTTGTAGAAAATTAAGTTAGTAACACTCTTAAAAATTTCAAATTCAAATAATAAATATAAAAATATTTATCTTCAAAATACTACAGTGCACTATTAAGGGTAAAACTGGAATTTTCACCAAATTTTCAAATGAATGATCAAATCCCAAATATTTTATAAATAAACATATTTAACACAATGTGAGGAAATTATTTCATTTATTATCAATAAAATATTCAACAAAATAATGTTTTATCATTCCTCTATATGAGTTGTTTCATTATTAAGCAATAACTCAAGTATAAATTGTATACTGATATGTTATTATGAATATTAAACAACCATATTATATCTTTTATCCATCCTATGAAAAAAATGAAATCCCCACGCATGCGTACGGACGGCTTACCGTCTCCATGCCACGGTGTAATCTTTTATTTCATCACTAACATACTTGGATGGGTAAAAGGATGGAAGAAATAACTATATATGATTATTTTAAAGTGATATTGATACTTAAATACTATACACCATACACTTCAATACAATTCCACAATCATGAGAATAATATTATTGCTCGTGCATACGTATGGCCTACCATCTCCATAAACGGTGTATTTCATTCCATTTATCGATCTATCATATATATTTATATTCTGAATATATATTATATATAAATAATGTTTTACATTATTTAATTAAGTAAATTAGGATGTAAGTAATAATATTAAGAACAAAAAGTCCAAACACGTATGATAAATGAAACGATTTTACCCAAAACGATGCTTTAACATGGAATTGACAAAAGAATGGGTAATATAAAGTCATAAGTGAATAATATATGATATCATAAATATTATTATGGTTCTATTACAAGTTAAAAATATGTTTAAACCCACTATACTGGAGTTTCAAACACGTATGGAAGAAAATTGGACCTAAGGTAAGGGATAATTATTCTAATATCATTCTTATCCGAGATTGTTTATTCGTAAGTATTTACTGAGGTTATATTTATCATCCATATCCATGTTTTATAAAAATGTTTTCATAAAGTGTTTACTATTCTTCCATGTATTTTTAAAGTCATGTTTACCCCTTTTTGACTTTTACTATGTAGTGTGGAAGGAATCTTTCTTTTGTTTACCATACGAGGTACTTTTTGACTTTTCCCGCAAAAGTACAAAAAGAATGTTTTTTAACTTATACGGCAGGAACAAATTTTTACGATTTCATAACACCATATTTCCATGAATCTTCTTATGAAATATTTCATGATTATTTTCAAAAAAATTAATTTATTTTAAAATTTCATGTCATTTTGAGAGAAGAAAATGATTTTGAAGAAGAAAGGATATTTTCCTTAAGAACTAAGTTCAAGTGTTTTATCAAAATTATTTTCCATAAAAGACGATATAGGGTTATGTTTCTATCCCTATTATTACATTGATTTTATTATGTTATGATGGAATTATTTTTATGAAGTCCTTTTATCTTATATGGATTATGTTATGATGGCATGATGTTTAAGAATCCCATTCTTATTACATGGGTTATGCTATGATGTATGATTTATGATTTTGTGGCACACATAAGAATGGTTTCATTATGAAATGGGTGGGACCTATATCTCACTACAATGCATTGGGTAATGATTTATATCTCATGATATATACCTGGTTAGAATGAAAAGTAAATCCGGTTCAGTAATACAGGGCTGGAATGACAAGTAAACCCAGTTCAGTAAGGGACTTTGTCCACTATGATGGTCTTTGAAGCAATGACTTGGCTACTATGGAAATAATATCATGTGCTTAATAGTTTTACACAATTACATGTTTTATTACCACGCTATTTTATCATGATTAATGTTCTTTTATGATCTATTCCATATGTACTGCCATGTTTTATGTCATTACTTAAGATTTTGATGTTTAAATTTTATGTTCATGTTTTTACGTTCAAATATTTATGGATTGTTTTATGTTCTCCATGTTTACCCTTACTGAGAATTTGAGCTCACCCTTTTTATGTTTTCTTTTCCCCAGGATATAAATAAAGGTTTTAGGTAAGAAAAAAAAAGGTGAAGATCTTTATAGGAGATGTTGAAGATCTTTCACCATGATTATAAGATTATGTTCCAAGTTTCCAAAGACACTAAACTAATACGGTCCTTGGGTGTTTTTTTCATGTATTAAGTATTCTTCCAAAGTAATTTAATGTCCATTTAATTCAATATTGGGTCTCTACAATATGTGTATCATGAAGTGGTGTAAGCGATCCACCTTTATAAGTGAAGATAAGCATAATTTTTGGAAGTACTCATTATATTTAAATAATGGTATGCCATTATTAAAGGGTAAAAGGATCCAAAAGTTTAAAATAATGGAAGGGATGAGGTTTTTATAATACTAATATCATCAAAACACAAGGATTAATGTTTTTTAAAGGTTTTAGGTCTTCTACACTTAGTAAAAATCTTTTTACCCTCTTTACTTTTACACTGATAAATTATTTTTTTAAACATGATTATTAATTTTAATGACCCAAATTAAAATTTACCTTATTAAATAATTATAAGATTATAATTTCAAATATGATATTAATTTTATCATATAAAAATTTCAAAGTTTATAAAAGTTATTTTTTATTTTATCATATATAACACATAAAAACCATTTTTGGAAAAAGTATTTTTTTAAGATTAAAACTTATTCATATTATAAATTTATCAATTTCATTAAATTTCATGACATAAATTGGTTTATTATATAAAATAAAAGTTATATGGCTTCAAAATAAATACATATAACCATTAAAACATTTAATTAAAATAAAAATACCGAAAACCATTCTTAAATTAGAATGAAATGTTAATTATGTTCTAAAATGTTGAATATAGGTTTATAGGATTAAAATATTATTTTAGAATAAATAATCTCACTCCTTAAATTCATATTTTATAATTTTTTTAAAGTTAAAGTTTATAATTATATAATAACAATTTCATAAAAGGTATAGTTTCAGTAAACAATTTATTTTTCACTATTCACCTAATAATTAATTATTTGAGAAAAATCCAAAAAAATTAATCTGAAGATAATTTTGGAATTATTAATCCAAAAATTATGGTTATTTTAAATAATTAAAATTAGATAATTTATAAATTTATTTTTAAAATAAAAAAAATATATAAATAAAAATTCCTTTAATTGAAAAATGAGTTGTTTAAGTATTACGTGTTATTAATCTAATTTTGTATGTGTTTATAATTGATTAATATATTTTTATCTACCATAGGATTTGTTATTATTATAATTTTATTATCTAATATGTCAAATATCTATTTATATTGGTGTTACGTGTGAAATAAGCTATTGAGCATAGTATTAATTTAGATAAAAAATGTATTCCAAAATTTTGGGCTGTTACAGATATCATAAAAAAATCTATTTTTAGAAAGAAAAACTAAACAAATTTACCATTATGTATCATATTTTTATAAATTATAATAAAATAATAAAATACTATACATCATCATCGATTATAACCTTCACTAATTCGAGCTACCCATAGATCATATTTAAGTCATTCACATGATCTACCACTGTTATTACTTCCACTAACCTTAAGATGAATAATCACCACCACATGAAAAAATTATCATGTGTTGTTTGTTTCTCATAAATATATTCCAATACCTTTATCACTTTAGATATGGTTTTCTTCTCCCATATTTTAAAGGTAACATTTATTTCTAGAGACATCATTACCAAGGACAACACCTTATTATCCTTCTCTTACCATTCATCTTTCTCCATTAACACCAAATTCACTATGGAAAATGTAATTTACAAGTACTTTTGAATAATATGGTCCTAAATCTTCATTATACATAATATAAAATATATTATATCTAATTTATCAATCTATAACTTCCCATTCATATGATGCCACGATCGAGAAACTGTTGGTGTGTTAACCTTGAGTGTTGAACAGCTCACTATGATACCACTTACTAGGGAACCTAATCTCTGATCCTCAATGATTTTGATATGACCACCAAAATATTTCACATTGAAACACTAGATGATCTCACATAAGAAACTTTGTGTAGCAAAAAAATGATCTCTAGAAGTTCACCTCCCTATGTATGAGTGTACTAGAAGTTGGAAGCCAAGGAACCCTACTCACCACAAAAAAGTGTTCATGCACACATCTTAGAAAAAATTTCCAAACATAGAAAAAAAATTTAATTTCAAGAAATAATAAAATAAAAAACATATATACAAAAATCAAGAAAAAAATCTTAATGTAATTCAGATGATGTGACCTATGTGTATAAGGAAATACACTATTTATTTATTTTATTATAACCAGATGATTATAGGTTATAAAAATAGAATACAAAGGATAATTAATCCTCAATAACTTATCAACTTCATGATAGATTATTAATTGAATCTCACTTTTCATTGATAGTCCCACCAACTTATATACTAAGTGGTGTCCATTCAACTTGTAATACCAACTACCTTAAAAACCCAGATTATTAAACATGACCTCTTGATCTTGATCATCAACCCAGTGACCCTTCAATATTGATGAACATTTTGACTTTCATATCTTTACTATAAAAACCTTTGTAGATGTGATCTTCTGATGGTCCTAATTTCATGGAGAAGTCGTAAAACCATTGTTTTCACCTCACATCCAACCCATCATTCAGTGCATGAAATTCCAATGAACACAATTCTAATGGATGAACTTTTGGGGAAATAAAACAGACTTCACTTCCATAAAATTATCGTTATTTAACTTATTCCTATTGGGTTACTTTAAGTATTTTTAGATGATGATATTAGACTTTAGAAGAACTCTCTTAATATCAAAAATGAATAATCCTAGAGGGTCACACACTTAGTGTTTCTTTTGATCTCAATTAAATTATACAAAAAATTAATTATTGGAATAAATATTATTTTAGTCTATGGAAAAATATTTATTCTGGATTTATTGATCATAAATATTCAGTCACCATATTTATGTTTGAGTTGAATATTAAATAAAAATTTATTCACAAGACTGTTGAATAATATGTATTTTTATATTTATTTATTTTCTAGGAATTATAAAATATTTTAAATAAATATTTTCTTAGTTATGTTAATATCAATTAAATATTTAATCTATATAATGTAAATATTATAAATATTTATTTAATTATCAAATGAATAATATTTATTATTCAAGGTTCTATAAATACTAAGAAGGAAGTGAGTACTGAGTTACCAGGTCCTATAGGAATGATATATTGAATATAATTTAAATAAAAATTAATTATTTTGTTTAATGAAATGGTATTTACTTTATACATTATTTCTCTAAATCCTATGTAAATAATTATTATAATAATAATATTTTTACACGGGGTTCACTTAGGATTATGAAATAAGTACAGAACTATGTGAAATTATTTACTATCTAATTATAGCTCTATAAATACCTAGTTTCATCATTTTCTAGTGTTTTAAATTGTTGTGCACAACACACCCCACTAGAGATTCTCTCAACTATAGAGATAAAAATATATTGAACATTCTCATGAACCAAGGGAAATCTTTCACTCCTTCCTCCTCTAAAGACTCAGAGATCAAGAATCATTCCTTCCATCTTCAAAGGATTGTGAAGTGATCAAATGACGTGATATAAGATGATCGATACCACTATAGTGGAACCTAGAGTACCATTAATGATGCTTCAAGATCAAAGGAGAACACATGGATCACCACTAGAGTGATTATATCCTTGGATCCATATAGTACAATGAAAGTGAAACTGAAGTATGTTTAGATGATCATATGCATTTATAAAGAAAGAATTCTCAATAAAGTTACATTTATTAATTTACATTAGATATAAATTTAATGTGAAAATGATCCTCTCTTCTTGGATTAAGTGTTATTTTTGAATCTTAATCAAATATAATTTTTTAACCTTGAAATTAATTATTATTTACCTTGTGGATTGTTTATTGAAACAAAAAGAAGTTAAGTTAGAAATGGCCCAATAGGTGATTACACCATATCTAAAAATTTCATTTTAGATGGATAGTATATAGGCTTATATTAGACTAGAAATTTTTAATTTTAATGAATAATGGATAACTAGAGGTCCATAAGAAGTGGATATTATTGGTGATTTTGGTAAGTGAGACTTTTCCATGAAGGAGGATTTGGAATCGATTCATGAAAAAAATTATTTTGATCTAAAAGATTTAATAATTAAAAAGAATGTACTTGAAAAAATTGAATTTTTTAGTTAAAGGGAGATGTTGATAGAAGTAGGAGGTATAATGAATGTCTAGTAGTAAAAGGGTTTTAGAAAAAGGAGTGCATTAAAATCTTTTATTTTTTTTTATTTGGTAGTTAAATATACTTCTATTTGAAATGTTCTTAGATTGGTTTCTTATAGAGGTTTATATCTAGAAAAAATGGACGTAAAGTTGAATTTTCTTCATGGGGATCTAGTGGAAGAAATATATTTGAAACAATCTATTGGTTTCATGGAATAATGAAATCAAGGCTTGATGTGAAAACTTAAGAAAATTCTTTATAGATTCAAAAAATCTCCACGATAGTGGAATCGAAAGTTTGAATCATTCATGGAGAATAATGGTTTCATGTGGAGTAAATCAGACCATTGTTTCTACCAAAATGAGTACAGTGATTAGAATTTCATCGTGTTACTATTGTAAGTGGATGAAATTCTTATAGTGGGGTCAAACATTCATCAGATCTAGGATATGAAAAGTAACTTTTCTGAATGTTTTTAAATGAAATATCTTGGTAAATTCAAGAAAATCATGTGCATGAGGATTGAGGAGTACTATATGTAGAAAGTTTTTTTATATCTTAGAATGATCATATATGAAAGGTTGTTGAATGATTTATCATGGAAGATGTAAAGTAGTTTCTACTCCTCTTCCTCAGAACTTAAAACTCCCAAAATAATAGGCACCATAAATAAAAGGAAATATAAATAACATGGATAAAAAACCATATGAATAAGTGGTATGGAGTATCATGTATTCCATGGTGTACACTTGACTAGAAATTTCCCATGTAGTGGGAGATATTAATTAGTTCATGGAAAATATTAGGAAAGAACATTGGGAAGTTGTGAAGTGTATCTTAAGATATATTAATGGAATAATATATTCTTCCTTTTTATTCAGATGGGATAATACATTGTTTGGTTATATTAATGAAATCATTTGGTGAGACTCAGATTCATAAAAAAGAATGAATATATATGTTTTTACCTTTAGTGGAACCGTAGTCAGTTGGATGTTAAGGATACAACCATTGATTCCAATATCCATAATAAAAGTAGATTATATATTAATAAAAAAAACAATAAAGGAAATTGTATGGTTGAAATTCCTAATTTAGGAGTTGAGAAGTAGCTAAGAAAGTTTATTTATCTATTACAATAGTCAGAGTATCTGATGAACTAACCCAAGTCAACTAGACAAGCTACCCAAGACAGCTCGTCACAAGGTGAGGTAACCAACACAAAATAAACAAGTCCTGAATATATCCAAAATAAGACATATAACTAGAGTAAAAAATAAGAATAAATAGATACAACCTAATATTTAAAAACCAATCCATGAAGGCTAAACTAGAAAATTATGAATCATAAATGAAAAAAAAGTCTCCATGTTACCAATAGTCACCTCCAAGACACTCTACAATGAAGTCAACAACAAAAAGAGAAGCCGATATGATAAAATATACCATTCCCTTTACCTAGATCCTATAATAAAACATCTATAACTACCCCAAGTAAAAAGTAGGGTGTGAGAAAAAATCCCGGTAGGATACCTCCACAGAGTCTATACAAGGTCTAATAACAAGAATAAAATAATTATAACTTAAAAAAATAGTTTTACAATGATTTTTAATAAATAAAAAACTCATTTGTAAATATTTTTCATTTGGTTTTCATAAAAACCTTTCATATTCACAAAAAATGGAATATAAAAATTATAAGTGATAAAATAGGGATGCATATCCATACACCATAAAGAAATTAAATAAACAAAAATCCATGAAATAACCAATCATGTGAAGCCATGTGATACAACCTCACATAAATACATGTGATCAACAATCCATGACATAATCTACCATGTGATAAAAAAACCACAAATGAAAAATCACTCGGTATTGGGCTCTAGCCTATAGGAATATGTATAAGAAATAAAATGAAGCCTAAACACGACCTATCTTGGTAATAACCAATATAGAGTCCTTCCACAGTCCATCTATATACACAAAGTAACCCCTAGTGCTAACACACACACACACTAATGTCACCTATGTTTCTTTCTCCATGCACCTAAGGTTACCAATGTGACAAGTTTGTTAAAATACATTTCAAAACCATGATCACAATTTATAAAACATTTTCAAACTCAATCCAATATACTTTGGTGTTTGAAAACCCATGTCCAAATCAAAACCACTATTCAAGAATTTAATCAAACACTTGGTGTGCAAAAAACCATTTTCAAAGAAAACCCCGTTAAAACATTTATATTTACAATAAATCCATTAAAACCGAAAATTAATTCAATTAAATGAACAACCCAAATAAATTTTACAAGAATGATAAGAAAATCATAGAACTAACCATCGTATAGAAACACCAAACTCAAGAATTATGGAAACCTATTTGGCTTTGACAACTAAGATTATAAATAGATAGACATGCTATTTAACAAAAAGGAATGAAAAGAAAATACAAGGTATTGATAAAAAACACCAATCAATCAAGAATACGATTAAAAAATTCAGCCAATACCACTACTGTGATCATAGAAAAATATAAATAGAAGGATTCTTACATGGAGAGGAAAACAACAACCACAACAATGATCAATCATTGAATGAATGATCCATAAAGAGTGGAGATATTCAAAATTTCATGGGAGAGAGAAGGATTTCAAGAGAGAGGCTTCATGGTATAATGAAGAGTGAATCACTTGCACAACTCCCTAAAAATTATTAATCCTAATAAATACTTGTAATGTAATCATTTAACATTATGTATTTCCTGATTAACGAGTTATGATAAAAAATGTTCCATCTTAGATAAAAATAAAAACTTTGACCATTATACAATGTGAACCCATTTCACGATGTGTAAATATTTCACACCTTGTATGAAACTCATGACATATTCTTGGAAACCATTACATGATGTGTACCTCTTACAAAATTTGTAAATGTCTTGTAGACATTAGAGAGACTAGATTCTGTTGAAAAACCCAAACACCAACTCTGGTGTTCTTCAAAATCATGGAGAACCCCACAAATTTGTTAAAAAATTTATACCAAAAATCCATTAATTAAAACAAACATACATCCCTAAACTTTAGGTTATTTTCCTAGAAAAGACTCTCCATCCCAGAGAAGCTTTTAAAGACACCCAAATGAAGATGATAAAAAAACATGAGAAAGGGAGTACCAGAAAAATGTAATGGGATTTTACTATCTCCCCACCATAAAATATTTTTGTCCTAAGAAATCCCTCAAGATCTTGGACCTACAAAAAGTTGAGGTCACTACATACTCATAAGTGATTCACTCTCCCACTTCTCATAGATATCCCATATTCACTACCATAGTACCAAAACCATAAGAATCATTTTACCACACATTACCTTCTCTAGGAAATACATAAAATGAACTGGATGGTCAACCATAGTAGTGCCAGGTTCAAGATCAACATCCTCCCATCTAATCACATGGGAGGGATCCGGTATATTCCTTCGCTAATAGGAAACATGAAGCATGTCATGGATAGAAGTCAAATGAGATGGTAATTCCAACAAATAGGCCACCTTCCCCTAGAATCTAATGATCTCAAAGGGGACCACAAACCTTTATGCCATCTCACCATACTTACCCAATAGATGATGTATCAAGCGAGGTGAAAATCTAAGAAAAACTAGATCCCCTCCTCAAAATATAGTGGCCAATAATAATGGTCTGTATAAGAATTATGACAACTCTATGCCATGATCAATCTCTTATGTATTAGCTACACCATCTCTATTGTTTCCTAAACTAGACTCAACCCAACCAAGGAATGCTCTCCCAACTCTTCCTAGCACAATGAATATCTACATGTTCACCAATAAAAAGACTCGAATGGATCCATCATTATCGAATATTGATATCTATTGTTATAGTAAAATTCAACTATAGGAAAATTCTTTTCCCAAGTTTATCGAAATAAATCAAAAAATCCTGGATCATATCCTCAAGAACATGGAAAACCCTCTTTATCTTTCCATTCATCCGTACATGAAAATATATGCTCAATTTCATTGGGGAACCCATAAACTCCTTAAAACCTATAAAAACATGGATTTTAACCTCAGTTCCCTATCAAATACCACCACATAGGCAACCCCATAGAGTCTCATAATCTCTTAGACATACAAGTCCCCAAGCTGTTCCACCTTCATCATCTCCTTGATAGGTAAGAAATGCCCCAATTTCATGATTTGATAAATGATAACCCAAATAAAATCATTCTAGTTAGGATTCCATGTAAAACCAATGAATAAATATATAGAAATATCATACCATTTCCACACAGAAATGGGCACGGAATACAAAAAACCGTTAGGTCTTCGATGTTTCTACTTAATTCTATGAAAATTAAGACACCACAAAACAAAATCTACAATTGGCCTACTCATAAATGGCCACCAATATAGATTTCTCAAGTCATGATACATCTTGGTTTCCCAAGCGTGTATGGACCAACATGACCCATGTCCACTATCCATCAACTATTTCCTTAGGTAAAACAAAACAACCAATCTTATATGCACAAAGCTCCACTGGGAGATCAAGACCACTCAACTGAGGTATCCCCACCATAAAGGATTTTACTAAAGAGTTGGAAATCAGTGTCTATCACCTACTCAATTTGAACTCACTCATCAAAAGAAGAGTCAAATTTTATCAAAGATAAGAACACCTACCCAAAAGCCTCTTTCACTCCTAAGATCATCTCATCAAACAAGTTCATCAGAGACTACTCCTCAACTGATTCCTTCACAGCTTATGTTGGTATTTTTCTGATCAATGCATCATAAAATACATTCCCTTTCAAAAGAGTAAGAAATATCAAAATCAAAAGTTCGAAGATACTCAAACTAGTGTCTCTGTCGCATGTTCAGATCCCGTTGAGTAAAAATATATTTCAGGATCTTATGATCATAATATTCCATAAAAGTTTATCCAAATATATAGTGATGCCATGTTTTGAGTTCATGGATAACTGATACCAACTAAAGATCATGGTAAGGGTGGTTCTTATCATGAGGGAATAACTAGTGAGATCCATAAGCTACCACATGTTTCTTCTTCATTAAGACACTTCCCAAGCTCATATCAGAATCATCATAGAAAACATTATAACCCAAACCAGGTTCTAGAATTCTAAAAAATGGATCTAAATTCAATCTCACATTTAGTTTCTAAAAATATCTATAACAATTTTCATTACACTAAAAATTTACACCCTTACAGGTTAAAGATTTCATTGAAGATGCAAGATTAGAGAAGTACCTAACAAACCACCTATAATAACCGGCCAACCCCAAGACGATTTTTACTTTAAACACATTTCTAGGTTACTTCTTGGAAATAAATACCTGTAAATTTGTAGGATCCACTGAGACACCCCTATTAGATATAACATTACCCATAAATTTCACTTCCCGGATCTAAAACTCTCATTTGGAAAGCTTACCATACAAATGATGTTATCTCAAGGTTCAAAGATTGATATCAAAATGGTCCATATGATTCTCCTCTATCTTGTATTACACCAAAATATCATCCATGAACACAATAAAAAAATTCCAAGTACCGATGAAATATTCAGTTCATCAAATACATGAATAACCCTAGAGAATTAGTGAGACCAAATAAAAAATCTAGAAATTCAAAATGATCATTTTGGAACATAATTTTTCTATTAGGTGTATATTATTCTTAGAATATCAACTGGTGGTACCCTGATTGAAGTTCAATATTTTAAAACCAATATTCCCCTCTAAGCTGGTAAAAAAGATCATCAATCATAGGCAAATGATATTAGTTCTTAACATTCACCTGATTTAACATTTGATTATCCATGTAATGTATAAGGATTTTATCTACCTTCTTAGAAAAGGGAACATGAGAATACCAATGTGAAATTCTAGGATGAATAAATAAAATAGTATATTGATCCTCAAGTTGGACCTTAAGTGCCTCCAACTAAGCAGGTTCCATTCAATCAGAAGGCATATAAATGATCATCGTACTAGAGAGCAGGTCAATAGTAAACTCAACCTCTCTCTAGGATGGTAAACTAGAAAAATCATCCCTAAAGATCTCAGGGTATGCAAAAAACACTAAAAGAAGTTGACCAACCAAAAAAGGGTAAAACACATCAAGAAAAATCTCAAATAACTAGCATAATATTACCCAATAATAAAGTAAAACATGCTCATACCTTACTGATCTAGAGTCCCAATCACCTTAAAAAATATGAGGGACCCCATAAGTAGATAAGAACTGAACCTGATAGTGATAATAGTATATCTAGGACTTAAAAATGATCATCCAATCCATGTTTATAATCAAGTTTAAGATGTCACGATTGCACACTAAGAAGTCCCATTTCACCTCATAGTTGGCTATTATCACCTGACACGTGGGAAACTTGAATCCTTGGTCAGATCTCTTTCCCAAAGGTGTGAAAAGATCCAAAAAGAAAGACATAATCTCAAAACACAATCCTAATATGTAAAATAGATTTAATAAATAAATAAATAATGAGTAGAACCTGTATCGGACAAATCTAGCACCATAGATGATGAAATAAACATTGTACCTCTAGTTGTAGTTGTCCCCACTTCAGATTACTCTTGTGCATACTCCAATCTATAGGAATTTCCTATATTATCTTCACCCTAGGATTTATTATGAATATAAATTTCCCCCTTATCTTGAGGATAAGAGCCACCACCCTTGTAAGAATTGGTACTAACCTGTAATCCCTTGGTGAATGTGGATCCTACCTTACTTCCCTGGTATATCCTATCAAAAAACATTTTAGATGGAAAAATTTCACATAAATATGAAAATTATTGGGTTCATCCATACAATTAGTCTTGGTATTACCAGGACCTCTACACTAATGAAAAAACTATTGTTGTTCAATGTAGCCCATGAAACTAGTCCTGATGAAAACTGACCACCCTTATACTTCCTTTTCTGGACAGAAGATACACCCTGGCTAACAACAACACCAAAAAAGGTTTCACCCAAACCTATTTTCCCATATATGTGGACCTCATATAAAGATTCTTTTTCAACTACATCCAAAAATTTTATAATTCACATGAGAATCAACATCAACCAAATATCCAGACTCAATCCTAACTCAAACCTTCAAGAATTTAGGTGCTCATTAGTAACAAGCTCTGATGCCAGATGCATAAGCTCTGTAAAATGGGTGGAATAATCCAGAATGGTAAAATAACCTTGCTCCAAATTCAGAAACTTTTGGGTCTTTTCCTCATGTAAAATATCTGGGTAAAACTTTTAATTAAATATCTTATTGAAAGAAGACTGAGAAAGATCATCATGAAAATTATCTTTCACAATAGAGTCCCACCATATCCTCCCTGGTCCATTAAGCATGTACATGGGAAAAATAACCTTAGTGTTTTTAGGGTTTTCAATAAATTGAAGATCCACTCTTTCCTATCAATCCACTCCTCATATTTCTGGGGTCCTCTATCACCACAAAATATTGGTGGATTATACTTATTGAATTATGAGACATTATCGATCACATAACTTGGGTTCTCAAAAATAACTTAGCTTAGAGTTTTAATAGTGTAGATTAAAACTTCAACCAAAGAAGGGTCCACTGGAGGATTTTACTATAATTCCCATCTCACTTATCACTCTCTCAGATTTGGAAGATCTCTTATAGGATGCATTAGCTAACAATCATAAGACAAAAACCAATCAATCATGAGAAAATTATAAAATCACAGGACCAACTCCAGGTACTGATATTAAAGATTTAAAATAATAATATTTATAATAAATTATAAATTTTACCAATCAAAAGATAATATTTTATGAAGGAATATGTCGATTTAAAAAAACTTCACACAAAACTCATTCAAATGGCCTCAAACACTAATTCTCAAACCAGGTAAAAATTTTATGACCACCCATGGTAAATCGAGTTTAAATATAAAAGTGAGCTAGCCAGATCCTCCTTGTACTTACTACCTGAATTACAATAGTTCTAACTCATATTTTTCCAAAAAAAACCAAACTCAGGAAGTGTTAACACACTTCAGGCTGATCATCCCCCTAATATCAATTTGTAGCAAACCAACCTAGGTCAACTATACAAACCACATGAGGCAACCTGTCACATGGTGAGGTAACCAACACAAAAGAAACAAGACTTGAATATAATGAAAACAAGACATACAACTAGAGTACAAAGAAGAATAATGAGATACAACAAAATCCATACAAACCAAGAAAAATTCGATAAAAAACACAATTATGAATAAAAAAAGACAAAAAAGTATCCATGTGGCCAATCGTAACTTCCAAACCACTCCACTATGAAGGCAGTGACGTGAAGAGAAGATGACATACTACAAGATGCCCTTACCTTTACTTGGATCCTAAAATACAACATATACAACCACCCAAAAGAAAAATATGGATTTGGGTAAAAATCCCATTATGATACCACCATAGAGTATATCTAAGTTCTAATAATGAAAATGAAATAGTTCTTGATTTTAAAACAAAATAGTTTTACAAAATTTTTCAAAAATCCAAACTCATTTTTAAATCATTTTCCTTTGGTTTTTGTAAAATACATTCATATTCATAAATAATGAAATATGAAAAGTATAATTGATAATATAGGGATGCATATCTATACACCATAGGTAAGAAAGTAAACACATATACATGAAATAACCTATAATGTAGACATAAAATAAATCCTAAACCAGGACTATATTGGTACTAAATAATATTGAAACTTTCCACAATCCATTGATATAACAAAAGTAACCCCTAATGGTGCCACACACTCTAAGGTCACCTATGTTTCTTTCCTGATGCACCCAAGGTTACCAATGTGACAAGTTTTTCAAAATCAATTTCAAAACCATGATCAAAATTTATAAAACATTTTGAAATACATGATAATCTTATTCGGTGTTTGAAAACCCATTTCCAAATCAAAACCACCATTAAAGCATTTAATCAAACACTTGGTGTGTAAAAACCATTTTTCAAAGAAAAACCCTTTAAAAACATTTGTATTTCCATGAAATACATTAAAACCAAAAATCACATCAATTAAATGAACAAACCAAATGAATTTTATAATAATAATAAGTTATTCATATAATTAACTCATTTTATAGAAACACCTACCTCAAGAATGATGGAACCCTACCCACCTTCAACAATAGAGATTGGAAATAGATATATCAAACTTATAACAATAATGAATTAAAATAAACTATAATGGATCATTATAAAACACTAATAGATCAAAAATATGATTAAAAAATATAGCCAATACCGATGTTGCAACCAAATATAATGAATATATAGAAGGATTCTTACCCAAAGAGACAAACTGTAACCACAACTATCAATCACCAAACACATGATTCAAAGGGAGTGGATATATCCAAAATCTATTAGGAGAGCTATGAGTCATAATAATGAGACTATACGGTCTAATAAAGTGTTATTCACCCATAAAACACCCAAAAAATCACTAATATTGATAAATAAATAGCATGTAATCATTTCATTTTATGTATTTCTTGATTAATGAGTTATACTAAAAAATGAGTCGCCTAGGATAAAAATCCATATTTTGATCATTACATGACATTAACCCATTTCATGGCATGTAAAACATTTACACCCTATACAAGACTCAGGAAATCTACCCAGATACCATTACATGATATTTACCCCTTACAAGATGTGTAAATTCCATGCAGATAATAGAGAGCTCAGATTTTGCTGAAAAATTCAAGCACCAACTATGGTGTTCTCCGAACTCAGGGAGAAACTTCAAAATCTATTAAAACATTTATACCCAAACTCCATTAATTCAAAAAATATACATCCCCAAAATTTAGGTCATTTTCCCATAAAATGATCTCTATCCCTGAGAATCCCACAAACACACCCAAACAAAGATGATAAAAAAACATGGAAAAGGGAGTACCTAAAAAGTGTAATGGGATGTTGTAGAGTATAATACACTTGGATTTTTTTTCTATGAAAGGATGAAGAAAATCAACCTGAAGTAACATTACATATATAAAATACTTGAAGATAGAGTAATGAACTATATAATATAGCTGGTTGATATAACCCAACCTATATGTTCACTAATTTGTTTGTCTAAGAAATTATGAGGTAATATTACTCCCAATTCACTTGGGTGAACAAGAAGGAAAATAAGGATCATTGTACATAGTGGAAGTCATAAGGTTTATGTTTTATAATGTTTTGGAGGATGTTATTCAAACCTTGAAGTAGTATTCAAGTGGGATATTTTAAGGATTGCGAATACCCTTCAAGATCTTGGTTTATTTCACCAAAAAGAAAAAACCTAGAGAACCGTTCAGACTTGTTGGATCTAGGAGATCAGATCTTTAGCATATGGAATTGAGTTGGTTAAAAGATAAAAATTTCTTATGGATGAAAATCATGGTGTCCAACTCATCAACAGTTTAATAGATGTTTTGATCATTATAAGGAATGATATGTCTACATTTGAATCAATCTCAACACAGAGTTTATAGAAAATATTGATGCATATGAGTACTATTTTTCCATCATCTATTGGATATTAAAATGAGAATTCTATAAGAAATAAAAAATATCATAATGAAATAGACGAACCCTAAAAAATGTAGGAATTTAGTGTGACCAGTTAACTGGGTGGGACCCATTATAAAATGGGAGTGAGACCACTTTTCGAGGTGTCATGTGATTATTGGAGTTAGTGATATATGTGTTTTATTAGTCATAAGTGATTGTTACTTTTATAATTTTTATATAATTAATGTTTTAATTCTTTTCTCTCATGGATATAGGATATAAGTCTAAATCATATAAAACCTTTTGAGTTCTTTAATTTATATTCCATTTCTTATTTTTATTGAATTATTGTGTGAGTTTGGAGTATATAGGCATGATCACATTAAATCAAGTATGTTGATTTGGATGAAAAAATTATTCCAAGTTCCAGCACACCTAAAAGACGTCGTTGAATCCTCTGATAGATACTAAACTAGAAATTTCATTATTCCATATTAAGACTAACATGAAGGATCATAGAATAGTGGTATAATGGGTTTGATTCAATAGGTAAGTAAAGAGTGATTGGTGACACCTTGAATTTGATACCTAAAGTTAACTCCTCACATAATAATGGGTGAATGGATTTAATTTAAAATATTTAAAATAAAGTACAATTGCTTATAAAAATGGATACATATTCAATTTTTGAGAGTTTTCTAACAAATTTCATTGAACCAAACCTAGGAAATTCTAATGGAATTGGACACAAATTTTTTCAAAGGTATTCAATTTTTTGGATCAAATTAATTTATTCTACCTAACCCAACAACTACTCTTTAGTCTAGAAGTAGTGATCAATCTAGGTACTTTAATAAAAACTTTTAGAGTGGAAAATCAATTGATATAATTGTTCATAACTCAATTTATTCTAATTATATTAGATTTTTTACTTCCCAACTCCCTAGTTTAGGTTTATAAAAAAGATGATATGAGATTAATTGATTAATCTAATTTCTTACTGATTAGATTACCCTAGAATCAATTAATAATTCATTTAGGTTTCTCCTCCTTTATTATCGATTCTAAACTCCTAATGGATTATCCCTGTATGGTAAAAATAGATTTTTTTATGTGTTTTAGAAGGAGATAATAATTAGAGAGCATGAAAATATAAACCTTTAAAGTAAAATAATTAAAATCAAAAGACCTTACTTGGAAAGAGATAAAGAACAATGCATCGAAAATTGTAATTGAAAATGAACTTGTACTGAAGTACAACAAAATGTGGAAAGGTCTACAAATTCAATAACACAATAAAAAAATTAAGAAAAAGGTGAATAAAAGATGAAAGGGATTATCTCGAAAAGGTTAAAGTCACCTGGATTTACATAAGAGAAAATGGTTCATGATGTGAATGCTAATTCATGTTATGAGATATCATGAGACCCTTATCATGGGAGGCTATCATGGAATTTTATGTTGAAAGTTTTTCTTTTATATCATTAATTGAAAAGTCAAAAATTTAATGGTTATGTTCATCCTTGATTAATGACTTGTAACCAGCCATGAAAATTTTAGAGGCTTCTATGAGAGTAATTAGTGGACAATGGAAGAGAGGTTCACATGGTGAATTAAATTCTCATCATGATTTTCTTGATTTCAATTATCCATGGCTCAAATGAGGTTCAAAAATTGGACTGGGGAACTATCATAAATTCTTTATTTTTTTTCGAAGTTTCATGTCATGAATAGATTATTCACGATGAAAATTGTCAATAATTAAAACTTTTAATATAATTTTTCACCAAAATCTTTTATTTCCAATTATTTTCAAAACTCAAGAACAAATCATGGATTAATAACATAAAGGATAAAATAATTTAAATAAATTCAACCTAAAAATGTATATTCAAATTCAACACATCAAATCCCCCCCCCCACTTGAAAAATTTCTTGTCCTCAATAAAAAAACATATCAATAAAGATCCCAAAGAATGAAAATTTCTCATTAGAAGAAATCATTAGAAATAATGAAAATAAAACCAAGTATCAATTGAAATATGTTAGGTCTCAAAGTCCATTATTATAATGAAAAGTAGTCTTACCTCATAGTTAGAATTTCATTTGAATCCATCCTTCCTTTGATTATTATTTCTCAACTATTCCTTAGGTGACCATGACCATGTTGTGATTACCTCACTATAAATTCTTCCTTTAATCACTGAAGGTAAAAATTAAATGGAGTTATGATAATACCTCAAGTACATTCTACTAACCATAAAATTTCATCAAATATACTTTATACTCTTTATAAATATAAATATCACAATTAATAATGAGGGATTACACCATGGATCAAATAACTATAGGGATGAGGGTAGATATGAATTGATGTTTAAATAAAATTAAGGAACATAGAGGAGGATAACAATCTTAATCATAATTCATGATATTCAAAAGTAAAGCTCAATGAAATTCTCCTCACCAAAGTAATATCTCCCTCACTCCCAAAAGTATAAATCAAAGGATCATGAAGAATGTAATCGCAATGAATGAATTTCTTATATTGCTTCATTTTTTCCTCTAAATATATACCTGGGATAAGTTACACATCCACTACATAACACCATATGATTTTGAGATCATTGGTATACTATTCATTATTTTTTTCACACCCATAATACTTCCCATTTTTATTATATTTTTTATAATTTAATTTAATTTATTTCATTTTTTTATCACAATAAGAGGGAAAAACAATTAAAGTCAAATATTGGTTAATCATGATCCTTTCCCAATACCAATGTAAATGACCTATATTCTCCTCTCAAGATATAAATTTACATTTTCACCATAAAAACCCCACACTTATTTAATTGAATATCGTGGAATGCACAAAGTGTCGGGTTAGAAGGAAAAAATAGGATTATAACATGGTTCTTATATAATATGGTCATCCATGGATTCTATGGGCTAATAATTATATATGTACATGTGGGTATAAGGATAATATAGCTTATAAAAAATATTACTCAGTCATTTTAAAAGTGATTTTGTTCAGCTATAGCTTTGAAAATATATCAATGCAAGTTCTAATAGGTTTTCACACCCCAAGAATCTCTCAATAAATATAATTAGAAAAGAATCATAAAAAGTAGTTTTAGAATCCTCTCAGGAATGGGAATAAAAAAATCAAAACCACTCAAGTTATAGATACCAAGTAATAGGTCAATGAATGAACAATTTTTAAAATTTGGAATAATAATAAAATTCTCAACTCAGTAATTATGCTAGAATTCTAAGTGGGGAAAGGAAATGGATTATTAATAACTTTCATCAAATTTTATTCCTTTTATTTACATGTTTGTAATGAAATTTTCAAGTTAAATAATTAAATCAATGAAAATGTTTCCTAGACCAATGAAAATAAAAAATAATACAATTAAAAACAAAATAAAACTCAAAGAAATTCCCCCACACTTAAAATAAATATCATCCAAACTATTAGGAATAAACATAGGAGAAATTATCTACAAATAATAACAAATAAAGTAGAATTTAAAAGAGTAAATGGAAATGAGAGCACCCTCAATGAGTGTAGTTCCCATGGAATGAGTAGGTTACCTCTAATTCCAGGTATCTAAAAGGGGAAAAAATTAAAAATACCTGTATATACACAATGATGAGATCAAATATATATAAGAAATAAATAATTAATGTAAAAACATGTGAGTAAATAAATCCAACTAAATTATTTTATTTCATGAAATATATTTCAAAGTTCCATGAAAAAACTAGAAAATGAGAATAAATATGAACCAGGGAAAGAAAAACAATTGAGACCAAAAACATAAGAAAATATAAATTTTGGGTTTAATCCTATCAAGTTTGAAGTTTAATGTCTTAAGATAGATATAATAATTAATGTCACTTATAATGGTCCATTATCTTATAAGTATGTTCCATATTTTCTAAACTAGAGGTAATATACTCCAACTATAGAGAATGATTCTAGTATTGTGGATACATGAAGGATGACCTGGAAAATTACTAATGGGGTAACAACAATATGAGACTTGAACAATAGAGAATATCCTATAGCACAACTCAAGGAAAAGTGAAATATTAGATGATCAATTAATATGTTAGAGGAAAAGTATTTATAAGAATATATTTTTCTGATCGAGGCATGAGGGATAATGCACTTTATGATGAAAATGTAACATGGAAACCATGTAAATGTAAAAAAAATGATAAAATATTATTCATTAGGATTAAAAATAAATACAAAAGGGATAAAATCAATGAAAAAGAAAAAATATCCAAATATAGTACAATAATGGGGGGAGGGTGAACAAAATGGGGGAAAAATATGAAACAATAGGACTATCCTTAAGGCTAGTTTAATGTATCAATCCTCCTGTATAAATTTATACAGTAATACATAACACCAAAGGATCAACATATAAGGTAACAGATGATTAAGATACATCAATAGTCAAATCTAGAGTAGGAGCATAGGAATACAGATGAGAAGTGTGTATTTGGAAAGATTCTATACATCTGGAAGTAGGGTAAATGAAAGGGGCCACTAATAGAGTTGTAGTGGTGGGACCCTTTACTTGATGAACATGCTGGGAAATGAACTTACATTTGGAACTATGGTTAATGAGCTTCAGAATAAGATTGACTAGGTGGCCAACTGGCTATAGGATGGAAAGAGTAGGCATGGAACCAGAGGCCATCTCAAATGAAGTGGGGTGAGGGTGAGAACTGGTTAGAGGTGGTGTCTGAGTAGGGCTGGTGAGGTGAATGGAAGATCTAGAGGATATAATAAAGGAATGTCAAATCACTGGTAGGTAACCCAATAATTATATAACAGATAATATAGAGATACTTTCTAGTAACATAACCAATCCCAAGGGATATAATGATGTGGTATTAGATAGGAATACGAGGAAACCGTGGACCTAGTGGAAGATGGAGGAAACTCTTGGGCAGCTGAGGCATTGGGTACCTGATCCTCATATGAGTAGTCATCATAGTCATATTCTCACTCATAAACCTTCCCAATCTTTTAAATCAATCTAATATTATGAATAGAGACTAAATCTATGGACTATACTGGACCTAGGGATGAGAGAGGATGAGAGGAGTCACAAACCCCATGGTTCTTTAAAAAGATAAACCTCTCATCTTGGTGATCATTTGTGTATGAGGATCATGGAAGATAGTCTTATCCTAAGCTATCATTGTGTAGTTATTAAACATTTAACTCCTATTAGGGTCTATCCATAATGAAACATAGGCTATATATGCTAAAAAATTGGTATACTAGATGCCTAAGACAACACCAAAGTCTTGCAGCTACATCTCCTTATGCTTGCTACCCAATTTGAATGAAACTTAGATTAAATCTATCTCAAAAGTAGAGAGTAACTATAAGAAAATATCTTAAAGGTATCCTCTAATACCTTGATAATGCACTCCAAGTGTATCTTGGTTCGTTCTTCCATCACTTCCTCTTCAACATGAATCTTCTATAGCACTTCTAGATCAATAATTTTTTTACTCTATATAAGATTAACTTACTGGGGTGCATGGAGAAGATGGTGCTATGGGTCTTAAAATTTAGAGAAGGGATGAACAAGTGGTGGTAGGGAATCTTCTTGTGATGGCTATAGGGAGTGGGAGGCCTAAGAAAAGGTCAAAAGTTGGTAGGAAGGTTTAGCTAGTGGAGGGGAAGACGCCTGATCCTGGAGTTTGGTAGCAGATGGAGCCTTGGATTTTCCATCCCGCATGGACAAGAGTTTTTGAGTTGGCCACTCCATGATATTCTTGGTGAATTCCATGGGTGATAAGGGTATGATATAATGAGAAAGGATCAGGAACAAAGAATAGGAGGAATTGTAGAATGAAAATGGGTAGAGTTTGATGGGGAAAACTCCCAGAGAAGATAAACAAAAAATATGAATTTTTTTTGTGGATTGAATTTTAAAGATGTAAAAATAACCTTGATGTGAGTTTATAATTCATGATGTCAATTATTAGTCTTCAATTTAAAAACTCCACAAAACTCATGATGTGAACATTAATTTCATGTCATAAATTATGATTAATAGATTTTTTTACTCCTTATTTATGCACCAACCACTAATTCACCATTATGAATTCCTTGTTCCTATAAAACTAATTTATCTTTAGGAAACAAACCCATGTTTCCTCATAGTAAGAAATTCATTTAAAGTATAGATCTAGACATATTTTTTAGTCCTTAAAGTGAATTTCATTTAGAGGACACAACCCTATTGGAAAGGTTCCATGTACAATTTTAGTCTTTGTCCATTAACTTTAAATTCTGGTTCCAATACTCTAAAAATTTATACCGCCCCATAAGGAAAAAATTTGACTACTTCAAATATTCCTAACTATTCTAACTTTAATTTTCCTTGAAATAATTTAAAATATGAATTAATCAAGAGTAATTTTTCTCTTGGTGAGAATTTACTCATTATAATTCGTCTATCATGCCATTTTTTGATTCTCTCTTTATAGTTTTTTGTATTTCCAAAGGAATATCTTCTCAAATATTCATTCTCATTTATTTACAAAAAAATTCCCTCTCCATCATGGTTTGTATCCATGTTGATTATCTTTAATTCAAAAAATAATTGATTCTCTAATTTTACTAGTAAGTGGAAAAGTTTTCCATAAATAATCTAGAAAATAATCATGCCAATGGGTATTTTTAAATCCACGTGATAAGACAACAGTTAATCATCAATACCCACACTCTAATATTTTCAACATTCATTAAACATTTTTTTTTCAAAATTTACTTTATTTCCTAGTTTGAAAGTTGCAGTTCCATACTAGTTTGAAGTTGATAAGGGGTTTTAGTGTTATAGCATACACCATATGTCTTGAGTTTTCCATTCATCAAGTGTTTATTAAAATGTGTTCCATAATCATTGATAAGAAACCAGGGAATTCCAAATCGAGAAAAAATATTTTTTATAAAAAGTTTCTTTAAAAATTTAGCTGTATTGAGAATTGTAGCTTTAACATTCACCAATTTTGACATATAGTTAACACACAATATAATGTAAATATTTATAAAAGATTTTGGGTTTTGTGTAATCTCATTACTTATACCAATTTATCCTACTCTTTGATAATGATAACAAATTTTAATAAAGTTTTTTCACACCATTATATAGTGTGGGAAAAAAGAATTCACTTTGGTGTATGTTGTTAATGGTATGATCAGACCCTTGATATCCTCTAGTCATTTATATATTTAAATATTATATCATAATTCTCATCTCATCTTCCAATATACACCATAAAATAATTCTATCCCCACATTTCTTGAAATGAAGTGGTTAATCCCAATAATAATATGATGTATCGACTAAGAACACATTTCTTTGCTTTTAGGATAAGTGAGGATAAAGGGTTACATTGGATAAGTAATTTACAATATTTTAAAACCATGGATGGGGTTATAAGTCCAAATATAAGATAATTTCATTATGTAAATCATTCAAAATTTCAAACTCCTCACTCCTTTATACAATAGGAAAATAAAGTCTTGATAGATGTCCAGTGATAACATTATCTGAACCCTTCATATCATTGATCACAAGTTCAAATTACTATTGTAAAAAAATCCATCATATAATTATTGACTTGATTTATTTTTTAGACAAAAGATATTTGGGGGCTTCATTGTCAGTATACACAATAACTTTAGGGAGGATAAGGTATGACATGAACTTATCAAAAGTAAACAACACTACAAGTAACTCCTTTTTTGTAACCATGTAATTAATATAAGCATCATTAAGAGTACTATTATCATAGTAAATATGTTTGAAAATATTACCAAATAATTTTCCTAAAACTGCACAGATAGAGAAGTCACTCACATTACACCCCAACTCAAAGTATTTTTCCCAATCAACTGATATAATAATTAGCAATTTCACTAAATTATTCTTCAATTATTAAAAATCTTGTTGAAAATATTTATTGAATTTGAATGGTACATCCTTGTATAAGAGGAATGTCAACAATTGATCAATCTTAGATAAGCCTTTAAAATATATATGATAGAACCCTACATGAAAAGGAAACTATCGATTCCTTTCATGGTGGTGGGTTTTGTTAATTATCTAATTATCTTTATTTTTACTATATTGAATTATGTGACATATTTTGAAGCTTTATATTCAATAATGATTCCTCCTTGTACCATAAATTGTAATTTTTCCTAGCTGATCACTAGGAATTTTTATTTATAGTGCTTTAGAATGAGGTCTAGGTTACTTAGAAAGACATAAAAAGATCTTCCATATTCTAAAAATTCATCCATGAATATTTATAGAAATTCTTCTACCATTTCATGAAATACATGTGTCATACATTATTGAAATATTTATGGAGCATTACATATACCAAAATATATCCTTTTATAAGTAAAATTTATATATGGATATGTAAATTTTGACTTAAAATGATCTAATAGGTCAACCAGTATTTGATTATATCCCAAATAGCCATCCCAAAAAACAATAAAACTCATTCCCATCTAGTCTTTTGAACATCTGATCCATGAATTGTAATGGAATGTTATCCTTCTTGGTGGATATGATTAAATTTCTATAGTCAACACAAAATCACCATCCCATTATTTCTCATGTTGGTATCAGATCATCTTCATCATTATTCACTACTTTCAAACCTCCTTTATTTATTGCTACATGAAGTTGGATTACCCATTCACTATCACAAATAGAGAAAATTATTCCGACACTAAGAAGTTTTAAAATATACTTATTAACAACTTATTTTATATGTGGAGTGATTCTTCTTTGATTTTGGAACTCTAGTTCACTCATTCTTTGTGTAGGATTTTTTTTCATTCAAATTTTGGAACTGATTACTATAATGTTAACCATGCTCCAAGATATCAAGTATTTTCTCTTCTTTTGAATTTTCAAAAATATTTTATTCTTATTATTGAGTTAGATAAAAGTTTATGATAACTAAAACTTATACTAATCCTACAAAAATAAAATAAAATAAATGAGTACACTTAGTATTGGTTCTAGTTCTAATGTTGGAAAATTAATAATCAAGGGTGTGAAATCTAGGGAAGAGTCTTTTATCAAGGGTTCAATGTAATGTAATTACTTGTAATCACATTTTTTATTCCTCATGATATTTTATCTCTCATTTAGATACCATTTCATCAATTAGGTCCATCATTACATCATATTCTTCTAGTTATAACTACTATAATGTTACTTAATGAGGAATTTACTCTTCGAAAACCATAAAAATGGCTTTAAATTAAACTGAATATAATCTTGGTTTAGCTACTTTCACAAAGTCAAAAAAACTTTCTCTTCACCAATTCAAAAAATAATACTTCCTTGGTTTACATAAATTAACACCTTCTCATTTTCGTAAAATGGTATTCCAAGAATGATGAGAACATCACCTTCTTCTTCTATATCTAGAATAAAGAAGTCAATGGGGAAGATTAATTTACCAACATTCACTAGAGCATCATCAAGAATTCCATGAGGGTATTTCAAAAATAGTTTATAATGATTAAATGATACTATAATAGGTTTAGGTTCATCAATCCATATTATCTAAAATACACTAACTAGAATTGAGTGAACACTTTCACTAAGTTTGCACAATGAATTTCTAAAATTACAGCTACCAATGGTGCTTGGGATGGAGAAACTTTAGGGATTTATCATTTTTTATAGAAGTCTCTACCAAACAACTGTGGAGAATTATTAATTATGGGAGATGACTACCAAGTATTTTTCAATATTTGTTTATGGGAAAAAAATTCATTTAAAACTTATCATACACCAACATTTGGGAAATTGCCTCTTTGGAGGGAATTTTGATATGAAGTTTCTTAAACAAATAAAATTAATTACTATATTTACCCTCCATATTTCCTTGATACATCCTCTGTAGATATATAATAGGGGTTAGTATGGATCTAGTTCCACATATGTATCTTATTTTGTGACTTTCTTTCATGATTATTGACCTTCTTCTTTTTTTCTTATATATTGTTCATGAATATGTTACTTTCCATTTTTTCTATATATTGGTCTTTATATTATTCTGCTGATATGTCATCAATTTCCTCCTTAGTCTTTAATGAATTATCCTCTACTCCTGTCTCACATTTATGAGGTTGTTGTTTCTTTATATCAATTCCAATTTTTAAGACCATATCCTTTACCTCCTCTCAAGCACAAGTCTCTGTATTACCAAGAAATGTACCCGATTTTTTGTTTGAGAGAGTTTGAGAAATTTTTCTCATATGATGTTCAAGTTTGTGGAGGGTATATCTCTAATTTTTTATTTTGGTTTCCTATGTGGTAATTTTTGATCTTATTTATGAATAAAAGTGGAAAGTAAATTTTTGAGATTTTATTGCTATAATTTGGGTGCTTATTGATGTCTTTATGGGGGTATCTTCTAGTACTGCTGTTGAGGTTGAAATTGTTGAGTTCTTTGAGGATGATATAATTGGAGTGGTTGGGGGTATTGTGGTTGAGGTGGATATATAGGTGTTTCCTGAGATCTTTCTTAAGCTATTCTAGTTATTTTTTGTTAAAAACCTTGATTTGATGATTGTTGAGGCTGAACGGGTCTTTATTGATAGTATGGTTATTCATATTGCTGGGATGATTGATTGTAGCTCACATAACTACAATATATAGGTTGGTTTATATCTAACCCTTCTTGATACTATTGATAATGGTATGGGCCTCCACACATTTCAAAAGACTGAATATCCATGATAGGAGTTGCCTGGGTGGTTTTTTATATGGGAACAAAAATGTTTCTAATTTCTTAGAAAGATCTTATAGTTGAACTGTGATGTGTGTAGTCTCTTCAAATTGATGCAAAAATCACCTAAGTGGTCCTCAATCATGTTCCCATAGGGTGTAATTTCAGTAAATCTTGTCAATAATATCCCAACCTACTTCTAGTGTTTTCATCACATACCTCTATCAGCAAAGGTTTCTACCATAACTCTCACTTTAGGATACAATCCACTATATAATGTTTTTAGTTAGATCTAGACGTTGATCCCATGGTTTAGGAACTTAATTAATATCTATTTAAATCATTCCCATGCCTCCCAGGTAGATTCACCATCTAACTATGAAAAATTATGAATATCACTTCTTAATTTCAATGTTCTTGTGGGTGGAAAATATTTATATAATATTTTTTTAGCTAGTTTATTCCAAGTGGTAATAGATCCCAAAGTTTGATTCTTTATCCAGTCTTTAGCCCAGTCTCTCAAGGAAAATGGAAACACCTTTAGAATTATTATGTTAGTAGTAAAACCTTGATGTTTGAATGTATCACAAACTTCAAAAAAATTTGAGAGGTGTCCAAGTGGGTATTTACTCTAGATTCCACTAAACTGTCCCATATTATAGATCATTTGAATTAGAGAATATATAATTTCAAAGTTGATTTAATTTATAGGAGGGTGAAGAATGATTGGAATAAAACCATCAATGGATGGTAATAAATAATCTATGATGGTGTGATCTGGTGGTAGTATTCATGCTCTATTTTGATCTCATTATGTGAAATGAGGATTAGAGGGATTGTGAGATATGAGGTTATTGTGCTTGGACATGTTTATATGACATCATATAGAAAAGTTACTTTCAATTTTATAGTCTAAATCATGTGGTTATTGAGAGTTAAGTATCTTAGAATGACTCATAGATCTCTATACCATGCACTAGTAATCCATCACAGTAGAAATATTCACCCACATAGAGGAAAGAAAAAAGAGAAAAAATGTGAAGTATTCTTAGGTTCATTCATAAGGTTCACTGTGCTTCCCCAACAATGGTGGACAAATTTGGCATGCCTAAAGGATTCCATTGAATCATTCAGTTGACACAAAATTAGAAATTTGATTATACATGATTAACACTACTATGAATGCTCATTGAATAGTGGTAGAATGAGTTCAAGTCCATAAGGAAGCAAAGTGTAATTTTTGAAACCTCAAATTTCATACCTAAATTTGACTCTTAATACAATAATGTGTGAATGGATTAAATTTAAAATATTTAAAATAAAACTCAATTGATTAAACAAGGTTTTAATCATTTTTAGAGAGTTTGTTCAAATAATGCATTTTAAAAATACATGGGTAATTATAATGGAATTGGACACAATGTTGTTCAAAGGAAGTCAATTAATTTCGATCAATTACTTTATTCTACCTAAAGCCACAAATAATCTTTGGTATAAAAGTATTTATCAATATAGGCACTTTAAATACAAATTTTATAGTAAAAAAGGAATTTATTAAATTATTCATAACTGAATTTATTCCAATTATATTTGATTTCATCCTTCAAAATTCTAAAATCCAAGTTTATGAAAAAGATGAGATGATATTAATTTTTTAATATAATTCTATACCAATTAAATTACCAAAGTTTCGATTGATAATTAATTTAAGTTCCTCCTCCCATACTATCAATTCCAAAACATAATAAGATTATAAATACATGGTAAAAATCTATTTGGTCATGTGTGGTGGAAGGAGATAAGTATTATAGAGCACCACAGTAGAAACCTTCAAAGTTAAACAATTAAAATAAAAAAAATTACTTGAAAAGGAATAAAACATAATGAAATAACAATTATAATTGAAAATGAACTCATCCAAAAGTCCAATGTAATGTGGAAAGGAATACAACTTCAAGAACACAATAGAAAATTAAATAAAAAGGTGATATAAAGGTGAAAAGGGATTCCCTCAAAAAATATTGCTGCACCTAGATATTTATAGTTGAAAATGGTTCCTAAAATGAATGGTAATTCACGTAGTGAGTTATCATGATAAATATATCATGTAATCTCATGTCATGAGTTCTTATTTTACATTATGAATTGAAAAGTCAAAGATTTAATAGCTAAATACTTCTTTGATTAATATCTTGTAACCAACTATGAAATTTTTATTGGCTTCAATGAGAGTAACTGGTGGATAGAGGCTGAGAGTTTCACGTGGTGAGTTTAATTCATGTCATGATTTTTCTTAATTTTAGGGATTCACAGCACAAATGTGGTTCATGAATCTGACCGTAAAACTATAATAATTATTTAGTCTCATTTTTAAATTTTCACATCATGAATGAATGATTCACAACATGAGTTGTATTTAATTATTGATTTAATACCGTTTTCTTTAAACTATATTATTTATGATTATCTATAAAACTCTATTACAAATCAAGAAATCACATCATAAATGATATCATAATTTTAATAAATTATACATAAAAGTGTATATACAAATTCCACACATCAAGTTATAGTACATTGATGTTCATATTATTCTATCTAGAGTCTACTTATACCAATGTGATTATAGTGAATGAACTTCCTATGTGTGAAGTTTGTGAAGAATTCTCAACAAGTGTGATCATTATTTTTGAAACAGTCAAAATATAAAGTGTAAAAAATCCTATATTCAATATTTATAAATAAATTCCAAATCTTCTCTTTTTAATCCCATTATTTATCATTAAATGACATTCTCAAATATCTATGATCTATTAATATAATTATCTCATAAATTCATCTTTGAATTCAAATAAAAATATCCAATGGGTTATAACATAATATCTCTTGTAGATGCTAGCTTAATCTTGTGTGGGAGTAATTTACTCATACATAGCCTTAGAACATTCCATTTTATTCTTAATTACCCATAGATCAACTCATACATGAGATTTTGGCTTTTAGTTTAATCTTACATGAACATTGATTATTCTTACATAAGATTAGTTTTACTCTTAAATATACATAAAAACTTTAGAGTTATTCTCCAATATCTTCTGAGTTAATACTATGTGAGATTAATGATCTATAGTCTAAATATATTTATATAGTAGAAATTATATTTTACTTATATATAGCTAAAGATATTTCTTCTCATTTCTCCAGATAACTTAGAACAACTTACAAATATATCCATCCACTTCCAATATTCATAAAAAAATAAAATAACTTTAGGAAATCTTCAAATAATCATCAATAATATCAAAATTAGAAAGTAATATATAGTATATAATGAACTAATTTTGAGTAATTTAATGTAGCTTCAACTGCCTCAAATCTCTCGAAGTTAAAACTCACAAATAACCTTCATTTTGATGTGATTAAATCAATTATAAAAAAACATAACATCGATCTTACATTATAATAAAATAATTGCTTAAATATAAATTCATCATTGTAGTGTATAAATATAGATATTTCAGAGATGTTAATATTCGGTAACCAATGTATTATGACAACCCTAATCTTTATTACACATTAGTTGATGATTTATTACATAAGAATACACCTACTACAACCAAGAATATAGATAAGTATATTGTCTTTGGTAATTAGGTACATTACATAATAACTTAAAAACATGTGGTAAATTGAAATTATTGAAAACTTCCTTAACATGATCATAATATTCCATCATTCTTAAAATTACATGGGATATCCAAGGGATATACATAATAAATGGGTGAGAAAAAACCTAGTAAGGTAATAAAAAATAACAACATGAAGAAAGTTTTAAATGTTCGAAAAATAGTAAATTTAATGGAATATAAAAGGTTTGAGAATCATAAACATGAAAAATAAAGAACGATATAACATGGTAACATAAAGGCAACATTGTAAATATGAAAACAACTTTAAACATGACATCATAAACATTGGTCAATGATAACTACAAAGACAACATAACTTTGTGGAAAAAGTACCATAATGGATTATGTTCACTCCCTAATCCCATAAATTACATATCATGAGGCTAAAATTTTATCCAATATATTAGAGTGCTATATAATTCCAGGTGCACCCGTCACTTTCATATCATGTAAATGCATAACTATTCCACATACATCATACAACATAAGGATGTATTTCATAAATTTTAACCCCACTATAAAGAAGTGTGGGTTACATAAATAGAAGTACCAAATAAATAAAGTATATTTACATATAGGTGAATATTTTTGAGTATAAATGACATTGAATATTCACAACGCAACTGTTTGGCATGAAAAACCGTAGTGAAATTTCGACAGCATAATGACAATACTTAAAGATTAAAAAAATGGTTTAATGAGAGTGAAAGGGGTATCTCATAATTTTGATATAAAAATGGAATTAAGAGATATTTGAAAAAATAGATCCAAAAATTAGTAATTGTAAATCCAAAGGCATAAAATAGAGAAGATGCTTGAATAAACAAGAGAAGGAGATGATACCTTACTAAATTTCAGTATAGTAACGATTTAGGTAAATGAAATAATGAAAGGGGATAAATAATATATCATTATTATTTAATAAATTGGATAGTAGTGGTATCTTAATAAGTTCATGAAAACATAAACAATTTATATTTAAAGGGATATTTACAAATAAGGTGCTTGAATTGAAAAGAAGAGACAAAGGTGCCTTACCTTGAGAGGGTGATTTCAAAAGCTTCATAGGAGCTTATTGAGAGCTTGGGGGAACATTGGGAGGATTATAGAGAGAGTCTAGAATATTAAGTATGTGATATAAGGTTTTTTAGTAAAGTGTAATGAGATATTGGGTGGGTTTATATAGGAAAAGAGAGGGGTGTTCTTTATTATTTCCCAAACTTAGGTTTTTTACTATATACAATAAAATAATAAAAACCAAAAACCTTCCCATGATTTTTCCCATGTCTTTTACAAATATGATTGGATATAGTTATTTTATAATTCCAAGGGCCTAAATCATTAATATATTACCCTTTGTGATGTGGAAGTGAGTCATGTTCATAAAGAAATGATTTTAAAACCTTAAAATATAATATAGGTTTTGGAGGATTCATAAAGGATTTATAAAATTAATAAAATAAACTTAAAATGAAATTATTTTAAAGAAGAAACATATATTTGGTTTTATATACCATTTATATCATTTATTACATAAATTTTGGGTTATTATGATGTTATAATACATACTATTCATTTATATCGTATTTAATTTTTACCCGAAAAGTCCACTGTCTCAGAAAATTATGAAAAAACATTCGTTGGATATTTTTGATGTTATGAATCCAAAAATAATATTTATTTTATCAAAATAATTAAATAAATACATGAAATTAAATTTTTAAATAAAAATAACTATTTATTTAAAAATGATGGGTTTTTGAAAATAAAAGTTTTCTGACCCTTATAAAAATTACATTTTCACTTCAAAGAATTATATTATCATTTATAATTAATATATAACATTAAATAATAATATTTAATTAAAATTTAATTTATTTCAATAATTATTTAATTAATCAAAAATAGTATAATGATTAAAAATATATATTACCCCAAATTCAATTTATGTTCTAATATATTAAAAATCTATATTTTATCAAAATCATTATTTAATCATTTATAAAATAACAAAAATAAATATAATTATTATTATATTGAAATGAAAATATAAATATTAATACTATTAGTTTTAATTTCTTTCTAGTCCTTGTTAGAAATATTTTTACCCTTAATTAACTTATCTACCTTTTAACATGGTAATAAATATTTACTACAATTACTATTCATATTGTCAAAAAATTAAGTTGAACTTATTACCTAATATTAATTATTATTATTAAAAATATTAAATAAATTTTATAAAAAAAATTCACATATTTAGAAGAATATAATTTAAAATAAAACCTGTAAGTGTGATAGAAAGTAGTTTTTTCAAAAAATGCATTTTTCAAGGAAAAGATGATTTTAATTTAACTCTATAACTTCTAATATTCATTATATTAATTTAAAACCAGAATGATAGATATATGATCCATAAATTTGATTTAAATAATCCCCATTATGGGCTATTTTTAAAATAGAGAAATATTATGGATTTTAAAATAGTTTTTTAGAAAAATGTGTTTTCAAAGGTAAAAATAAACTTATAATAAAATATGGTATAAAGATGATTTAAATGTAATTAGTTGAATTAAATATAACTATATAATATTTTTTTTACATTCAAATAAAATTAAAATAATAACGGTTCTTTTAAATTACATAATTTATCAAAATAAATGACATCTTTACAAAAAAATTGGTATTTTTCACCATTTAATGAAAAATAAATATTTTAAAAAAAATAAAAAAAATTCACATGAAGTTAATTTTGATATGATAATTTCAAAAATTATTTTAATTTTATCAAATACATTTTCTAAATTTTATATAAATTAATTATAATATTTTTTCATAAAAATAAATAAAAAACATTTTTGAAGAAAACATATTTTTGAAGAACAAAAATACATTACAAAAAATTGAGTGATTATTTACTAATAATTTATCAATAAATTTATTTTAAGTTGGAAATATATATATTTCATAAAGTATTTAGTCCTATTCATATTGACAAATTTTATGTCTAGGCTATAATAATCAAATTTAAACAATCATTATTTTTTGTGTTCAGTGTTGCCTATTGCATACGCTATCGAACATAATTTTATATTTTAAAAACTCAGGGTGTTACATTATCCACCAATTTCATAAATTTCATTCACATAATTTTAAATTGATCTTGGTAAGTAATGTTTTGACTCATGAATGTATCTTAATTGAAAACCCACATTGTAAAAAAGATTAATAAAACCTCAACTTGAAAAGAAAGAAAGGGAAGTATGAAGGTCATCAAATAACTAGGTTTCTAAGTATGAGAACATTAATGGGATGTGAAAATATAGAAATTGAAGAAAAATAATAACACCCAATAACTAATAGAGGGTGATAGTGAATATGGTCAAAATAAATTCAAATGTCACAAAACCATAAATATGTAATGGGTGAAAATACTGTTGATTCATTAGAAAGTATCATAATATGAGAATTTTTTTGTTTCAATAATCTTTTTCTAGAGTTAAGGAACTAATTTACCATATATACTAGGGACATAAGGAAATCATTTTTTTGACAAGTATAATTTCATCATTTAATCAATTTACACTATAATCTCATATTTTTCTCTAAATTATGAGTACTCAAGAAGAATTGTTTATTTCTAAAGCACTAGTATAAGTTTCTAACAGATCACATAATCCACCAGAGAACTTAAATCTATTCCTAATCTCTTTACTAAATCCAAAATGGTCAATATAAATTAAGATAATACAGAAAATTAATAAACCTTAATACATTAATTTCCAAAATTCAAAAAATCCCAAATGTTTAACATAGATCATTCCTTAAAATAAATACATATATGTCCCAAGCACCAATAAACTCAATATTAAATAATGTTTTAACCTCAAAGGTTTCCTCGTACCCTTACTCTTACACCTCCAAAAATATAGTCTAATTATTATTAAATAATCATTTTTATTAAACGTAATGGGTATATATACCTTGAACCAATAAAATATCTATCAAAATATCATTTATCATCTCAAAATCAAAAACTATTTGATCCTATAATATGTTTCCCAAAATGTCCTTAATCATGCTTAACATCCATCACATAAATCTCCAAAAGTGGTATCAATTATTTTAAACATAATATTATACTTAGACATATTATCCCAATATACTTTACATTTATCCAAACATAAAACACATATTAAGGGTTATCAATCCCTTAATCAAGCGTTTTCCAAAAATATCACCTTATCACTACATCACTTATATAGGTTATCAGTATCATTCAACACATGTTTGAAATCCGTAAATAAAAACTATTATGGAACAATCCTTATATTTTTTAGGATTCTTATATATAAAAGGTCATTGATAAACCACTTTTACAAAATAATTCTCAAATACTAATACAGAAACACTTAAATCATTACACTTCAATGGTTTCCATAGCATGAGTCCTTCCTTAGTATTGGATTTAGCTTTTATATTAGTGCATTAACTTAGATACTTCCCATATTCTTCAAACATAATACATTGAACAATAAACAGTGTCATAAGATGTAATTTATTACCTTCCATCATACTATTCATTTTTTTTACAGCAAATAGATACTTTATTCCTTATTTTTACACACTTAAAACATCTCCCAGTTCTTTTTTGGCATTTCCCTTAGCACCTCTTTCCACATTTTTTATAAAGGAAACTGGGTCTCCTTTCCTTTGTCACCTTTATCCGATGAACTTACATGATATTCTATAATCCTATTATTTTACAAGTTTGGACATTCATCTACGTTAAAGTTATTAATCATGATTTTTGATAGTTAGTTTTTCATAATCACAAGATGTATTACTTTAGATCCCATAGTGTTAGGCGTCTCTTTTGGGAAGCCATCACATTTCCTATCACATTAGTTGTTGACTCAGTTCCTTATATTTCCATCCTTGACTATAATAAGGGAAAATCAGGGATGATTAATTTTAATCTATCAAACACACAAATAGGAAGACATAAAATTAAAGGGATAACTTATAAATGAAATGAATTTCCTTAACTTATAAATTTATAGGCCTCAATATTATATATCCATGATCTATTTCCTAAAAAATACTCTTATGGGCATTTTTGTTCCCTTAATAATAGTTCATAATGATCTTGTTTATTTACCAAAGCCTATCCCCTAATAGTGTCAAACTAAGTGTTCACTAAGGCCTGTTTTCATGCACTAGTTCCTGATTGAGTCCAGCTCAATATAGTGTTTTTGTGTGTTACCCCTAGGTGTATCTGTGCTACAGTAACTTACACTTGTTTTATCCTAATAGGGAAGTATTTTCTTGGAAACAAATTATTTTATAATTTAGCAAAACTTTGGGATTTTTTCCTATACTTAGTGTTATGGGTGAGGATAGGTTTGAGGGTTCTCCATTATAGTGATGAGGATGTATTTTTGGGTTTAACAATGGATTTCTCGCATGAACTTGATTTTGATCTCTAGGTTGGAAATTATGATGTTTCCTTGACTAGTTATGATGCTTACTCAAAAGAAGGGGAGGACCATAGTATTCTTACTTAGATGGGGTTCTCAAGGGAAGGAATTTTTCTTCGATGTTGGCTCATGTGAATGATAATTAAGAAGCCATCAAGTATAGGTTTAAGTTTTTTAATTTTTTGATTATCACTCACTTGGTTTTACCATTTGGAAGTAAGCCATGAAAAATAGATGAATTAGTGAAGTGTTTTTATATTGAATAGGGATTATCTAATTAGAAATTCATTCCACTTAGTAAGGGGTTTTTTCCACATCTTGTTCTCCTCAGAGGAACTAAAGCAAAGAGAATGGGGGCATGATTCCATTTACTTGAAACTAGGTATATTTAACTTTCAATAATAATATTTTAATTTTAATCCCTTCATTAAATATATTTTTTTCCCAGAATTGGATTATAATTAAATGTATTAACTAGATTTTATGACATCCTAGATTTTTTTTGATTTTGATTATTCTATGGGCATCCCCACCAAAATGGATAAAGGTATGGTGGTAGCTATATTTGGGTATTATGATAGAATACTAGTATAGGTAGATATTAGTTTTAAATTAATCAATAAGTTTTTTTTCAAATCCATAGGATGATATTTTTTTGTAGGTTCAGTATGAGAAGATCCCTTTATTTTGTGTTGGTTTCTATGTTATTGGAAATTCTAAGGATAATTTCTTTAGGGATAAGGTGTTTTCTCATTAATATATAAAGAGATATGACTAGAAAGTTTTTCAAAAGATTAAAAAAATGTAGGTAAGGGATGAATGTGGTCTCTATGAAGCTAATGTAATGGTCTCTAAATGGAGGAAAGGTTATGGGTTTGGTCATATTGAAACTGGTAATGATGTCCAATTTCTAGAGAATGAGGTGGGGCATTCTACTAAAGTTGGTAGTGTATGTATTTTTGGAAATATTGAGTCTATTTTTACTAGTAAGGATCATCATTTTATTATAACTATTGGAGGATAAGATTAGGAAAAAGGGTATGAGCATCTAGGGGTTATATATTTCAGTTGTGCAGGTACTTCTAGAAATGATGAAGATATGCAGGACATCCAAGGGGAACATGAGTTGGATGTTAGGCCTCCCAAGGATGATAATGATACTCTAGAACAGTCACATGAAAAAAATGAAATTAAAGTGTAGGGGTACTATGTTGGTGACTCTTTATTTCAAGATAATGCAGCACAATCTCATGGGAAGGTTTTTCCATCTGAAAATTTCTAAGTTAAAATGGCTGTTGCTGGTACCCAAAACCAGAGAACAGAAATTAAACATTTTTAATTGTATGGATAACTATAAGAGCTAAAATTTCTATCTGAAAAACCCAAGAAGGTGGGTGTTTCATCTTTTCATGATGAAATTATTAGGATGGTGATGTTTCATGGTATTCATGGTAGCTGGTCTGACATAAAGGAGGTTAATCCTCCCAAGAAAGCTTCTTACGAGGATATACTATCCAAAGGGAGGTGGGTATGGGTTGACAATTACTGGTTTCTAATAGTTCCTTCAAGTAAATAAAGGCCCAAGAAGAATTATTATTATCTGAAATTGACTATGGTTACAAGATCCCATGGATATTTTAGGTACAACCCTGATTTTAATGATGATTTTGATTATAATCATTATTTATTATATTATGATTATAGATTTTTATATTTTCTGGTGATTGAAATAAGTCTTGTATAAACTCATCCCTCCATGTATCCTTTTACTTTTATTTAATAAATGGGGCTGAGGAAGTTGGCCCCTTCCTTGACTGTCCTATACTTAGTGTTATCCCTAAGGCCTTTGCTAGAGTTTTCTAATCCTAAACCCAAAAATAACTAGACTTTCCATTGATACCAACTATATCCGTTTGGAATTATTTCCCAGTGGACTATAATTAATACCTATCAGGACACTCTAGAGTGGATACACCTCTTGGGTGGGACAAACCAAAATCACTAGTGGAATCAATTTCCTCATAAATCCCTTAGGATGGGATCCATGCTTCATCCAATGCTCACACATAAGAGTTACCAAGGATTAAATTCCTTCCTTTTCCTTTGATACCAAATAAAACATATCTATCATTTATTACACATTAATTCATGATTCATCACATATTAATACACATAATAAAACCCATAATATCAAGAAGTATAGTGTATTTAGGTAATTATGTACATTATATAAGAACATAAAAATAGGTCGTATGTTGACATTAATGAAAACTTCCTTAACATGATTATAATATTCCATCATTCTTAAAACATCATGGGATAACCTGAGGATATACATAAGAATTGGGTGAGATATAAAACCTAGTAAGGGAGTAAAAAGCATAAAATTAATAAATTATTACATGTTAGACAATATGAATTTCAATGGAACATAAAGTGATGAGAATCATAAACATGAATAATAAGTCATGATATAACATGGTAACATAAAGGAAATATGGGAAATGTGACAAAAAATATAAACATGACATCATAAAGATAAGTCAAGGATAACCTATAAGAGATCATAAAATGGTGTAAAATGTCCCATAATTGATCATGCTTACTCTCTAATCCCATATGTGATGTCTCACGACACTAAAACATTACCCAATGCATTAGATTTCTATATAATTCTAGGAACACCCATCATTTTCATATCATGTACATGCATAAGTGTGCCACATAGACCATACAACATAAAGATGTATTTCATAAAATTTAACCCCATGATAATGGAGTGTGGGTTAAATAAATGGACGTCCCTAATAAATAAATTATAGGTATATCTAGGTGAATACACTTGAGTGTAAATGGGGGTTTATATTCATGACACAATTTGTTGGCATGAAAAATCATAGTGAAATTTATGTAGCATAACGACAATACTTAAATATAAATAAAATGGTTCAATGAGAGTAAAGGGGGTCTCTAATAATTTTTATATAAAAATTTAAGTAATAGGTTTTCATAAAAACATATCCCAACACTAGGAATTGGAAAAAATAATTCCTAAAATTGAGAATATGCTTGAATAAAGGGGTGAATGAGAGGATCCCTTACTAAATTTTGGTATAGTAATGACTTAGGTAAATGATATAATGAGAAGAGATAAATGATCTATAATTATTAGTAAATAAATTGTATAGTATATGGATATTTATAATGTCATTAAAACATAACCAGTTGAGATTTAAAAATCTATTTTCAAATAAGGTTCTTTAATTGAAAAGAAGAGAGAGAGCCCCCTTACCATGAGGGGGTGATTCCAAAATCTTGATAGAAGCTTCTAGATAGATTGGGAGAACATTGGGAGGACTCTAGAGAGGGTAGGGAGGAGTTAATATGTGATCAAAGGTTTTTTAGTGAAGAGGAATGGGATATTGGAAAAGTTTATATTGGAAAAGAGATGGGAGTTCTTTATTATTTCCCAAACTTAGGTTTTGGAATCCATACAATAAAATAATCACAACCAAAAAATATCCCATGGGGTTTTCCAATGGTTTATGATAATTAGGAGTGTATTTAATTATTTTATAATTAAAAGGTATAAAATAATTAAAATATTACCCTTTGTTATTTATAAGTGATTCATGTTCATAAATAAATGATTTTAAAACCTTAAAATATAATATAGGTATCAGAGGATTCATAAAGGCTTTATAAAATTAATAAAATTACCTAAAAATCAGATAATTTTAAAGGGGAAATATTTATTTGGTAATGGATACCATTTATATAATTTATTACATCACTTTTGGGTCATTATGATGTCATAATACATACTATTCTTTTATACTGTATTTATTTTTTACCTGAAAATTCGACTATCTCAGAAAATTATGAAAAATTCACCGTTGAATATTTTAGATGTATTAAATTCAAAAATAATATTTATTATATCAAAATAATTAAATAAATATGATAAATTACACTTTTAAATAAAAATAACTATTTATTGAAAAATGATCATTTTTTCACAATAATAGTTTTCCAACCCTTTTAAAAATTACATTTTCACTTCATAAAATTATATAATAATTTATATTTAATTTATAGTATTAAATAATAATATTTAATGAAAAAATAATTTATTTAAAAAATTATTTAATTAATTAAAAATATTATCTTGATTAAAACTATACATTACCCCAAATATAATTTAGGTTTTAACATATCAAAAATCTAATTTTTGTCTAAATCATTATTTAATAACTTATAAATTAATAAAATAAATTATAATTTTTATTATATATAAATGAAAATATAAAAATTCATACTATTAGGGTTAATTTGTTTCTATTCCTTGTTAAAAATATTTTTACCCTTAATTAAAATATTTTCCTTTTACCATGGTAATAAATATCGACCACAATTACTATTCATATTTTCCAAATATTAAGATGAATTTATTACCTAATATTAATTATTATTATTATTAAAAATATGTAATACATTTTATATAAATAAATTCAAAAAGGTGGAATAATTTAATTTAAAATAAAATTTGCATGCGTGATGGAAAACAATTTTCCAAAAAATGCATTTTAGAGGAAACAATGATTTTACTCTAAATATATAAATTTTAATATTAATTATAGTAATTTAAATTAATAATTATATATATCTGATCCATAAATTTAATCTAAATCATTCCCAATTAGGGGTTATTTTAAATCTATTAACATTATGAATTTTAAAACAGTTTTTAGGAAAATGTGTTTTCATGCCTAAAAATAAACTTATACTAAAATATAGTATAAATATGATTTAAATGTAATTAATTTTATTAAATATAACTTAATAATAATTATTTTACTTTAAATAAAATTAAAATAATAATGGGACTTTTAAATTGCATAATTTATCAAAATAAATGATAGTTTTTCAAAAATTTGGTATTTTTTACTATTAACTGAAAAATAAATATTTTCTAAAAGATCTAAAAATTTACCCTAATTTAATTTGATATGATGATTTAGAAAATTATCTTAATTTATCATATAAATTTTATAAATTTTCTATGAATTAATTATAATATTTTTTCATGAAAAGAAATAAAAAAACATTTAGAGGAAAACATATTTTTGAAGAAAATAAAGCATTACAAAAAATTGAGTGATTATTGAATAAGAATTTTATTATAAATTTATATTGATTAGTAAATAAAAGTGTATATATATTTAATAAATTAGTTAATCCTGTGCATAACCACAAATTTAATGGCCAGGTTATAATAATCATATTTAAATAATATTTGTTTTTTTGTGTCCAGTGTTGCATATTGAATACGCTATCAAATATAATTTTCTCTTTAGGAAACTTAGGGAATTTTATAGATGAATTATCATTATAATTCCAAGTAACTTAATTTATATTCTTAGAGACATATAATATAATAATATTTTTTACATCCATGAGAGACTCATTTGAAACTTCTCATCTTTTCATGCCAACTAATTCAGTCTTGTAGCTTCCTTTATTTCATAGAAAACCTAGAATATTCAGTATTCCATAGTAATATATTTTAAATTTGTAGACCATACTTAATATTCATATATAATCATATCATTATGTTTCTCATGATAAAAATATGATTCTCTATTACAAGTTGAAAGAATAACTTCAATCTCCAGTTAGAAACATCCTCACTTTAACTCATCATAATTCCAATCATCAAGAATTTTATATAATAGTGTATAGTAAGACATAATTGAAACCATATAATACATAAATTAAATCACTCATTCTTTAATATTAGAATATACGAACTAATAATAACTTCAAGATGTGCCTTAATCCAATGGTTTCTTGAATCATTCCCAATCTATTAGGTGATTCATTCTTCCATTGGTTACTCCAAGCATCACTCATCATATATTAAATTTATCAACTATTAAAAATAAATATAATAAACATCATCAGAATCCATTAGTTACTTCAATATCAATATTTTTATTTGGATTTACTACCCACTTCAAACTAAAGAAAATATTCTTCTTTTTTCTCCCTATTACTAACAATAAATAAAAATGATGTATTCAATGATGTAAGAAACCATGTATTTATATGCTATGAATTTGATAGGGAATTTAATTTTTTTACCAAATCATAGGGCATTCATATAATTTGGATTCAGATCAAGATTCTAAAGGTAAGAACATATCATGGTGATGTTTTTTGATGTTGATTGAGGTTCAATAAGTGTATCGAGTGGTTGGGTGAGAATTGGAATGGGTTCAGAGTGAACCACCATTTTTATATTTTAGTTATAGGTATCTAGTAATTCCATGTCCTATAGGTCATTATATGAATAAATAATATTTTTTTTTCATGATGGGGTGCGTGAAGGATGCATCATTAAATGGGGACCATGAGGTGTTGGGTCAGGATCCACGAGGAGGTCATATCGTGAGGAATGGGGGCCTTGGGTGTGTTACTTCTTTAAGTATAATAATTCCATGATCTAGGAAGGTCATTTTATGATATGTTTTAGTTTAGGAACATTTTCTTTCATTAGAAGTGGTTAAACTATGTGAAATGATGTCTAGTCCATGACATAGTTGGGTGGGGAGGCATGTCACAGTGACCCTCTTAACCAAACTACTACCAGTGTATGGGAAGGTTATTTTTATACTAGGGGAATATTGGTAGTTTACAATATACCCCTTGGGTTTTTGGTCAAGAGAGGCACTTAGGGAGGGTCATTTTATCATCTCTGGCCTCCCCTTACTCCTCTTATTCCCCATGGACAAGGGTAGTCTATAATATATTTTTACATTAATTTGAGGTATGATCTTCCCCTATTCCCCTATGTTATTATACTCTTTTATAATCACTGAATTATTATGATTTTAGCTATGGATTTAGTGAAAATTTCCATTAGAACATGGTGGAAATAATAAAACATGATGTGTATTTTTTCTAGAATATCTAGGGGATGTCCCAAGAGGATGATCACACACTGTTGCTCCATATTTTTTAAAATTAACATCATTCTAAGAACATTTGAAGTTTTTTAATAGAATTGAAAGAAATTCATGGATGAATATATGATGGATGATAATGATTTTTCTTGGGATGGTGTTGATACTATTCCACAAACCTTCTAGGTGTGGTCTATTGTAGTTTTGGTTTGACAAGATGGCCTAGTGAGTTTTTATGTGATTGTTACTATTTAATATAAATTGAAAAATTATCATAATTTTTTATAATTAATTATTTGAATTTAATGGATTATTATATTACTACGAGAGATGATATGAGACTTGGATGATATTGGGTAGTGATTCTCAGAGTTCTTTAAAGGGAATAACTTGGTATGAGGTATGTGGTCCCTGAACACATCCTTAATATATATTCATTATACTTATATAGCATGAAATATGTGATCTCACCCTGTACATGTGATCAATATTAAAATTAAATGAATTTTTCATTAATTATTATGACTAAAATGAAGTTTCAAGTGCTACGATGGACCCTTGAACACTAGTTTGATTCCTTATACACCAATGGATGAGGGATTGATTATAAACACATGGAATGGGGTATGTAGATCCTATAAGGGTGTATAATAAATGAATAAGTACAGAGAACCTTGGTATAGGTAACCTTATACCAATACTTATAGGGGAGAGTGATAGAAAATGAATGATTGGATAAGTATGCCATGATATAACCATGATATTACTTAGAACATTTAGGCTAGTTGGCTAAAAAGTGGGGTGAGTGTTCCTATGCAACTAGTGGATGAGTACCTTATTTGGTAAGCCTTGGGTAGGACTATGAATTGGATGTGTTCATGAGGACCAAAATAGGATAAAATAGGAAGGTATCTGAGATTTAGTCTATATCTCTAGGGTCATGTATATATGGTACTCACTATGAGGACAATTTGGCTATGATGTGATCATGTAGATGTTGAAATATGTAATTCCATTCGAGTGATGATCTTTGAATATGGGAATGAGATAGATTATCCCATTTAAGGTGTCTGAAAAGGGATGCGAATAAGGTATCTTGTTGGTTTCCTCAGTCTTATAATGAACCTAGAGAGGGTTAGTGTGGGGGAGAAGGTACCATCATTCCCAGGTTTCACCTTTGATCCTAATGATCTACAGGGATAGCCTAGCATATCTGTAGTGATGTGGATGGAATGTACGATTTCTAGGATAAACTAGGAGATGTTTTTTGGTTTTGGGTTGGTGTCCAACCCATGTGGTATGATACGAGATTTCAAGGAGAGTATATTGAAGTGTTTGAGTGCAACAGATGAACTGATATGGCTTTCCCACTATGAATTTTTATCATAATCTATTATTAATATTAGATATACATCGATGACGATTGAATTGAACAATGGAATTTAATCAAAGATAAATTGACATTATAATTATAGAACCAAACTTAAGATCATCACATAATGATATATAATTAAATTAAGTAGTTAAATAATTAATTTCTGATGATTTTTTCATTGAAGAATCCAAAATCTCCACGTTATATCATTTTTGTGTATTATTAATTATTTATATATTCCCTCTAATATTGATACAAAAATTTACCATGAACCTCTATGTGAAGTATTAAGAATCCATGGGTGATCGTGTGAAAGATCGTAGTGATTTCACAATTTTTCTATGATTATCATGAGAATCACTTTGAAAATGAACTCTCCTTGAACTCTCTAGAATTTAGAGGGGTGGTGGAGGAGGATATATCTCTATTCATGAGAACATTATTAGAGATGATCTCTCTAGGTATTGAGAGGACTCTTCAAATCCTTCTACACAACAAAAAACAATGTCTAAGATTAGGTTCAGAAATAATGTAATTTGGTTTAAGTAGTGCTAACATTAGAAAATAATAATTGAAAATGTAGCCTTATTATTTTTTTAATCACCATGGAACCCCATGTAAATAATAATAATAATAATAATAATAATAATAATTATAACAACAACAAAAACAACAAAAACAATATTTTTATTTATTAACATTAAAAAATATAGTGAAATAATTAAATATTATTTCTCAAATAATTAGTTTGATATTTAGTCAAATAATATATAATATATATATTATTTATCATCAGACCTTTGTGCTTGGTTCTCCATTCCTCCGTAATATTTATCAGACCTAGAATAATAACTATTTATTTTATAAATAAATATCACTACATTATATGTCAATAAATAAATAAATATTATATTCATTAAGTAGAAAATATATTTATTAAATTTTAAGATCACAAAATATTCTATCAAATACTAGTAAAAAAATACATGTGATAAATAAAATATGAATAATTATTAAACCCCATATGATAATAATATTTATTAAAAAAATTAAATAATAAATAATAATATAATTTAACGGAGGTTCTAGATACACTTTGTGTGTGACCCTCTAGGCCTCTTTCTCATTGGAATTAGGCAGAACCACCAAAAGTTAAAGGTTATTGATTAAAACATGCCAAGAAAACCATAGATAAATAATTTAATATCACAATGACATACAAAATAATACTTATACTTATTGTGTAATATAGTCCCTTTATTATGATATCTCAATTAGAATAGGTTTCATGTTTGCATAATCAACCTATGTGCTTGTAGTTTCTTTCTTTTACTTTATGGAAATGAATTTCCCCACATAACACCATTTAAATGGATTTATTTAGGCTATTTCATTCACATCAGAAGTCATGAAATATCAAATTTAATTAATAAATATAAAGGAAAAATTACTTCTCACATTATTCATTAATGGAATATTAATCATGATGAACCCAATGTATCCTAATTCACCATGAACATATATCATCAGACTTTTCATCAATACATCAAAGTACATGGAAAATAATGTCTATTAATTATAATATTAAAGTTTGAGGATCAATACAGACCTCCAAAGATAAGAACATCTAGTTGTTCTGTCTTAATCTTCTATAATGGAAGTTTCCAAGTGCTTACATCATGAGAAAGTTCCTCAATGTCCTATGAGCCTCCACCCTTGATAGACTATATCATATGTGTCCTAAAAAATGAAATCATATGATTATAAAACATATATTTCATAATAATTTTGTGTCAATTCTATGTTCTCATCATGAAGAGGAATTTCTATGACCTGTTAGTATGGTAGTAACTTTTAATACATTATCACATACTATATCACCAAAATAACAATCATGATATGATAAAAGTATATTATTATTCAAAATAATTAATTTATGTAATCAGAAATTATATATAAGTTGGTTCTAGGTAACTAACTCCAATAAACTCTAACTTTCACTAGAGATAATTTCTAACAACTATTATTCCACTAGCTCTCACATGATACACATTCTTATTCTAAGATAAGACTTTAGTCAATGAATCCACCACATTTTATTCGATGGAAACTTTACTAACCAAAACTTTACCCCCTGAGAAAAATACTTCAAGAGGTGAAACATATGAAGTATTTTCTTTTTTCCATTGGTGTGACCTTATCTCCTTTTCAAGATCCACTACTGTAATATTATCATAATATAAAGTTATATGGTATTAACTGTAAGGTACCACATAAATACATTAGGAAAAGTTTCATATCTAATTTTTCTTTGGCTACATCAGAAGTCACTATATACTCAGAATCCACTGTGGAATCAGTGATGACTGGATGCTTTGAACTCTTATAGGCCACAACTCCTCCATTGAGACTAATGAAATATCATGACCATGAATTTTAATCATTATGATCTATTTTAATGATGGCATCAATATAACCCATGATGACTAGATCCTCATCTCCTCTATTCACCATAAATATATCCTTAGTTATTCTCAGTTTCTTAAGGATAGATTTAACTAAATATCAATGATTTTTAACAAGGATCAACTTGATATCTACCTACTATGCTCAAGGAATTGGAAATATCAATCCTAAATATCAATGATCTTGATCCCTTGAATATAGGCTATTTCACCCAAGTATTTCATGGAGAAACACTTGTTCAACCAAACCTTAACTAAGTATAATACAATTTTTCATTCCAAATAAGTATTATTTCCTTGACATATATTACTAGGATAATGATCTCACTCCCAATAAATCACTTGTAAACACATTAATAATATACATTCCTAATGAAACCAAATTATTTAATAGCTTTATCAATATAAATTTTTAAATGGATCTCTACAAATTGCATATCCTTTTGGAATTTCTTGGAGTCAAAAAACCTTATGGTTGTGTCATATGGAAATATTTATGGAGGTTACCATTAAGGAAACCTGTTTTGACATATATCTAAAAAATTTCATAGTAATGGTAAACTATTATATCAAGTAGAATTATGATGGATTTAAACATAGAAATTGGATAAAAGATTTCATTATATTTAATTCCTTGACATTGTTTAAACACATTTTACATTATCCATGATTTTTAAGTATTTATTTTACCTTCCATGTTTAATTTAATATTTAATACCTATTTACACCCAATGGTATTTACATCAACTGGAGGATTGACCATAACCTAAAAATGGTCATGATACATAGAATCTATCTCAGAAATCATTGATTCTTTCTATCTTATATCTTATGATCTCTCCACTACCTCTTTACATGATAGTGGTTCATTATTGTCAATCAATAATGATTTAACCTATTTAGTGACTAAAAAACCATAAATTTATCGTTCTATTACCTCAATGGTACTCCTACACAATACTTGTGTTTCCAGAACAAATTCTACCATGAAGAACAGTGGAATATATTCATGTACCAACTCTTATTCACCTTGAGAATCAACTTAATCAAAGTAAATATTTCACCCACTATCTTTCTTGAGGATGTGCTCCCTCTCCTAAAATATGTCTTACCTTGAAACACTCACTTTCTTGTTTGAGGGGTTGTATAGATTTTATCACTTTTTTCTTTGGTATACCATATAAAGATACTCTTCATGCCACATGGTGCTAGTTTATTTCCTTATATGGCCTTAACAAACATTTCGCATCACCATAAATGAGTGTGTGACAACACATATTTATTTCCATACCTTAAATCATATATAATTTTTTCACCATCTTAGTTGTTACTCACTTTATAATGCATGTTGTATCATTTAATGGTTATACCCAAAAGGATAATTAAATATCTACATGACTCATCCTCGAACTTTCCATGTAAAGAAAGTTATGGTTCCTCCTTTCACTAACATCATTCCACTATAGTGTATAAAGTGGAGTGAGTTGGGATGGAATCCAAAACACCCATAGAATGTTAATAAACTATTGGTTAAGATATTCACCATCTAAAATCAGACCAATTCTTTTTTATATTATTACTAAGTTGATTCTATAATTTATGGTTGAATTATTTGAATTTCTTAAAGGACTCAAGAATTTGCCTCATCGAGTAAACATATCTATATATACTCAATTCATTAATAAAAGTTTTGAATTAAGAATATCCACCTCTATATTATATTGGAAAAGGTATACACACATCAGTGTGTACAAATCCTAAAATATATATGGACCTTTCACCCTATCCACTGAATGGTGGTTTGGTCATTTTACATTGAAAATAATAATGAAATAATTCAAGTGGTCTTAAATCAAAAGAGTCTAAATATCTATCTTGATTAATAATTTTCAGATGATTCTATTTTATGTGACCAATACATTTATTCCATAATTGGGTGTGAAATGAGTCATGTGAAAAATATTTTTTATCTACTTATAAAACATGGTTTTCATAATTTAATACACAAAAACCATTATTTAGGTTTTACACACCCTAAAATATACTGTCTTTGTAAAAGAGGAATTCTTTATTTCCAAATTTAAAAATAAATCCATCCATGTCAAGGTAAGAAATATAGACTATATTCTTAGTAAAAATTTCCAAAAATTACTATTATTTAAAATAAAAATCATTCTAATTGGAAACAGATGGTGGTAGTATCTAATAACTAAAGTAGTGAGTTATGCTCCATTGGCTTCTTAAAGATGTACCTATCCATTAGAAATATTAAAAAAATATACATGATTTCTATATTTGGATACAAATTTGGGTAGAATAAGTTGAATGTAATACCCACTTTGTATATATATAAATATTTCACTCAATAAAAAACACAAATTTATCTTCCCCTTACTTCTAGGTGCAGTTATTCTTCCAATGGACTATATTTCCATATATAAAAAATATTGCATCTTTTTTCCTTCTCCTTATTTTAGATCTCATTATTCTTAAAAGGATGGTTCTAAAGATATTTATAATTAGTATGAGTATTGGGACTCTTTTAATTTTTCTTCATCATCTCCTTCATCATAATAATTGTAGGTTTTTCATGCCCCATGTCTTTTTAAACTTAGCGAATAAGAGTAAGAAGTTCCTAAAGAGTCTTCTCAATATTGATCATGTTGTAATTCAAAAAGTAATAGAGAATTATTTAGGTATTGGGGAAAAAGTGATCTATGTATATATGATCATATAATTTAATGTCCAAGATGTCTAAGAACACTATATAGATGATATTCCTGACTACATGAGGCCCGGTTGACATTGATTCCCCAAGCATACACATGAACAGTGAATTAAAGATATCACATATCTCTTGTCTCACCCTATTTTTATAGAGACCATGAAGGTGACACATAATGATATACATATCTATATCCTTATGTCACTTTATAAGATAATTGGATTTGGGTGATAACATAAAACACTAGAAATTTGTGGTATCATACAAATGTTTCTCATATAGTGATAATTCGTCCTTACTATCCCCTTAGCTGGGCACTTTAGGATTGGGGTTTTCCAGTATGTATAGTTTACTTTTATGGAATATAATAACATAAATGTACCTTTTACAGTCTTGAAAATTAGTGTCAGTGGGAAGGTTACCCTTCTCAAGTACGAATCATAATGATATGGTTGAATTCATGTGTATTTAAATTTCTACAATTAAGAAGAGAAATATTTTAGTACTTTATATGATAAAATTAATAAATATTAAATTTATTAATTTGAAACTATTTTATCGAAACCTAATATCCCTCACCATTAGTGATGACATATCTTTTTTCATAGATATTTTATTGGAACGAATCCATATTCCTCTTATCATAACCCAGGTGGAGGTCTTTGAAGCTATTATAAAGTATTTAAGTAGGTGAACATTCCAACTTCTTTAGATTACATCTTCTTGATATTTTGTGTGGAATCCCCAATTCAAAAATCTTGGATTTGTATCTACTTAACACTTTGACTATAATTTTCACTAATTATCATGGAGGTGATCAAACCTTAATGTTAACTAGGTTAAGTCAAACCAAAACTAAAGATATAAATTACCTAATAATTGAAATCACCTTAATGAAGGTTGTTCAATCAATTTGAACTATGGTTCCAGGCTAGCTCAATCAACATACGGTGTATTAAATACACAAAATGTGTAATATATGCACATTCTATAAATTAATTCATGAGTTTTACTTGTGAATTAAACACGAGTAATTGGTGTGTACCTATAGGCTACACGTTGTGTCCTTTTTTTCTATCACACTAGAATACTCATCACCCCTAGATGTGTTCTTAAAATTTTATTTATTCAAAATAAATCCATTTATTGATTATATTTAAAAAACCAAGAGGAATAAGATAATATATCATGATTTGAATTAAATAATGATTATATTAGAATTGAAAACTAACAATAAATGGTTATATCAATCAATTATATTTAAATAATTATAAATTATTATTAGTCTACTCTGATCCTATTTGAATGTTTTAGGCAGAAAGGAAACACTATAAGGGAACACCCAAATTGGATTTTTTTCATAATTGATGATTAATATGAGATGTATATCAAAAAAATATAATATCCAATGGAAATTAATCAAATATTAATTTACATGAGAATGAAAAAACCAAACATAGGATCATAATATAATGATATATAATTAATTTAAGCAGTTAACGAATTACCTTATGATGAATTCATTTTTTTCATTGATGAATTTTTTGTTGTACCTACATCATATCATAATTTCATCATAGGAATAAAGTGTATATTCCCTCTAGTGGTGATCCACATGTGCATCATGAACCTATGAGTGACACCGCTGGAATATTCAAGTGCTAGCATGAAATATCCTATCATTATCACTGTTTGTCTATGATCTCCATGGGAATCGCTTTGAAGAATGACTCTCCTTGATCTCTCAAGAATCGAGAGGGTTGGTGTAGGAGGATAAATATTTATTCTTAAGAGTTTTCTTGGAGAGGGTATCTCTAGGGATTTAGAGGATTCTTTATAGTCATTGTGAAAAACTAAAACCAATGGCTAGGGTTAGGGTTCAAAAAAATATAATTGAGTTTAAATAGTGCTAGGGTGAGAAAATAATAATTGCACATGAACCCTTGTTATTTATTTAATCACAAAAAATCCATATCTATAATAATAATAATAATAATATTATTATTATTTCTTGACATGCACAAAACCAAAAAATTAATTAAATCTGATTTCATGAATAAATTATTTAAACATTATTCAAATAATATTTAATATATATATTATTTCTCACTAGACCTTTAAGATCGTTCTAACATTACTGCATAATATTTATCAAGAATTAAATAATTACTATTTATTTTATAAATAAATATCACTTTATTATCCACCAATAAATAAATTAAAATTATATTCACTAAATAACAAATAAATATTTATTAATTATTCTTCTCATAAAATATTATCTCGAATAACTAATGGTGGAATATATGTGATAAATAAAACATGAAAAATTATTAAACCACATGAAGGAATAATATTTATTCAATAAATAATAAATAATAATATTATTCAATAAAGGCTTTTAGATACACTTAGTGTGTGACCCTCTATGCCTCTTTCTCAGTGGCATTTGGCGGAGTCACCCAATGTCCGAGGATAGTATTTAGTAAAAAACTAGGGAACCTATAGATAAATAAGTTAATATCACAATGACATACAACCTCATAAATATTATTATTTTTTAATATAATCCCTTTATCATGATTTCTCTAATTAAGCTTGTTTCATGTTGGTGTCATCAACCTATGCACTCGATGTTTCTTTCTTTGAATTTCTGAAAATGATCCTGGCCACAAAACACCATGACCATGGGTTTATTTAGGCTGTTTCGTTCCCATAAAAGGAACTAAGATATCAAATTACATTAAATAATATAAGATACAAATCCTTTCTCATATTCTTCATTAATTTAATATTACTCATGATGCACCCAATATATCCTACTTTGCTGCTAACATATGTCGTCACGATTTTCACCAATACCTAAAACTACTCACCTAATAATATATATTAATAATAATATTAAAAAATTAGAACCAATACAAACATTTTGATATTGGAATAAACAATTAAACATATAAATTTTGATTTCCTACTGAAAGGTTGTGTTATCATAATCACTTTCACCAGAAATTACCAAGGGCGTACACCCTGAGAAAGTGCCCCAACATCCTATGTGTATCTACCCCTGATAGACTATATCATTTATGTCCCATAAAATGATATAATATGAATATAAATAATATATTTAATAATAATTTCATGAGACTTATGGGTTATCATCACAACAGGTACCTGCTATAACCTTATAATGATATGGTTATTCTTAGAACATTATCACATACTATATCACATAGAAGAACAATTATGATGTGATAATAAGTTTATTAATATTCAATTAAATTAATACCTGAAATCATAATGTACATAGAATCTGGTTCTAGGGAATCAAATCCAAAAGATAATCCCCTAGGTTTATATGATATATATATGATATATTTAAGGTTTCAAGGTGGAATACCTAGGTTACATGCTATATGATGTTCCAAGTGAACTACATACCTAGGTGTATGTGATATATGTGACATGAGTGATTAGGTTCCTAGGTTGGATATGTTACTAGATAGGATATGTTCCTAGGGTAATGGAGACTGGGTACCATGTTTTTGATAGTAAATGAGACACCTTGTGTGTACGTTATATATATGTGTGAAATGAGGGTTCAAGTGCTAGGGGTGAGATATGACCCTCAATTAATAGAGGCCTAGTACTTGTTCCATGTCCTGGATTAGACCAATCAGGTGTATTATTATATGGTTCTAGGGATGTATTTGGATCTCCTTGTGTAGGATTATCATAGTTCCATGGCTCGATACCGGTACCCCTGCATAGTATTTTTAAATTCTAGGGGCAGGATGCCCCATGGGTGTATTATATTTGATGGTTCTGGGTATGGGATGACACCCCTTGGGTGGTTTATATATGTTTATTCCAAGTTTTTATTGAGAACCTTGGTAGGATGGATGTTTTATTCTTGGGTAGGGGATGCAACCCCTTAGGTGGTGGATATATGCTGGTTTCAGGTAGGGAAAACAACCCCTGAGGTGGATGGATTTATGAAAGGTTCCATGCATAACATGGGTTCATTGGGTGTATGATATTATACTTATTCTAATTAGTACATTTATATCTCATTCATATTACACTATTATGGTTCTAGGGTAGTATGTGGTCTTGTAGATGGTGTATTATGTTATGAGACATCTACTAGAGGCCAAAGCAGGCATGGTTGGCCCTGAGTATCACCTTAGAACCTCATGATCAATTCATATTAATTTTATTTCATGTTGTTTCTATATTATTATTATTTTCATATAAAAATACCTATAATTATTAATAGTTATATTAGGGACCCCATTTTTGGTGGTATACTGAGTTTTAATCACTCCCTACTCAGGTGTCCCTAGCACTTTTTTCATCTGAGTAGACCTTATTGACCATACATTCAGGTAAGACACATGCCTTGTGTTTCATGATTAAGTGATATAGATTATATGGAGTATAAATATTAGTGTGTGATGAAACTAAAGAATGGAAGTAGATACACATATTTATTATTATTATTTTGTTTATTTTCATATGTGATCGACCCTTTGGGAGATAAATTGGGATGCGTGGCTCTATGATAACATTCAAAATTTTATAGCATGATTATTTTTTACTTTATTTTTTTATACTCTGGTTATTTTATATAGATTTTATATGATATTTATGTTGTGTTTTAACTTTTATATGATAGTATAGTTTCCCCAAGGTAAAAACTTAGACCATTACTAATTTTTGATAGCTGGTAGCATGTAAGGAGGTGGGATTGAGATCACGCGGTGAACCAGTCTAATCAGTGTAGAGTGAATCGGGTTGGGATATTATGAAGTTGCACTAGAGTGTCTTTTTATTTGTATTAATATATAAGGTATGGTATAAATGAAATAGGGACATGTTGAAGTCTATGATGAACCTCATACTAGTTCATCACAAACACATTTTCAATAGAATGTCTAGGTTACTTAGGATATGGTATTACTATTCTTAGACTTTAATATTTTGTTTGAGAAATTTATTCAAGTATGATGTGGGTATTTTAGGTTGATATTTTTGGTATCGACTCTTGGATGGTTGGAAACTGGACAATGTATATTCATCAATATTATCTTATATGTCCCACATTAAATTTGTGTGCTTGAATGGGATTGATATCCCTGAAGTTAGAGGGTTCAGTTGTTTATAGTGTTAGCAAAAACTTATATGGTGTTTTTACATATAAATTTTTTGTGTTATTCTACTCAATTAAACCATGGTATATTTTATTTTGATAAAAAAGCATGTATTTATTATGAATGGGTGTTCCTTGATGATCACTATATATCCCCTCAGTGAAAGTGTTGGGAAAAAATCCCTTAAGGTTTTATTTCATTGTTTTTGTGTTGGTTCTATTTATTGACAATTTTGGTTTAAAATATTCCAAAAAAACTATTATTGTAACATGATTTTTATGGTAGTATGGTTTCCTAGTGTTTTCTATATTTTTGGGCATGAAAATATGGACTTTTTTATAGTAAAGGAATGATTCTCATATATAAAAATTAGTGGACCGTTAAATACCTAAAGGAGTTTACATTGGTTTTCTAATAAAGGAATCATGATCTCATATGAGTTTTTTCTATAAAAACCGCATATAAAGTATGTTAAACCATGAATTAAAATCGAAAAATAAAATTAAACCACATAAAAATAATGATATATGAACCATAAAGGGCTCTCATCATTTTTGGTTGAAGGAAGTGAGTTAAATGACTATACAAAGGGTGTTCATTATTTTTGAAGATAAGGTGTTTTAGAGGCTACCACAAGGGGAATTATACACTATGAAAACTACATAGTGAGTGAGTTTCATTCATTGTAAAGTCTAATTTGAAAAATAATTAACCATAATTGTGATTGGTATGGTTTTCAGGTTTCATTTTTAATATAAAGGACCCATAATACCTTTATTAGATAGATAAAAACACATTTTCAGGAATCATCACTAGAAAAATTCAGTGAAGTCTAAAATCAGTTCGTGAAGGAGTTGAGTTCACAAAGGAGGAAGAAAAGATAGCATAGATATATGTGGAAAAGTATAATATGGATTGAGAGTAGAATTTGTCATTATAAAAGTAAAATAAAGACAAGTATAATCATATGTAAATGGTGGTGAAAGTATAAGTGGCCTAAATATCTTGGGTGTCTCTAACAACACTATTGGATATGAAAATGAGCTAGACGGTATATCTGATGAAGGTTCAGAGTGTGATCAGGTACAATGAGTGGTGTAAGTAACTCTAATACCACCCCCTCTCATAATTTGGCTAAGAACCACTACAACTAAGTCCGTTGGGGAATAATTGTCCCTGGGTGGTGGATCTTGTATAAAAGTTATAAAAATTAATCACATGACATTATATGTTATTGATATAAATATATTTTAATTGAAATAATCACAATGAGAACCAGAAGTGTAATTCCCATCTCTCTCATGTGGTGATTATTTCCTAACATCCAATTCCTTCACACCTCTTCAATTATTTTTATTTCTTTTATTTGAAAAGAAATATGAATTTATTTAGAAATTCATAACTAATGTGTAAGCCAAACAATAAAGAAGATGTGACATGAATGAATTAAGGAATAATAATTATAAAACCAAATAAAGGATAAGTATTGACATAAAAAATCATATTATATTTTGTGTGAATAATATTAAAAACATAAAATATGTGTCATAGAAAAATAAACATGTTCAAATTAGCATATTTAGCATGGTCATGATATAGTTTTCTTATTCTATTTTCAATTAGATCCAATTTAATTTTGGTTTGGTAATTTGGTTCATTTAGTCAATTGATTAGGTCATTTTTCCATTTTTTGGTTCAAGTAATTTGGTTCATATTTCGGGTTAGGTCATTTTTCATTTTTTTGTTTGGTCGTTCTTTTCAATGGTTTTTATTTTCATTCTAATTAGTTTAATATGCTCCAGTTCAATTCATCTTGTTTTTTTGTTCTAGTTGAATTGTTTTAGTTTTTTTTGTTTTGTTAGTTTGTAGTTCAATTCAATATTATAAAATGAAACTCATAGAAAAATACCAATATACATATTGAAAATGAACATGAAGGTAAAGATAGATACAAAATATTTTTAGTCAACATTAAAGTAATTTTAATAGTACCAACATGAACAACCTAAGTCGAGAAAAACCAAAATAACTGATGGTACAAATGGATGATTCTTTATATTACTTACTACAACATTAGGTTTACAATTTTTTGTATGAATTAAAATATTATATTCATTTTTAATTTTACCATGTCTAATTGGGGTAGTGGTGGCGTCATTTTCATTCCCACCATCATCAAAAATATTTCATGGGATTTGTTCAATAATGACACCAAATTCTGGTCTTGTATGACCATTCACATAAGAAACTTGTTTCTCCATTGATGCCAATATATATGGATCCTTGTTGGAAATAATTAAGGTGATATCAATAACTTGAAATCCACAATCATCAATAAATGTTCCATGTATCATCATTGAATAATACCACTTTCATTTCATCATAGTGACTCGACCATGAGAGTAATATTCCAATATTAGTATTTTCTCAACAAATCTATAATAATATACATTTTGAAATAAAGGTCTAATATCTGATGCACTAGTATAACAATTTGTTATGGTAGTTACCATAACACCATTATGTTGTTTTCTCATGTTCATTGTTCGTTCAGTGATAATAAATTTATACCCCTTGATAACAATTGAATTGAATTCATGAACCAAAAAATTAGGACAAAGAGACAAAGCTCCTATTTCCTCAGAGATAGTGTCAGTAGGTAAAATCAATTCCTAAAATATAAATGAATATTAAAATTAACTAAATATCATTTTTTTATTTTATTATAGTAATACTTCTACCTTCAACTTCAACAAAGTAGAAAAATATTTTTCTATAAAAAGTATCTCTCATTATCAAAGATAAAGAATGATGATTTATAAATATAATTTATTTATTTTAACTTAAATAAAATATAGAAATAGTTTAACACATATGTGAAATTACATGGTATGAGATAACATATAAATTTTTAATTTACTTACTTTATGTAATCATTGAAAAAATCACAGTTAAACAAAACCGTGTGATGTTTTATCTCTTGATCATCAAAGATTAATGTAGTCGATGTATATGATTTAGGAATTTACACTATTTGGGGAACTAATGGGAAGTTTGGTTCAATTTTCTCATAGTAATTCTCTTCATTTTTCACTGGTTGGTTCCATCTCATGGTCACATTTGAAAATTAAATTGAATAGAAATCCATACATTCTTGAGCCAAGTACACTTTCACAATGGAACCTTTAGGATGATTCCAATTTTATACTTAATAATTCAATGTGTATATATTTATTTCATTTAAATACATCCAATGAAATGAAACAGGTCTTCCAATAAGTATTTTAGTTGGAAGATGGGTAGTTAGATGAAACATGCATGTGAAAAATGATAGAGGAAACAACTTCTCTAACTCATACAAAATTTATGGTTCCACTTTATGTATTTTTTACAAGAAATATTTAGAAATAATTTTATCACAAATATATCTATAAAAATAGAACAATAGAATAATTTCTACCCATATATTATTGGATAATATATACAATATTGACATAAGAATCAACTCATGGAGAAGGATGCGATAATCACAGTCTTTAAAGATTTCAGCTTCAAATATCTTTTATTGACCCATTTTAATATATTTATTGAATATGAATCATGAAATTTGATAGTCTCTAGTAATTAAAGAGTGTTTTTTCTGTAGGTGTCATCACATAAGAAGAACATGGAACATTCCATTTATTTTCACTAATACACACAAGATGCAATTCTGGTTTGATACTCCAATACACCAGGTCATGTTGAGACCATAAATAATCTCTTTTCTTCCTATTAAAATTATGAATAATTAAAAGAAACATTATATATATTTTTTCAATTTGGATTAAATCTAAACAATTATGTAAATAACTAGTTAGACAATAAGGCAATTCAAAGAATATACTTTTCATCTTCCAATTGTAATTGGATATAGTGAAAATTTTCTTCCTATTTCTGGATTTCATATGATCTTTCCTAAATGAAAAAATTATATCTTATAACTTATTAATCACATCAGTTGTAGACATACATTTCTGTGTAATTTCATTCTCTATGTTATTTTCAACCCTTTGATGATTATTTCTATATGGAAGATCCATTGATAAGAATCATCGATATAACATAACACTGAAACTATGATGATATTTATGTATTCTAGATCATGTATTCTTTATAGAAATAAGATAGTAAAGTATCCCCTTCATGATATATCTATAAATCATCACATAAGTAGGAAAATCGTTTATTATCCACATAAGCAAAAAACGCATATGAAATATGTCTTTTTAACAGGCATAATATTGGAGAACACCCATATTCTAAATATACTTCAACTATTTTATTAAAGGTTTCATGTATACATATATATCTTTTCTAGGATTATAAGGTCCAAAAATGAGTATACCCATGAAAGTGAAAGGTTGTTTCATACACATCCATGTAGGAAGGTTATAAATATGTATAAAAACCATCTATGTCCTATGTGAAGTAAGAATCCGACTAAATGGATTAAAACCATCACATGATAGACCCAAACATACATTACACGCATTAGACACAAAATCAAGATATCAAGAATCAAATATCTGCCATGCTAATCCATATATAGGATGAAAAAACTCATCATTATCTTTGTTTCTCTCAGTATCATTCCATCACATATTTATTGATATTTTATTAGAAATAAAAAGATATTAGAGTATGGGAATCAATGTAAAGTTCCACATTACTTTATGTGGAACATTATTTGGTGTTACATCAGTATTTGGAATCCATTGAGATATTACACATTCAATACAATCATTTTATTCAGTGGTTTCCTCCCAGAATAAGTTGCAATCTTTTAGACATGTATTATTTTTTAGAAAATCCAAGTTCATCAACTAAATTCCATGCCATATTATGGTTTGAGGGAATATATACATTATATAGAAGTATGACCTTAAAAAATATAAGAATACAATCAATGGAAGTATTATAAATACCATACATGGTTTTCCCATGAAACAAATATATTAAAAATTTAGATTTTTCATTTTACCACATAGCTGATATACTAGAGTCATGAAATAATTAATAAATTTTTTACCCTTTCAATATCATAATTTTCCTTACATGCATCATGTGTACTCATATCATTGTATTCTTGTATTTAAATCCTTTATTTCTCGGTATGATGATTAAATCAAATCCCATCATCTAATAAATTCCCCAATCCAGTCCTCTCATTCAGATAATAAACATTTCAAGATTGTCTTTTCTCACCATTGTGATACCAAACATTACAATTTTTTTTTGGAAACCATATTTGGTGACATGGTAGCTAGCTTCTCCATCAATTAAACAAGGAATTAAAACAAAATTAAAACATAGGCAATGTATAAGAACTCTATATAAAGCATTGCTAAATGAAGAATCTAAAAATATCTCCAACTTATTTTGAAAACCACATGAGATTCGATCATTTTCATAAATACTACCCCTATAAATTCTATTAAAAAATGTTATATGTAATTTTTTTAAAATCAATGAAATAATATTGATGTCAAATTAAAAATATATTTAAGGAAATGATAACTGTTCACTTTATATAAAACCATAACTGAAAAACCAGTCTATATGAGAATATAAAATAAAATAAAAAATACTATATATATATAAATACTATATATAAAAAACCATGATATTTAACTCTATAATATAAATGAGTAATAACTATACATAATACTACACACAATTTTTTTTATAATTGCTTTTTTATTTTTTATCTTATTCTATTCACTTTTGAACTAATGTTATTTATTTTCTTATATTAATGTATAAAAGATTACTATTTCTAGGTAATAATTTTCATCAGTGCACATAAATAATGATATTATTTTAGATAAATATATAATTAGTGTTTTATCTTATTGTGGGATATTAAATTGATTCCTTCTGATATTTACTAATCATCCCCCGTGACTGTAGTTTTGGATGTCTAGAATTTGGTATAAACCACCTTTATATTGAATTCAGTAGCCTTTTTCATTATTTTAGGTGGTTCAATGGTATTTTTAACAAAAAATTTATGTATAAAATTAATTTTTAGAGACACTATTATGTTATAGTTTAATAATAGTAATATTTTGTTTGAATATATAGTTTCAATATATTTTGTTCATTATAGTATGAAATTAGTAGTAATTTTATTTTTTAGTTTGAATATGCTTACATTTAACTATGAATATTTAACATGTGGAATTTTATTATTTTTTATATCATATATTAAAAGGTTTTAAGTGGAAGTGGGTTTCATGATAAGTATGGTAACACAAAAAATTGGTGGAAGTGTGTATGACAATGAGTGAAATTGCGATAGAGGTGATAAAATAGGTGAAAAGTAAAAAAAGTGGAAAAACTAAATAAAAATTGTGTGTTATGCAAATGTAGGGAGAAATTAAAAGGGTGAAAAGTGGTTGAATGAGATAAAATATTTAGAAAGAAAAATAAGTAATGAAAACATGATTTAAATCAATGAAATTATTCTAAGGGGGATATATTTTATTTGTGTTGGTTAAAATGTTTTTCTAAAGATAAGTTTTTATTTTAGGATAACTGAGATTCTTCTAAAGTGTTAGGGATCTCTATCAGGATTAATTAAAAAATAACAAAATAGACTATATCTTTTACAAAAAATAAGACCAACTAGTAATAAGAATTTAATTGACTTAAAAATGACAACACGATTCAATTTTGTCACATGAAATTACTACAGTTAGACTCACTAGTGCACTATGGGTCAACTTTTAAATTTATTTGTCAATAATAAAAAAAATTATTGTTTGAAAGATTTATTTTCTCACACTTTTCATGTTAGTGAAAAACAAAAAACAAAAAATGATCAGTGAAAACACTTCCCAAGAGATTCAAACTAGGTTCCACATACCAAAAATGAAAGGTTGATAATTAGAGTGATAAAACCATCACCAAAGAAGTACTCTAGAGGGATATATATAAGAATATAATCCACTTAAAATCTAAAATTAAAAATAAAGTATTAGTATATATATAAAATAAGATAAATAAGGAGATAAAACAACCAAAAAATTAAAAAATTCTCATTCAATAGAAGCATGTACAACCCTTGTTTCAATAGAACATAAGAAGATTTATACATATCAAAATTAAGTAAATGTGAAAAAAAAATAATATATGATGGTGTTTTAGACCTAGAAAAAAAAGAAATTTATGGTTTATGAAAGATATGAATTATTTTTAATTCACCAATTTAATATTCAAGAAGAATGGAATTAAAAAAGAAACTAGGGAGAGATTGCCGTGGGTGGGGATGAAAATATAATTCCAAGCACTGATAGGGTTGAATGTGGATGTGAATGAGATGAGAGGAGGGGATCCCATGTTCTTGGTATATTAAGGATGGCTAAACTAATGGTTTTTTAAAACAATTGGGGAAACCATCTCTATATCAATGGTTTTTTTAAAACTGTTGGTATAGAAAAATACATACCAATGATTCTAAAAAACCATTGGTATAGAATTTACACAAATAGGATATACCAATAGTTATGATGAAAAATTATAAAAGGGGGAACTATAAAAACTATTTTCAAAAACCATTGGTATAGTTATGTGGGCATAGATCACTTTTCCACTACTGAATTACTATGTCCTGTGCATGTTTTAATTTCCATATATTCCATGCTATGGGAAGGAGAGAGAACATAGTTTTGTTTAATGATGAAACAAGATCTAAAGGGATAGTTTTTTAATCTATAATACCCAAATTCACCCCCTCTTAGGATATTTAACTTGGTTTTTCCAACTATTGGTATCATATTAAAATGTAAAAATAAGTGTTTTTATCTTAGTGGTTTTCATGGATGTTGCTAATAATAATTGGATTCTAATATTTAATGGTAAAAATTCTCAATTATGGAATAATTTGATGCTATACTACTTATTATATTTAGGTATGGATGTATTTATAGTGGATATGCATGGTATTTTGGCCAGTATGGATAGTGGATATTTATCAGATGTAGAACAATGTGAATTTAATGCTTATACTAGAGGAATCAATGCTTTGGGAGGAGCCATATCCAAAAAATATACATTAAGGTGATGTATTTTAATCCATAAAATTCCATGTGGTAAAAACTTCTAAATATATAAAAAGGTGATTCAAAAATTTGAGAATATAAATTTCAGGTTATGTGGAACAAATATGAGGACCTGATAAGGCAACCTAATGAGTCTGTAGATGCATTATTTGATCGGGTGAATGTCATTATAGAAGAAATGCATGGTCTATTATAGAAATTATTGATGATGTAAAGGCCATTAAGAACATTTTTAGAATTTTTCCACCTCATTTGATTATGAAATTCTCTATACAAGAGGATAAATATCCAAAGAAGTGGACATTAGATAGTGTACATAGTACTCTTGTTGGATATGATATTAGAAATGATGATAATAAGACCGTGGATTATGGAAAGTCTAAAGAGGTTTCATTCAAGGATGTGAAGAATCTCACTTTAAAATATGTATAGTAAGAAGACATTGTGGATGAGGTTATGTAATTTCATTCCTTAAATGTTTAAAGGGGAAAAGTAAATGTCAAAGGGAAAACTACTCTTTCATGATTTAATTTTGTAAAGGTTGGAAATATTGCAGCAAAGTGCCTTAACAAGTTTCAAGATGATGATGATGATAGTGGTGAACTTCCAAAGAAAAAATATTTAGCTAATATGAAAGGTAGAAAAAATACCAAGAAAATTTTCTTGAAAAAGAAGAATCTACTTTTACAAGAAAATGACTGTTCAGAATAATTTGAGTTTAAAGAGATGGGGGGCTACAAGGATCCTATAGAAAATGTTATGGTGGTAGTTGCAGGTAACTACCAAATAAGAGAAGAAAATTAAAATGATGATTGGTATGTTGAGGGAAGATTTGACCTCTAGGTTGAATTAAAATATTCTCTTGAGGAGATAGATGTTTGGAGTGGAAAAATGATGAAATAAAACCGATCTATTCATAATGAAAAACTATATATGTATTATAAGAAAGAAGAGAAGTTTGATATACAGGTTGAAATTGAAGAGCTCATATATGAAAATCCATTGAACTTGGAGAAAGTAATTGAGTACAAGGTCAATGTTGAAGAATTTGATAGAGTTATTGATTATTTGACTAACATAGAAAAATGTCAAATCAAACGTATCAAAGAACTTGAAGAGGAAGATTTCATCATATTAAGAAGGGTGGAATGTTAAGAGAAACTTTTAACTGATAGTATGATATTGTGAAAACAAGTGGCATAGAAGATAGAAAAATGGAAATTGGTGTTTGGAGGTCCAACAGAATATTCAAAGGAATTATAAGAGAAGAAAAAGGAACATCATAATGGAACATATAATACAGGGATTGATCAAAAAATGAAAATTGTGATGGTTTATTCTATATCACAAGAAACCACTCCAAGGTTAAAAATTAATTTGGGTAAGAATCAGAATATGAAAGTTCAGAGATTATAAAGAATAGATGGTCCTACAAAAACAATATACAGGAATACACCTCATATCAGATGTCTTTTTTGTGGAATTATAACACACTACCAAAATGTATGTTCCATAGAAAAGTGTAATATAAGGACATAAGAGAAACAAATACAACCACATAGAGTTTAATTTTACATAAATACTTTTGATGGTCACTGTTTCTCGTGTGGATGACTTGGACACATAGCCATATATTTCAAATAAAAAATTCAGAGGAATGTAAAAAAACAGAACCAAAGTGATTGTAAAAATTATATCAAGGAATTATAAAATGATATAAAATTGAAAAATTTATTTTTAACTTTGCAACATGATGTTGGTCCATCATACTCTAAGTAAAACCGAGAATATCATTAATAAAAAATAAAATAAATGAGAAGGCATTGGTTGTAGATATTTATTTAAAATAATTAGATCATAATGGAATATAAATCATTAATTGTGAATAAACGTCCCATATTATGGGAAATAAGTATATGGTAATAGGAATCAAGTATGATAAGTAAGGTGTTGTTAGATTTAGTAATGATGAACACTTGAAGATTATTTTTTTGGGAAAAGCCATGTTTGGGGGAAAATATATGATATGTGCTAATATCTTGGTTTTTAAAGGTCTCATTCACAACTATTTAAGTTTAAATCAACTTTGTTACTTGGGATATCCTATATGTTTTACAAAGAATATTTGTATCATCAAGGGAAAAGATGGTGAATTTTTTTGTAGGGAAGGTGCATGAGGGTAAATCTATACCTTGTGAGTGAATAAGAAGACATGTACTTTCTATCCAAGAAAGAATAAAATAGGTTGTGGTATAAATGTATCGGTAAACTAAGATAACCATCCTTGGGGGATCTAGTGAAATATGATGGTACATGATATCTCTTAGGTTATAACATGATCGTACTCATTCATGCGATGCTTGAAAATAAGGGAAGATCACTTAAAAGACATATAAGGTGAAACTGGAATGGTAAAAAAGAGTGATTAAGCTAGTGCATATTTATGTGTGTAGACATATTTCACCAAAAAATATTAACGGGAAGTGGTATTATTTCCTCTCCATTGATAATTTTAGTAGAATGGTATGATTTTCAATTATAACCCAAAAGTCAAAGGTGTTTAGTTGCATAACACATTATCAGAGGAAAGTTGTAATTATGATGGGAAAAAATATTAAAGTTATAAATATTAATGGAATGGAGTTAAAAAACAACCAAGTGGAGGATTATCTCAAAAAACATGTGATAATCCACCAAGTTTTATCAGTAAGAACTCATTAGTAAAACATAGTGATTGAGGGAAAAACTGGATTACTAACAACATGGATAGAATGATGTTATTTGATAAAGACCTTACTATTAATTTTTTTAAAGAAGAAGTTTTTACATAAATATAATTTTTTTAATAGATCCTTATTGTTTCCAATGGAATAAAATACTTTATACGAGTTTTGGTATAGAAAGATGCAACATTAAATTACTTTTGAGTCTTCAGAGGTAAGTGTTTCATTCTCAATAAGGAGAAACATAATAAGTTTGAATTCTATAGAAATGAATATATATTTCATAGATACATAGGGAAAATCAAAGCATATAATTATTAAATAATCATATGGTAAAATTTACAGAGAATAATGATTTTTTTTTGTGGTGGAAAATGAGAAGAGTCATCAGAAATCCATGAACAATTTCAAGAGGATAATGATGAAGAAATGAGTAGTTTAGGAGGAGTGAAATTTCCTAAGGTATATTTATAGGAATATTCAGATGATGAGAATTATTAACTTAGAAATTTATCCAAAAATAAACTAAATATCTATCCAAAATTAATAGGCAAAACAAAATCAGTGATTAGAAACCACTAGTCTAGACAAGGAGGATGAAGAAACTATATCAAGAATATATCTTATTATAGGTGGAGAAAAATTGTTTTGAATACGTTTTAAGATATTATTATTTTATTTAGTTGATAAAAAATTAACTCAACCAAATCTATAAGATTTACACCTAGGATATTATTTTTAGACTGATATAAAAGAATGTCATTAGGACTAAATGGGTCTTCCATAACAAGCTGAATGAAGATGATACAATAAGTCAAATCAAATCACGATTGGTGTGCAAGGTATTTTTCCAAATTTAGGGTATCGATATTGATGTAAAATTTTCACCTATTGAATGTATGGATACAATTAAATTATTCTTATCCATGATAGTGAAAATGAAATTCAATGTTTTCCAGATTAATGTATTTTCAATATTTATCAATGGGGTTCTATAAGAAGAAGTGAATATTGAATAACCAAATGGTTTTCTCATTCATGAGGACAACAAAATATTTTTTGGTTAAATAAGGATCTATATAGGTCAAATTAGGCACCAAGGGCATGATATTCATGACTTAAACAGTATTTTAAGAAGGCCGATTTTTAGCACGGTGGAGTTGATTGCAATATCTATGTCAACAATGAGAGTAATCAAAGGATAATAGTGATATCATATGTTAATACTATAATATTTTTTGGATAAAATAAAGAAAAGTGTAAATAGTTTGTATAATTCATGAAATGTGAGTTTGAAATTTCAATGATATGAGAGATAACATTTTCCTTGGTTTATAGGTGATTTATGGAAGGAATGAAAAATTCATTTCTAAATCAGAATATGCTAATCAGGTTATAATAAGATTTAGAGTGCATAATTCAATGTATATGATAACTCTAGTAGCTACCTAGATAAACCTATTACAAGATGTTGAGGGTAGAAAAATCAATGTCACCGAATACAGGTATATTATTAGGAACCTATTGCACTTAATAGTGACATGACCCAAAATTGTGTTTTTTTGCATTCTAGGAAACATATTATCAATGTAATACAAAGAAAATACACTTAAATGTAGTGAAGAGAACAATTTGTTATATAAAGGGCATAGTGGGTTATGGTTTACCATATAATGAAAAATATCAACAAGAGTTATTGGGTTGTACAGATGAAAATTGGTCCAGTTCAGAAGATGATAAAAAATCAACCTTAGGTGGTGGATTATATCATGTAGGACTATGTGTCTATTGGCTAATTAAGAGGCAATTTTTCATTTCTTTGAGTATCATAGAATCTGAATATATGATGGCTACTCAAGATTATGTGCAATTATTGTGGATAAAGAAGAAACATGAAGATATGGGAATTAAGGTGAAGTATCTAATCAAAATATATTGTGATAATTCAAGTGATAAAAATCTTATAAAAAATATAGTCCATTAATAAAGGATGAATAACATTGAAATAAAATATCACCTTATCAAGGAGAAAGTGGATCATGACTTTATGATGATGAAGTATGCGTCTAGATATCTCAATGAAGGCCTTACCTAAATAATATTTTGAATGACATAAAATGGATAACAGGGGCTCAATCGACTTCCCACACTTGAATAATGTGGGTATGGTACCCCTATGTCCCTAAGTAATGAAATGTTTTTTCCAATGGGATGATATTTGTTATTTACCATGTTTCATACCTAAAATAAGTGACCTTTGGGTTCATTGTAAAGGGGGGGGGGGATATCTTGATCAAGAATGGGGGAGAAACTGATAGGGGGAGTTGTAAAGTAGGGGGAATATTAAATCCTATGATGAATTTTTTTTCATTGAAATATAATATATCAAAATAGTGTTCTTATGAGGTTTGTGATGAAAGAAATTTCCAGGTGGGGATGAAGAGTTGGTCTTATTGAGCGTAAAGGAATAGTTTTGTGAAGTGGTTTATCAAGAATAGAGTGATCCATTGATAAAATTTTCATACTATTATTGTTTCTCATTCCGATAAAGGATCATTTGGGAATATAGGTAATGTTGAGTAAATATTTGATTGATTTTTGGTGTCACAAAGTGTGAGTGATGGTTGCAGCAGATAGTGTGTGCATGCCCATCATTAGAAATGTATGAGTAGTTTTGAAGTGTTGTCAACAAACACGAAAGAGGAGATTATTGGTAAAAAATCCCTGGATATTTTGTTTTAGTGTTTTTTGTTTGGTTGTGTTTTTTTTCAAATCTATTTGACATCATTATTTCTTGGTTGTTGTGATAACTTGAGTTTTGAAGGCGTCATAGTTTCACAATGTTTTCCATATTATTGGGAATGAAAAACTAGATTTATTTTATAGATAATGATGGATTATTTTATAGGGAAATAAGTCAACCAAAAAACACCTAAAGGAGTTCAGGGTGGTTTTTTTGAAAAAGGAATCTTGACTATATTTGAGTTTTTCTATTGGAACTAAACAGTAAGTATGAGAAACTATGAAGGAAAATCGAAAAGGGAAATTTAACCTCATAGTAAGAATGTTATGAAAACCAAAAAGGGTTCTCATCATTTATGGTTGAAGGTGGTGATTTAGAGGCCTCAACAAGGGTGTTCTTAATTTTTGGAGAGATAGTGTTTCAGAGGATTGTACAAGGGTATTTATAAGCTATGTGAACCACATAGTGAGTGCAATTCACGATGTAGGGTAATTCATAAAGGAGTTAACAACAATGGTGATTAGTGGAGTTTTTGGGTTTCTTTTCCTATAGAGAGGGCCCATAATAACTTCATTAGATAGAGAGAAACACATTATCAATAATCATAACTAGAATAATTCAGTGAAGTTTGAACATAGTCTGTGATGGGGTTGGGTTCATGAAGGAGGCAGTTCACAAAGGAGGCTTATTTTTTTAGGAGATTTATTTATATTAGCTTGCAAAGGAGTGGTGGTTTGCATGTATTTATCTATATTTAAAGTAAAGTATGTTCATATTTAACCTATGGTACGCAGTGAAAGTGATTTTTTGAAGGGTTAAAATTAGTTAATGGTGGAACAAAAATAGTTCATGAAATGACTCTCTGAAAATAAATTGCTACATAGTGAAGTGTATTTCATATTTTGGGTGAAGAAAGAGATTCATGGAATACTCACATATGCGTGAAACAGTTATAAGGTGATTTATATCAATATAATAATCTAACGGAGGAGTATTTCATTCACTATAGCAGAGAGAGTAGTGATATTTCAAATTATGAATGGTTGTAAACTAGAAGGAATAATGAGTCCTCTCCAAGCCTTGTAACAACAGTGTTCTTTAGTGGATTTGGTACATCAGAACATTACCTTTGTATTCTACTTGGACATATCCTAGTGAGGGTGAAACAAGTAAAAGTTCTATTTCCTGTTCATGTTTTACTCTCTATTTATTATTTGCTACATAAAAGAGAGATAAAATAGTTTTTTTAATAATGAAATAATATCCAAATGGTTGTTACTCTAATTTTTCAAAACCCTAATTCACCCCTCCCAATCAGGGTATTTAACTTAGATGTGATAGTAGTAAGGGATGTATAATGATCCATAGTAGGTTAGTATATGCATTGTATACCTTGGTGATGGATCCATGGTAGGTGGTGGTGGTGATAGTTCAGTTACATAAAATGTTAATAATAACCAATATGGTGTTTTACCATATAACTTCTTAATGGTATTATATATAATTGAGTCATGTTTCTATATTTTTAATCAATAATAATCATCAAATTATGATTTTGTTGTATACTATGTGATGTGACCTAATCCTCTCAGGGGTAGTCTCGTATGCGAATGCCCGATAAGGATGGGTACACAAAGAGGGGTGCTGATTCAGTATGTAATACCTAATATGTATATGTGAGAAACCTAGAGTGGGTGTGTTGGTATGTGAGTTTCCTTCTAATATTTGGGATAAAAAGGAGAGATATTACCCTATTATTTATGGTATATACGAGACATGGTTATGAGATAGGTGGGGGATATTAGTGCAGTTGATATGTGGATCTAGATACTGGTTAGCTGAGAGTTATTATTGAGTAGTAGGAAATTTTCCTACCATTATTGAGATAAGATATGATGTACTAGGGTAACCTGAGAAATGGGGTATCCCAAACATGTGAGATACCTTTAAAATCTAGGATATAAATAACATGTGTGATTTTGGTATCAAGGATTGGGTTTGAGTACATAATTAATGGGATTATGAGATCCATTGATTTTAGGTGTGCTTCCTAATGAGATAGTATATTGTGATCCTTCATTGTTTGACATAGGATGGGAATATAGTAGTGATTCACTTTTAGTTTTGAGACGATTCCCAATGTGTAAGGTGATCGTGTGATTGGTTATACCACAAGTGATATTCCCATAGTTATTAGAAAGATGTAAAAAGGTTCTTCTAGATAGATAATAATGATATGTGGGGGAACATGGAAAACTAATTTATTAGGTTTTTGAGCCCAGGTTTGATGATATGTGACTCATGGTAGCATGGGATGAGTTTTGTGATTAGCCAGTCACTACTAGAAATATGATCTATACCAACGGTTTTGGGAAAACCGTTGGTATAAGTCACTTATATGGACCTATACCAATAGTTTGTCCAAAACCATTGGTATAGGTACCAAAATCAAAGAACCTATACCAACAGTTCTCAAAACCGTTGGTATATGTAACACCCCAAGATTTCATAGTACGTTAGTTCTTCAAAGTAATTCAATAACTTACACTACACGCAACATCGAGTTCAAGCGCACCATGACTTACCAAACTAGCCGTTCAAAAGCGGTTATAAATAGTATTAACAGAATTTTAAACTTTATATAACCCTTGAAATTTTAGAATCCATATTATGATTTTCTTAGACATAATGTAAGGACAAATTCATTTTTTTAGAAAAAAGAAGTATTTTTCAAAAAATGAAATTTTACTGCCTTTTAATGGAGAACCCTTTTTAAATCCAATATTTGAAACTTTTATATATCCAATTTGAAAAAAATGAACTTCTTATTTGGGATTGGGACATAAGAATTCAGTTTCAATAAATTTTTGGTGTTTTTCTGATAACTTTCATATTTGGGTGAATAGTGAAAAATAATATATTTTAACTGAAAACAACTTTTTTAATCAAAATAATTTATAGTGTTCAACTATAAATATGAATGGTTTGGATGTATAATTAGATTATATTTTTACCATTTAATCCAATTTTGTTCATTGGAAGTAATTTCACTTTGAAATTGGACATAAAAATGTCAATCTTTCGGTAGTTATTATTTCATAAAAATTAGCTTTTTGGTTCTGAAAATGGTAATTAATTTTAAACTAATAAATAAAATTTCTATGTTTTTAATTTGGTAAAATAGAATTAATTTTTGAATTCATAATATCAAAATTTTCTTGGGGTGAATTTTTGGTGTGTTTCTGAAAACTTTTAATTTTTGATGAATAGTGAAAAACACTGAGTTATAGTTTAAAACCGAATTTTTATTTAAATAATTATTTATTTTATTTAAATTTATTTTAGGTTAAAATAGATACATAATACCTATATAAGTTCAATGTAATTCATTGTAGTCAGTTTATAATAATTTTAGATATATAAAAATTTTATTGAACTTTTCACCGTCTTTTACCCACCTCCTAGGAGAATTTGCAAATTCACATAAAACTTAATTTTACAGCTTCTGTGAATGGAATTTCAAAAATCCGAGAGACACGGTTGATATCAGTAAGTAAAATTTGGTTCAATAAGATGAAAATAATTTTTGGTGAATAGTAACTTTTTACTTTTATTTACCACGATTAAAAGTAAATAGGGTAATTAAGGGTAAAAATGATATTATTATTATCCTAACACATGTCATAATTCTATTGGATAAGTATAATTAGAATAAAAAAACCTTAGGAATAAAATATGAACCTCTTTGATCCACTTGGATTAGATTAGGACATTTATTATTATTTAATTCGAAGAAGAGTTAAAAGAGTTAAAATCAAAGTTTAATAACTAAAACATTTTTAATATAGGGTAAAACATAAGATAAATTTTACTATAAATATTCATTCAAAAGATAAAAATATTTCTTACATAATTTTATTTTATTTATATTTTTTATAAATTAAATAATTTAATTTATTAATGACACAATGATGATGCATCAATTACCTAATTAATGAAATATTAAACTAATTGATGTTATAAATATCCAAATAAATGTAATTTTAGACTTTTTATGAATTAAAATAATTTTATGGGTTAATATGACATATTAGGGTTATTTAGATGAATTGTTTCCAAAGTAATAATGATGTTATGAATTTAGAAAAAACAAAATACCAAATAGTGTCAAAATTGAGAAAAAAGAGTTTAAAAAAATAATATTATATTATTAATTGAAATTATATTCCTAAAAATCTAAGGTCCGGACAAAAGACTTATATAATGATAGGTATATCATTAATGAACCACTTGGGGTTCTCTTGGAAGTATATAGTAAGATTATTATCCATATAATATAAAAATATAAAGAGACATGGTAAATGTCAAACTATTTAACTAAGAGTTAAATCTAAAAGATAAGGTTAATATAGTAACCCAAAACTATCTAAAACCAATTGGTTGAGTGTTTTTAGACCCATACCCACATTAGAATTTAAATAATCCATTTTTTATACATTATAAACCGAAATTGATTTTATTATAAAATAATATTTCTAGTTTTTCCTAAGGTTCCCCTCACCCCTCTTATAAAAGGGCACTCCCCCTTCCCTCAAATTCACACCTTAAAAGCCTTTTGGATCGGCCAAAATATGCCCAAATACCCTCACAACTGTCCTACCTTCATCCTAGAGGCCCTACTTTAGTCATAAATCCAACCTATGGAGCCCTTTTGATCAAATCAAAAGGAAGAACCCGAAGAAGAGGTAAATATCTCATCACCTCTTTCAAGTTCCTTTATTCTTCAACTTTCTCTTTATTTTTTGTTTCCATTATAAAATAATAAATCTAGTATATTCTATATACTGTGATTTTATTATGAAAATCGTACAACCATATTCATTATTCTATCCATCCTTTGAATGACATGTCACCATACGTGCGTACGTACGGCTTATTGTCTCCACGTCATGGTATAATTGTTATTCAATACATTATTATTTGGATGGGTATAATAATGATGTGTAATTGATGTAAATAATAAATATAACATGATAATGAATCTTCATATATGATATACCATCCAATTATATATTATTTTAATATCAAAAGAATGATATTGTCACTCGTGTGTAGGTACGGATTACCGTCTCCTCAAACGCGATGAGATTCATTCCCCATCGTATCCATTCAAGACTAAATTTTATTTGATGATTAAAAATAATTTTTAGAGACATGATATAATTATATATATGAATAAGATACATCCCATCCATAACAAATATGACATACATAACAAATAATATAAAGGAAAACGAATATGTTAACACCCGGAACGACGATAATACTAAGATATTATTGACAAAGAAATGTTAAAAGATCGTATATTATATCATATTAATGTATATTATTCTTGTATAATTTAATAACAATTATTTCAACATTATAAAGGAGGTTAACCTAACCTCGACCAATGAAAAAGTACAAAGTAATGGGTTTCTTATATCACTTTTAATTCCGTGATATTTCCATTGTTCACTACTTATTTATTGAATTTGGTGTGTGTACTGCCCATGATTGTATTAATTATGTAATATACTTTAATTTATGGATATTTACATCATAATTGTATGATCCTTATTTCATGGGTGTATGTTTCGTAAGTTACCAAATTGATAAGGGATTTTGAAATTTCAATTTCCACTCATTCGGATTTACGCTTACTTCATTGATTATTTTACTCCAAGATTATGTGTGGAAATCACTATTCATTTGCTTATGTCATAATTTCCACTCCCCTTTATGTGGATATACTTTTGATACACATAATCACTCCATTGATAAATTCTCAAGTCGTCGATATGAATTGATAAGAGTAATTTTAACTCAATCTCTATTTGTTGAGTTAAATATCCAATTCATTGGTGTTGTTTTTAGAAGAATATGTGTGAATGTCCTCTGATTTATTTACACTGAATATCTAATCATATTGAGTGTATTTATATCTGTCACACATAATTATGTCGTTGATTTATCCTTAACCTAAGGATACGGTCTTTATAAGAGATTTCATCTCAATTTATATTCCATTGAGACTTTTTTGTTGTTATACACCAAATCAATTTTATATGGTGTATATAATGTACTTTGACATAGTATATCATGAATCCCTTTATTCTCATGACATTATAAAGTTTTTATTACCTCAATTATTTTTATTCAAGTGTCTCTATTTTTGTTAGGAACTCTAACTAAAATATCATTTTAAAATGTTTTAATGATTTATTATTCTAAATCTTTCTCATTAATGTCCATGTTTTAAAAACAGTTTTAAAGATGGATTTATATGGACATTAATGTTTTAAAATTAAAATTCCTTTTAAAAGTTTCGAAGTGGTATGGTACACTTTGATTCAAAAATTTATTTTAAACAGCTTCTTGATAAATAGTGAGACTCTTAAATGTTTTCAAGAAAAAGGGGGATATTTATCTTAAATAGTTTTGATGATTATTTTCATCTATGTCAATATCATTCATTATTCTATATTGAGGTTGAACTATTATAATAAAATCTTCTATATTGTATTGAATGAGTTATTTTTTACTGTGGATTTGATATTTTTATACCATTCATGGTTTGTGGTTAAAATATTGACATTTCGTATGCTAGTTTTAATAAAAATGTTCAGATTATGCTTCAACCTTTTCATATGAGGAATGAATTGGACTTAGTAAGTGACGGGTGGAGCCCACTATAGCTCCTCAATACATCTATAGGTCTCATGAGACAAACTAGTGTCTTGGCACAAGGCCTTGAAAAAATCTTATTTGTAGTCTTGGCACAAAGCCTTGACTATGTGGTTATCAAAGTCTGGCATTATGCATTCCATCATTATGAAAGTGGCTATTGATATTGCATGTGATTATTCGAATAGTAGAATATCCATGTGAATAATTAAATGACATTATTTGATTTTATCTTTTCCATATTATGCTGAAGTTCAAGTTTAAAAGGCTTTTGTTTTAGTCTTATACACTGCCTTAAATGTTTATGCTTATTTATGAAAGTTTCCGCTATAATTTTATCCTTACTGAGCATCTGAGCTCACCCCTTTCTATGTTTTATTTTTCCTAGGATTAAAAGAAGTATATTATGACTGACCTTCAGGGATAATCTATGGGATCTCAGTGTTGTCTATGGAAACAATGTTGTTGTAGTTTTCCATTTTATGATGTAATGTAAACCTTATGAATGTATATAGTACTTACAAGGCTAGTAAACTAATTTGTCTTTTGAGACTTGATCTTTTATGATCATGCCAATGATATGTAATAATGCACCAACTCTGGGCTTCTGGGGTCGGGGCGTTACAGTATAGGTCTATACCAATGGTTTTGAGAACCGCTGGTATAGGTACATGTGTTTTTAATGGAATATTATTACATATGACATTAAATAAATAAAAATTTAAAATAATTATGATGATACATATATATATTTATGAAATTACGTTCAACAAAGTAAGTTAGGTTAGTGGTTAGGTCGTTCAATCACAAACAGGAGGTGCTGGGATAAAAACCAACCGAATGATTATTTTTTGAATTACATATACCAACGGTTTTATAGAATCGTTGGTATAGATTTTCATATTACATATACCAACGGTTTTCAAAACCATTGGTATAGGTCTATACCAATAGTTTTCTCAAAACTGTTAGTATATACCTATCCCCACGGCTTACTTGGCAACAGAGGCTATACCAACAGTTTGGAGGCCTATACCAACAGTTCCAAACTGTTGGTATAGGGTGTTTTTCTAGTAGTGAGTCTAGAATAATACACCTATTGGATTTAGATGAGACCAAATGGGATAGTGGGTATGAACTTATGATAGGGTTATCTAGATACCCTCTCCACCTCTAGATAAGGTGAGTGAGTTTTTTCACGAATAATTTTTGGAAGAATACTTTTTTTGTATGGGGAAGAGTGCATAATAGTTTTTACAGTGCCTGTTTGGTTTGAGGATCAGTTATCAAACAAGTGTGGGATGAAGATCGTTGGATTTGATGAGATTATTGCAGACATTGTGGTCAAGGGCATTTGAAAAGAATTATAGGTGTTTCCTCTAAAAATAATGGTGACATCACGGATGGATGGTGTAAAGGTTTGATAGGATAGGTGAGCATGGATCAACAAGAGTGACATATGTGAGTTATTGAGACCTGTTGGGCCAACACTTGAGGACTAGTGTAAGGAATAGAGCTATGCTGTAGAGCATAATGTTTCCCATGGAGGGCGTGACCCTAATTGAGTATATGATTTTTTTGGTTATTGAGGATGAAATTATTAGTGATATATGAATGGGAAATGATTGATGTTTTATTTTTATACTCAAGTATGAGTGTGACAACCACATCTAGTCATTACATTTTTTAATGGAAGAAACACGAGATGAGAATATTGGGTGTTTTGGTTCAGTTGAGTGATGATATGAATATTTTTATGTTGGGGAGCATCATATCAGTTGTGGATGTATGAACCTTGTGTTGGTGGGGTCATTTATGTAGTGATATTGGTTGATGGAAGATTGAGATAGCACCGAGATGCTAGTGTGTAGCTAGAACTAATTTTATATTGTTCATTGGAAAATAATAGATTTGGGATTCAGATGCAGCTATGGATAGAGTCCATGTGTGGATGTCAATCTTAGGATGAAATTCAGTGTGATTCAAGGGTGTGTTGGATTAGATGTGTGATAGTGGTCATGGTGAGTGTTTGATGGCTGTCGTGGTTTATTGAGGATCTTACTTGGAATGAAATATAATGTCGGGTTCAATCATTAATGGGGGTTTTATGATTATATTGACATTCAATTCAAAATTAAGCCATCATGATCAAGTAATGAGATAGTATATTATCATTTGATGCTAATTATTTTTGATAAAATTTATCCATAGGAGGGATGATCGATATTTTCATGTAAAATTGGGTATGATGGAATAGAAAGTGCACTGACCATGTTGATTCCCCATTGGAAATGATTTCAGTAGGTGATTCCTATAGAAAAGATCACTATAATATAAAATTTTCCTTTATGAGTATAATCTTATGGTGGGGAGCACCATGTGAATTAGGATAAATCAATCGATAACACTTGGATTCCTTGGGGTAGTTGGGTGTGGTTGAGAGCCATATTGGTATTGTCAATAATGAATAATGGGTAGCTATACCTTTAGGAAATTGTGTGCATTGGTGTTTGGAGTTTTGAAATTGAATCTTGTTAAATATTTAGACATAGAATGTGGTGAATTAGTGGTGAATTTATGACTGGGGTTGGTATAGAATAAAATTTTAAATATCACTGAGGAAAATTTGGGATGATAAGTGCTATGGTAGAGATATTGTAGGAACCCATGTCTTTAAGGGTTATGAATTTTAAAGGGAATTTTAATTTTTGATTGTGGATTAGGGGAAATTTAGAGAATGGGGATTCAGATTGAGATTATAAAGGTCAAGAAATATCAAAGAGATGTTTTTTGGATATGTATTGTGGATCATGAAATGTATTAGTTTCTTAGATGAGAATTAGAGTGGGTTCAAAGTGAAACCACACTTTTATTATTTTTGGCTATAGGTGACCAATTTTTGTGTGACCCATAGATCACAATGCAATGTACTACTATATAGGGTTGTGTTATAGTAGAGTGTGTCCAGGAAACTACATGAAATGGGGAACATGGGGTTACATTCCATGATCTTGGAGGAGGAAACCCCATGAGGGGCATGGTTCCCGAGTGTGGTTATACTACATAGGGCATTACACCACATGCCAAGAGGGACACACTATGATGGTGTTTGTCCAAGGGATAACCCCTCCAACTTGTGCTGGCCACATTATGATCCAGGAAGATCACACCATGATGGAAGTAGGTTAATGGTTGAGATCTTTGCTTTGGGTAGCCATATCAAAACCAAGAAGGGATTCATCACAATACAAATGGGATAGGAGGCATCAAAACATAAAACTCATGGTCATGACATGATAAACATCTGAGTTGATTTTTTAGCTGGGATATATTGGTAATTTAGAAATTTTTTCCTTTGGTTTTTAGTCAAGAGAGGGTATATTCATCCAATACTTCCCTCCCCATTCCTTCATTGATTCCCCATTTCTTGGGGTGGTTCCATGGGAATTTGGTGGTGATTTAAGGTATGTTCTTTCCCTAATTTCTCTATATTCTTATCCTTTGGTTTCAATATTTATTCATCATGATTTCAATAAGGGATTTATATGTAATTTCAACTAGATCAGGGTGGATTTTTTTTATATGATGGGTCCTTCTCTCAATGTGGATCTGGGACACCCCAAGAGGATGATCATATATTATTAATCACTATTTCATTAAAGTTACATCACCATATGTATTTTTCTAAGGGTTTTGAATAGATTGGATGAAGTTTAAGGACGAATAAATGAAATTTGACATAGATTATTCTTACGATGGTGTAAAGAGTACACCATAGACTATATTGGTGTGATTAGTTGCTATTTTGGTGTAGTGATATAACCTAGTGATTTTTAGGTTATTATTCCTATTTGAAATAAATTGAATAATTAATTATAAAATTTTATAAATAATTATTCAAATATAATGGCTTGATATAGGACCTCGGGAGATGTATGAGGCTTGGATGATATTGGATAGTGATGCCCATAGTTTCTTAAAGGGAATCAATCCATATGAGGTAGGTGGTCCCTAAAAATTTCCCTAAATTATACGTTTTGTGTTTATGTAGCATGAGATATGTGATCTTTCCTTATGTGAGAAATCAACCTTAAAAATAAATGAATTGTTAGTTAACATCTATGACTAAGACAAAGTGAGAAGGGATATGATATATCCTTGAATAATAGTTTAATTCCATGGCCTCTAATGGCTGAGGGATTGATTAAAAACAAATTTCATGGTGTATAAGAACCCTAAAAGGGTGTATAATACATGAATGATCATTATAGACCTTATTATATGTTCCCTTAGATCCCTAATTGTAGGGGAGGGTGATTTTATATGAATTATTAGGTGAGTAGGACATTATAGAACCATGATATAACTTAAAATATTTAGGAAACTATGCTTGAGAGTGGGGTAGGTGTTCCTCTACCACTTCTTCATGAGTACCCAGGTGGGTAAGCCATGGGTAGGGCTATAGATAGGTTGGGTGAATGAGTAAGAACCTAGGATGAGTTGGGAAGGGATATGGGATTGAGTACATATCTCAAGGGTGAAGTCTATATGGTACTACCTATGAGGGGAATTAGGCCATGATGAGATCATGGCGATACCAAGGGTTTTAATTCCCTATGAGTGACGGGATTTGGAACTAGGATTGGGAATGAGATAGAGGATCTCATATAGGGTGTCTTGGTAAAGATGTGGCCTAGCCTAATTTAGTGGTTTCCATAGTCTTTTATTGACCCTAAAGAGGGTTAGTTCATGAGACAAAGTATCATTGATCTCGGGTGTCACCTGAGAACCTAAGGATTAATGGGTATATCCCTGCATGGTTGTAGTTATGGGGATGGGTTTTGTGATTTAGAGTCCGACCTAGGATATGTGTTCTAGCATCATGAAGTTTTCCAACTTGTATATTATGCAATGATGTTATGAGGTGATGATATTATCTTGAGTATATATTATATATATATAATATTTGAGGTTTTAAGGTGGGATAAAATTAGTGAATGAAATATTAAGTTCAAATAATCTTTGATCCTAGTTTTATGTGATATATATGACATTAGGGTTCATGATTCAGGGTGAGATATCTTCCTTGGGTAATGGAGGTATGGTATTTTGTACCAGGTATGGGATGCGACCTCACAAGTGTATGTTATATATATGTGAAATGAGGGTTCAAGTGACAGGGGTAGAATATGATACCTAGGTAATAGAGGTATGGTACCTATTCTGGGTAGAGGATGTAACTCACCAGTTGTATTCTTATATGATTTTGGAGAAGGAAATTGATCCCACTGGGTTGGATTATAATGGTTATGGGGTTGGATATGGGCCCCCCCTAGGTAGTATCATTATGTTCCATGGTGTGATATCTCTTGGGTGTATGCTATATGATGATTTAGGGTAGGGGATATAACCCTTAGGGTGGTGGATATACTTTGGTTATAATAAGGAGATGAAAACCCCTTGGTTGATGAATATGTTGGTTTTTGGTAAATAATGAGATCCCCGAGGAAATGAATGTATGCTAGTTCGAGTAGGGGATGTTATACCCTGGGTGGATGGATTTATGATAGGTTCTAGGTAGGACATGGGTCTTCTAGGAGTATGATATTCTCAAGGACTGGGGATGGTTATAGGTCCCCCTAGGTGCATGTTACTCTTATTGTTCTTGGGTTAGATGTGGTACCCCTGAGTGGTGTATTTTTCTCAGAGACATTTGGGACTAACCAAAGTAGGTATGGTTTATCCTGAGAATCTTCTTATAACATGAAGATTAATGGTGATTTATTTTATTATTTATAGTGTTTATTTTATTATTATGAAAATATCACATGTTCATGCATTACTTTTGTAAAACCCCGAGATTTTATGCAAAATATTCTTTTAATTTCATTAATGTCTTGTGTTGTATGCTAAACCAAGATTACCTTGCGCTATACGCAACACCGTATTAGCTTGCAGTATACGCAACACTATTCTTAGATCGTGTTACACACAATTTTGATAATAGTTATTCTACGCAACATTGAGTATATATATATATATATATTCAATGTATAAATGAAATATGGTTGGATTCTGTTATACGAAACAACGAAGGATTCTTTCACAACACGCAACCCTTACTTGCGTTGCATTACACGCAATCACGACCTTCCTCGATAGCGTGTGTAGTACGCAATACCGAGTTTCACTAAACAATGATATGCTATTAAAATATTATTAAAACTAGCCGTTATGAATAGTAATAACCACCTTTTGAAATTTTGTAAATTTTATTTTTAAAAATGGACTTCATTTTTGGATTCGGAATATCGAAATTAGCTTAGGGTGAAATTTTGGTACTTTTCGGATTACTTTCATTTTCAGATGAATAGTGACAATTACTAAATTTTAATTAAAAACAACCTTTTTAATCGAAATAATTAATAGTGATAAATTATTAATTTTAGTGGTTTTAAAGTATATTTAGAATATATTTTTACAATTTAATACAATGTTGGTCATTGGATGTAATTTCACATTTAAACCAGACATAAACAAGTGTTAATCTTTTGATAGTTATTATCTCTTAAGAACACGCTATTTGTTTTGACGACGGGAATTAATTTTTAAATTAATTAATGCAACTGATATGTTTTGAATTTGGTAAAATAGACATCATTTTTGAGTTCATAATATCAAATATAGCTTAGGCCTAATTTTTGGTATTTTTCTGGAAACTTTCATTTTTTGATGAATAGTGAAACCACTAAGTGGTAGTTTAAAAAAAAACTAACTTTTTCATAAAACATAATTTTACCGCTTATGTGAGTGGAATTTAAAAAATCCGAGAGGCAAGGTTGATGTTAGTAAGTAAAATGTGGTTCAATGAGATGAAAATAATTTTTGGTGAATAATAACTTTTTGCTTTTTTTTACCACTGTTAAAAGTAAATAGGGTAATTAAGGGTAAAAATGATATAATTATTACCCTAACACATGTACTAATTTTATTGGATAAGTGTAATTCGACCAAAAACAACCTTAGGAATAAAATATGGCCATTTAGGCCCACTTGGATTAGATTAGGACATTTATTATTATTTAATTCAAAGAAGAGTTAAAAGAGTTAAAATCAAAGTGTATTTACTAAAACATTTTTAATATAGGGTTATACATAAGATAAATTCGATTTTAAATTTTCATTAGAAATATAATAAGATTTCATACATAATTATATTTTATTTACAATTTTTAGACATTAAATAATTTAATTTATTTATGACACAATGATGATGCAGTAATTACCATAATAGTGAAAAATTAGAATAATTGATATTATAAATACCGAAATAAATATAATTTGAGACTTTTTATGAATTAAAATAATTTTATAGGTTAATATGACATGTTAGGATTGATTTAATTAACTTTGGTAGAAGTAATCATTCTGTTATGAGTTTCACAAAAATCAACTATTGAATAGTGTCAAAATTGACATAAAATAGTTTTTAAAACAAATATTATATTATTTATTGTTATTTTATTCCTAAAAATCTAAGGTTCGGCCAAGATACTTATATAAAGATAGGTGTATCATTAATGGACCACTTGGGGGTCTCTTGGATGTATATGGTAAGTTTATTAACTATATAATATAAAAATACAAAGTGACATGGTAAATGTCAATCTAATTAACTAAGAGTTAAAACTAAAATACAAGGTTAGTATAATGACCTAAACTTGTCTAAATTATATTTGATGAGATAATTTCGACCCATCCCCACCTTATCTTAGAAATAAATCAATTTTTAGCTTTTTAAAACCGAATTTGGCTTTATAATAAAATAATATCTTTAGTTATTCCAAAGGTGCCCCTCTCCTCCCTTATAAAAGGGCACCTTTTCCCCCTATTCCTCACACCACTTTGAACCTTCAAGCTCGGCCAACCCCTGTAAAATTCTCTTCTCCACTTCCCTAGAAACATCCTATAGGTCCTGGTCTTCTTCAAAGACCAATTTTAGTGCCCTAAAAGGGGGTCTGAATGAAGCGCTTCAAAGAAGAGGTAATGTCAGTTACCGAATCTTTTAACTTTATTTCTTCTTCCACTTCTTCTTCTTTAGTTTTTTCATTATGAAGTAATAACATCAGTATCACTAATATACTGATATGTTATTATAAGTATGAAACAACCCTATTTCACCATCTATCCATCCTACAGAAAACAAAATCACCGCGCATGCGTACGCACGGAATACCCTCTCCACGCCATGGTGTAATCTATTTTCCGCCACCACCTTACTTGGATGGGTATAATGGTGTAAATAATAACTATATATGATTATTTTAAAGTGATATTGATTATGAAATAGTATACATACACTCCAATATAGTCCCATGATCATGAGAACGATATCATCGCTCGTGCGTACGTACGGACTACCGTCTCCACGACGCGATGAGATTCATTTTCCACGTTAACCATTCATGAATGATTATAAAGTTTATATAATAAGTAATCATGAAATATATGACATAATAATGATACTGGATTTATTTGTATATATATTTATGTCATCTACTTAATTCCATTCAACTCAATAAGGAAACAAAAACAGCGTTCATGCGTACGTACGACCTACCGTCTCCATGAACGGTGTATTTCTTTCCATTTACTAATTTATTATATATATGTATATTATGAATATATATTATATATAAATAATGTTTTATATTCTGGAATTAAGTAATCATGATCTAAGTAATCATATGAATAATTACAAGTCAAAACACGGACGACAAATGAAACAATTTTACCAAAAACGCTCTTTAACATGGAATTTACAAAAGAACGGGTAATATAAAGTCATAAGTGGACCATATATGATATCATAACAATGAGTATGATTCTGGAATAAGTCAAAGACATTATTTAAATCATTATACAGGAGGTTCGGACACTTACGAAGCAAATCGGACCTAAGGTAAGGGAAATATCACAATCTCATTTTTATCCGAGATTGTTTATACTTTGGAATTTACTAGGGTGTATTTTATCATCCACATCCATGTTTCCTCAATATGTAATATTTATATCCTTCTACAATAGTTTATATCCAATTTTACCCTTCGGTGAGTTTTTAGTAAAATATATGAAAGGAATCTTTTGTCGTTTTTCGTACGAGGTACTTTTTGACTTTTCCGACAAAAGTACGAGAAGAATGTTTTATTTTAACTTATACGGCATGAATGGATTTTTAAAACATTATTTACAAGAAGCTTCCCTTAAAAGTTTTCAAGTTTATTTTCAATCAACTTCTTTTAGTTTAGAATTTAATGACATGTTAAGGAAGGAAAAATGTTTTTGAGGTAGAAAGGATATTTTCCTCAAGAATGGAGTTCAAGTGTTTTATCAAAATTATTTTCCATATAAGATAATAAAGGGTTATGGTTATATCAATATTATTACATTGATTTGATTATGTTGTGATGGAATTATTTTTATGAATTCCTTTATCTTATATGAATTGTTTTATGATGTCACGATGTTTAAGATTCCCATTTTTATTACATGGGTTATGCTATGATGTATGGTTTATGATTTTGTGGCACACATAAGAATAGTATCATTATGAGATGGGTGGGACCTATATCTCCCTAAAATTCATTGGGTAAAGATTTATATCTCATGAGATAGACATGGCTGGAATGGAAGGTTAAACCGGTTCAGTAAAACAGGACTGAAACGAGGAGTGAACTCGATTCAAAAAGGGACTTTGTCCACTAAGATGGTCTTGGCAGCAATGCCTTGGCTACTATGGAAATCATATCATGTGATTAATGGTTGCCACAATTACATGTTTTATTCCCATGATATTTTATCATGATTTATGTTCCATTATGATCTATGCCTTATGTACTTCCATGTTTTATGTCGTTGCTCAAGATTTTTAATGTTCATGTTTTTTTAAGTTCAAATATATATGGTATGTTTTATTTTATCCATGCTTACCCTTACTGAGCATTTGAGCTCACCCTTTTATGTTTTCTTTTCCCCCAGGATTAAAAGAAATATTTTAGGTAAGGAAACAAAAATGGGAAGATCTTTATGGGAGATGTTGAAGATCTTTCACCACGATTAGAAGATTACGTTCCAAGTTTCCAAAGACACTAAACTATTACGGTCCTTGTGTGTCTGTTTTTGTTATGTATTAAGTATTCCGAAAAAGTAATATAATGTCCATGTACGTCAAGCTTAGGGTCTCTACAGTTGGTATCAGAGGAAAGGTTTAGTCAACCTTTTGAAACTAGGATGCGAAAACGTTAGTGAGATCCCTAGAGATATTTCTAAGGTATGTCTAGGGATGTACCTAAGGATAAGAATACGTATAGGATATAGTCCTATAACTACGGTAACGATCTTAGAATTTAACCTAAGATGTTAGATATTGAGGGTGCTCCCCCTTTACTATGTTGTTTTCCCTAGCATGATTTTTGTCTCTCACACTATTTTTTTTGGGTTTTAGAAAATGGTTGGAAACAGGAAGATTCACGATAATGGAGGATATGACAGACAATGGAATGATATTCTTCATGAGCAACCAAATGAAACGGGATTTGGAAGTCCAAACATTGTTATTATGCCTAATCAGCAATCTCATAATATGATCAATAATATCAACTTTGGTAAGTTTCCTGACTCAGATAATAAGAGAAAGATGGAGTTTCAAGATGATCATAGAGGAAATAAAGTTCAATTTCCCTCATGTAAATCATGTGGGAAGAGGCATCGAGGAGATTGTTTCAAAGGAACTGGAAGATGCTTTGGGTGTGTAAAAGAAGGACACAAAGCCATTAAGTGCAAAGGAAAAGGTTCAGTTAACACCATAGACAAGGATAATGGTATTGCTGCGACATCAACAATGATTATATGTTTTAAATGTGTAATGTACGGGAATTATGCAAACCAATTCCCTAATGAAAAATCTCATGAATAGAATCAGCATGGTCATATGGGTAGTATTTATGTGGATGATGATGAGGAGACTACAAATGATATATGAGATGAAAGAAGTGTTGAAGCTCAGTCAGTTGTTTTAGAAGGTAGTGGAATGATTGTATGTTTATTGAGAGTTATGTTGTATAGTTAATAGTACTATGGAATAAATAATCATCTAAGGATTGTTACACTATTGTTTTTCCTAAAAGTATTTGAAAGTATATGTTGAATGGTACCAGTAACCATGGAATGTTATTCAGATATTTTTTCAAAGTAGATGATATGCGCATAATAAAGGAATAAGAAGATAATGAGATGTTTGATTGTATTCATGATCTCATGATTGATATAAGGACTAAGTGATATCATGGTTTGAGTATATAGAATTTTGAGGATTTTGGTATGTGGAAAGTGTTAACTTTTAACTGAATTCATGTTTTCACTAAGGTTCAATGGGTATTCATTTTTCAAGAGAATACATGATTAAGGCCTTCGAATGTTTGTAATGTGACCAACAAGACATATCTTATGATATATGGGGATCAACGATGGTATTAACATGCTTCTTATATAAAATCTCTGGTAATCATTTTCACTATAATATGACAATGGACTACAATATTATGGATAAGCCTAAAGATTGGAATGGATTATGTTGGACATAAGTTAGTATTGTTTAAGGATAGAACCTTTTTTCGATATTATTTATGGGATGATATAGTAATGTAGTTTTAGAAAAAGGACAACCTGCAGGACGGGCGACAACCCATCGCGTCGGACAAGGCTGTGGGAATCGAACCCACAACTGAAGTGATACTGGCCTTTATCACCTACCACTGGCCTACAGGAAGTCCCTAGTTAGTGAAAACTAGTTTTATTTTATTAAGCGGTATGATATATGAAGTATAAGTTCATTTTTGGAACCATATACGATTAATCTAACCATAAGATGGACTTATAACTTTTGCTAACCTTTTGTTTGAAAGAGATGGAATGACCCATCATTCTATCACATGATCTGCTAACACATCACGAATAACAAATTTAACTTCATTTATTTAATGGATGAAGTGGAAATTGTTCAATTCACGAACAATAGTGAGATTGTACTAAAATCATGTAAGTATTTCTTTTAATTCATCAACTTTAGGGAAATGATCTTGAAAACCAAAAATGTTGTCCTAGTTCCCTTATATCCGATGAATCAGATGATACCTTAGATCATCACAAATCAATAGCTTTGTGATTGTTGGATTTTTCATAGCCATGTTCTCTACCACTCTCCATCAGAACTTGATGGTTAGATTTTTCTTCCATATCCATATTTTCACCTATGTTCTCCTACGTGGAAACCCAGTGATGAGTTAATTTGGGTAACCATTACATTTCATACTTTAGTTTTTAAAGCCATGTTTTGGTATTCCTTTTTATGATGTGGGTTTCTATTAAACAAACTTTCGAGTAGTAAACCATTGATAACCCTGACGAATTTCGAGGGCGAAATTCATTTTAAGGGGGGTAGAATGTAACACCCCGAGATTTTATGAAAAATATTCTTTTAATTTCATTAATGTCTTGTGTTGTATGCTACACCAAGATTACCTTGCACTATACGCAACACCGTATTAGCATGCAGTATATGCAACACTATTCTTGGATCATGTTACACACAATTTTGATAATAGTTATTCTACGCAACATTGAGTATATATATATATATATATATTCAATGTATAAATGAAATATGGTTGGATTCTATTATACGAAACAATGAAGGATTATTTCACAACACGCAACCCTAACTTGCCTTGCATTACACGCAATCGCGACCTTCCTCGATAGTGTGTGTAGTACGCAATACCGAGTTTCACTAAATAACGATATGCTATTAAAATATTATTAAAACTAGCCGTTATGAATAGTAATAACCAATTTTTGAAATTTTGTAAATTTTATTTTTCAAAATGGACTTCATTTTTGGATTCGGAATATCGAAATTATCTTAGGGTGAAATTTTGGTACTTTTCGGATAACTTTCATTTTCTGATGAATAGTGAAACTTACTAAATTTTAATTAAAAACAACCTTTTTAATCGAAATAATTAATAGTGATAAATTATTAATTTTAGTGGTTTTAATGTATATTTAGAATATATTTTTACAATTTAATACAATGTTGGTCATTGGATATAATTTCACATTTAAACCAGACATAAACAAGTGTCAATCTTTTGATAGTTATTATCTCTTAAGAACACGCTATTTGTTTTGACGACGAGAATTAATTTTTAAATTAATTAATGCAACTAATATGTTTTGAATTTGGTAAAATAGACATCATTTTTGAGTTCATAATATCAAATATAGCTTAGGCCTAATTTTTGGTATTTTTTTGGAAACTTTCATTTTTTGATGAATAGTGAAACCAGTAAGTGATAGTTTAAAAAAAAACTGAATTTTTCATAAAACTTAATTTTACCGCTTCTGTGAGTGGAATTTCAAAAATACGAGAGACACGGTTGATGTCAGTAAGTAAAATGTGGTTCAATGAGATGAAAATAATTTTTGGTGAATAGTAACTTTTTACTTTTTTTTACCACGGTTAAAAGTAAATAGGGTAATTAAGGGTAAAAATGATATTATTATTACCCTAACACATGTCCTAATTTTATTGGATAAGTGTAATTTGACAAAAAAAACCTTAGGAATAAAATATGACCATTTAGGCCCACTTGTATTAGATTAGGACATTTATTATTATTTAATTCAAAGAAGAGTTAGAAGAGTTAAAATCAAAGTGTATTTACTAATTTTTTTTTAATATAGGTTTATACATAAGATAAATTCGATTGTAAATATTCATCATAAATATAATAATATTTCCTACATAATGATATTTTATTTATAATTTTTAGACATTAAATAATTTAATTTATTTATGACACAATGATGATGCAGTAATTACCATAATAGTGAAAAATTAGAATAATTGATATTATAAATACCCAAATAAATATAGTTTGAGACTTTTTATGAATTACACTAATTTTATAGGTTAATATGACATGTTAGGATTGATTTAATTAACTTTGGTAGATGTAATCATTCTGTTACGAGTTTCACAAAAATCAACTATTGAATAGTGTCAAAATTGACATAAAATAGTTTTTAAAACAAATATTATATTATTGATTGTTATTTTATTCCTAAAAATCAAAGGTTTGGCCAAGATAATTATATAAAGATAGGTGTATCATTAATGGACCACTTGGGGGTCTCTTGGATGTATATGGTAAGTTTATTAATTATATAATATAAAAATACAAAGTGACATGGTAAATGTCAATCTAATTAACTAAGAGTTAAAATTAAAAGATAAGGTTAGTATAATGAACTAAACTTTTCTAAATTCCATTGTATGAGATTATTTATACCCATAACTACCTTAGCTTCGAAATAAATCAATTTGGATCTATTTAAAACCGAATTTGGCTTTATAATAAAACAATATCTTTAGTTATTCCAAAGGTGCCCCTCTTTTCCCTTATAAAAGGGCACCTCCTCCCCCTCTTCCTCACACCACTTTGAGCCTTCAAGCTCGGCCAACCCCTGAAAAATTCTCTTCTACACTTCCCTAGAAACATCCTAGAGGTCCTGGTATTCTTCAAAGACCAATTTTAGTTCCCTAAAAGGGGGTCTGAAAGAAGCGCTTCAAAGAAGAGGTAATGTCCGTTACCGATTCTTTTAACTTTATTTCTTCTTCCACTTATTCTTCTTTAGTTTTTTCATTACAAAGTAATAACATAAGTATCAATCATATATTGATATGTTATTATAAGTATGAAACAACTCTATTTCACTATCTATCCATCCTACGGAAAACAAAATCACCGCGCGTGCGTACGTACGGAATACCGTCTCCACACCATGGTGTAATCTATTTTCTACCACCACCTTACTTGGAAGGGTATAATGGTGTAAATAATAACTATATATGATTATTTTAAAGTGATATTGATTCTGAAATAGTATACATACACTCCAATACAGTCCCACGATCATGAGAATGATATCATCGCTCGTGCGTACGTACGGACTACCGTCTCCATGACGCGATGAGATTCATTCTCCACGTTAACCATTCATGAATGATTATAAAGTATATATAATAAGTAATCATGAAATATATGACATAATAATGATACTGGATTTATGTGTATATATATGTATGTCATCTACTTAATTCCATTCAACTCAATAAGGAAACGAAAACAACGTTCATGCGTACGTACGACCTACCGTCTCCATGAACGGTGTATTTCTTTCCATTTACTAATTTATTATATATATGTATATTCTGAATATATATTATATATAAATCATGTTTTATATTCTGTAATTAATTAATCATATGAATAATTACAAGTCAAAACATGGACGACAAATGAAACAATTTTACCCAAAATGCTCTTTAACATGGAATTTACAAAAGAACGGGTAATATAAAGTCATAAGTGAACCATTTATGATATCATAACAATGAGTATGATTCTGGAATAAGTCAATGACATTATTTAAATAATTATACAGGAGGTTCAAACACTTACTAAGCAAATCGGACCTAAGGTAAGGGAAATATCACAATCTCATTTTTATCCGAGATTGTTTATACTTTGGAATTTACTGGGGTGTATTTTATCATCCACATCCATGTTTCCTAAATATGTAATATTTATATCCTTATACAATAGTTTATATCCAATTTTACCCTTCGGTGAGTTTTTAGTAAAATATATGAAAGGAATCTTTTGTCGTTTTTCGTATGAGGTACTTTTTGACTTTTCCGGCAAAAGTATGAGAAGAATGTTTTCTTTTAACTTATACAGCATGAATGGATTTTTAAAACATTATTTCCAAGAAGCTTCCCTTACAATTTTCCAAGTTTATTTTCAATCAACTTCTTTTAGTTTAGAATTTAATGACATGTTAAGAAAGGAAAACTGTTTTTGAAGTAGAAAGGATATTTTCCTCAAGAATGGAGTTCAAGTGTTTTATCAAAATTATTTTCCATATAAGATAATAAAGGGTTATGTTTCTATCAATATTATTACATTGATTTGATTATGTTGTGATGGAATTATTTTTATGAATTACTTTATCTTATATGAATTGTTTTATGATGTCACGATGTTTAAGATTCCCATTTTTATTACATGGGTTATGCTATGATGTATGGTTTATGATTTTGTGGCACACATAAGAATGGTATCATTATGAGATGGGTGGGACCTATATCTCCCTCCAATGAATTGGGTAAAGATTTATATCTCATGAGATAGACATGGTTGGAACGGTAGGTTAAACTGGTTCAGTAAAACAGGACTGAAACGAGGAGTAAACTCGATTCAGAAAGGGACTTTGTCCACTAAGATGGTCTTGGCAGCAATGCCTTGGCTACTATGGAAATCATATCATGTGATTAATGGTTTCCACAATTACGTGTTTTATTCCCATGCTATTTTATCATGATTTATGTTCCATTATGATCTATGCCTTATGTACTTCCATGTTTTATGTCGTTGCTCAAGATTTTTCATGTTCATGTTTTTTTAAGTTCAAATATATATGGTATGTTTTATTTTATCCATGATTACCCTTAATGAGAATTTGAGCTCACCCTTTTATGTTTTCTTTTCCCCCAGGATTAAAAGAAAGATTTTAGGTAAGGAAACAAAAATGGGAAGATCTTTATGGGATATGTTGAAGATCTTTCACCACGATTAGAGGATTACGTTCCAAGTTTCCAAAGACACTAAACTATTACGGTCCTTCTGTGTCTGTTTTTGTTATGTATTAAGTATTCCGAAAAAGTAATATAATATCCATGTACGTCAAGCTTAGGGTCTCTACAACTTTACTAGTTATATAAGGGAAACCATTGGTGGTATCTTACTAAGTTTTACTCACTCACTGCTTAAGTTTCCCTAATAATTTTTTATCTAAGAAAACCTCATTAATCATTGGTTCGGGTAGGGTAGTGACATTTAATCAAAAAAAAGGTAGGGTAGTGACATCATATTGCATGATTGAGTGGGATACATCAGATGGAGTCTGGTGATTATAATTTGGTGAGTTTTGAGGATAATATAAAATAAAATTATATATTGTTATACTTATATCTATTTTTATATGTGATTTTTTGAATAGGTGATTAATTTTAATGTGTGACTATTTTCTTAAATGACTACATTTACAATTTTTTATAGCTTTGATTTTTATTTATAAGGTTTTTCATACTCTAATTGTTTTATATTTATGTTTTTTGGATATTTACACTATGATTTTACCTTTATATGGGGATATAGTCTCCCCAAGGTAATACCATAGAACCTCTATACTAGTTATACTACCTTTGATATACAACGAGGTATATCTGAGGTCACAAGGAGGACTATTCTGGTTACTTTAGAGTTAACCCGATATGGGTGTTGTAAGCAAGTTATCAATTAATCAACTATATATATATACCTAAGAAATGGTCGATCTATAAAAAATAGTGACCAATTATTTTCCAAAAAATATCTTCAAAAATACTGTATTCCTTAACGTCTTTTTAATTTCCATGTCATTGAATAATAAAATTTCTCTCCCTTAAATTTAAAATTGATACAAATTACACAATGATAGAAATATATGAAAATAATACCTCAATAATGACATATTAAATACTTTACAAATATCCACATTCATATAAAATAATGACATTTTGTAGCTTTACTAACTTATATCCCCCTCATTGGGTAAACATACCTTTTCTATTAATCATGTTTGATCTCCCTATCAGATGTTCTCTAAACATTCTTTTGATAATAACCTTTAATAAGTGATTCCATAGAGGTTGAATGAAAATATTATAATTGAGATAGATTATTCTATGATGGATATAACATAATACTATAAGATTCTATAGTATACTCATAAGTTATCCCCTGCACACATAAAATTAAATTCCATATATAGAAAAATAAACAAATATATATGAGAATAAGATGGTTTATCCTTTAATTATTAGTGAGAGAAACATGATTGAAAATTTATTCTCAACCCATAAACTATTTTTTTAGATCCAGTATTTTGAAAAATCATTATTATTGCTATTTTAACTTTAAAAATTATAATCTTATTGGGAAACATAGTCTTCTTTCTTATTTCAATATTTTACTTATGTGGAACTTTCATTTTCATGTTAACTTTCATAACATTTGTGTTTTCTTATCTGTGATATATTTTCTTTAACATATCCTCCTATTATAATAGAATAATAATATATTATCTAGGATCATTTTAATAATACTTTTCTGATCCACACAATATATTAACAATTCTTGGGCCACCCTTTTTTGGAAACTTCTTAAGAAATTCATATTCATATTCATTCCCGCAGGTTTCTTCCACCAAAATAATAATTTTATTTCATTATTTAATTAATTATCCATTATTTTATTCATCTTTATTACATAAAAAATTAAACTTATATACTTTTTTCATTGACCTATGATGTGTCCACTTCTTATATATATTAGATTCATATTTTCTTCTTCAGAGTATCATGAATATCAATCTTCTTAGGTATAATTCATTTTGAAAAAAAGTAGAACTCACAATTTAGTGTTGGTATATTTTAATAATAATTATTCATAAAAATTTACACTTTTATTTTGTCCTCCTTATAGATCTATCAAGCTTTTAAATCTGTCAGATATGAACAAAAATTTACTAGTCTTTTTTCTTTGTGCTTTTAATCAAATCATCACTTCCCCGTGATATAGGCCTTTTTATCATCTATTAATTGATATATTATACAAATAAACAGTATCTCTATACCCAAAATTTTCATATTGCTAAAATTAGAAAAAAATCTAGATTTTTTTCTTTGAAACATAGGCTAAAAATGTTTAAAATATTATTTTTTTGAGCTAAACAAAACTTATTTTGAGAATCTTTTAGGGAGCCATTTTTTCCTTAACCACATACATATTTAATCCATAGTTGGGTTTCTAACCATTTTTATCAATCCATATTTATATAGAATTTATATAATAACCTTCAATTTTCATTAAAAAATATTTCATAAAAAATGAGTTTTTTTGGAATAAATACTACATCACCTTTACTTGAGATGTCATCATGTATATATTAAAATAATTTCAATCCTTTCTCACCAATATAATGAGGAATTTTAGAATTAAGACTCTCATTAGGAACCTTGATATCAATTCCACTTTACTCATTAATATATGAATAATTATCTTAAACTACTACCAATTATCTCAAATTTAATTCAAGATCAAGACCCATTAAATATATAATGTTCATATCATATTCAAATGATTTAATTATTTCTTAACAATATTTTTCCATTATCTCAATATAATCTTCATGAATCTTAATCTTTTAATTAAAAGAATTATTAAGTTCATTTATTCATTTATTCTTGTTCTCCATCTAACCATTCTTGACAAAAATGGTTGATTTATGCATCTCTTCTAGTTCATGGTTCCTATCATAAAATACTTTTATTATCACTATTTTTCATCAATTTATTTTGGAAGTTCTTATTCAACCAATTAATATTTTTCTTTAAACTATAATGAAACTTATTCCTAGATTTCAATTTCTCTGATGAGATTTTTTCTTATCAATGTATAATTAGCCAAATTATTTTCAAATTCATATTTATCCATCTATATATATTCATTTTAATTCTATATACCCTTGATAAACTCAAATATTAAATTGAAAACTTTTAAATGGATATTTTTTTTATGAAATCCTTTATTTCAGAGTAAAAGAATATAGCAACCAATATTTTTTTATACAATTTATTTCCTAATTTATTATATAAATATGAACATAATATAATCACAAAATATCGAAGGTCCTAGTGAATTTAGGTAATTAGATACATATCATAATATCTAGAAATATTTATACAATAAAATTATTTAAAAACTCAATAAAATTCCCTTAAAATTCCATTTATCTTATAATAATTCACTAGATATCATAGGGATGTAAATCAGAAAGGGGTAAGCTATAAATACCATTAAGGGAATAATTAAAGGATAACTTAAAGTAAATTTGTGTATGTGATTAAAGAAAAATAACCTGATGACATAAAATTGTGACAATTATAACCATGAATATCAAATCATGATGTAGGATGATAACATCAAGTCATCATAGGAATGTGGAAAAAGAACAGAACATGGAATCATAAGCATAATTCAAGGCTAAAAAACATGAAATTATAAAATAGTGTTCTTATTCTAGCAACATGTTCACCATATATGGTATATAATGAGTTAAAATCATTACCCAATGCATTATAGGGCTATTTAATTTTGATCCCACATGTCACATTCATATTATGTATATTCATTTCTATGCCACATAGATTGTACAAAATAAAAATTCTATTCATAAATTTTAATCCCAGAATTAAGGAATGTGGGTTAAATACATGTAATTTATCATTAAATGAAGGATAAGTACATCTAGGTGAATACCCTTGAGTGGAAATGGGAATGGTTATTCAGAACACTAATGTTTGGCATGGTAAATCATGGGATAATTTCAATAGCATAAAAGGTGTACGTAAAGGTTCGTGGAAGGGTTTAATGAGAGTGAAAGTTTGTATATCATTACTTTTTAATCTTAAGGAAAATAAATTCATGTGTAAAAACGCATTAACAAAATAAAAAACTGGAAATAAAAAGGTTTAGTAAAAAATAAAACTTGAATAAAAAGGAAGAGGAGAGAATATCTTAACTTGAGACAATGCTTCTAAAAGAATGGGAGGATCTTCTTAAGTGATTTATAACACCTTGGGAGGGATTTAGAGATAGATAAGGCGAGTAAATTGTTGAAAAATGGGTTTTTAGTGAAGAGGAATGGAAGGTTTGGAGGGAATGTATATCAAAAGAGAGGGGAATTCTTTATTAATTTCTAAACTTAGGTTGTGGACTATATGTAATAAATTAATAAAAACCACAAACCATCCAATGGTTTTTTCCATTGGTTTATAGAAAATAGGATTTTATTTTTCAATATTTTATGATTATAATATCCAAAATCATTAAAATAATACCCTTCATGATGTGGAAGTGAGTCATGTTCATAATAAAATTGTTATTGAAAGTTTAAAATATAATATAGGTTTTGGAGGATTTATTAAAGGTTTTTAAAATTAACCGAATAACCTAAAAAAATTTATTTTAAATTGGAAACATATTTTTGTTCATGTGTTCCCTTTATAGTACTTATTTAATCACTTTTGACTATTATGATGTCATAGTACATACCGTATATTTATTTAATATTTATTTTTTACCCAAAAATTTGTATGTCTTAAAAAAATATGAAAAATATAAAATTGGATAATTTCAAAATGATTATCTAAAAAGAAATATTTATTTTAGAAAAATTATTTTCTAAATTTTACATTTTATACATTTAAATAAAAATTCTTATTTATTAAAAGATACTAGTTTTACGACAATAAAAACATTCTAACCCTTATAAAAATTAAATTAAACTCCATTAAATTATATTATCATTTATATTAAAATGAATATTATTTCATAAGAATATTTTAATAAAATTAAATTTATTTAAAAATCATTTAATTCATTAAAAATAATTTTTAATTAAAATTATAGATTTCCAAAAAAATACAATTTTGGTTTCTTAATATCAAAATAAATTTTTTATAAAACCTGTTATATACTCATATATTTATATATACAATGTAATAATTAAAATGGATAAATATAATCATCATTTTATTAAAAAGGAAATATAAAAATTCATAATACTATTTTCTAGGTACATAATATCTTATTACACCAGTGTAAACCCCAAGGATAATGTGTATGATGGTTATACTTTCTTGGGGAGGTTCAACAAACATGGTTTGGGAGGTGATCTCTATGAGCTTGAACTTTTTTCAAAAATGGTTTCATTTTTGTTTTAGTTATATAATTTCAACTGAGTATTGGTTTAGGTAAAATCATATTAATTTCGTATGCATCAAAATATTTGATAAATGGGATTCATATTATACAATCATACTGGTCGAGGTCAACACTTTTTCCTTTTGTGTCAATTGAATTTTATCATAACCCTTATTATATTATAATATTATCTATAAGGTAGAATAACTATATTATCAATGGTTATGATTCTTAATGGTGTTTTAAATCTAGAAGGATAAGTATGACTATATTTTATAATGGTCCAAAATAACAAAATACATATAGTTCATGCATTTTTGATAACTAAATTAATTAATAAGGCATTTATTCAATCATAAGGGAATTTCATTTATAAAAGTTTATCTCATTATATTATCCCCACCTTTATAAATTTCACCCACAAAATTTCATTTTTTACACTAAAATAGACAAGGATATTTCGATTTCATTGAATCTTATGTTTCCCATGTGACCTCCTCAAACCTGTGGTTCTGTAATAGTACATTGACCGAGTGAGTTTCCTTATTTCCTAGAAATTTTTTATATGATCTATGATCTTTACAAACTACTCCTTATATGAAAGATATTTCTCTAAATTTTACATATATGGACTCTGTGCATTTGTGGGTTCTGGTATGTACTTCCTTAAAAGGGATAAATGAAACACATAATATACTTAAGATAGTTTAGGTAGGAGTTCTAGTTGATAGGATAAAATCCAATGAAATCAAGGTTATTAAAGTATATTATTTATCTAGGAAAAATATTTTTCTTCATCAAAAACCTCATAACTTTCTTCAATGGTGATATACAAAGGAAAACCTTATCTCTAATCTCAAACTCTTGGTCTCTTCATTGATCATCTGCATAGAATTTCTGTCACCTTTGCATAAATTTCACATGATTCTGAATGATTTGAATATTATTTATCATCTCTTGGATAATACTAGGTCTCATTATCTTCCACTCTCAAAATTCTTCCCAACATGTTAGTGTCTGATAGCTTTTCCCATTTGTAGCCTTATAAGGTGCCATTTGAATGATAGAATGGAAACTTTTGTTATATGAGAACTCCACTAGGGAAGGAGATAATAAAAAAATCCTTTAAAATACCTTGAACTTGATATTATAATATCCTCTAGAGTTTTATTGGTTCTCTAAGAATAACCATCTGTTTGAGGGTGATAAGAAATATTGAAACTCATCCCATTATCCAATGATTATTTAAGGCTTCTCTAAAACCTTAAGGTAAACCTTATATCTTGATTATATACAATGGAGAATGGAACTCCATATAGACTTAACTCTTATATTATTTATACATTAGTGTGTTGGTCAAGAGAGAAATATTATTTGATAGTAATGAAATTCATTAACTCTATAAGGCGATTGACTGACACCCAAATAACTATATAGAATTTAGATATCTTGGGGAATCCTATAATGAAAACCATGGTTATGTTTTCCAATTTTCATAAAGGTATGGGAAATTGTTTCATCATACCCTTATACTTATATCATTCATCCTTGAATTTTTGTAATATAAGAATTAAGACACAAATTTTGCAATCTATCACTTTATGTTATCCCACTATACATTTTTCTTTATCTCTGTATACATATTAGTGATTCTTGGATGAATAGAGAAATATGATTTATTGGAATCTTCCATATTTCCCTATTTTTTTTGGTTTTTATGGGATGCATATTTAGGTTCTAAACCATTTAAATCTATCTTTAGAAATGCTGAACTTTTGAATATTCACCAAATTTTTATGTATCTCCTCATCATCTTTTTGGGAAACCTTGATCTTCTCAATAATAGTTGTTTGATAATTTATTTGAGAAAGGTAGGATGATTTTAGTTTTATGATTACAATGTCCAAAATTTTCATGAATAAGAAGATTTTATTCCTTTAAATCCTCATCATGGGTGGGGTAACATGATCCTTTCTACTCAAAGAATCTGCCACTTTTTTCACCTTCCCAAGATAGTAATGGATTGAATAGTCATAAACCTTTATTAGCTTTAAACGAATTAATTGGAACATATTGTGATCCTTTTGTGTGAATATATACTTGATGATTTTATTATCCACATATATTTCACACTTCTTCCCATAGAGAAAATGTCACAAAATATTTATTGAGAAGATCACTAAAACCAATTCTAGATAATTAATTGGGTAGTTATATTAATGGATATTTAGTTTGTGGGAGGTATAAGAAACAAATTTTTTCATTTTTTAGGAGTACACAACCGAATCCTTTTTTGGATGCATCGCTATAGGTAAAAAATCCTTCTCTACTAGTGGGTAATGTAAGCATAAGTATAGTAATTTTCCTATTCTTCAACTCTTTGAAGCTATACTCACATTCATATTTCTAGAAATACTTTACTCCATTTTGATTTATATTGGTTAGTGTGACTAAAAATGGTGATAATTCTCTCAAAAATCGATGATAGTACCCATATAATCCAAGGAAATTAGAAATATCCATCATAGATGATGATATTTTCTATCCATGAATTGCTTATATCTTTTAAGGATCCATAAATATCCCTTTTATGGTGATAAAATTCCACAATAATGTTAGTAACTCAATCCAAAACTCACATTTAATATACTTCTCATATTAATTTCCCTTTCACAAGTTCTTCAGTACAAAATTCAAATTCTACTCATGATCCTCCTTGCATTTGGAGTAGATAGGAATATTATATATAAAGACTACCATGAATTTTTTGAGGTAAACCCTAAAGACTCTATTATTTAATCCCATAAAGATAATTTTATAATTACTAAGTCTAAATAGAATCACTATGAACCATAGCACCTGTACCATTTATGAAAAGTAGTCCTAGGGAAATACTCCTTCTTCACCTTTACTTGATAATATCCTGACTGAAGATCCACCTTAGATAAGTACAAATATCTATATAATTGATCGAATAATTCATAAATATATAATAGAGAATAATTTTTCTTTATTGTGATCTTTTTGAGATTATGGTAATTAATACATAGGCGCATGTACCCATCATTATTATTAATGAAAAGGATCGGTGGACCCCATGGTAAAGAACTTTGGCATATAAACCATTTTTCTAGATTCACCTATAGTTTCTTCTTTAAATCTTCATGTTTTATAGTGTCTATTATATATGGAGTCTTGATATTGGTAAATATCTAAGTATAAGTCTAATTGATAACTCAACCTCTCAACTAGGAGGAATATTGAACAATTCTTTAAGGACCACAATAGCATATTCACTTATAATGGACATGTCATAAAGGATGAGGTTTTTCTTAGTCTAAATCATTTGAGATATATATGATTTCTCATAAGGAAATTAAATCCATGCTTGAGATGATAATTCAAAAGAATATTCATCCTCATTCTTAAACTTTTATAGAATCACAGAGATATTTTTGATACAGGGGGTGATTTCCTTCACCTGAAAATTTTTGTAGGCTCTATAAAAGGAAATACAATCCATACTGAGAATAACATAAAATTATGTTAAAGGAATTATAATAAGTTTAATTGAGAAATTAAACCCAAAAATATGGATAGAGGATAATTTATTTACTTAGGATTTAATAATTGAACCATTTTCCATTTACACAGCTAATTCAACTTCCATAAAATAAGGTGGTATTTGAATAGTCTTAATAAACTTTCATGACATGAAATAATTTGTATAACTAGAATAAAATTGAAATTTTATAATTCATTAATGAATATCTAGTATACCAATCACCGCTTTGTTTTTAGGATCCATACTAATTGTTGTGATGGTATATTTTATCCTCACTCTCCAGGCCTTGGTTTTTAGCATCGTCAGTTATCTTCGACAACCATTGGCTTAGTGCATTAGTTCACATAGTGTCCTTGTTACATGTATTTGAAACATTAGATAATTGGTTTAGGTTTTATTAGATAATTCCTTTCTTCCATCACATTAGTGGGTTTCTCCCAATGTTATTCACTAGATTAGTTCCCCTCCTTAACACATTTAAAGCATTTATTTATCCCCTTCAAAAAATTTATGGGATTATTCTTTATGAAATTTTGACAAGTGAGATGTTGGGATTTCATTCAATCATTATATTTATCCATCTCTCCCCTAGAATTAAACTATATTATTTTATTCTTATCTCTATACCCATGAGATCCTTAGGATTTACCGATCCCAATTATGAATTTTAGGTAACATAAAAAAATTTCTTTATAGATATCATATACTCAAATCAATAAAATTTTTCATAAATTCATCTTTATCCCACTAAAGAAGTGGTCAAATTTACTTTCACGGTCAATGAAAATGCTGAAGGTGTATATTTCTTGTATTGTGAAGTTTTATTTATACACCCTAAGGGATTAAATATCCTTTTGTTTGGGGCCTAGTAACTCCCTCTCCATTTCCTGTTGGAGAGTTTGAGGAAAATATTTATCAAAAAACGTTTTCCTGAATTATTTCCTCATGATTGGTTCAATTTATTCATTGGAATTTGTATTCTGGATTAACGTTCACCATTGATCTGCTTCTCCCTCCATGCAATAAACAATCAGCATGATCATCTCTAGCTTAGTGAATTGAAGGAAAGTGTAGATATTTTCAAAGTATTTGATCCATTTTTCTATAATTAAGGAATCCGAATATCCAATAAAGGTCAGAGGCCTTTCTCACATAAAGGTCACAATTGAGACTTTCTCTTTTTTAGGGGAATGTGTGTGTTCCTAAAAATTTATGTTTCTATTCAAAATTCAATTTAATCACATTTGTATTATCATAAAGTTATTGAATCCTGATACCATTCGGTTTGGAATCATATTTGGTTAGCCATCACATTTACCATCATATCGATTGTTGACTCATTTCCTCAAATTTCCAACCATTAACTAAAATAAAGGAAAATTAGGTTTGAGATTTTTAAAAATATGAAACATATAAAAGGGAAACTACAAACATTTAAGGGACAACCCGTAAATTACATGTATTCCTGAACATATGAATTTATAGGTTTCAATTTTTGTTATCCACAGTCCATTTATAAACATTAAATTTCATAAGAATTTCTATTCCCTTTATAATAGTTTATAAAGAGCTTGTGAATTTACTAAATCATACCCCCAGGAGTGTCTATCAAGGTGTACAATAAGTCCTCCTTGTTTTTCACTAGGTGAAGATTGATTTAAAACCAAATCCACCCTTTTGGGGTTATTAAACCTTGGTACAACTATTCAAAATCCATATCCACATGTAGTATCCAAACAAGGATTTTGTTTCTTGTATACCACTCACTCAATACATTACCTAAATTTAGGAATGTTTTCTTATGTTCTGTCATATCTATAGGGTTTATACTTAGGTTTTTGTTAATCCTAATACCTATAAATAACTATACATTTCTTTGATACCAACTATGAAAAGTCATATTTTGTTAGACACATTATTTCATGATTTATTACATGAACAAACACATAAAAAAAATCCCAAAATATTGAGAGGCCAAGTGTATATGGGTTATTATATATATATAAATATCGTGAAACATGGATATAATGAAATTATTTAAAAAGTACACAATATTACCTTAAAATTCCATTGATCATATAATATAACATTGGATAACCTAGGGATATATATTAGAAAGGGTTGAGCTGTAAAGCCTAGTAATGGAAAAATCAAAGAACAACATAAAGTAAAATATTATATGTGTTTCATGAGGGACAACATGAAGAAATATAAACATGTAAACATGATAATCATAATCATGAACATCTAAGAATGATATAATATTATGAAATCATGGCATCAAAGGAATGTGGAAATAAAATAAAACATGACATCATAAGCATAAGTCAACGCTAATAGAAAAGAAATCAAAACATAGTGTTCTTAGGCTAACCTCTCATGCACCATAAATGGTATATAAAGAGATAAAAACATTACCCAATTTATTGGATGACTATATAAATTTGGGACCACCCATCACATTCATATTATGTACATGAATTTGTGTGCTGGATAGATCATATAATATAAGAATTCATTACATAAATTTTAATCCCACGATTAAGGAATGTGGGTTACATACATGTAATTATGCAAAAAATGAAGTATAATAAACTAACCCATATCAGACCACACTGTTAAATGATCCATCCCACCACACAGCCTAAAGTGCATTCCTGATCACCATGGGAATGTAACATGCACTAGACATAACCAAACATCACTTGGGAATGATTTCACCATAGGGAAACTGGAAAAAAACTTCTATAAAATGGGATAGACACACTGATATCATTAGATTCAACAACATAAGATAATAATATACCATAAAACAAAACATACATCATAGTATAAACATGCCATAAGTGGACTTATATATACACATGGTATCTAGAAAACAAACCAAAACACAATGAAAAGGGAAAAATAAAAAAATTCCCAAGTATAACCTAATGGGTTAAAAATAACAAAAAAACTCTAAACAAGTCCATCCCTATGAGACCACATATCCCATACAAAATACCAGATAGTGGTAATCAAGAAGACCAACCATGTTATATGGTACCCTTGCCTTTACCCGTGTCCTACAAAATGAAATTTTTAAACTACCCAAAGGGCCTAATAAGGGTGTGAGGAAAAAATCTCAATAGGATACCACCATGAATATATTTAAGGATTTTACCCATGTAAACCAATAAGCTAGTTTAAAATCATTTTCAAAACTAAACTACTTAAAAAAACCAATTTTAAGTTAAACTTTAAAACCCATTTGGTTTTCCTTTTAAAAAAACATGTTTTTTTTAAAAAAATTCTAAACATAGATCAAATAAATAAACCAGCCCACTTGGAACATAATTCTCAACATAACCAAGATTTCATAATAAAGGTGAGAATAAAAATCACCATTATAGATCCATATTGATGGAAAATGAAAAAATAGACATAATGCATCACATAAAATCAAGATGTAACTAATAAAATTCATAAATCATACTAACCAATATAGAATGAATAATATACTCCTAGGGATCTAAACATCAGGACTATTATGAGCGAGTAAACAAGTTTTTTAGAAACCTAATAAAGGTGTAAGCTCTCACGATCTTCCCTAGGTCTAACTCTGATTAGACACATGAACTCTATGTAATAAACATGTAATATCACATTGTATTCTTTCTCAAAGGATCTCATAGTCCCTTGGAACCCAAAATGAAAGATATCATGTTCTTCCTCCCTAAATTATCTCATGGTCCCTTGGAAAATCCCTCCCTTACTACCCAATCAACCCATGTGCTACACCATTAAAACACTATCAATAAAAACTTCCAGTCCAAAATATAAAACATAATATAATTTCACAAAAAATGGAAATTTAATCCAAAAATATTTTACAAGGTAAAATAATTTATAAAATTATTGTTGAAATCCATTGAAACCCATAAAAACCCCTTGATCCATTTTAAGAAACACCTGGTGTGCAAATAAGCCACACTCATTTGGAAAACCCCACCTCAAACATCCAAATTTCCAAATAAATCAATGAAACACATAAAAATTGGAATTTTCACCATGAATAAATCATTTAAATCAAAATTTAAACTTAAAAAACCAAATGATATTAGGAATTTAATGGTATTCCATAGAAAACACCCTTAAATAGAGATGCCTACCTCTGATTTAGTAGAAGGCTCATCTCACTTGGTGAAGAGAACCCGAAAGAGGTAGAACCAAGAATCACACACCTAATACACAAAAAAGAATACCAAAACCCTCATTACACACCATAGATTCACCCAACACCCCCAATTGGGTTCCAAACTTCCACAAAATGGAAGAACTTGGATTGAGGAATGGAAAATATGAAGAAATCAAGAAGTAATCAACTTAACTCAAGAAAAAATACCTTGAATATAAGATAAAACCACTAAGGAAGGATGGGGAGAGATCCAAAAATAAGGGAGTATGTCTACACATGATGGGGGGAGGATAAAGAGCCTAAAAAACCTAAAAATCTATTAAAGGAAATTTGGTAAATTCATAATTTTTAATGAGATGGATTGGGTCATGCAGTTTGGCCACACAGTTTGGAAAACCATGCACCAACATGTGGGTACCACTATCCGCCCAAATTTAGCCTCAGGGTTTCCTATAGGGTATCACATGATTTGAAAGAGCATTCTTATATCATGTGAACGCACACTATCAAAAACTGCAGCCCCCTCCCACGGTTAGATACATGATCAGACAACCCATGCGCTAATTGTGCACCCTAGTATATCTCTCCAAAACACCTATTTTTACCCCTGATACCTAAGAACTCTAGAAACACACTCAAAGATAAATAAAACTTAAAATTAGAGATACCAATGAACCAAAATGCATCACAAACTCCCCATTATCCCATAATCTACCCCAGAAAGTCCTCAGGATTTACTAGAAGAAAATAGGTGAGGCCATTGATCCCTCACCCCACCTTCTCACTCCCATGTCTTGTGGCTATTTCCTCCACACTACCAGAGAACATGGACCAATGAGATAACCTTACCATGTATAATCTTGTTCTAAAAATCCATGATTTGAACATGATACTCCACAGTGGTGGCATCATGGTCTAACTCCAACTCTTCCCACTCTAACACATGATATGGATCCAGGTGTTATCTCTTCAGCTGGTAAATATAAAATAAATCATAGATTGAGGTTAGTTATGGTGGTAGATTTAACTTATAGGTATAAGCTACACAACACAAAGTGACCCAACATAACACAGTACCAACTTCCCCTTCTTTCCCAAACGATGGTGACCCAACTGAAATGATACCTGGATAAACACCTGATATCCAAACTGAAACTCCAACATATGGTGAAGATAGTAAACATAAAAATTCTGAAAAATACAAGCCATTACTAACAATTTATGAATTGTATTCACATCTTATTCATCTTCTATACAAGGCTTAGTCTAACCAAAGAATGCTCACCCACCTTGGCCTAACACAATGGGGATTGGAATGACCACCCATAAAACACTTAAAATAGGGTAATCCTAATCGATGCTTGATATATATTATTATAATAAAAACTATAAAAATGTATTTACCTTTCCCACATACTGAAAAAATAAAGAACACATGCTCAGAACATGTCCTTGAGATTTTGGATGGACCGCTCAGACTGACCATCCTTCAGCGGGTGGTATGCGGTGCTCAACCTCAGCTGAGTTCCCAAATCCTCCTAGAGTCCCTTCCAAAAAAAGAGATCTGAAATTAGAATCCTATTCTAACATTATTTCTAAGGGAACTCCATGAAACCACACAACCTCTCTAAGATATAGGTATCCAAGTTCCTCTACCTTCTTCAACTCCCTGATGGGAAGAAAATTGGCTGATTTCATCAAATAATTCACAATAAACCATATTCCATATTTCCCACTTAGAGTATGAGTTATTCCAATCAAAAAATAAATATTTTTTTTGAACTTCCAGAATATAATTGGATGTGGCTATAAAAACTTATCTAGTATTTTATTCTGATCCTTCATCCTCTGGAAGTTCAAGCATATCGAAACAAAGTCCAAAAATTCACATCTTATCCTAGACCACTAATATTGGACCCTTAGTGTATAGAACATCTTGGTCATACCTGGGTGAACAACCCAACTAGAATTGTGAGCTTCCTACCTCACCTCCTAGTTCAAACTTAAAGAAACATTTATCTAGTTTCAGAAGAGAATATAACCATTGGGATACTAAGACCAATCACCCAAGGTCTCCTCACTATTTAAGTCACTTCTAATATGCTGGAACTTGGGGTTGGATATTTGGTCAATCCTCACCTAATCGACGAGATAGGGAGTAACCTATGAACTAGTTAAGAATATTATCCCTCCATCCTCTTGCACATTCAGGCTCAGATAAATAAAAATATCATCAGAGCCCACTCAACTGCTGATTCGCAAACAACCTATACAGGAAGCTTCTTACTCAATGTGTCAGAAAACACATCACCATTACCAGGTGTATATGAAATATCGATATCAAAAGTATAGAGGTATTCTTATTAACATATCTATATCATGTTCAAGTACCTATGGGTGAAAATTAACTTCAGTCTCTTTTAATCATAATACACTCTGAAATAGTCCCAAAATAGGTAATATCACCACATATTCAGAACAAACATAACAAATACAAATTCCAAGCCATGGTTGAGATAATTCAACTCATGTGGGTGTAGATTCCTTAATCCATAGGCCACAACATGGCCATAATTCATCACCACACACCCTAAAACCACACTGAAAGAATCAAAATACACTACATAAATTCTCCTAGGCTCAGGAAGAATCAAAATGAGTGTGGATGCCAGGAGTGACTGAAAATGATTAAAATAACTCTATAACTTCTTATCCCACTAAAAATTTACCCCTTTACTTCTCAAATATGTAAAGGGAGAAGCTATATTGGAGAAGTCTCTAAAAAATTCTGATAATACCCATCAAATCCTATAAATCTATCGATCTCACACAAATTATTGGGATTATCCCAAGAAAAGATTGATCAAACTTTATATGGTTCCACCAAGACTCCTACCATGGAAATCACATATCCCAGAAACATAACTTCCTCAATCCACAAATGCAATTGGGGAAACTTTGAATATAGATGGTTTTCTCTCGAAACACCCAAAAAAATATCCATATAGTTATAATTATCCTCACACATCACAGAATACACCAATATGTCATATATAAATGTGATCATGAAGGTACCTAAAAAGTGATGGAATATCTAGTTCATTATCACCATAAAGACTGCAGGAGAATTGGTAAGACCAAATGGCATAACCAAGTACTTGAAATTTCCATAGCAACATCGAAATTTAAGTCTTTATATCATCCTCTTCCCAGAACCTCAACTGGTGGTACCCAAATCTCAAATTGGTCTTTTAATACCAATAGTCCCTTCTTAGCTGATCAAATATATCATCAATCCTGGGCAATGGGTATTTATTCCTTACTATCACCTGGTTAAGCATTTTATAGTCTATAAAAATTTGGAGGCTACCGTCCACCTTCATTGAAAATAAAACCGGTGAATCCCATAGTGACATGCTATGATAGATAAAAAACTTTTCCTCAAGATCATCTAGATGATCATTCAGCTCATTTAACTCATCCAGAGCCATCTGATAAGATGATATGGAAGTCTGGCTCATCCCATGGAGCAGGTCGATGGTAAACATGATCTTCCACTGGGAATAAAATTCTAAAAAATTCATTGCAAACACATCTGGGTACCTTCCCATGACTACTACAATTTCATCTACTTAAACATACTCAATAGCCTCAAGGAAAAACTTGGACAACAAGAATGAGACTAATCCTAACCTTGAAGCAACTAGTCCTACCCTCCCTCATCACAGATCCCAGTCACCTTGAAAGATGTGAGTTATCCCATCAAGATTAAGGAATTGGACCCTTGGGTGATAATAGTAGACCAATTACTTAAATATGATAAACTAATCCATGTCAATAATAAGAACAAAAACATCTATTTCCAAAAAAAGTAAGTCCTAAAAAACTTCCACACTAGCCACCACAACACAAAACTCAAGGAACATGAAACCTAAATTCTTATTCCAACCCAATTAGGTTAGTAGATCCATAAAATACGACATAAAATAAGACCACATACCCAAGGAATCAATTATATTAAGTGAAATAAAATAATTGGATGCACTAGTGTTAAATAAAACTGATGGAATAAAAGAAGAAATAAGAACCATACCTCTAAAAGTGGCTGGCCTAGTATTCGAGTCCTATGGAATGTACTATACTATATGGAGTCTCCTTGGAATAGACCCACCCTGAGTCTTTTTTCCATTGGTGGTATTCCCTCTTTCCATGAGGATAAGATCCTCTACCCTTGGAATCCCATTAATTCACCTAAGATCCATTTAAAAAAGTGGACCATACACCACTCCCACACAAAGACAACTAATATAATAATTGGATATTACCTAACTACCCACACTAGTGGAACTTCCTTAGAGTGTCTAAGTATTGAATCCTATGGTTTCCATACTCCATGAACTAATAAAATACAACTGGTATATGCCCCATGGGATCCAAAAAATCTAATCTCAAAGACTATTGGACACTCTTACCACTTCCTCTTTGAGATTTATCCTGATTCTACTTCTTCCCTGAAGAAGAACTCTAGCTCACACCCATAGAAGAAACACCACTATGACCTTTTGTAGAGACCCGAAGCTTGACGTACATGGAAATTACATTACTTTTTCGGAATACTTAATACATAAAAAAAACAGACACATAAGGACCGTAATAGTTTAGTGTCTTTGGAAACTCGGAATATAAACATCTAATCATGTTGAAATATCTTTAACATCTCCCATAACGATATTACCCTTTTCGTTTCCTTACCTAAAACCTTTCTTTATTTCTTGGGGAAAATAAAACATAAAAAGGGTGAGCTCAAATGCTCAGTATGGGAAAACATAGAGAACCTAAAACAATCCATAAACATTTGAAATCAAAAACTTGAACATGAAATCTAAACCTTAAAACCTCGAGCAAAGACATAAATCTTGGAAGTAAGTAAGGCATTTATCATAAAGGAACATCAATCATGATAAAATAGAATGGGAATAAAACATGTAATTGTGGCAACCATTCAGCACTTGTTATGATTTCCATAGTAGCCAAGGAATTGCTGCCAAGACCATCTTAGTGGACAAAGTCCCTTTCTGAATCGAGTTCACTCCTCGATCCAGTCCTGTATCACTGAACCGAATTAACTTACCGTTTCAGCCATGTCTATATCATGAGATATATAATATTTACTCAATGAATTGGAGGGAGATATATGTCCCACCCATCTCATAATGAAATCATTCTTACTTTTGCCACAAAATAAACATACATCATTCATAATAACTCAACGAATAAAATGGGTTTCATAAACATCATCCCATAATCACATAATCCATATAAAAGAAATGGATATTTCATCATAAGAAAAGTGAAACCATGTAAATCATAGATACATTATACTTTAAACATACACATATGAAATAATGTCATCTTAGATGTAAAATTATTTTGATAAAACACTTGAAATTAATTCTTGAGGAAAATATCCTTTCTTCTTCAAAATCAATTTATTTTAACAAAACGTCATGCAATTTTAAAAGAAAAGGATTTTGTTGAAAATAGTAATGAAATATTTTGGAGTAAGCTTCATGAAAATAAGGCTTTATAAAACCGTAAAAATCCTTTCATGCCGTATACGTTAAAAAAACATTCTTCTCATACTTTTGTCGGAAAAGTCAAAAAGTACCTTGTAGGGTAAATAAAAGAAAGATTCCTTCCATAACATGGGGTAAAAGTCAATATGGGTAAAAAGGAATTTAAAAATACATGAATAAAATTTTATAAAACATGGACATTGATGATAGCAATAACCCCAGTAAATACTTATGAATAAGCAATCTCGGATAAAAATGTGATTCGAAAAATTATCCCTTACCTTAGGTATGATATGCTTCGTACGTATCCAAATCTCATTTATAATGATTTAAATAATGTAATTTACTTATTAAAGAATCATATTCATTGTTATTATATCATATATGGTTTACTTATGACTTTATATTACCCGTTCTTTTGTAAATTCATGTTAAAGTAGTGTTTTGGGTAAAATCGTTTCCTTTGTCGTTCGTGTTTTAACTTGTAATTATTCATATGATTAATTATATCATGATTACTTATATCCAGAATGTAAAACATGATTTATATATAATATATATTCAGAATATACATATATATAATAGATCTATAAATGGAAAGAAATACACCGTTCATGGAGACGGTAGTCCGTACGTATGCATGAACGCTGTTTTCGTTTCCTTATTGAATTGAATGAAACTAAATAGATGAAATATATATATATATATATAAATAAATCCAGTAGAATTATTATTTTATATATTTAATTATTATTCATTATATAAACTTTATGATCATTCATGTATGGTTAACATGGAGAATGAATCTCATCGCGTCGTGGAGACGGTAGTCCGTACGTACGCACGAGCGATGATATCATTCCCATAATTATTGAATAGAATTGAAGTGGATGGTATAATATATCAGAATCAGTATGATGTTATAATAACCATATATACTTATTCTTTACACCATTATACCCATCTGTAAAAGGTGTTGGTGGAAAAACAGATTTCACCACGGTGTGGAGACAGTATTCCGTACGTACGCACGCGTGGTGATTTCGTTTTCCGTAGGATGGATAGATGGTGAAATAGGGTTGTTTCATAATTATAATAACATATAAGTATATGAGTTATACTGATGTTATTATTTCATAATGAAACAACTAAAGAAGAATAAGTGGAAGAAGAAATAAAGTTGAAAGAATCGGTAACGGACATTACCTCTTCTTTGAAGCGCCTCTTTGAGACCTCCTATTAGGGCACTAAAATTTGTCTTTGAAGAATTCCAGAACCTCTAGGATGTTTCTATGGAAGTGGAGAAGATAATTTGGCAGGGGTTGTCCGAGATTGAAGGCTAAAAGTGGTGTGAGGAAGAGAGGGAGGAGGTGCCCTTTTATAAGGGAGGAGAGGGGCACCTTTGGAAAAACTAAAAATATTATTTTATTATAAAGTCATATTCGGTTTTTAATATCTCCAAATTGAGTTATTTCGAATCTAAGGTGGGGATGGGTCAAAATCCTCTCATACAATATAATTTAGACAAGTTTAGGTTTCTATTTTAACCTTATCATTTAGATTTAACCTTAAGTTAAATAATTTTACTTTTACCGTGTCTTCTTGTTTTCTTACACTATAAGGTTAATAAACTTACTAAAACAAGCCAAACGAACCCCAAGTTGTTTATTATTAATATATATAACCTTATCTAAGTCATTTGGCCGAAACTTATATTTTAAGGAATAAAATAACAATTAATAATATAATATTGTTTTTAAAAACTATTTTATGTCAATTTTGACAGTATTTGGTAATTGATTTTTGTGAAAATCATAAAAGATTGATTAGTTCGGACAAAGTTAACGAAATCAATAATAAAATGTTATATTAACCTAGAAAATTAGTGTAATTCATAAAAAGTCTAAAATTACATTTATTTGGGTATTTATATCATCAATTATGTCAATATTTCATTAATAAGATAATTACCGCATCATCATTGTGTCATAAATAAATTAGATTATTTAATGTCTAAAAATTACAAATAAAATACCATTATGTAGGAAATCGTTTTATCTTTCTAATTAATATTTATAGTATAATTTATCTTATGTATAACCCTATATTAAAAATGATTTAGTTATTAAACTTTGATTTTAACTATTTTAACCCTTCTTTAAATAAATTAATAATAAATGTACTAATCTAATCCAAGTGGGCCTAAATGGTCATATTTTATTCCTAAGGTTGTTTTTGGTTGAATTATACTTATAAAATAGAATTATGACATGTGTTAGGGTAATATTAATATCATTTGTACCCTTAATTACCCTATTTACTTTTAACCGTGGTAAATAAAAGTAAAAAGTTACTATTCACCAAAAATTATTTTCATCTTATTGAACCACATTTTAGGCCTTGATATTAACCGTGTCTCTCGGATTTTCGAAATTCAATTCACAGAAGGGGTAAAATTTCATTTAAATGAAAAAGTCAATTTTTTAACTACCACTAAGTGGTTTCACTATTCATCGAAAATTGCAGTTTTTCAGAAAAATACCAAAAATTCAGCCTAAGTATTATTTGATATTCCAAATTCAAAATTGATGTCTATTTTTTCCAAATTCAAAACATATAAGTGGCATTAATTAATTTTAAAATTAATTCCCATTATCAAAACAAATAGCGTGTTTTTTAAGAAACAATAACTATCAAAAGATTGATACTTGTTTATATCTGATTTCAAAGTGAAATTAATTCCAATGAACAACATTTGATTAAATGGTAAAAATGTATTCTAATTAAAATTTAAACCCAATTAAAAAGATAATCTAACCATATAAATTATTACGATGAAAAACGTTGTTTTTAATTAAAATATAGTGTGTTTTTACTATTCATTAAAATATGAAAGTTATCAGAATAATATGAAAAATTTATTCAATGTAAATTTTTATATCCTGATTCCAAAGAAGAATTTTATTTTTTCAAATTGAACTTATAGACATGTAAAAAACAAGATTTAAAGTGGGTGCGCCATCAAAAGGTGACAAAACTACATTTTTTGAAAAATACTTATTTTACTCGAACAATTTATTTTGTTCTCATACCATGTTCTAGAAAATATGTAAGATGAATAATAATGTTATAAATTTCAAAATGCAGTTGATATTATTAATAATGGCAAGTTCATAATAATATTATAACCATATATTGTTGTTTAGTGAAACCTGGTATTGCGTACAACACACGCTATCGAGGAAGGTCGCGATTGCGTGTAATGCAAGCCAAGTCAGGGTTGCGTGTTGTGAAAGACTCCTCCATTGTTTCGTATAATAGAATCCAATCATATTTAATTTATACATTGAATATATATATATATATATTTATATATATACACTCAATGTTTTGTAGAATAACTACTATCAAAATTGTGTGTAACATGATCCAAGAATAGTGTTGTGTATACTGCAAGCTCATACGGTGTTGCGTATAGCGCAAGGTAATCTTATTGTAGATTAAAACACAAGAAATCAATGAAATTAAAAGAATATTTTTCATAAAATCTCGGGGTGTTACACCTTTATTTCCAGTGAAGTTTTCCTATTCCATCGTTTCCTTATCAACAACCTTGGAATAGGTTGGTAGAAATAAAAGAATGGGTATAGATATGATCTCTAACCTCAAGCATATATCAAAACCCTGAGCCTTGATATAATCATCTTCAAGGAGATCTGGAGATACATAGAATAAATCAATTAATATAGATGCATACTCTATCACTAAATGATCGCCATTCTCTAGATTCAAAAACTCACAGGACTTCACTACTGTCAAGGTATCCGAGTAGACACTTCTAAAAAACATGCCTTTCACAGTGATGGATTATGCCTTTATCAGTTCTAGAAAATATTTTACTACCTCAGTGTGGTTAAAAGGACAAGGATTTTATCAGTGTTAGAAAAGAGCTAATAAAGGATAGATTTATCAGCACAAATAAAAGCGCTGATAAAATATACTTTTATCAGTGCTGATAAAAGAAACCATTTATTATCCCTCTTATTTAGTGCTGATAAAGACACCCTTTATCAATGTTTATAGAATCATTGATAAATATTACTTTATCAGTGCTTTAAAAAGTTCTGATAAAAGCTTGATTTATTATCATTTCTATAAGTACAGATAAATATACCCTTCATCAGTGCTTCTATAAGTACTGATAAATCTACCCTTTATCAGTGATTTTAGAAGCGCTAATAAAGATACCTTTATGGGAACTTTTAAAAATCACCGATAAAGGATCCCTTTTTTGGTGATTATAAAATCGATAATAAAGGTTATGTTTATCAGTGCATTTAGTAGCACTAATAAAGGTGAACACGGTAGTGTAATGCGACAACACACTACATCACCAGAAAAAGGTACAATGTGCTATATCAACACACTACATCACCAGAAACAAAAAAAAATTACCAAAATAAGATAAAATACTGAATTTAAATGAAATAAAATTTCTAACACAAATAAAAGAAAAAAACACTATTATAGAGTATGTCAACTATTTTTATACTAAAATTAATGTAAAATTTGAATAAGAAGACGCACTTAGAGTCATATCAGTCACACTGTGAGTCGAATTGTGGAGTGAATGAATCCTACACATCAAAAATGGTTAATGGATCCTTTTACTAATGTACCAAAACAATCTAAATGCGTTTTATTAGTTTTGAGTATGTTAGTTTTGTTTTTGATTAAAATTAATGTCATTTTTGAATAAAAAGATGCACTTGGAGTCATACCAGTCACACCATACATAGGATTGAGGTGAATCTGATTCCTACACATGAAAAATGACGTATAGATTTTTTTACTAAATTACCAAAACAATCTAAATGTGTTTTCTTTGTTTTGAACATGTCAGTTGTTTTTTTCACTAAAATTAAATTCAATTTTGAATAAAAAGACACACTTGGAGTCATACCAGTCACACCGTGCATCATATTTATGTGCATATAATTTCTATATATCCCAAATGACTAATTTACTATTATCCTAAAGTATCAAAACAATCAGAATGTGTTTCCTCAGTTTTGAGTATGCCACTTGCGTTTTTTTACTAAAATGTCATTTTAAACTAGAAACATGAACTTTGAGCCATACACGTGGCATCATGTATGGTTTTTACATGAGACTGATTTATACATGTCATAAATGAATTATGAATCATTTTCCAAAATTATGAAGACAATTCGAGGGTGTTTTCATAGTTTTCAATGAGTGACAATTTTTTGTATTAAAATATTAATTTTAAACTAATAATAGACACTTGGAGTCACAAAGTTTGTTGTATTGAAGTTCAAAGTATTACTACAAATCAAAAATGACTTATGGATCATTTTCCTAAAGTACCAAAAAAATCCAAATGAGTTTCCTTAGTTTTGAGTATGTCAGTTTTATTTTTCACTAAAATTAATGTCAATTTTGAATAAAAAGATGCATTTGGAGTCATACCAGTCACACTATTCATTGGATTGAGGTGAGGATGATTTATACACACCCCAAATGACTCATGGATAATTTTAATAAAGTATAAATACAATTAGAATTCATTTCCTTGATTTTGAGTATTCCATTTGTGTTTTTTACTAAAATGTCATTTTAAATTGGAAACACACACTTTGAGCCATGTAGGTTCCATCGTGAGTGGGATTGACATGAGACTGAATTATACACATCAAAAATGAATTATAAATAATTTACCTAAATTATCAAGACAATCTGAGTGAATTTTATCGGTTTTGAGTGAGTGACACTCTTTGTATTAAAATGTCAAATTTAAACTGATAAAAACACTTAGAGTCACACCGTGCATTATATTGAGGTGTGGTTAATTCTTACATGTCACAAATGACATATAGATAATTTTACTAAATTACCAAAACAATCCAAATGCGTTTTCTCAGTTTTGAGAATGTTATTTTTTTTCACTAAAATTAATGCCAATTTTGAATAAAAAGACACACTTAGAGTCATACCAGTCACACCGTATGTCAGATTGTGGTGTGGATGATTTTTACGCATCCCAAGTGACTAATAAATAATTTTAATAAAGTATCATAACAATCAGAATTAATTTCCTTTGTTTTGAGTACACCACTTATGTTTTTTACTAAAATGTCATTTTAACATGAAAACACATAATTTGAGCCATATAGGTGGCATCATGTGTGGATTTGAAATGAGATTTATTCATAAATGTCACAAATTAATTATGAATAATTTTCCCAAATTATCAAGACAATATGAGTGCGTTTTTTCAACTTTTATTGAGTGGCTCTTTTTTTTATTAAAATATCAATTTTAAACTAATAACAGACACTTGGAGTCAAATCGTACATCAGATTGAGGTGCGACTAATTTATACATGTAAAAAATGACTTATGGATAATTTTATTAAATTATAAAAGAAATCCAAATGTTTTTTTATCTATTTTGAGTATGTTAATTTTATTTATTTAGTAAAATTAATGTCAATTTTGAATAAAAAACACACTTGGAGTCATACTGGTTACACCGTGTATCAGATTGAGGTGCAGATAATTTATACACATCCCAAATGACTCATGGATCATTATGATAAAGTATAAAAACAATTAGAATGTGTTTCCTCAATTTTTATTATGATGATTTTGTTTTTTTACTAAAAGTCATTTTAAATTGGAAACACCCACTTTGAGCAATATAGGTGGAATCATGTATGGGTTTGACATGAGACTAATTCATACAAGTCACAAATGAATTATGAATAATTTTACTAAATTATCAAGACAATATAAGCTCGTTTTCTTGGTTTTAAGTGAGTGACACTTTATTGTTTTAAAATTTCAATTTTAAACTGATAACAGAAACTTTGACACCAGATCTCCTTGATGACCACGATATATCAATGATGGTTTTCCTCCAATAGTTATTTCATACACCTTTTGACTTCGGTTTCTGATTAAACACAAATTTATTCAAACATTTAAATTGGATTATATACCTTTTTAATGATTTGGATTTGTACATATGCTGCTTAAATAAAACTAGTGGAGAAATTGAAGCTTCTAACATAGAATGATCTTACATGTGGATTATTTCCCTATATAAAATCACTTAAAAAAGTGGTGAAAAAAATTATTTCAATAAGTCACCTGAAACACTTTCACAATGGATCTTATCTTAAGTGAAAATTATTGTGTTCACTTTAAATTTTTTTTCCCAAATAAAATTATGGTTTGATCCTCATTCTACTTCATTTCCCAATAATTTTATTATTTTCAAGACAATGCTTATTATCCTCTTTCGCCTCAGTCTCCACCTCAGTCTTTGCCTCTACATCCTCCTCCACATCGGTATATAACTCTAACTCTACCTCTGACTCTGCCTCTGCCTCCACCTTTTCCTATGACTTCACCTCCGCCTCCACCTCCTCCTCCATAATTTCCCAACAATTTCATTGTGTGCAGGTCAACGCTTCTAAAAAAATTTATTTCCTTCATTATTATCATACTTTAAAAGAGATAAAAAATAATATATAAGCATTTTAACACTAATTATTCACACCCAAAATATATTTAAAAGTTCATAACTCATACTATATCACATACATAGTAGGTAATTACCTAAATTATTTTGGCGTACATTTTGAAAAGAATCACACTTCCCACTCGTCCCTAAACAAATTGTTTTCTTATTTTGAGTAACTAGGTTGTCAGGAATCTTGATTGTACTGAGAAAATAGAGACAAAAAATGATTATCAAATATATTAAATGAAATTGTAGTTACCCTTAGAAATTACCTATTGGGGGATGTTAGCCTTTTCATGATTTATGATTTATCTCATAAATTTGCAAACATAACATCCAAAATCGATGTCATTATCTTCTTTCAAACACTACAGAAACGTTAGACAAAATAAGTAAATTCTTTTGAAATGTTTTTATAGTTAAATATTTCTATATATACCTTAATTTTTTTCCATTTTTAGTAACTCACAGGATTTATCCCTTTAGACACTAACTTCATGCCATGATCTAGCCTGTATTGAGAGACTGCTCAATCATAACAAAATTCTTGTTAAAACACACACTAAATAATATTATTCAAAGTTTATATATAAAATTTTGGTTGTAGTTTATTAAATATTCAAAATAAACATCATGGGTGGTTTTTTGGTGGCATTTCCATGCATTGGATCCAAAAAATAAATATTCATGGTGTCTATATTGACTGTTATCAGCATATAGTGCATCCTAAAAAAACAAAAACAATTAAGTAATGAAAAAACTAAAAATATATTTTATGTGATTAGATTGTAGAGTTTTACCTTTGTATTGTAGGAATAAAAGAGTCTGATGTTTTATGATTTTTTACTAAACTCTTGGAGTAAATCATCTTTTCTTCTTCTTAATTGATTCTTCATTCAAATTAAGTTCTTTTGTAGAAATTACATAGGGATTAATGAATCCAAATCGTTTTTTTTCATGATTTTTCATTTATATAGTAGTGATATAAAATCCTATAGAAAATATTAATAGTTATTAACTTTAATAAACATATTAGCTTAGTATTTGGACAAACTTATTATGAAAATGTACCTTATGTATGTATTCACAACTCAGACGAACAACTATTCATGCTTGAGAATATCATTTAGAGTCTCAAGATCAATTTCTTTAGTCAAGGAATCTCTATATATTTATTCATCATATTAAATGTAAGAAATAGTTTTTTTATTTAAATTTGGTCTTTCATGATGTTGTAATGATAATAAATTTTTCTCTCAAACTTGGTTGGGAGAAGGTACTCTTGAAAGTTCATTTTGTTTTCTTGATGGGTTCACTAGATTTTTTTGATTTGAAATTCTGTTTATCCACCACTTTATCCATCTGTAATATCATGCCTCACTTAAGAACTTTTATAATCAATTGTTACATGTTTTTCATATTAAAAAACTTGTTAAAGAAATACCTCATGTATCTTTATAATATTAGAAAAACATGATATGAAAGCTATAATAGTAGATTCAACCATTGTAATATCCATACCAACAAGTGGAACAAGAAACTCAATAGTCATCTCATAATCTACCTCAATTAACACTCTCATGTGATGATTTGAGAGGTATTTATTATGTAGCTAGTCTTCTAGGATATTATACAATGTACCCATCATAACACGGTGATATGTGGGTGTTGATAGATAAAAATCACATGCAACTATACCCTATAAAATTTTAGTAATATAAAGTTATCATAAGTTGTTTGATTCACATTTAGGAGAAAGAGTAATGAAAAAATTGATTACCCCAAGTATGGTATACAGTTGGGGGGAATGAGTAGACTCAAAGCTAGTGGGATCATTTGGTTCAAATGAGGATCTTTTCTCTACCACTGTTTTTCTTTGGTAATTTCTTATACATTGATATTACAATCTATACCACAAAATAATATCTTGCAGTGAGTCTATTTGTGTCTATAATCATCTCACCATATTATATGTATCTTCATGTGGTTTTATCTTCTTGAAATTATTTGAGAATAGACTCCAAAACCTAATCCTTTAACATGAAAAAATTGTTTAGGATGATTCAATACTACTTAATGTAGATTTTATTACAGTACGGTCATTGTTTATTATTGTGTCTAAACCATATAAAAAATATTAACATAAATATTTTTTTTTTCTAATATTGTTATAAATCATAATGAATTACAATTATTTCATACTTACACATGATTCCCATACTTCTTTTGTGTTTTCATCAACTAATTTACCCTCCTTATTTACTTGAGACTCCTTCCATAAAACATGATGTGAGATGAAAGTGGCTTCAGATTTTGATTCATCAATATTCATATAAAAAAGGAATATACGTTGTTTCGTATAGCATAATAAAAATTTTATGGTTGATTTAAAATACATTCCATTTTCTTCTATAATGAGCAGTACCCCATCCTTCCTTTGTAAGAAGGGTACATTGGTTTTGATGCACATTCTTTATTTTCAGAACTCTTTTACTATTTCATAAATTAATATTTTTGAATCAAGTTCGATAAAATAAATAATGTCAAATAATACATTATCAACTGAAATGAACCCTAAATTATTTCTCATTGAAACTATTGATGAAACGAGTTCTTGTTTCCTTCTTTATAATGTGTACATAACTAAGTGGGGGGTAGGGATTTATTTTCCCATCAGTATCCCTAAGATGCAACTTCTTCAGAAGAGTTCGGAAGCCTCTATGGGATTTTCCAGAAGCCATTAAAAAAAATTTCTTAGATAAATATTCTAAAATAAATTAATTATCTAAGTAATGATGAAAATTAAATCAAATTTTTATAATATAAAATTGTAGTAAAATAGAGCAAGTATATTGTAACATTATCGTCATATATTTCCAACGAATTTCCTTCGTTATAGGTTAGACTTGGAGCCATGAGTCAATATAAATCATCACATTCATCTTTATTATGACCCCAAGATAACTGATGAATGTTGAACTTTTGGGGTCAATAGGTTGGTTGTGTTGATTCCAACCAACCTAAAATTTTATACCCTGACTTATTTCCTTGATAATTTTATTCAAAACTATGATACTACGTCATTTTTTTCATCAACCTGTTGTTGATCCCTTAATAATTCCATAGTTTCATCATCAACAGTTTGCTCTTCCCCGAGATTGGTAACATCAACATCTTCAGAATACATTATCTTCATGAGTATTAAAACATTTAATTTTCCTTGAATAACAACAATAGAATACTCTCCATGTATAAAAGTACACAATTTCATGCATCCTGTATGAAAATTGTTATGATCTGGAACATAGATATAGTACTTTAATACTATAGTACAAGTAACCTTCTCTAGATTTATTTAAATATGCCCTTAGATGTTGATTTCATTCCACCTTTTGATGATGTATTGGACTCCCTCTTTCAAACTATCCTTCCTCCCATAATTATGGTTCCAAAGTTCATTGATGACATACCTATCAAACAATTATTATTTAATTTTGTTGTTTTATATTTATCACCCATCTTTTGTTGACATACACCTTTTTTACTTGAACTTATCTAACCAAAATTCATCCCATATCATGTACTGGTGATCATTTTGGATGAAAAATACTCATAGTAGATCAAAAAACATAGAAGATATCAGGGATGAGTCTCCAGAAACAAAATGAAATAATTACTATTTGGTAGATGAAATTAGAGTTTTCACTGAGGTTAAAAAATAACTTAAATGAAATTTTAATTATTTCTTATAACATATTACATTACAAAAATGAAGTAATGAACATTAAAATCCTCATAACTTCTACTCACATTCATTTACTTACACCTGCAAACATTTATTATTTTTCACTTCCTTTGAAATGTTTCATTTTTTGGTAGGGATTAGTAAAGATATTAACTTGTAGTGTTATTGGTGTGAGGTGGATGAGAGAGCTTGAAAACCAGCCATTTCTCTAAGTTTCCAAGAGAAAGTATCCTAATGATGAAGTTGAAAATAGGGATATAGAGATATGCTCATTGTGGGAGGAATACCATCGAGAGTCATATTGGCACCCTTTTAAATTTATCAAGGGTGAAGAGGAAGATAATCAAAAGGTGTGTTTGGTAGGTTTGTTTCACAAAAAAATAAACACAAGTGTTTTTAAAAGGACACCCATCGTAGTAGAATTTTCATCCAAGTATTATTAACTATAGTGTTATAATAGGATCTAATGTGACCGCACTCAAAATAAAAGTAATTTTTGATGAGGTGTTGTCAAAAGTAACCTAGTGAGTCATATACGAAAATGCATATCAAGAAACCAAAAAAATCATTCATTATGTTTTGATTAATTTTTATACATTATTTTTTGTATTCCCAGGATGTAGTAAATGAGGATGATGACAGGATTAAAGATTTGTTGAATGATTTGGGAGATTTGGTATTCAAATCCATGGCAGTTTCGTTGACAGAGATTAAACAATACAATCTAAGTGGGAGGTATGTCACCAAGGAACATTGGAACCACAAAGATGCGAGGAAGGCTAGTTTGAAAGAGGGAATATAATGCATCATCAAGAGATAAAAGGAAATAAAGAATTTGAGTATGGATTAAATAAAGGTAGTGAAGGATAGTTGTACTATATTATTGAAGTATTATATCTTGGTTCAAGATAGTAACAATTTTCTTACAAGATGTATGAAATTGTGAACTTTTATGCATAGAGTTTATTATATTATATATAGATCTTTCCAAAAAAAATCCTTATTTACACAACCTTAATTGTGAAACCCATGGTCCTTTTTTATGAAAAGTTATTTATGTTTCTTATTACTATTATGTGTTGTATGTTTCTTTCACAACATCGGATAAATATGTAGTTCACAATGGTCTCATATGAAAAATAAATTCAAAACATGTCATAATAATAATATAAAAATATTTAAAATGGCTATATATACCCATTATAATATCTCAATTTATAAATCTACCACATATTACATAAATATTATTTAGGATTATCAATACTCATAAACTTTTAGGAAACATTCACTTTCAATTCAAGAAGATATACCCATTTGTGCCTACAACTATTGTATAAAATGGACACTGATGAATCTTTTTCAATATGTTCACTTATAGAGAGTATTTATGTTAATGAAATTATGAATAAGTTATAATCACAATACTAGATAAAATATAACATACTCATAAATAAATAATAGGAAGATTATATGTCCTAAGACCATTAATAAGAGTATAATATACTTGGATTTTACCTATCACTATAGAAGAACCATGTCTAGTATAATCCATAGACTAATCATCCATAAATAATCTACTAGTAATATCTAATGACCCTTCCTAGAAGTAATAACGCAGAAATACCATTAGAGGTTACCCAAATAACCACATTGATAGAAATATTTCACATCAAATAGGAAATAAGGATTAAAGTTTCCTAGGAACCTACACTAATGGGATAACTCAAAAAGTATCCTCAATTGAAGAGGAATTTGGAATATCTCCACTATAATGGTATTTAAGAAATGAATCTCACCCCACCTATATTCGACATCACTTTTTTCTACTCAAGGATTCCTCACCTTCCAATTTTGGATATTTTTTTAATCCACCATAAGATACCTCCAATAATACACATCCATTTAAAGGGTGAATTTTTCAAATTATGATTAGTGTTGATCTATAATTTTTTAACCCTTATAAATTAAATGAATATATTCCATGAAATCCTAAATTTATTATTATTATATATAAACATAAATTCTTAGAGGAACCATATATACCATATGTTCCCATCATTGAAAATTATACAAAATTGCTTGACATAGATCTACAATTACCTCTAGGACATGAGGATCAATATAAGTTCTAGCATACAGATGATGTTCATTGAATCCTTCCTATGGAGATATAGGGGCCAGAGTGGTGAAATATTCTACATTAATGTTGATATTTATATAATTTTTCCCTTCCAAAAAACAATAATCTTTTATAAATAGGCACAAAATAATCTAAATTAAATGTGCACCCCTTCCCATCTCTCTGATTAATTTCCTTTATAAAAAGTATTTTAATACATTAAATATAATTTAAAATATGTTAGAATAATTATTTTAAATAAAAATAAGTAATGGTATAAATAAAGGGGGTTAGTAAATAAACTCAATCGATTAATAAGTTATATAAACCTAATCATCACTAATATGTAAATAATAATGCACTATTTATTTATTATTTATTATTCTATTAATATAAATTTATAATTTAGTCTAGAAAAAAAATTAAACAAAGAAACATAAGAACATGAAATTTCATATATTCTTATTAGTTCCTACCTATCAACTCCTAAATAAGAGGCCCAAGACTCTAGAATATAGGTCAAGAAAAAAAAACTAGACATTATATGGTAACTCAAGTATCCAATATAATTATGCTATCAAAAAATATTTATGGATTACTTATTATATCTAGAAGATTTTTTCTTTTAGATATAATCAATACCAATATCCCTAGTTTCACTATGATTCCATTTTGTAACATTTTTGACCTAGTATACCCAAATAGTTCCCAATTCAGGTCAGCACATCACCTAAGACACACTTCCTGATCACTAAAGTCTTTTGTAAATGCTAAGGAATACAGATAAAATGTTTGAGAAATGGATTAACCTATTCAATGTTTAACTAAACTCAAGTTGATCATGCTAAAAATCCACCATTACCTTTATAGTAGTGTGTGGTAAAAAATCTATTTTATTTATCCATACAGGCCTATACAGAAATGTTGAATGAAATTAGCATATGAAAACATTCATCTCTTTTTTATAAACCATTATCTATAGATGAAAAAAGATGAAATAGAACCAATAATTTTATTTTAGTGGTGGGGATATGAGATGTAGGTTTTTCCATGATTAAGAACAATGAAAAAAAATGCACAACACAAAACCCAACAAATCAAACAACAATAGAGGAAAAGATGAAAATAACATACATTGGATTCTAGCCTTGATTAATATGAATGAATGTAGAGGAGTAATTCTTTCATTAGAGGAGTTCCACGAGATCTTGAGAATCACGAGTGATTGAGTCATGGTTAGGGTTCTTTTAAATAGACCTGGGACAATTTTGACAGCACTTTCAGAAAAGCACTAACAAAAATCATTTTTATCAGTGCTAAATTGATAATCACAAATAAAAGTGATATTTATCCGTGCTATAGGAGTGTTGATAAAATACATATTTATTAGTGCTAAAGTTTTAGCGCTGATAAATATTTCTTTAGACAATGTTGTTTTTGTGCTGACAAAGATCGATCTTTATCAGCACTAAAAAAGCGATGATAAATATTCTTTTTATCAGCACTAAAAATTTAGTGTTGATAAAGGTTTTATAATTATAATTATTTAATTTTTTTATAATTTTGTAATTATTTAAATATATATAATTATTTATTTATAATTATATAAATACTTATTTAAAAATAATAATTATATATCTATAATAATTAAAAATTTATAAATATAATAAATTTAAATTTATAAATATTTATTTAAAAATATATTTTTAGCATTATTAGTGGATATATAATCTTAAATGAAAGCATTATAAAAATGAGTAAAATTTAATAATTCAAAATGAGTACACTTTAAAAATATTGAAAAAATGGATAAGTTTAATAATTAAATATAAATGGTTAAAAAAATATGGATATATATATATATATATATATATTGAACTGGATGAATAAAAATTAAAAATACTAAAATATAGTAAATATATATAAATAATAGAAAATTATCAAATTCAAAAATAAAATAAAAATTAAAAAATATTTAAACCGAATACCCAAAATGTAATAGTATTAAAAACAAATAAATAAAATTGACTGATAAAAAACACAATATATTAAATTTATCATGTTATAATGAAATTCTAAAATATACTAAAATTTCAATAAATCTCATAAATATTAGGTGTATGTGTTTCTATATATTGCGTAAATATATTTGTGTGTGGATTTGTATATAAAAATGCATTAATTACTTATATATATGTACGTAAAAGCAGTGTAACACATGACACTTGATATATGTTAAATTGAAAAATCAAAAAGCATTAAAAATGAAAAAGACATTAATATGTTTTTAATTAACATTCTATTTATTATATATATATATATATTTAGATTTATTGTATATTATTTATTAATATTTATAATATATATATATATAATACTTATTCCTTTTTATTTATAATTGATTCATTAATAAATTTTTAAATAAATTTTTATTTTTTTAACTTTTTTGTTCAATTATTAGAATTTATTCATTTTTTATATCTATTTTTAATATATAATATTTATTAATACTTATAATATATATATATATATATTAAACTTATTCATTTTTATCAATAATTATTTAATTAATAAAATGTTTAATATTTTTCTTAATTTAATCATTTTTATTTTTATTTTTTTAATTATTTCATTTTTTTCACTTTACATATCAATATATTTAATATATACTCTTTATTAATTTTTAAAATTTATATATATGTATATTAAATTTATTCAATTTTAATAATAATAATTTAATTAATAAAATTGTTAATTTTTTAATTATTTCATTTTATTTTGGACCTTTATCAGTGCTAGAAAAGCCCTCATAATGGGTACCCTTTATTAGCTCTAAAAAATCACTAATAAAGGGACCCCTTTTTGAGTGGTAGAAGTAAAGTGCTAATAAAGGGTAGTCTTTATGAGTATTAAAATAATCACTGATAAAGGGATCCCTTTTTCATTTCTTATTCTAGTGCTAATAAAGATGAGGTTTATTACTGCATTTTTTTAGCGCTGATAAATGCTGGTGTTGTTAAAGGCATGTTTTGTAGTAGTGTGAACTGCTAATTGAGTGTTACTTTGAAAGTGGTCCATGTGAGATCCTCATGCTTCCCTAAAAGAACCATTGATTCCCATAACTTAACACTCAATAGTTATATAATATACAGGGTAAAACCCAATTTAGCAGCCTCGAGGTTATTACAGAACTCAAAGATCCAATCAATACAATCCAACCACTCCTTTGTCTCATTGGGTTCCTTATCATAATGGAACACTTGTGGATTTTTTACTTCAAAAATATTGATCATAGTCCACAGTATGTGTCTGCTCACGAACACCAACTTAACCCATGGTTTGGATCATACGAATCACCAAATCAAAAACAAAACTGGATAAATAGGAGGGTTCTTCTACAAGGTACTCTCCAGTATACCTTCTCTAGGACTATACCATGTCCTTTTCAGAGGAATTGTCTATAAGACACTTAAAACAAGATCCATTAAGCAGAAATTAAGATTAAATTACAAAAAAGTGATAAAAGAGACCCTTAATAAGGGCATCAACAAGGATAATAAGCATCAAAAGTGACTCCAAAAGAAAATGGAGACAAAAAATAAAAAATTTCAAGCATTTACCACACTGCAAGGTTTAGCCACACAATTTGTAAAACCATGCACCAACTATGCGAAAACTATTCTAGTTTCACTAGAGTTTGAGGACAGGCCACACGACTTGTGCACGGTCTCTAATAACGTTGCACACTAATCATGTTCCTCCTTTAAGCCTCCCAGTTTCACCCCCAAAACTCAAAACGACCCCCAGACCAGCCTTGAGGATTTCCACTAACTCAAAAATACCATGGAATATCATAAAAAAAACACATGACTGGGATCAAAACATAATCAAAACTCTATACAACCCATGGATCTCAAGGTTTGACATAAAGAAGAGTTATCCATGAACTCCACCATTCCTACCTATCAAGTCCTGACTGTCCTTGCTCCTACCTACCACTGAATCCCAAATAAAAAACCTCATATAATACCATTTTTTAACAAAATAACCTAGATAAACCCAAACCGTTACCTGAGATGTCCCACCACATGAAGCACATTCTTGATCACCATGTGTTGGTGACAAGAACCGAGCACCACCGATGATTTCTTGGGAACGATTTCACTATAGGTAAACCAGAATGACACATCCATACAATGGGATGGCCACATTGATCTTATCAGATTCAATAGAATAATATAATTAGATACCACAAACCAAAAAAAGCATCACAATATAAACATGACATAACAGGACATATACACACACATGGTATCTTAAAAACAGACCCAAATTGAATGAAAAGGGTACACCACCAAACAAGGCCCACGTAAAACCCAACAGGTAAAAAATATGAAAAATTAATTCACATAATTCCATCCTTTATAGACCATGTATCCTCTAAAAACATTTGATGATGGTAATCAAGAAGATCCACCTTGGTATATGGTGACTTTTACTTTACCTATGTCTCGAAAAATGAAATCTATAAATTCCATAAAGGTCCCCAGAAGGGTCTGTGGCATTAATCCTAGTAGGACACCACCATGAATATATTTAAGTTATTTACCCATGAAAACCAATAAACTAGTTTGAAAACATCTTAAAAACAATACCACATGAAAACTAACCAATTTCATGTAAACCTTTAAAACCCATTGGTTTTCCCTTTCAAAAAAAAAACTTGGTTTTCAAAAAAAATTACAAACATGGATCAAATAAATAAACAAGGACACTAGGCTCAATAAACTCAAAATAACCAATAATACACAATAAATATGAGTTTAAACATCAACATTATATAGCTATATAGATAAAAATTGAACAAATGGGCCTAATACATCACATCACATCAAAATGGAACTAATCAAATGCAAAATCATATAAAACAATATAGCATGAGTAATGTGAACCTAGGTATCTAACTATCTAGTCTATCATGAGTGAGTAAACATGTATGCTAGGCATTTAAGAAAGGTGGAAGCTCTCATGGTATTCCCTAATCCCAACTCCCAATGATCACACAGTCTCTCAGTAATCAACATAGAAGCTCACAGTGTTCCTACCTAAAGGCTATTTTGATCCCTTAGAAACCAAAATAGAAGATCTCATGGTATTCCTCCCTAAAGGCTCTCACATCACCTCTAAAAATCCCTCACTCACACCCTAGTAAACCCAAGTGCTACTCCATGCTAACACAATCACTAATAAGTTCTAATCAATAAAAAGATATAACATAATAAAATTTTATAAAAAACATGCTTATTTTATCTAAAAACATTTTAAAATATAAAATAATTTCTAAAAGAACTTCATAAATCCTTTTAAACCCATGAAATTTTTTTTATCAATTTTAAGAAACACTCGGTGTTTATACAATCCACACTCATTTGGAAAACCACACTTTGAACATCAAAATTTCCAAACCAATCCATGAAACACATTAGACAAAGAATTATCACCAATAATAAAATATTTAAATGTAAATTTGAACAAAAAAACCAAATATGATTAGTAATTTAACGATATTCCATGTAAATCCCCCTCAAATAGAGACACCTACCTCAGTTTTGGTCCAAAGCTCATCTCCCATGAACAAGACCACCTATAAGTGGTTGAACCAACCCTCACACACATAATCCATAATAAGTCAAACCTAAACCCCCATTACACACCTTATATTTTTCCTACACCCCCACTTGGGTTACAAAATTCCACAAAAATGGAATAACATGACTTGAGGAGATTAAAATAAGAATAAAACATAAAGAAATATACTTAACTCAAGCCAAAACACCTTCAATCCAAGAGAAAACCACCAAGAAAGGAGGGGGAGAGATCCAAAAACAAGGGAGGAGGGTTTAAAATGACGGGGGGGGGGGGGGATAAAGATACCAAAAAATAAAAAAAGGGAAATGTTTTTAAATTCATAATTTTAAATGAGTTGGACATGGTCACATAGTTTGGCCACACAGTTAGGAAAACCATACGCCAACAATGTGGGTTCCACTATCCACCCAAAATATGCCACATGGTTTCCTATGGGGTTTCAAATGGTTTAATAGACCATACTCATACCGTGAAAATCCACATTATCAAAAACTATATCCCTCTATCATGGTTAGCCTCATGGTTAGACAAACCATGTGCAAACTATGCACCCTGGTCCATCTACCCCAAAACTCATAGTTTTGACCTCTAGTACCTAGTAACTCCAAGAATTCAGTAAAAGATAAATAAAAATCCAAATTATATATACCATTTACCTAGAGGGTGTCACACAAAGGATAGTTACATCAGGTTTTATACCATTGGGAGGAAAATGGGGATTGGTTTTCACAATAAAAAAGTTTGGCATGGGAAATAATGGGATAATTTTGGCAGCATAACGGGTGTACATAAATGTTTATGAAAGGGTTTAATAAGAGTTAAAGTAGGTATCTAATTACTTTGGAATCATTATTATAGTAATGGGATGTGTAAAAAAATTTTAAAAAATGAATTTTTTTAAATCAAAATGCTTAGTACAAAGAAAGAACTTGAATAAAATATAATAGGAGAGAATCCCTCACCTTTAGAGGATGCTTCTAAGATATCGAGAGGATATTCTTAAGATCTTTTAAATAATTTGGGAGAGATTTAGATAAGTATATTCAATTCATTATAAATTTATTTTTAGTGAAGAGAAATTATATTCTCGGTGGGTATTCATAGAAAAAGAGAGGAGAATTCTTTCTTATTTTTTAAACAAGGGTTTTGGACTCTATGTAATAAAGTAATAAAAAACCAAAAACTATCCCATGGTTTTTCCCATGGTTTCTACCAAAGAGTATTTATTTACAATATTTTTTTAGTATAATAATAGAACAAATTAAAATAATAACCTTCATTATGTGTAAGTGAGTCAAGTGCATAAACAATTGTTTTTAAAACCTTAAAATATAATATAGTTTTTTAGAGGATTCATTAATGTTTTGTAAAAGTAATAAAATAAATTAAAAAAATATATTCTAATGTAGAAATATATTTTTCATTGTGGGTTCCCTTTATTTAATTTATTACATCACTTTTGGGTGATTATGATGTCATAATAAATACCATATATTTATACCGTATTTAATTTTTACCCAAAAAACTGATTGACTCAGAAAATTACGAAAAATTATCCATTAGATAATTTATATTTTCTAATTCCAAAATTAATATTTATTTTTTAAAAAATTTTGTCTAAATTTGAGAATTTATTAATTTAAATAAAAATCCTTATCTATTAAAAAATTATAGTTTTTGTGACAATAACAACTTTCTAAACCATATAAAAATTGCATTAGACTTAAACAAAATCATATTATAATTTATATGTAACTAAATATCATTTAATAAGAATATTTCATGAAAATAAATTATATTTCATAATCCTTGTATTTATCAAAAGGAGTGTTTTAATTGAAACTATATATTCCCCAAAAAGTCAATTTTGGTTTCTCTGTATCAAAACCTAATTTTTGTCACTCATTATATAATCATGTTAATATATAAATCAATAATGAAAATGGATACATATAGTAATATTTTATTAAAAATTGAATATAAAACTTCATACAACTAGGGTCTAGATTCATAACCCCTTATTACACCAGCATTCTTCCTAATGCTAAGGTGCGCAATGGTGGTACTTTCTTGTGGTGGTTTTATGAACATGGTTTGATAAGTGATATCTATGAGCTTAAAATTATCCCTTAAATTGTTTTTCCTATGTTTTATTTGTCTAATATAGATTGGATAATGATCAAGGAGAAATCCAATGATTCAATTTCTTTTAGAATCCCTAATAAATGGAATTCATAGGGCATGATCCTACTAGATGAGGCTATCACTTCTTCATTTTGTGTTAATTAGATTTTATCATAACCTTTAATATATTACTATCAAATAGATCACTATAGAACAACTATATTATCAATAGTTATAATTATTAATGGTCATTTAAGATTGAAAATTTAATTATAACTATATTTTATATTGTTACAAAATAAAAAAATAAATATAGTGTATATGTTTTATATAACTAAATTAATTAATAATGACTTTATTCATTCATAAGTGAATTTTATTTATAAAATTTTATGTCATTACAAAAGCACCAAATGATTCCATAAGAATATTTTAATGGGTTTAGTGGGATTTATAACATAAAAAACACAATGGAAGAATAGATAAAAAAACATTAATCCTAAAATTCTTTTATACTTCTAGAATGGATAATTAAATAATAAAAATGTTGTACCCATCACTACTAATTTGAACTATCCTATATCTACCTCATACAATGGATAAAGTCCATATATAAGTGTCTAATAGACTCATTACTACAAGGGTATCCATGGGCTATAGAAATCACCTGACACTCGAGTAGGAACTACCTCAAATCTATAGTCTTATATAACATTCTTTTTAAAGGATAGATAGAAAGAGAACCTAATTGAATCAATTTTGATGATTTATATAGTTCTTAAATAAACCCACATCACAAAGTTATAGCCTTATTATATAGGATATTCAAGGAAGTTCATTGTATACAAAATATTTGGCCTATTTAATGAGAAGTATTTCATATAAATTTCTTGAGTTAAAAATATTGAAACACCCTGTCCTTCATTAAATATTAATCATTTAATGTTGAAATAATCCTGATTTTTTTTTTCAAATTCCACATAATTTTAATCTAATGATCAATAAATTATTTTGATATAATTTGAAAAATTATTAGAAAAATTATTACAATTTATTATGTTGTATGATAATTAAATACATAATCAAACTTGGTGTAATTTAATATAATCTATAAATGTGAACATAATGATAGACTACATTTTGGTGTAAACCACCATATCATAGAGGTTACTTTAATTCATAAATCCAATAATCTCCCACTTTCACTAATTCCTCAAATTCTTTGTACATTTCACCTAATGTCAAATTATATGTAAACAATTGTGAAATCATATCCAAAAAACCTTTTGAATATTTTAAAAAATCTTTTTTAGAAAAACTATCATACATTTTCATAACATGTACATAATATTTAACAACTTATGATTATCCATCCAGAAATTCTTTCAGATATAATCTTAAATAATTTTTGAATATCTCTCAAAGTTTGAAAAACATGATCCACATTCACACAACTATAATGTGTGACCCCTTAGGCCTATTTTTTTGGAGAAAATTATGAATTCCCAAATCTATAAATGTATGAAAATAGAGATATCTGAAAAAATGTCAATGTTACTAAAACTACAATGTGATCATATATGATATCTATCATGAGCATGTATATTCATACCTATGTACACTATTTGTATCATATAAAAGTATGTATAATCATAAATTCCCTTAATCCAATACATCAAGTGACCACAATACTTAGAGTATTCCAATACCATATAGCCTACTCATATATTCTCTATTCTCTAAATATAAACTTAATAGGTTGATTAATACATCACATGTTATTCATATAAGTATATGATCACGTCACATTACCCTAATCTAGGTAGATAAGAACATCATTTGTACCTTATTTAGGAATGGCCATACATTTACCTTGTATGTATCAATTGGGGGACCAAATGTCATACTCGTCACATGAGAAGAAAAATCCTATCTTGGTTAAAACCCTATAAACGACACGATCAGTAACATACCCACACCCCCTAATTAGATAATATTTAAGGATTTCATAACAAAGGTATTAAAGTATGAAGGTTTTAATTCTAATATATATTAAACCTTAGGTATGATAATTAAATATAAAACATGCACCCCTATCATACCAAAGACATAGTACATGACAGTCCATGTGGTGTACATAGCGGGTTATATGGAGTACAAAACTACTTTTGTTCCTTATGATCATATTCTATATATCTCAAAAAAAACCTACCCAAAATAACCTTAAACTTTCATTATAATCTATAAAAATTCATGATGAAATTATTATGGTATAACTCAAATTCATACTTTGATAGGTCAATTATCATTTCACTTCATGTGATATATGTAGCCAGTATTAAATGGTAATAAAGTAGATATTTCCTTTTAAAATCTTTAAGAATACTTATAAAACCATACATGATCTCTTGACTAATCATACAACATTTTATAGACTACCATAAAATCCTTAAGTTTTCTATTCTTTTAGGTTTTCTATACTTATTACATTTCTATGTAATTCATACCACATATATATGTGTCTATTTGATAAACCCTACCACTAAAATCCTTTAAAAAATAACATATATGGAAAAAGTTTTTTTAATAATGGAAAGGATAAGGATTCATATTCACAATTCCAAACTCTTTGAACATACACTTCAAACCCACTTACTTAAAAATATCCACTGTTACAATGTTAATAACTTCCACCATCAACTTAAAACTATTTCTATGATTACCACCATCATCCTAGAATAATTATAAAAGATAATTTGGTAAATAATATAACTCCTTACATTATTTTATATTTAGAAAACCAAATTAAAATATTTTAGTATATAAAGTATCATTCACTTCATTATAGTAACTAAATGTGACTTTTTAAAATTTTATTTTCCAATATACCCTGAAATCTTTTTGGATATTAAGTGTCATTCACTTTGAATTTTTCTAGTATACTATTTTATCCATTATATATAAACTTAATTAAGTTTAAATATACTCCCACTATCCTCTTAGAAACTATATTATCTCCAAAATATCATATCATGATACACACTCATTTCTATTTATAAAATAACACTTATTTCATATTAGTGGGAATATTTAATAGATAAAGTATTATATCCATATCATATATGATATTCTATGTGTTTGAAAAAGAATTTTGAAAATAATTCATTTTTAATTAAAATATACAATTTATGGGTTGTGGAATCTAAATTATTCATATTTCAATAAATATACTGGATAAAATAATTTATCCTATATAAAAATTCTTTTATACATGTATTAATGTTAAATCCATGTTATAAAATTTATTAGATCATAAAAATGTGTATCAAAACCAGAAGAGTATTTTGTCCATACGAACTCCTTGTCTATAATTTTTTTCCATATCATATAAGAGAAATAAGTTAAAAATACACATTCTTTATTTATATTTATCAAGGATTGAAAAATTACATAAAACAAACCATTTGATTTAGAAACCCTTTTCTCTATAATTTTAATGGAAACTAAAAGCTTCACTAATTATTTCATTGATTTTGATATCCTATATACTTATTTTTTTTAAATATAAATTTAGTATCATGTACCCTTCAAAATAGAATAATTGATTCTATAACATTAATATTTGATATGAAATATCTATAGATTTTCTCATACCCATTTAGATAATTTATAATATTCCATCATTTGGAAACATTCTCTTACATTCCAGATATTTCCTTTAGGTTTAACTAACCTTGATTGGATTCTCAAATAAACATTCTTAGAATTTCCAAATGAATTTTATTTTCTATTTTGATATTTTACCCATTTTAAATACCAATATAGCCCTAGATGAAATTCCTCACATGTAGAGTTCATTTTTTATCAACACTTTGAAAAAATAGGAAATTTGTTTATATATCTAATTCAAATTATCAATTTTTTTATAACGGTGATTATAAAATTAATTATATAACTAGAACAAGTATTAAAGGAAATATTTAGTCTCTATAAGTCATTTAGATATCCAATATTACTAAATATATAAGTGTAAAACGAAATACATTTGGTCATATCTCATATAAACAATTTCATTGAGACCTTAGGCGAATCTTTCTATTCTTATCATATGCATCTAGATTGGATTGTTGAAAAACTTAGACATTTGGTTACCCAAGAATCTGTTTCATTAACACATAGAATTTTTTTAATTTCTTAATAATTATTCTTATATTCCTAGACCAGTTTAAATGTTGCTTCAATTAATATTATATTACTCCAATATTGGTCTCATAGTTAATTTGGATGATCATGATTTCATTTTATCTAAAATAAATATTTTTGTTAATTGGGTATCATGTTTTACATTCATTTAATAAGTAATTTTACTTAATATTTTCCCAGTAAAAAGATGAACCCTATTTTTATATCGGATCCATTAGTGGAAAAATATATATATTACACCAATATCTGTATCAAATTAACATTTCTACTATCACATAACTATTTTTTCAGGCCATCATGCCAATCATATCATATATGACTCCTGGATAACAGAGTAGACAACTCTTCTCCCAATGTACCATATAGAAAAACAAAACTATATTCCACAATTATCCTAATAATATTAGGGTTTCCAATGTATATTTAAACCATAGAAAATACCAAAAAATGGCACATAATCTTACAAGGGTCTCCTATTACTTTCTTTCCTTAGAAAATATAATCCATGGATAACCATCTGTAGCAGGACCTACTTAGTTGGATGATCAAGGTCATGAATAATGCTTTATTTGGAAGGAATATTTCATATATTTTTTTTAATTTGGATTTAATATCAAAATATTATCTCATAATATTACCTTTATATATATTTATGGTTCTAATTAATTAGTTCTGAATCCATATTCCTTCCAATAAATCAATATATTCATACCATAATGACATGTAACTCATTACATGACTTATGAACAAACTAAATTCATATTATAATTAAAATAAACCATTTTTTATTCCTATCAAGTAACTCCTTAAATACATGTATGATAATTTTATAATTTTATTTAATACCTTAAACTAATTAAAATATTTATAAATAATATAAAAAATGTATATATTGGACAAATAAAAAATCTAATGAAAAAATCAACGAAAATTCCTATAGTGAATCATGAGATGAAAATTTATGAGAAATTCATAAAAAAATTAATAGAAATTTATAATTTCAGTATAGATAAACAATGACAATTCATTTTCTTCAAATATTAACTTTTAATATTATCATTTAAATTGTTTTAATATAATTTTAATCATATTTTATAAATGTATGAAATAATTGAATACTTTAATTATCAAATAATAATCATTTAATAAATTATATAACATTTTACATAAATTAAATATTTTTACTAATAAGTATTCATATAGAAAAATTTTATATTTATATTTATGATCTAATAATGAATCAAAACACTTTTATTTTAACTTTATTTAAACTATGTATGTGAACTTGAAACCATTGACACATCTTCCAAAACATTTTTAGTATGAAGAGGTCCCACATAGTAGCAAGATTTTATGATATTTTTTCAAAAACTATTTTCATTATATTTATTCCAAATACAGCCTACACTATGGTGTGATCCTCTCCATAGAGACAAATATCATTATAGGAAGCACCAAGAACATTTTATTATATATTTTTGGGGGAAAACATTTTGGTCTGGAAGTTTTGGCCAAGTTGTTTCATCAGGGTAGGTAGGATTTCATAAGTCCAAAATGGCTTGACATAATTCCATGGAAGATCCTCACAATGGAAGGTTCGACACCATATTTATCTATTAATAATATAATAGATCATTTTCATATGATTCTCTATTTACATGAAATTATTATATCACCCATAATAAAAATTTCAAATGTTCTACAAGGTAGTGTTATAAAATTTATAATAACTACACCAATTTATAACTACAATATACCATGGAATTGAAAAATTGAGAACTAAAATGCCCTAATTTGAAGGTGGTACATCATAGTGACTATAATTTTTTTTTCTATAATTCCTTGTTCATATTATGTTCAATAAAAATGTTTATATATAATACTCAGATACCACTGGATGGTTTTAGAGATATTTATAACATCCAATACATAACAAAATAACCACAACAGAACACCATTAAGTCCATAATCTATCTATACATTTTGAATGAATAAGAAAATAAAAAAATGACATACCTATCTCCATTGATCAGATCCTATTAGAGATATAATTCATATAATTGATAAAGGAAATAGATAAATAGAGGAATAAATCCTTCCTCTAAGGGTATCGATGGGTCATGAGAATCACCTGGAAACCATTTAAGTACTCCATATTATCCATGAACTTATAAATGCTTTGGTTTAAATTAAGGATAGAACAAGAGCCATAGAGAATAATCTTTGAGGAGTTTCATAGTATTCAAACACACCCACTTCACAAACTAAAATCCTTATTATATATGCAAACTAATGAAATTCCTTTATTTTTTATCCTATTTAATGGAAATTTTTTCATGAGTTTAAAATATTTTAACTTTTAAGACATCATTTATAATTGATTTTCTAATGTTTAAATAATCATAAAAGACATTAAAACTAATCATAATAATTTAATGAAAAATAAATGATTATGATAGTATTTATATAAAGATTGGATGAATTATTGAAATTTAACATTCTATAAAATAATATCATTCATGATTCACCATGGTGTAATTTCATACATTACATCATGGCGCACATAAGGAAAAACTATGATGTGGCATAAACCACTATGTTGTGGAAGTTTATTTTTTTATGAAAATAAAATAACATACTCATAATAGTAGTAAATAAATTCTAAAAGAGGATAATTATCAACATATATAAAAATAATTTCTCAACTTTCATTTCCTTCTTCTAATGGTGAATCCTCTTATTCATTCCCCATAAATGAGATCTTCCTCAATTTCCTAGCTTTCCTATTCTTATTTCTCTTCCTGATTTTTGATTATGAAACCTATATATTTTCATTGATTGTTAAATCATAAATTTATTCAAATAAAAACATTATATTTGATTAATACATAAAACTAGAAACACAATAGCTTTAGTTAGAAGCAAGACATCTAATCTAATACCAATTTAGAGTACCAGTGGACTAGTGCATCCATTCTTAGAGAGGGGGGGGGGGGGGTTAATTAGTGTGGATATTTTATACTAAATTATTTTAACATAAATCTATGCACTTTTTATAATTAATGGATCTAATTTTTGAGATCCAACTCAATCATACTATATTTATAGACCAACTTAATTATGAGTTGTAAAATTAAAATGTAATTTCAAAGTTGATCCCAGAGAAGGGTAAATTATTATAATTGGGACATGGATTAAAATAATTAGTGTCCAAATATCTCAAGAAGATAGTTCTAGATATGTATCTAGGTCTGGGTGGTGATTTGGGAGCTCAAAACAAAATTGGAGTAGGGTTAGGTGACCCCCCATTGTAGATTTTAAACCACTTCTACGTGAATATCATGGTTGTTCCATGAAAACATAGTAATCATAGTACTTTAATAGGGGTATACTTATTATTTTAGGGTCAACCCCTTGGGTTTTAGGTAAAAAAGGGTAGATAAATGTACATTTCTTATGGTTACTCCCTTTCTTCTTCTTCCATTCAAATCCACCTTGATAGTGGTTATTTCTTATAGATTTTCAAAGTGGTTCTAGTTGAGTTTATTCCCCTATTTCCTTTCATTATACTCACAATTATTTTTCCTTTTATTTAGGATGATTTTAGCTAGGGCTTAACACTAATTTTTGGTAGATTATTGTGGAATCAATAGAGGATGATAGTGTTTTTTATTTGGTGGATATAATAATTCTCAAAATTATGATTCATTATATTTCTCACTATTTGGTTGGAGGTACATTTACTTATGATTTTTTATAGGGGTTTTAAAGAAATTATATATAATTATCAAATTATGAGGACCCCTTTGATAGGGAATTTTGTGGGGTTGATCCAAGATCATGTCCTGGTATGTCTCCATTCCATTTCTATAGGTTTCAATAATTGGGTACTACTCAATGAGTTTTTAAGTGATTATTACTCTTTGGATTAAAAAGAATAATTACTTATAAATTTTTACAATTAAGTTTTTGGACTTTGTAGCATGAGATTGGTGCTTAGGAGTTGATATGAGAATCAACGAGGCTTGGACGAGCTTAGGTGGTGGTGGATAAGATTTCTAAAATGGAATAAATCTGATTGTGGATGTTGGTCCCTGAACATATCTTAAATTATTTGCATGTTATTATGTGGAATGTGATATGTGTTCTCCCCATGTATATGCTGTCGACCATAAAAATTTAATTATTTTTTTTAATGCATATTAATGGAAATGAATTGTAAATGACAATGATGTCCCATGAATATTAACTGATGCCTCAAACACTAATGTTCATGGGTATGGTTTTAAATACATTCCATGAGGTATATGGACCCTATAGATGTATAATTTATATGAATGAACATAGTATAATATGGTATACATTCCCTCGAATACCTCTATATAGGGAAGTGTGGTGAATTGGGACAGTTAGCCTATGGTTAAACTATATAGAACATTGAGATACCTTTTATCCCATGGGGATAGTTTACTAGAGAGTGGGGTAAGTTAAACCCCCCTTATTGTGTGTGAGTACTCCGATGGGTATAACCTAAGTAGAATTGTGGAGAGGTTAACTACAAGAGGACTATCCTCAATTAACATTTAGAGTGAGTTGGGTTTTATGCAATCTCTCTAGTATAATGTGGGTATGGTATTTAATACAAGTAAGAATAGGACATGATGTAATCATATTGGTTTTGAGGGATTTTATTCTCTCTGATTGAAAGGATTTTGACTTGGGGTTTGGAGAGAGAAAGAGATACCATATAGGGGTGTCCATAATATTATATGACCTAAGATACCTTTGAGGGTTCACTATTATCATGTTTAACCTAGAGAAGGTTAGTTCAATACGGATAATATAATGATATCCTAGTATGGATTTAGTGATGATTCTAGTACTTATTTTTGAGAGGACAACCTAGAAGATATAAGAAGTGTTCAAGAATAGGGATAACCTGTAAAAGGAATATATGTGTTTCAAGGGTGGGGTGTTATTACCCCACCAAGTTCCTAATGATGTGATATATGTTTCCAAGGTGGGGAGTGAGTATACCCATGGGATCATGAGGATGTGATATATATTTATATAGTGGGGAGTGAGTATGCTTATGGATTCCTGATGATATGATACATGTTTCCCAAGTAGGGAGAGAGTATTACCCTCGGTAATTAATGTTTCCTTATATGTTTCCAAGGATGGGGTGAGTTTCCCTTTTTTTTATAATGAGATATATGTTTCTAGGGTGGGGAGTGAGTATACCCCTAGGTTCCTGACAATGTGATATATATTTTTGGGGTTGGGAGTGAGTTTCCCCTAGTTTTATGATGATGAAATTTGTGTTTCTAGGATGTACAATGAATGTTCCTCTATTTCTTGATGATATGATGTATTATTCTAGATTAGGGATAGTTTCCCTCAGTTTCCTGATGATGTTATATGTGTTTCTTAGGTGGATAATGAGTATTCTTGTAGGTTACAAATGAAATTTTGTATTATTTTTGGGTGGGGTGATTTTCCCTTGGTTCCTAATGAGATATAATTTATTGATTCCTAGTTAGGGTTTTTTTCCTAGATAACATTTTTTACTAATTCTGTGGTAGGACATTGTCCCCATTTATGGGTTTTATTTTTTCTCAAATACATCATACACTTGATGAAGTTGGTATCGTTGATCCTGGTTGTCACATTAGAACCTAAGGATCAATGGGGAAATTTTATGGGGTTTATATGATTTATTTATTATTATGAGAATATCACATCATGTACACACTATATCTACTGTTTATGTTAGGTGGACCATGAGTGGTATCCTACTAAGTTTTTCTCACACCCTACTCAGGTGGCCTTGACACTTTGGTACTTGAGTAGACCTTATGTTTGAAGGTTCAAGTAGGTTAGTATCCAATGTTACGTAATCAATATAGACTATCTCAATGTGGATTTAGATATTATGATGGTATGAGGCTCAAGGATGGTAGTACGGACTTTATATAATTATATTATTTTGTTTATTTGTATATGTGATAAACCCTATGGGAAATCAGTTGATATATAGAGTTGTATGAAACAATTTCATCTATTATTTCATTATTACTATTTATTAGATCTTTACACTCTAATTATTGTTCGGAATGTGGTTTTGGTTATTTATAATGTATTTTAATATGATATATGGGTATAATGCCCCCATATTAATACCTTAGTCCCTCAATGCTAGTCATCCCCCTTAGGCATATGAGGAGGCTTTCTTGAGGTCACATGATGTATCCAGCACACCACAGTGGTGAGTGGTCTTATATTGATGGGACACCATAGTGTGGTATCAAAAAATATTTTTCTTTTCGTACTATTTTGGGTATTATAGATAAGGAATATGGACATTTCAGATCATGGTATAGACCTCAAACTTTTACATTGTGAACATATTTTCTAGGGGTAAGTCTAGGTTACTAGATATAAGGGATTGATGTTCTTTGTTTTACCTATTATGGTTGATATTTTTTTTAAATACGTTTTTTTAATTTGTATTTTTATTTATGTATTTAGGTCTTGAACTATAAGAAACATGATGATATACATTCATTGTTCTTAGAACTTAGGATTCCCATGACATATGTTTTCTTGTGTGTGATTGATATCCTTGAAAATAGATGGTTCAATTTTTTAATGTGCCAAAAAAACTATAATTATGTTTTCCCATACAACTTATTAGTGGAATTATAATTAGATGAACCATAGAATATTTTCTCTAATATTAGGTCATGTGGATCATATGATGAGATATTCATTGAAGATACCTACACAGTCACTCTATGTATGGGATGTGTGGTGAGACTTGGTGGGTTATTATAATAATTGGATTCCTAATTAATTAATCCCTTATGGGTGACTATGATAGGGTTTAGTTACTTTAGTTGTCAAAAATAACCAATAAGGTGTTTTCCCATATAGATTCTCGGTGTTATTTTACTTAACTGAACCATGTGACTATGGTTTTACTCAATATCAAGTGTCATATTGAGATGTCCTTAAATGAACATAAATGTGTCATGGTCCTCAAAGGGGTAGTTTGGTATGCAGATACTATATGTGGAAGGGCGTTCGAGTGTGATTGGTTTACTTGACATGATATTTTTGATATATAGATGTTGTAACTCTAGAGTGGTGGTGTTGGCATGTGAGTTTATTTCTGATGTTTGATATGGGAGAAAAAATGTTTCCCTATAATTTATGGCTTATATGATACATAGTTTATGGGAAAGGTGTGAGAGAATAGTGTAATTGAGATGTGTCTTATGATGTCGTTAAGTTGACTGTTGTGATTGAGTAGTATGATGTTTTCCTACTATTAATGAGATAAGTTGTGATATATGAGTGTAAACTGAGAGAGGGATTATCCTAGACTCGTGAGTTCCATTAGAGTTAAAAAGTAGTGGTTTATATTTGGGAATATGATTGAAGCACAAGTAGTTATTTTTTTATTATGGGTCAACCATACATAAGAGGTATACTTAGTAGGTTGATTAGGTGAGTGATCCAAGGTTGTATGATACAAAACTCCTAGGATCATGGGTTTTGTAATGTGTACAAGTAGTATGATATCATACCCACATTTAATTCAAATGTTATTGAAATGGATAATGGATTTGAACATGTGAAGAAGGTTCTTAGATGTACAATCTTATAGGGATGGGGAGAGTGAGGGTTCACATGGCTTTTCAAGGAGATTATTGATGCAAGAGGGAGAGTGAGTGCTAGTTATGGAAAGTTCTATTTTTGTTTTTTTGATCAATGAGAAGCCATGTATAGGTCGATAACTGATGGATTTTACATATTCTTGTAGGCATGGTGGCCTAAAGTTTCATTAGGAATGGAAGGTGTTTCCCCTATATTAATTGTGACATTACAGATGGGTGATGACATGGGTTTCTAGGATTGGTGATCAATGCTCAGGAAGAGTGACAGACATGTGATGTTTTAATGCATTTGATGTTTCATTTGAGGATCAATATAAGGGAATGAATATAGTGGGGAGTGATCCATTGACTATTAGAGGGTGTGACTCTCATTGAGTATATAATATTAAAGTATAGAGGGGGTGGTGTTCTTGGTGATCCACAAATGGGTAGTGATATGTGTGTTGTGTTGGATCTCGAGTATGATAGGGACGTTCATGTCCAGTCCTTACATGAATTAATGGATGACATGTGTGTTATGAATATTATTTTTTTTAGTTTAGTAGGGTGATGTTAGAGATACCCTATTTATTAGAAGCATTGCATAATTCATGAGTGTATGAACCTCATGTTGGTAGGATCATAGATGAAATGATGCCCATCAATATATGTCTTAGATGACATAGTGGCACAAATTGATAGGTAAATATGATTTTATATTGTTCCTCAGTGAACACTAGATTTAGGATTCAAAACTAATGTTAGATGGATTCCATGTGTAATCATCGATCATAGGATGGAATTGAAATAATAAGAGGGTTAATAGGATTTGAGGTGCATCAGTGCTTATGGGTGGAGTAAAATGACACATATGGTTGGTAGAGGATCTAAAAAGTGAGTTAACCCATCATTTTGGTTTAAAATTTAGTCTGGTTGTTTGGATGATCTCATGATTCCTCTTGGGATAAAGGCATTGCGATCAAAATATGTGATGGAACATTAGTTGGTGTGACTGAGTATTTTTGGGAGAGGTTAACCAGTGTAGGAATGAATAACATTTTAAAACAAAATTAGATGTGATTAAGTGAAAACTACATTGAGCATGTTAATGGATTGTAGAACATGTGTTTTTATCATGTGATCCCTATGACCAGGATCACCATGACCCATAATCAGGCGTTGTGGTAATAGTCACATGGTTGGGATCACTCTAATACTAAGGATGAATCGGTTTATGACTCTTCAATATCTTGGGAAATAAGGGTGCCCTTGAGTTCTATCTTAGTATAGGTTATAATTAAGAGTGGGTAGCTTGGATTTTGAGCATTTGTTTCTTGGATATTTATAGTTTTAAAGTAGTCTCTTTTTCAACATTATGGGGTAGGATATAGTGAGTTAGTTATGAATTATCTAATGAGGTAGGTTGGGATTAATTTCTAAAGAAACACTAATAATTATTAGGTACGAGATGTTATATGTTTTGGAGGTTGTAAAGACCTAAATCTTTACTTAGAGTGAAATTTAGAGGAAATTTGAATTTCGGTCCCCTAGTAAGATTTTTTTTGAGAACTGGGACTCATACTAGAATTATTATGGTTAGAAAATAGAAAGTAGATTATTTTAGATGTGGACCAAGTCTTAAAAGGTTCAAAAAATATTTATGAGAACATTCTAGTGGGGATGGGGGACCCCCTTTTACTAATTTTGGTTATTGGTTTCTGGTTATTCCATGATAATCTTTTGGTTTCACCATGATAATCAGTGGCGAGATGTCATGACATGTAGCATGGAACACCATTCCAAAAGAGGGGACTTCATGCATTAGAGGACTGAGCCTCTCCAATGTGAAGAACATCATTCCACTACCCATAGGGGTTGCACTGTGATAATGATAGACAAGGTGATGAACCATATGCCAGGGGTGGTCACACAGTGACCCATGGGGGGGGGGGGGGTGCATCATGACATATCAAAGTGAAGATGTGTTTTAGTATGAATCTCATAGCCATTACATGAATGGACTTTTCCACTGATTTTGATAGGGATTGGAACACAATTTTAGGATCCCCCCCTTAGGTTTGAGTTTGAACGATGGTCAAGAGAGGGCCATTTTAGTAATTTTCTCCCCTACCCTCAATCCATTCCAATCTACATTTATAGGGGTGTTTTATTGGTGTATTAAAAGATATTTATAATTAATTTTATTCCTCTATTTTCTTTTCTTTTCTTCCCATTTTATTTCCTTTCAAATGGGTTGATGTCGATCTAGGGTTTATCACCGATTCCCCCAGATCATGGTGTAATTTGGGGAGTATTTTAGAGTTGTTTCATGTGGTAGATAAACGATTCCCTAAGAGGATGATTATATGCCATTATTTTTATATTTATTTTAGGTATGTTACCCTATGAAATTTTTATATATTTTTGATAAAATTGTATGAAATTTTCAATTGAATGGGTTCTAGTTGTTATAGTATTTTTTGAAGATGTGATAAGAGCTTTCCAAAGTATGTTTTCATACCGTTTCTCAAGGTTTTGATTAGTGAGAAGATATCAATTATTTTTTAGGTGACTATTCCCATTTGGATTAGATATAATAATTAATTATAGATTTTATAAATAATTATTGTGATTTATGGTCTAAGATAAGATCTCAAAAGTTTATACGAGCTTAGACAAGGCATTAACGAGCTTATGAAATGGTACCTGATCTTGTTAAAAGGGAATAAATCAAAATGAGGTTGGTGGTCCCTATAAATATTCATAAAGTATATAAATGTTTTTATATAAAATTGGATATGAGGTCACTATATCTTATTTTTATATAATGTGAAGCATGTTCATGGTACCAGATTTAACATACTGAAATTAGGAAATCTAGAAGTTCATCTTGACCTTATGGTGTTAGCAAGAAAATGTTATTTAGAATATAGTTATGGTTTCTAGAATTTGGAAACCATACAATGGGTAAGAATGTTGGTCCATGTTCACTAGATGGAGGCTGTGAATAGTCTACTAGCTACAACAGTTGAGATGGTGGAAGCCACTGAAGAATGGTGAAGTAAACAAGCGGCTGACTATTTTTTGTTGGGTGGCAGTGCAACCTATTTAGTTAGTTTATTACACCTATAATATAGTTTTGAGACAATATTCCTATGATTATTCATTCTATTGAAGCACTTGTACATGTAATTAAGTGTAATTGATATCTCTTAAGCTACTATGATCCCGATCCTTGCTTTTTTGATAAAATAAATTTTTTAAGAGTTTTGTTGTGGATATACGATGAAAGTTCAAACAAAATAAATATTTATATATCAACTTTATCATTCCTTTTGTATCCTTGAATTCATTTTGAGTTCTCTGGAAGAGTGTGTGAATGGTTTTACTTAGTGGTGGTGGTTTGAGTGTAGAATAATTCCAAGTTTCGGTGCTTTAAGATGTGGAGAAGTTCCAATGGTTATTTCCACTATGAAGAACCATAAACACATGAAATCTTCCAAAGAATTAAAGTTCTATAATTTATTGATCACATGAAGGTTTTTCATTCCCAATTATTTTTATCCGATCTAGTAATTTACTCTTGGAAACCCAGGTAACATTATCACTTGTCTTAGAGTTATATTGGTTTTAATTGGGTAGATTTTCATCAGAAGATATGAAAATGGAATAATTAAAGGTTTTAGTTGTTTATTTCGATGAAATTTACTATGGTTTCTTGAGGATACAAATAGAAGAAAATATCTACCAGTAGGATCCAGAACATCCATTAGATTTTGTCAAGCCTAAAAATAGAGAAGGGTTAATGGGAAAAGTTGGACCAAAATGAACTTGGATTAGTAAGGATGTTGTTAGAACCTGAAATGGCCTTTAAAATATCAGGGAAGAAGATTAAAAATTAGCTAATGGTGGATCTTGGAGACATTTATGAAAAATAAATAGTATTAAACAAGGTGTATCTAATGTGAAGGATATTTAGAATTAGGTTATCGAGAGGATGATCAGTTATAGATCATGTGAATGGTTTAAACATAATCTAGAGTTAGATCAAAGTAGTGGAAGTGAATTTCATAGATGATGTCTGGTTAGTCCTTATAATCCCATGACTACCATAATCATGGGATGATATGGTTACTTTGGTAAAAAATCCAATATAAAGACTTGTCCAATTTTCATAGAGTTATAGAAATTGATCCTCAATAATTAAATCTAGATAAGAGTGGCTAAAGTACCTTTTAGAAATTCATTTAAAGTCTATAGAAGGGGACTCTTACCACAGATAAGGAATCCTAAATAACTAGGAGACAAGTCTAGGGAATGGAGTCAAGGAAATTCAACTAGTCTAGAACTCACATATGGAATTTTCTGAAATGTGGAAATATTCAGAAGAAATATAAAAATTGAAAATAGGGTACTATATGGAAAAATTATATAAGTTAAAAATCTATCAATATGATTAAATATAGTACTGAAATAATTCTTAGCATTTGTGTCTTAGTGGAATCATGGGTGGTTGAATCTGATGCATCCTTCAACCCAATATAAGATCAAAAGAGTATGATCAAATATGTATTTTAAATGTTTTTGTAAGTTTATATGACTAATGATGGAGTTCTATAAGTGATTGGAATGGTAGATGAGAATATCTATAAGAAAATGGGTACTTGGATGATTGAAGGAAGTGGGACACATTCTAGGTCTCCGAAAGAATCTCATCTCTGTGGGGAAATTAGATGATATATGCTATAAAATGACCTTCTCTAATGGATTTTGGAAATAAAATCATGGGTTTATAGTTTTGGAGCCCAGAGTAAAGGAATACACCCTTTATCAAACCATAAGTTTAGATGAAAGTGAAATGGTCTAAAGTACAACCTCAAAACATTTTAATTTCTAGAATTATAGGCTCGATTAGCTTAGTGAGAAGAACATGATGGTTTTTTCAGGGAAAATAATTACTAATCTAATTAACAAAACTAAAGGAAGTTGTGAGAGATATGTGATAGGAAGGAAAAATAGTGTTTCTTACATTCTTAATGGCAGGAATCCCTAATTTTGGAAGATAGATCATGTTCACTAAAATATACAGGAGATTGACCTAGTCTAATATAGTAACATCCCGTTACTGTTAAGATATTCCTAAACCCTCTTGTGTTAAATTATTAATGTAATAAGTGGGAAAAATGGTTTATCATTCAAAAGTTGTTGTTTTTTTGTTAAAAATGTCATAGAATGGTAAAATGGCCAATTAATACTCCAAATTATTCAGCTAAATATTTTATGATTTAAACACTAAGTAAGTATTAGTTTTTGAGGTCTGTAAAGTATCGAAGATGATGGAATAAAAATATTAAATATATTATTTTAAGCATGAGAAATTTGTTCAAAATAATTGAATAACTTAAAAATGTTCTGTCGTATGAGAAATTTGATACCACAATTATGTTTGAAATATGGTGTTTACACTAGGAGGGGTATAACATTCAATGGCACTGGAATTTTGGATGCCTCGCTCATGAGATAAGGTTTTTAAATAATATTTCATATATTATTTATTAAAAAGAATTAAATATCTCCCAAACGATGTGTCTTATGGTAAATATGAGAGCACCGATGGGTCCGTAATGTGGTGTTTACCCTAGAAAAGGTATGAAATTTGTTTTCATTGGGTGTTTGGATTCTTATCTTGCAATAATAACCCATTTTATTTTAATTAATTAATTGTTCCAATTTTTAATTAATAAATCTTTAATATCTCTCAAACAGTTCATCGTTTGAGAAATTCAAGACCACTGTTGTGTCCGGAATGTGGTGTTTACCCTAGACAAGGTATAACATTTTTTCTCATCGGGCTTTTGGACGCCTTGACCCAAAAAATAACAATTTTTATTTTAGTTAAATATTTTTTTTGATTTTTAATTAATAATTCATTAATATATCTCAAATGGTGTGTCCTATGAGAAATATGAGACCACCGTTGTGTTTGAAATGAGGTGTTTACCCTTTCGATGGTAAAACTTTTATGTGCAATAGATGTTTGACTTTATTTAATGTTTATGTTAAATAATTTTTTTTATTAATTCAATTAAATTAATAAAACCTAACACTATTCATCTTCTCTGCACATAACTCATAAAACCACCATTAATTGGCCACGTTGAATCCAAAAACCACCAAATTGAACTGTTTTGGTCCATTTAAAACTTTCAAAGCCTTAATGGGGTAAAATTAAAGACTTCATAGTTAATTTTCAGTTGAAATGCTTGATAAAATGGGAGAATGAGATTTGGGAATTGGTTAAGGGTATGAATATGTGTATGAGGTTATACATACCCAAAATAATCGCCTTTCACCATGGATGGATCCAATTAAGTTCGAGAAACCCCAAAACCTTCTTCGGAGCGATCGATCAACTCTCCGCTGAACCGCACCATGGATCTGCCTACCATATTTTGATTTGAGGTGCTGCACACCTTTTATATCTAGGTCATGTTTTTATTTTATTTTATTTAATTTACTTATTTTCTTCCAATCTTCTAATTTCAATGACTTATATGTTATTGATCGGAATTACACACTGTTTTGTTTCGTTGGATTCATATCAACAATAAGAATCTAAATCATACTTTTGTTTCAAAGGCAGCAAGGTTTTGATTAATATTATTTGTAAAATTTTAAATGATTTATTTAAAATAAACAATTACGTGTAATAAAAAATGATAATTATTGAAATAATTGTAAAAGATAAGTACAAGGTATTATCTAACAATAATTTATAAAGTTTTCATACGATAATTGTTTTGAATTATTAAAGGACAATTACACATCTTATTGTAAATAATTATGAATTTTTTTAATAGATAATATGTGGTGATTATCATGTGACATGGATTATTGAAATTAGCATAGGATAATTGTTGAAAGGATAATTTCCTCTTTTTTGAAATGATAATTATAAATAATTATCAAATTATAATTACAATGAATAATCCTGAGATAATGATGAGATTTACAAATGATAATTATTAGAAGAATTTATCGAAGGATAATTATTTAAATTATATATGAATAATTATAAAGGAATATCACAAGTGTTATTGTTTTATTTTAATGATATTATAATATAAAATGTGGTTTATAATTATCTTGAGGAAAATATTATGAACATATTCATCGACATAAAATGATTTTTGGAATTTTATCAAGGATATTGGAACTATCGTCACATGTGATAATCAAAATGATAATTTGAGAATTATCGATGAGAGATAAAATAATATTATTGTATGTAATATTCCAAAATATTTTTATTGTGAATTTATCAAAAAATAATTGTAAAGAATTATCAAATACCAATTTCAAGGAAATATAAAAAAATAATTATTTTACATATATTATCAAAGGTTGATTATTAATATTATTAAAATGATAATTGTGAGATTATCAAAGATAATTATTCTGATAGATAATCGCGAGTTCATGCATTAACCAAATGATAAACTAAAATTTTTACTTGAAAGATAAATATTATAACATGTGATAATATATATTTAATTTTAATCTTATCCTTGTGAGATAAATTATCATCACATGTGATACTTTAAATGATAATCTAAAAATTATACATGAGAGAGAAAATGTTTTCGCATTTGATATCTTATTTCCCTATGAAATAAAATAGATAATTCTGGTTCTAGGAACCCTTGAAAAACATCGACCATTGGTGTGTCTATTATTATGATAATAGGGTAGTGCAGAGGTGTATTGAACCACACATGGTGGTTTGTCATTGCTGCTGACATCGACAACCTTGAGGTAGGTAGTTCCATTCCGATTAGCCAAATTGATTATCCTTGTTTTGCTGGATTTATTTTAATTGTTGATTTAAATTCAATTGTTCAAATTTTCTTCAAATTAAATTGATAAAAACTCGATTCCAGTGAATCAATATATTTGAAGTGGTTTTGGCATGGAAATTTGGAAAACCCCTAATTCCATTGAATTGGGTATGTTTATTGAAATTGGATGATTTAAATTGTGGATTTAATGGAAATTATTTCAATTAAATTATTGAATTTAATTGTGGAAATAAATTGTGTAAAGGTGGAATTGGTTTTGAATGGATTTCAAATTGGTGAAAATGGATTAAAATGATTTGATAGAAACCCAGTGGTTTTATCTTGTGAAATAAAGGCATGTTTTTTTAATAAAACATGTTTTGGTTTTAAATGGAAAGAAATTGGAACCTTTTAAATGCAAGAATGGAATTGATTTTATTTTTAAGCATTTTTAATATAGTTCACCCATTAGGTTAGAGCGCATGAAATACTTAGGTAGTTAGTGAGTTATTTGGATACACTCTATGCTACGACAACGTTCTAAAACATACTTTCGGCGGGTCACAACCTTGTTGGGTTGGTGACAAGTCTCCTTTGGATAGTTTCATAGGGATGTGTGTATACAAATTGTTCCAAGTTTACATAGAGAGTTGGGAATCCTATAGCTAGTTAATACTATCATACCTTTTGTAAGATGACCATGTTTCTCACTTGTTTATTTATATTTGTGTAATAAATATATGAAAATGTTTGAACTGCTTACATGCCTTCTAATTTTACCTAAATGGTTTTATGTAACTATTTTATTAAATAAATTGTTTTAGAAATATTCCATCATTTGTAAATCCTTTTCTTAAAGTGTTATCTTCCATCATTTTAATTGTATATAATGATTTATTTAATTATGATTTAAAATGAAAAAACTATTTATCTTTGAAAATTGAACGCTTTTGTTTGGATAATATATATTTGGAATATATTATAGAATCTTTGGTGGTATCCTATGATGCTTAGGATCACACCCTACTTTTTCATTTGGGTGTTTGTAGACTTTATTATTCTAGGTTCGAGCAAAGGGAAGAGATCTATTAGAGGTGGATCCAGCCGTTGAGCTTTGATTTTGGTGAGTTGTGTCCTTTTGGACCTTGGGTTTTTTTCCCATTTTAGTAATTTGGATTTTACACCTCTTTGTATTCTGGTACATTACTCCCAGTGGAGTTTCTTTTTGTTATTCATACTATCTTGTTTCTTTTCTTCTACATTGCCAGTGGAAAAATCGTTCCCACTTGCATGTTGTGTGACGCAAGGTGCTAGTCGCCGACCCATGGGGATCAGGAATACCCTTCGAGCTATGTCAGGGAAACTCGGTTATCGGGTTACCAGGGTACCTGGGATGGTTCATGACAAATATCATGAATGATCCCTTTAATTTTTCATATTCATCAACAACCCAACAAAGAATGTATGATTATATTTCCTTAAGTTTAAGGTTGGAATTTTTAGTGATTTTTAATAATGGAAATATTTTTCTAAAATGGTTAGTTTACATAAGTTAAAATACCCCAGGTCAGACAATAATGATGAGTATAGAATAAGTAACTTCCAAAAATTTTATTGGATGAAGGGGATAAGGATCAATAGGATAATACCAAAATCTCTGCATAATAATGGAGTGTAAGAGAGGATAAACAAGACATTGACTAAGAAAGAAAGGTATATATTTATATACTCTAAAATTTCCCTATCTATTTGAGTGGAATCAATAAAAATGATAAAATACTTGACCAATTGAATTCCACTAACTACTATGTTAAAATTTCTATCTAATGGTATATGGTCTAGTAAGGAATCAAGGGTTAGACACCTACAAATATTTGAATGTTTATCCTACACTCTCATCAATGAAAATGAAAAACATAATCCAGAGGCTATGTCTAATGGATTTTTTCATATGGGCTATGGAAATAATGATTTTTGTTTCAAACAATAAAATTATGAAAATAACATAGTCACCATAATTTGAGAAATTATATTCAATGAGTTGATCGATTGGAAGGATTATAACTCAGATGAATCAGGGATTGAGAGAAAGAAGTTAACTATTAAAGTAAAATATGATCTTTATAAGGACAAATAAATATTGAAAGTTTCTATGACTCTAGATATCAAGAAATTCAACCTGTAGATGGTGTGACAGAATAGTCAAGGTTTTCCAAAGAATGAAGGAAATCTCCTGAATTTGAGAATTCAAAAGTCATTGCACTATAAATTTCAATATTGGAAAGAGAAGAGTATTAAATAGAGTTGAGAATATATTCTAGATTAAAAAAAAGATATATAGGTATGGGGTTGATGCTAACTTCTTACATTCAATAGATATCAGGGAACTAGAATTATAGAATGAGGAAACAACACTCAGTGACTCGAATTAGTGAAATTAAACCATGGAAGAATAAGGGAATTATCTTAATTTAAATGGAACCTAGGAGTGCACTAAAATAATAGAAGGAAAGAAAGTATTGGATAACAAATTAGTTTTCTATTTAAAGGAAAAATATGACATAATTAGAATGTACAAGCCACAATTGGTGGTGAAAGGATTCCAATATAAGGAGGAAATCTAATCATTTGAAATATTTTTAAAGGTAGTTAAGGATACTACCATTTAGACGGTGTTGAATCTTATTGATTATAATGGCTTTCACTTGGAGAAGATAAATGTTAAGACTTCCTTTATCCAAGGTTATTTATAGGAGGTGATCTATATTAAGTATCCGATGGGTATTAAAAAACATCATAAAGAGGGAATTATTTGTAAGTTGAAGAGAAGCCTCTATAACTTGAAATATGATCTTATTCAGTGTAATCATAACTTTGACACACTCAAGAATAAATAAGGTATCACATGATGAGACTTAGACCATTTATATAATTATAAGTTATAGGATGATGGAACATACGTTAAAATCCTAATTTACATGGATAACACGATGCTTTAAGGTCTAGAGAGTTCACTGATTTAGGAGATTTAGGGAAAGTAGTATATATCATTTGAAATGAATGATATTTTCCATGAAATGAAAATAGTGGGGGTGAGGATAGAATGGGATAAAAATTATGCTGCTCTAGTGTTGTCCATGATGGAGTATATAAAAAATATCATCGAGAAATTTTGTTTAACCAGTTGTAAATATATCTAAATCCCAATTGTCAGACACTTCATGTTTTCTAAGGAATATAAACCAACAATAGAAGATAAGGCTTAGTACATGGAGAAAGTTTCATATGTATCATGTGTGATAATATTAATGTATTCAATGATATTATGTGGCCAAATATTTCATTTTTACTGGGATTTGTAAGTTAGTTCATGTTAAACCTTAGAAGGGATCATTAGGAAGATGCAAAGTGGACCATTCAACACTTGAAGGGATAAAAAGATACGATACTATACCTTAATGATGATGATACTTGGGAAGGGTTTGTTGATATAAAATTTTATGGGGATATAGAAACATTGAAGATCAAGACAGAATTCATGTTTATGTTCATAAAAATTTTGGTTAGTTGGATGTCTTAGCTACAACTTGTGGTTACCTTCTCTTCAATGGAATCAAAATACATCAAAGTTGTAACATCCTGGATCTAGGTGTCACCCAAGGGGTCCTGTACCTGGTTTTACACATGGAATCAATCACATCTCCACAAATTCTAGATGCTTATGACTATTAGAGAGGACCTAGGGTGTGATAGTGGAGAAACTATGCCCTCATTGGTAGAGTATACACAATAGAAAACAAATAGTAATAGTAACGGAAGCAGTAATACCAACAACAAAAATAAGCAGTTGAAGAATGAAAGTAAATCCAACAGAAGACAATATATATATATTAGTAATGTCATCTATATCTAAGAAAATTACCAAACAAGTCACAATACTAGAAATAAATACATAAACCAAAGTACAAAAGAAAAATGTTTACTCCAGTAGTATCGTAAGCCTCATCTTGGTCCCATGATCTCTATCTCCAATAACAATCAAGTACCTGATGAATAAGGGTACTTTCCATTATCTATACCTACAACCATATAATCGGTTTGGGTCCAAAACATGACCCAAAAATGGTTTTAGAAGAATCCCAGTAGGCAACCACCCAAAGATCTTTGCCTAACTATCAGTGAATATATATAGTAATCAATATGAAAAATGATGCAATAAACTAGGAAGTACTCCAAAGTAAACAATCCTACAATTTTCAATTACATTCATTACATTTATTATTCATACTTTTAATTATAAAATATCATTATATAGCCTAAGATCTATATCCCCTTGTGTAATATCAACAAAACTGATGTATCAAAAGACCAACAAACAACCAAGTAAGACCGAGTCCAAGCTTGTGCTTTGGCTTGGAGACTCATCACAATCATTAAATAATTCATAAATAACCCTATGGGAAAGCTCTCACAGTCTAAAACCTTTGGTTTAACATAGCACTAATCATTTACAAATGACCACTAGGGTATCTCTCACAGTCAATACCCCTAGGTCAACATGGAATCAATACATTATAAATGACCTCCTGGGTAGCTCTCATGATCAATACACCTGGGTCAACATAGAATCAATAAATTATAAATGACCTCTTGGGTAGCTCTCATGGTTAATACCCCTAGGTCAACATAGAATAAGGTAATTGTAAATGAACTTATGGGTAGCTCTCATGGTCAATACCCCTAGGTCAACATCTACACTAAGGATCTCACGATCCTGTGTAAATAATATGAAAACACCCAAAGTTCTCCTGGTCCAAGGCTCTCACTATCCATTGGAAACATAGCGCACATAACATAAAAAAGAATCACATGTAATCTATAAATATTACATGGCTAAAAATCAAAATCATATCATATTCATCTCATATAATCAATCAAAATCTACCCTAAAAAAATTCAATGCATGGAAAATAAGGTACACCTCATAGGAAACATAGACCAAACTGACATAAACAGTCAATCAAGGGTAATGCACCCATGGGGTGTCCCATGAACAAGGTGTTCAACCTTAATCCTAAGAAACAACCCATTATTAATCAAAAAAACCATATCAATTGATAAACATTGTTAAATTCTAATCCAGAAATACCCCTATTGTGGGTATGCAGCATCTTTAGCACATATAATCCAAATACGAACAAAGAAAGGCACAAACTACCCCCCTTGATGTCTCACAATCAATATACTTGAACGTAGGCCCTTGAATCAGCCTAGATCGGTGTAGATATAGAAAAAGGTGAAAAATTCCCAAACTTGAATAACTCATAAGAGAGTATTAATTAGGAAAAAAGGATCTAGGGATTTTGAGGACTCACCGGTGGGATTTCAACACACCTCATGACATCTCAATCAGAGATCGAACATAGAATCGAGAGAGGTTCGGAGTTCGTCGGCCATTCTATCACTCTCCTATATGAACCAAAGTGAGAAGAAGATGTATCCATAAATAAGATGCAACCCTGAACTGATATATCAAATAAAAAGAAAATTAAACTATGTGTTCCTTAAATGTACATGTCATGTATTATTCTCAACTTGACCTCGACTTAAGAAGGTCATCCAGGTCATCACACAACCATGTAATCAGCTGTTACATGGATAGTACATGGCTGTGTGCAAAAACTGGGTACACAGAGTGTACTCAGAAGTACAAGACATGTACTTAGATAAAAAAAACCATATTTATTCCTTTTCCTAAAAAACAACACAAAAATGAATATCCATACCTGAAATGAAGATTGGAGTTCTTACAAACTTTCCCCCTTAAAGAAATTAATCACCGAATTCCCCTTCCAAGGGTAGTGAAGAAGAAACTTCAAATAGCCATGGACACTGTGATCGTACATCAGACTCCCTCTCCCAAGTCTCGTCCTATACACGCCCATGCTTCTATATCACCCTTACCATAGGAACAGACTATCCACATAAAACCTTCATGATGTGATCCAAAATCCAAATAGGGAGATCCTTGAAGGATGCATCCACCTCCAACTAAACCTCCTCGGGTTAAAAAACATGGGACGAGTTTGAAAAGAGACATCATAGATGATAAACATGAAAGACATCTTGCATAGCTTGGTACCTCTGAGGTAACTACAACCAATAGGAAACTATCCTGACTCTCTCCAAAACCTCAAACGGTCTGATGTATCTCAGTGAATGCTTCCTCTATATCTTAATCCTCTTGTGTCCCAACCTTGGTGTGACACGTAATAAAATATGATCTCTGATCTTGAACTCCAGAGGCCATCTCTGTCGATCAGTATAAGATTTAGGGTGAGGTTATGTATCATCCTTCCTCTTCTGAATCAACTCCACCTGCTCAGTGGTCTCCTGGAAAAGGCAAGGTCCTATAATAACTGCCTCTCCCGCCTCCATCCAACAAAGGGTTGATCAGTATGGTCTACTGTACAAATCATCATAATGTGGAATCTGAATCATTTCATGAAAACTGTTATTTTAGGCACCCGAGGGATGTGTCTGACCCAAGACCCCCCAAGATCTAAAATGCATGCTCGAACCATATACTAAAAAACCTATATTGTATTCTCGGACTGCCCATCTATCCGGGGATTGTAAGCTATGCTCAGAAGTACCTATGTACCCAAAGCCCTCTATATTCCCTGCCAGACATGAGAAGTAAATCGGGCATCCCTATCTGTAATGATAGAGTACGGAACCCCATGAAAGCCTATAATTTCTGAGATGTAAAACTGTCCAATCTCATCAACACTAAAGGTTTCCTTTATAATAAGTAAATGTGAAACCTCCATGAGTTATTCAATAACATCCTATAAAGCATCATTTCCTCTAGGATACCTTGGTAAACCCATCATGAAATCCATCACATCATCACTCCACTTCCACTTGGGAATGGTTAACCATTGTAAAATCCATGTCGATTGCTGATGCTACGCCTTCACCTACTGACAGGTGGAACACCTCAAAATAAAACCAATTACATCACTCTTCATGCCTAGCCACCAATACTGAAAATGTATATCTTGATACATATTGGTGACACTAGGATGAAATGCCTATATAGAGGCATGAAAATCTCACAGTAGCTCCTCTCGCATGTCTGATGACACCCGTACGCCTCCATAAAAAAGAAAAACCTCATCCTCACCTATGGTCCAACCTAGAGTAGGGTCCTCACCTAACACACTCTTCTGTATGACTAGGCCTTCTGGATCAGATAGCTACCTCATTTTCACTCAACCCAGTAGAGTATAGGTAATAGCTATAGAAGAAAGAAATTTCTTCCCCTGTTTTTCATGCACCTCCGAATGCATCTTAGAGAATAGATCCATAAGCTGCCACTCACTATTGGCCAACTAAACTGGCTGTATCTGAATTCTCCTGATCAATGCATAAGCCACTGTATTGACTTTCCCAAGCATGTAGGAAAGATCAAAATCAAAATACTAAAGGTACTCAAACCACCTTCACTATCTCAAATTTAGATCTCATTGAGTAAATATATACTTGAGGCTTTTGTGGTCAGTGTATACCACAAAACACTCTCCCAGAAGATAATGTCTCTAACAGAACAAGAAATGTACAAATGCAGCCAGCTCGAGATCGTGCTTCGGATAATTCCTCTCATGTGGCATCAACTACCGAGACCCATACGCAACAAACCCCTCTCCCTGTATAAGCACTAATCCCAGCCCGATACCTGATGAATCATATTAAATGTTGTAACTCTTACCTGAATTTGGTAAAACCAGGATTGGTGCTGAATTCAATCTTCCTTTCAGCTACTAAAAGGATGAATCACCGGAATCTGTCTATAAGTAATTCGTACCCTTCTTAGTCAAGCCTATCAGTGGAGCTATTAAGTGTGAAAAGTTCGGAATAAATAACCTGTAGTAACAAGCCATCCCTAGAAAATTCCATACCTCAAAGAAATTTTTGGACTGCTCCTAGGAAACTACAGCTCTCACCTTCTCTGGGTCCACTGGCACTTCTATCTTTGAGATGATGTAACCTAAGAAGTGATTCTTGTCCATCCAAAATTATAATTTTGAGTGCTTATCATATAACTGACACTCTATTAGTGTACTCAATACAATCTCTAGATGGATGGCATGGTTGTATCGAGTGCGGGAGTACACCAAGATATCATCCACGAAGACTAACACAAAAGAATCCAATTAAGGATGGAACACTTAGTTCATAAATTCCAAGAAAATTACCATCACATTCGTGAGATCGAATGACATAACCAAATACTCACAAAGACAATACTTGTTCTGAAAGGTTGTAAGAGGTATATATGATGGTCTAATGTGAAACTAATGATAACTGGATCTCAAGTAAATATTTGAAAACACCCAGGATCCTCGAAGATAATCAAAGAGATCATCAATTCTCAGCAAGGGATATCAGTTCTTAACCATCAACTGGTTTTGCTTCTGATAATCCACACAAAGTCTGAGGGTAATGTCTTCCTTTTTTGAAAAAAGGATAGGGGAACCCCAAGGAGAAGTACTGGGTCAGATGAAAAACTTTTCTTGCAACTCCTACAAAATCTTCTTGAGCTCCTAAAACTCTAGTATAGTCATCCTATATGGAGGAATGGACACCGATGACTCTCCTGGAAGATTCTCAATAGATAAATCTACCTCTCTATGGAGGTAAACCTGAATAGTTGTCTGGAAAGACATCTATGAAATGATCCAACACTGGAGGAATGTCCATCTATGAATTCCCTGGATCATCTAGATATAAACTAGAAAACTGTGCTGTAATTCCTCCCAACCCATGTTTCTCAGGTCCTGGTCTACTCGCCTGGACATCCCATTCACCCTTGTGTAGAAAGGACCTATTTTCTGGTGATGTGAAATCCATCCCACGATAATAGAAGTCAACAAAGGCCTGAGAGCAGACCAACCCATCTATTTCGAGAATGAAATTGAATCCTATCATCTCTAAGATGTAGAGGTCCCATAAGAAGTGACACCCACCAACCTCAAGAGGTAACTCCATGAACTGACGTACACTAGCCGTTCTAATCCCCAACGAAGTGTCTATTTTCATAACATCATGAGTCATAAAATAGTGATACCAAGACTCTCTAAAATGAAAATAAATATAAAACTATGGGAATCCCCTGTATCAAAAAGAGGAGAAGCTAAGACTGAGGCAACTAGAATCCTACCTATAACCATAGAGGGTCCAAGATACTACTCCTGTTGGGTTTGTTCCATCGCAAAAGTCTGACTTGCACTGCAGCCCTGCGACCCTTCCTGGCTAACCTAAGCTGATCCACCCTACTGTTGCTGAAAACTTGAAATTTGGCTTCCATGACCATGACCTCCTCCTTGGCCCGAATGACCAGAAAAACACTAGTTCCCTGAATAATGAGGAACTAGTGGCCCCACTCCGATACGTGGAGTCATAATAGATCCACTCTCACCATCTTCTGGTGAATAAAATAGGAAAAAATGCTGAAGATGACCCATATTTCTGCAATATATGCACTCAACTGGGTCTCTTTGGAATTGAGGTCTTGTGTTCCCACTCTTCCCGTAATGGTAGAACCTCACTTAGCTACCTGAAGATACATTCATGCTATTGTAATCACCATACGAAGGATCCCTAAAACACTTCCTACTATCAAATGAAGGAGTACCTGCCCAGGATGCTGAACCGCCCTGGCTTGAAGATCCCAACTTCTTCATATTGTTCTTGGTAATAAACACCTAATTAACTATAACAGTCACCGAAGTCAGCAAGAAAACATTCACCTATGATTGGATATCGTACTTAAGACCATCCTCAAACCACCTAGCTAGTGATAACTCATAACCTCACAAAATAGGTGCGATGAACTGAAGATCTGTGAAGTGAGAAGAGTAATCCATACCTAAAAGAGAGCCTTGCTCCAAATGCATGAATTCCTGGGCTAGGTCGGCCTTCAACGTCTCAGGGTAGAAGTAATCATAAAAGGTCCTTTGAAACTCTTCCCAAGACATATCCCGATGATGTCCCACCTGTGACATAACATCCCACCATATCTTGGCAGAATCACGTAACATGTACGTTGCGAGCTTCATCCTCATCTTTGGAGGTGTCTCTAGGTGCTCGAAGATAGAAAGCATGGCTTCCAACCATGACTCTGCAGCCTGCGGTCCTCCATACCCTGAGAAAGTGAGAGGATGATGTGGTTCAAACACCCACATCAACTCTTCCATAGACGGGGAAAAATGTGGTTCTCCCTGAAAAGTCTGCATCATCCTCATAAAGCCTTCACGAAACTATGAATCTTCACCTATGTGCGGTATAATAGCTGGCTCCAAGACAGGCATAACATGAGGATCTATTGGTGGTCCATAATCTTCCATTTTCGGTGTCTGGTCATCACCTTGTACCTGGTGTATGACCAGAGGACGTCTTGGTGCCATGAATATGAAAGTTCAAGAACACACCTCAGTTCAAGATTATTAAGGATATAAACCTAGAAGTGCAAGAATGGAATAGAAGAAAGAGAGCATTCAAGTTTTACAAAGGAGGTTTACACGGTGTGTAAAACTACTACACGACATGTTCCATTTAAGCCTTAACATGGGCATGTACCTCTACCAACCGGGTCATGTAACACCCCATACACACAGTGTGTTCCTCATGAGACATAACACATACTTGAATATTTCCTCTTACCCAAGTACTTCTACATGGATAAAATTACATAGTTCTTCCAGTGTAAGACTACACGACATGCATACTCTAGACAGGGTGTGTACCACATACATTCCATCCACCTATGTCGTTAGTCACATTGCTAGATACATGGTCTTTTACGACACGACATGTACTCCAAGTACACAACATGTTCTACCAAACATTTATCAACCCCGTGTCTCTTCTGACATAGTTATTCACATGGTCAAAAATTACATGATGTGTACATACGGAACACAACATATACTTAAGAAATATCAGTTCTTCCAGAACAGAAGAACACATGGTGTGTGTTATAACATAACACGCCGTGTTGTCTATGTTTTCAGATAATAAGCCTCTAAAAATTCTTCAAAACCCTTAAAAACATAAAATTTATCCAAGGAATGAAAAATTTCGACCCTTGAGAGCCCATACTCCCTGTGAATCAAAGTTTGGAATCCTTTTTCACATAATAAATTGATAGAATTTAATTAAAGTTTAAACATGATCCACCAAATTCTGATACAAGAGGGCCCATAACACCACATGGACCAAATATTGGCATCAATCCAAATGAAAATTTAAATATAATAATACCCTATCAAAATGGAAGATATTTATATCATTGAATATATCACAAAAACATGAATATCTGGAACAACATCTATCACAACAATATGCAATCAATAAGGAATCCTAAACGACATTAAAAGAATGCATGACATGTGATCTCTAAAAAGAGACTATATGATGCATGAGATTCCATAACCTCATCTCATCAGGATTAAATAGAAATAAAACCACAATGATATCAATAATAATAACACAAAACAAGTGTGTCACACAATTATGAAATCAAATCAACTATAACAATTGATAAAATAGAAAAAATGAAATATTCAAGGTAACTTGGATTTTCCCTTTACACGGGTTAGCTAATCTCAGTCACAACTAATTATAAAACTCCATTTCTTTCATATCTGATTATATAGGCTCCAAATATTAAGGGAAAATAGAAAAAAACTGCCATTGATACCACTTTGTAATGTCCCGGATCCAGATTCCGCCCAAGGGTGCCCTGTACCTGGTTGGCCACATGGTCTCATGTACATTTACACAAACAACAGAGGCTACCAACTAGCAGTGAGGGCCTAGGGTGTGATAGTGGGGAAAATATGATCTAATTGAAAAAGTATACACAATTAAAAAAAAATTGTAACAGTAACAAAAGCAGTAATACCAACAACATAAATAAACAGTGGAAGACTGAAAGTAAATCCAATAGAAGCCACAATATATATATATATATATATATATATATATTATGAATAGAATCTGTATATAATAAAATATCCAAGCAATTCACAATGATGGAAAGCAATATAGAAACCCAAGTACAAAATAAACAAGTAAACTTCAGTAGCATCGCAAGTCTCAGCTTGGTCCCATGCTCTCTAGATCCAATAGCAATCAAGTACCTGATGAAGAAGGGTGATTTCCATTATCTATACCTCAAACCATATAATCTGTTTGGGTCCAAAACATGACCCAAACAGGGTGTGAGGAGAATCCCAGTAGGAAACCAACAAAAGATCTATGCCTAACTGTTAGTGAATATATATATCATACAATATGAAAAATTAAGCAATAAACTAAGAAGTACTCAAAAGTAAACAATCCTATGATTTTCAATTACATTCATTACATTTATTATTCAACCCCTGAATCATGAAATCATATAATCTATCCTAATCTCTATATCCCCATGTATAAAAAAACAAAACAGATGTCTCAGAAGACCATCTAATCAATCAAGTAAGACTGAGTCCAAGCTTGTGCTTTGTCTTGGAGACTCATCAAAATCATTCAATCATTCATAAATAACCCTCTGGGAAAGCTCTCACAGTCTAACCCATTTGGTTTAATACAACACTAATCATTTACCAATGACCACCTGAGCAGATATCATGGTCAATACCCCTAGGTTAACTTGGAATCAATAAATTATAAATGACCTATTGGGTATCTCTCACAATCAATAATCCTGGGTCAACATAGCATCAAAAAATTTTAAATGACCTCATAGGTAGCTCTCACAGTCAATAACCCAGGTTAACATAACATAAGGTAATTATAAATGACTTCCTAGGTAGCTATCATGGTCAATACACCTAGTTCAACTTCTACACCAAGTCTCTTATAGTTCTGTGTAAATAATATTGGAACCCCCACAATTTTCCTGGTTCAAGGTTCTCACAGTCCATTGGAAACATAGCGCACATAACATAACAAATCAACACATGTAATATATAACTACTACATGTTTAAAATTCACAAGAATATCACATGCATCTCATATAATCAATCAAACTCCATCCTAAAAAAATTCAAGGCATGGAAAACAAGGTAAGGCTCATAGTAAACCTAGACCAAATGGCTATAAACAATAAATCAATGGAAACTCACCCATGGGGTGTCCCAAAAACAAGGTGTTCAATATTACGCACAAGAAACAACCCTTTATTAACCAAACAAACCATAGTAGCTGATAAGAAATGTTAAATTAAAAATCAAGAAATACCCCTATTGTGGGTATGTTGCGTATTTAGAATATATAATACAAATACGAACAATTAAAGGCACAAACCACCTACCTCGATGTCTCACGATCAATATATTTGATTGTCATCCCTTGAATTGGACTAGATCAGAGTAGATATACAAAAAAGTTAAAAAAACCCAACCATGAATAACTCATAAAAGGGGATGAATTAGGAATAAATGATCTATGGGTTTTAGGACTCACTGGTGGGATTTCAATGCACCCGACAAAGTCTCAATTGGAGCTCAGATGAAGAATCAGGAGGGGTTCAAAGTTTGTCGGCCATTCTGTCACTCTCCTGTACGAACCAAGGAGATAAGAAGACGTATCTAGACATAAGACGTGACCCCACAATGATATATCAAATAAAATGAAAAGTACATGGCGTGTTCATTAAATGTACACGCTATGTATTAGCCTCAACCACCCCCTCACATAAGTGGGTCAGTTAGGTTATCACATGACCATGTACTTGGCTGTTACACGACCAGTACATGGCTATATGATGCAACTAGGCACAAAACATGTAATCTTAAGTACATAGAGAATACTTAGAAAAAAAATCCATTTCTTCATTTTCTTAAAAAACAACCCAAAATCATGATCCATACCTAAAATGAAGATCTGAGTTCTTACATAATCTATGGAAGTGGGAAATGAGTTTTTCTTTTCAATATTTATAAGAAACCTAAACCTAGTGGCCTATATTTGATGGTTTATTTATTATATTGGTACTAAATGCAAGATATCACATCCCAAAGGACTAAAAAACTATACCAGTCTTGGTATACTAGATATTTACTTGAATCTGACAATACATTTGAAAACATAAAATAAAAAGCATAAAATAAAAAAAGAGAGAGTAAATATTATGTACCCTTGAACTCATTCAAATATTCCTTCTTCGTATCCCAGAGAAAGAAAATAAAATAAGAGAAAAATAGAATTCTCATTAAGGGTTTTGTATACCGGAATCTATCATGAGTAAATAAGACATAATCATTATATAAAGGTAAATAACTGAAAAAACACTCTATTTAGTTAATAAATTGAGCCTATAGAATAATATGGTAGGATTAAATGATCAAATAATCCATATAAATAATCAGATGAGTTTGAAACTTATCCATGGATATAATAACTAATCAAATAATTAAATAGAGATTAATAACTAATCTCATAATGATGGATTGGATAATGTTAGACATCGTAAACTTACCATCATGGAATCATGGCCAGACATATTACATAAATGGGTAAGGCCTTGAACAAATACCCTAACAAGTTTTTTTCTTAGGAGACCTACTAATACATCAAGAGGATATAAAAGGCCTCACGCATCACCTACCAATTCTAAGGAATTCATCATATAAAAGGAGTGAATGGCAGTTCAATACATAATGAACTAAAATATTCGTATTGAAAAACCAGTATATGAATCTTAATACTTCACCTAGTCAAATATATCATGATAATGATAGTATAATTACAACATATCCTCAAAAAATTAAAACAAATGGTTATTTTCATTGATGAATAAAAATAGAATAAGGCAATCATTAAAAAAATTCTTAAGGAAAATACTATTTTCCCATTAAAATTAACTTTTAGAAATCTAAAAAGTTATAAAATACTAGGAAAAATATTTCATTTTAAAATAGACAAGGAAAATTACAAATTAGTATTCAAATCATTGAGTGACTATGACAATGGGAAATTATGTTAATTTTGTATAATTTAAAGAAAAAATTACTTTCACACTTTTGTAAGAAAATTAAAAAGTACCTTATTTTGAAAATGAAAAAAGATTCATTGTAATTTTTTTAAAAATTTCAAACATGGGTAAAAATGTCTTTAATAAAGAATTTTATTATATTAAAAACATTATTCAATAAATTTTAAGTAAAATATGCACATAATAGAAAAATATTCCTAATCGAGTAAAAAAACAATGTCAGTTTTCCTTAAAAACATTATTTCAATATCTTGAGTACATAATGAGATAAAAATGAAAGGAAAACATTTAATTTATATAAATAACCATAGAAAAATAAAATATATTGTGTTTGATATGTAAATATCAAATAATTTCCATAGTGGGGACTTAAATATGAATAATCTTGAATAATGATGAGATTTTGAAATAAACCCTTACCGCTTTGTTAACTTTTGAATCATAGCTCCCATGGAATATGTAAAATAAAATGAAACAATAAATTAGATGAATATAAAGAGATTATTGATATAAAATATCAAAGGGTAATTAGATACACTTTATACAAATAAAATTTTGAATAATACCAAATATGTCTCAATGGAGTAGAAATCGAGACGAAATCTCTTAAAAATATCATACCATTGAAATGAGAATTAATCAATGAATTGATTATGTGTATCAAATTTAAACCCACATAAAACAAGTGTAAATAAAAAAAAGTAATAAAAATTAAATACACACATAATATTTCAATATCAAATATAATAAATAAGTAATATAACCCAATGAAAATAAATTGAGTTATGAAACCAATTTCCTCAAGATCGACTCATCACATATGTTCTTTATCTTCATGAATAATAAAATTATTTTAATTTTTTATTTTATTAAGAACATTTTTTAAGTATATTGTTACATTTATTTTATTTATTAACTTTTTATACTTATTTACTTCATCAATTAATTTCTCGTTAGATGTTTTGATGATATTTGGTTTATATGTACAAAATGAATTTAGTAGGTTTAAAATGGTAAAATAGGTCACTGTTATATAATCTAAAAAAAATAATTAAAAAATTCTCATTTTTATACATTAAATGTATATTTAAAACCAACCATGAAATATTTTTATGAAAAATTAACAACATTACAGTCATGGAGATGATAAGTCATACGAACGCAGAAGTAATGTTTACAATTTTTAATGATAATGATAGAAATAATGTAAGTATGATTTTATATTTCCATAATTATAATTGCATCATAAATAACATATTATTTATTTTAATAAAATTATATATATCACCCATGTAATGTGGTAATGGAGAACTAATCACATCGCTTTTTGGAGGTGGTAGTCAACACGTATGCATGAATGACATCATCATTTTTTAAGGATGGTAAGGTAATAAAGTATATTATATATTAATTTTATATAATGATAAATATTATATTAATATATTATATTTATATAATAAATCCATAATCATAAATAGTTATGAGAGGTGTTGATGGAAAATAAATTACATATCCACATGAGGCGGTTGTCCGTTGTACACACAAATGATGGTTTCCTTTTCCATTTTATGGAAGAGGAGATGTATGTAGGTTATGAAATTAACATAATAAAATATAAATATATGTTATATACATATTATATTATAATTTAATGGTTTAATAAGATTTAAATGAGGTGGAATAATGATTAAAAAAAGGATCAGTTAAGAATGATACCTCTTCTTCAGAAAACCTCATGAGGATTATACCTAAATCCTTACTAGATTGGATTTATGTTCAAAACAAGGCCTATAGTATATATGTGGGGAATAAGTAAGGGATTTGGGTAGGTCTTGTCTGAACAAAATGTTTCTTTATATGTGAATAAAAGGGGATAAAAGATTCCCTTTTTTATGTATTGAGAGGGGGAATTTTAGAATTTATTAATGGATTAAATGAATAAAAATTCATTTTCACATTAAAATGGATCCAAATTTAAACTATTCAGATATTTGATGAGTATTTGGAGAAATCTTGTCATCCAATAATATTTGGACAATTTTAGGTGATGGTTTCACCCTTATCTTTTGGTTTTAACCCATGTCAACCTTTTTTGATAATTATTGTGATAACAAAGTTTCTAATATTTACAGATTAATATAGTTACTATAATAGTAAAACTATCCAATAAATTGACTATGGTTTATATTTTAATCCATATCCTAATCACTTGGGTGAAGATTGGATTTTTATGTTACTATAAAAGGAAAACTAACTTATAGTTGTTGTTGTATAAGCTAATTCTACCCATATATTTCCATTAGATGACCATATTTTGACCTTATACTATATTTTATTTAATTTATACCATTATTGGATCCAGTTTATATGAAGAAACATGGGTCAAATTCCCCTTTCCAAACTTTACAAGAGTACCACTCCTCATCCACTATAAAAGACCTCCTCTCCTCCCACTTCCTCACTCCTCTGAAGAAACTTTGGATCAACCAATCATTTACCAAATAGATCTTAAACATCCTTAACCTAATCCTATAAGCCTCAACTTTTCTATAAATCCATCCAAGGAATCCATTTGTTGCAAACCAAAAGGATTTACCCAAATAAGAGGTAACATCTTTTCTAAAGATATTTAGTTTTATTTTCATTCACCACCACCTCAAATATCATTTTCCATGATTATAAAACAACAAAATTATACTGAATATACTGACATGTTTTTAAGATAATGGCCTTACCTAAACTTACACACACTTCAATCTAATAGGTAATGAATATACTATTTATGTGTACGGTGAACTATTGCCTCACGAAATGATGATTGCTCATTTTTCCTTTATGACCTTTCATGGTTGGGAATTATAATGGAAACACTATTTATATATGATATATACTATATTTATTCTTTATTTATTATTTTTTAATTCTTTTATAACACATATCTTTATACTTTCCATCTTGTGTAAATATGATAACATCATTTTTGGACGTGTGGACTACCACCTCCTCAAAGCGACATGATTCTCTCACACCTTGCATAGAATGCGTTGAAGATGGTTTTAGTGAACATATATGATATATATAACATAATAATACCACTTTAATTAAATTATATACATATATACATATATTTAATTTACTTACTTTCTTTTAATACAACAACAAAATAGAAACAACATTCATATGTACGTAAGGCCTACCATATCCATGAATGGTATATTCCATTTCATATTTATATAATTTATAAATTATTATAAATACATAAATTATGAATATATATGATTTTTATATGATTTTTTACATTCTGGAAGTAACTAAATCATGATATAAGTATTATGATCAAGAATAATAGGTAAAAAAATGTATGAAAAACAAAGCGTATATTACAAAAAGTGAAACATTAACATATAATTGTTAATAAGAAGATAATATAAAGTAATAATCATACCATATATGGTATTATATATAAGAATATTTTTCAATGATATATTTATAATAAAATTATATTTTTTATACATGAGTATTGAAAGAGTACGATGAGAGTAAAGACATAAGGCATGGGGAATTTCATCTCACTTTTTATATCCATGAGATACATGCCATGTTCACCACTCATTTATTTTGAATGGTGAAAATCGTGCCCCTGAATTTATTATATTATTATTATTATTAAATTTATGGGTATTTACATATCCATTCTATGATATTTTTTATGGGGTTTATGTTCCAAAAGTCACCAAATCAGTAGATAGTTTTGTCACAATTTTCATTCTTTGAGACACATGTTCTTTATGCACCTAAATTATTTTTCAAGGTGTATATACTTAAATTTGACATGTTATATCACGAATACACTTATTTTAATAATATTTTAAGCTTTTCATTTTTTAATTTTCTTATATGGGGAGTATAGTTCAATGTTACCAAGTGATAAGAGTTTATTAAAACAATCTCATCACTTTTCATGATTGTTTATGATTATGCTTCCTTTGTTGAAATATTTGATCTATCTCTCAAGAAGACTCATGAATTATATTTTCCTCTTGTTTTACATGATATATTCATGTATTAGTACCATTTACCACTATTTTTTACTTAATATAAATAAGAAAATGTTTTTATGAATGTCCTAATTTATTTCACCTTTCGATCAAAAATCAATGTTCTTTAAAAACCTTGATTTCTGAAAATGTTTTCAAAAATGTTTTACTAATATCCTTTGATTTTAAATAAATTTTTACACATGTTTTACCTTATAAAAAATGGTTTTAGAAGTATTATTCTTGTTTTTTTCCAATCAAGACAATTTTATAAACGTTTAAGGTAAAAACGAATATTCGATATGTATAGACATACCTGCCATCATGACTGTCATTTACTTGAAACTTACATTTTTCGATTACAAGTTTATATTTAAGGAAATTTGTTTTTCTTAATATTCTGGACATTCATTTTTTTAAAGTGGTTTTCAATGAAAACAGTTTTCAAAAATTTATTATGGTTTAAAATTAATTTTAGTGATGATGGAAATATTAATAAAATTTTAGAAAAGTATCTTGATTTATATGGCTTGACCCTCATTATTTAGGCTATGAAAGGATTTTCCATGGATGAAAAATGTTTGTCTTATTTAATGAGAAGTTTTTTATAAAAATTTCATCAGTTAAAAATATTGCAACACCATGCTCTTAATTAAATATTAATTGTTTAATGTTGAAACAATAATTAAATCTATTAAAATTATCCATAATTTTTATTTAATTACAAATAACTTATTATGATATAATTTGAAAAGGTATTATACTTATTCTTATAATTTTTTATGTTGTATGATAATTAAATACATTATAAAACTTGGTGTAATTATATATAATATATCAATGTGTACACAATGATAGACTACAATGTGGTCTCATCCACCATATCATAATGGTTAATTTAATTAAAAAATCCAATAATCTATTACTTTTTCCAATTCCTCACAGTCTTAGAACATTTTTACCTAATGTCAAATTATATGTAAAAATTTGTGAAATCATATCCAGAACAACTTTTGAATATTTTTAAAACTCTTTTTAGATAAGCTATCATAAATTTCCATGACATGTACATCTTATGTAACAAATTATGATTATCCATACAGAAATTCTTTCAGATATAATATAATTTTTTTAATATCTCTAAAATTTTGAAAAACATGATACACATTCACGCAACTATAATGTGTGACCCCATAGGCCTATTTATATTTGGAGAAAATTATGAATTCCCAAATCTATAAATGTAGGAAAAGAGAGGCCTATAGAAAAATGTCAATGATACTCAATCTATAATGTAATATTGAATGATCTCTATCAATAACATGTATATTAATACCTATTTACACTAGATATATCATACTCTGGTATGTATAATCATATAATCCCTTTATACAATACATTAAGTGACCAAAAGACTTAAAGTATTCCAATCCCACATAGCCAAATCATAAATTCTCTATAATATAAATATAAACTTACTAGGTAGATGAATAAATCACATTTCATTCATATAAGTAGATGAGAAAATCACAAGACCCTAATATGGGAAGATAATCAGATCATATGTACCTTATTTAAAAATTTCCATACATTTACCTTGTCTATCTCAATTAGGGGCCCAAATGTCATACTCTTCACATGAGAGGAACAACACCATATTTGTTAATCCTCAACTAATGATATGATCAGTAACATATCCAACCTTCTCATAATTATATAATCCCTAAGGATTTCATAATAAAGGTATCAAATTATGAAGGTTTTCATTCTATGTTAATCTTTAACCTAAGGTATGGGAATTCAATATGAAACATGAACCACTATCATACCAAAGACATAGTACATGACAATCCATGTGGTGTACTTAGCAGGTTATATAGAGTAAGAAACTAATTTTATTCCTTATGATAATATTCTATATATCTAAAAAAACATACCCAAAATAAACATACATTTTCATTATAATATATAATAATCCAGGATGAAAATTATTAAGGGATAACTCAAAGTCATACTTTGAGAGGTCAATTATCATTTCACTTCATGCAATATATGTATCCAACATGAAATAATGATAAAGTAGATATTTCCTTTTAACATATTTAATAATACTTAAAAAACCATACATAAGCTCTTGTCTAATCATATCCCATTTGATGGACTACTATGCAAGCCTTAAGTTTTATATTCTTTCAGGTGTTTTTTATAATCCTTACATTTATATATAATTACTACCACATATATATTTTTCTATTTGATAAACCCTCCCACTAAAATCCTTTAGAAAATAAAAGATATGATTTTTTTAATAACGGAATACTAAGGATTCATATTTATAATGTCAAACTCTTTGAACAGAGAATTCAAAATCCTTTTCATCAAAATATCCAATGATAAAATGTTAATAAATTCCACTATCAAATTAAAACTATTTCTATTATTACCACCATAATCATCAAATAATTCTAAGAGATCATTTGGTAAATAATATGACTTCTTACATTATTTTATCTTTATAAAACCACCCAAAACTATTTTAGTATATAAAGTGAAATTCAATTCATTATAGTAACTAAATGTGACTTTTTAAAATTTTATTTACCGACATACCCTAAAATCGTTTCAGATATTAAGTGGAATTGACTTTTAATTTATACTTTTATAATATTTTATCCATTATAAATAAAATTTATTAAGTATAAATATACCCCCACTGGACTCTTAGAAACTATATTCTCTCTTACATATCATATCATGATACAAACTCATTTATATTTATAAAATAAAACTTATTTCATATCAGGGTGAATTTTTAATATATAAACTACTATATCCATATAATATATGATATTCTATGTCTTTGAATAAGAATTTTGAAAATAAGGTTTTTTTCAAAAAAATATACCATTGATGGGTGGTGGAATATCAATTCCTAAAATTTCAATAAATATCCTGGATAAACTACTTTATCCTATATAAAATGATTTTATACGTGCATTAATTTTAAAACAATGTTATAGAATTTCTTAGAACATAAAAATGTGTATCAAAACCAAAATAACATGTTGTCCATAATAAATCTTTGTCTATAATTTTTTTCCCATAGCATATAAGAGAAATAATATGAAAATACACATTATTTATTTACATTTATCAAAGATTGAAAAATTCCTTAACACTAACCCTTTGATTTTTCAACCCTTTTCTATATCATTTTAATGAAAACTAATATATTCATCATTTTTTCCATTTATTTTGATATCATATATACTTATTTTTTTAAATGATAAATTTGGTATCATGTACCCTTAAAAATAGAATAATTGATTCTATAATATTAATACTTGATATGAAATATATGTATATTTTCTCATACCCATTAAGATAATTTATAAAATTCCATCATATGGAAAAATTATCCTACTTTCCATATATTTTCATTAGATTTCACTAACCACGAGTGGATTCTCAAATAAACATTGTTAGATTTTCCAAATGATTTTTATTTTATATTTTTTTATTTTACCCATTTGATTTACTAATATATCCCTAGATCGTAGCCAACGTAGTCAAGATCATTTTTCATCAACACTTTGAGAAAATAGGATAAATGTTTATATAGCTAATTCAAATTATCAACTTTTTTCTAACGGTGATTTTAAAATGAATTCCATATATAGAACAAGTATTAATGGAAATATTTAGTCTCAATAATTCATTTACGTATCCAATCAATATGAATATATTAGTGGAGACTGAAATAAATTTGGTCATATATCATATAAAAAATTCCATTGAGACCTTAGGTGAATTTTTATATGATTATCATATTCATTTGGATTCTCTTGTTGAAGAACTTTGACATTTAGTTACCCAAGAAACTGTTTAATTAACACATATAATTTTATAAATTTCTTAAGAATAATACTTATATTCCTATAACAATCTAAATGTTACTTAAATTAATATTATATTACTAAATTATTGGCATCATAGTTAATTTTAATGATAATGATGTCATTTTATCTGCAAAAAAATATTTTATTAATTGGGTATCATGTTTTACAATCATTTAATAAAGAATTTTGTTAAATATTCTCCCACTAAACTAATGAACCCTATTTTTATATCAGACCCATTAGTGGGAAAATATCAATATTTCACTAACATTCACATCACATTAACATTTATACTCTCACTTAACTATTTAGTTAGGACATCATGCCAATCATATCATATTGGAATCCTTAAAAACAGATTAGAAAAATCTTCTCCCAATGTACCATATGGAGAAAAAAACTATTTCCACAAGTATCATAACAATATTAGGGTTTCTAATGAAAATTTAACACATAGAAAATACTAAAAGTTTAACATAATCCAACTAGGGTCACCGATTAATTTATTTCCTTAAACAATATAATTCATGGATAACTAGCTGTTGCAGGACCTACTCAGTTGGATGATCAAGGTCATGAATAGTGTTTTATTTGAAATGAATATTTCATGTATTTTTTTAAGTGGATTTAATATCAAAATATTATCTCATGTTGTTACCTTTACATATATTTATTTTTCTAATGATTTAGTTTTGAATCCATAATTTTTCTACTACATGAATATATTCAAACTATAATGACATGTAACTCATTACATGACTTATAAATAAACTAAATTCATGGTATAAATAAAATAAAACTTTAGTGATTCATAACATATAACTCCTTAAATACATGTATGATAATTTTATAATTTGATTTAACACCTACAACTAATGAAAATGTTTATTAATAATATAAAAAATTTATATATTTGAAAAATAAAGAAGGGAATTAAAAAAATAAATGAATATCCATATAGTGAAACATGAGATGACCATTTATGAGAAATTAATAAATAAATTACTCTCACTTTATAATTTCAGGATAGATAAACAAGAAAATTTCATTTTCATCAAATATTAACTTTTAATATTATCATTTACATGGTTTTAATATAAAATCCTTCATATTTTAGAAATGTGTGAAATAAATGAATACTTTCATTATCAAATAATATAAATTTAGTAAATTATATAACCATTTACATAAATTACATATTTTTACTAATAATTCTAATAATATAAAAATTTTATATTTATATTTAAGATCTAATCATGAATAAAAAAACATTAATTTTATCCTTATTTTAAGCATGTATGTGGAATTTACACCATGGGCATATCATAAAAAATATTTTCACTATAGAAAGTGCCCACAAAGTTGTAAGTTTTTATGATTTTTTTATGCCCACTACAGCCCGCACCATGGTGTGATCCTCCCCATAGAGAAAACTCTCATCATAGGAAGCACCAAGAACATTTTACAAACTGTTTTTGGTGGAAACCATTTTGGGCTGGCTGTTTTGGCCAAGTTATTTCAGCAGAGTAGGTTGGATTTCGTAAGTCCAAAAAGAGTTGACATAATTACATGGATGATCCTCATAGTGTAGGATTACATTTCATATTTCTCCTCTAACAATTTCATAGATAATTGTCATATGATGATATATTTTCCATAAGATTATTATATCACCTATAATGAAAATTTCAAATGTTATATGAGTTGGTGTTATAACATTTATAAGAATTGCACCAATTTTTAACTACACAACATCATGGAATTGAAAAATCAAGAACCAAAATTCCCTGAATTAATGGTGCTACATCATGGTTCCTAGAAAAAAAATTTTCTATAATTTTTTTGTCCATATTATTTTCAATACAAATGTTGATACAACTACATAGATACCACTGAATGGTTTTAGAGATATTTCGAACATCCAATACACAAATTAAGAACAACACCAAAACACTATTAATTCCATAATGTATATATACATTTAGAATGAATAAAAAATAAAATAATGACATACCTATCTCCATTGATCAGATCCAATTAGAGATATAATTCATATAATTGATAAAGGAAATAGATAAATAGAAGAATATATCCTTCCTCCAAGGGTATCCATGGGTCATGAGAATCACCTGCCACCTATTTAGATGATCCATCTTATCCGTGAACTTATAGATTATTTGGTTTAAATTAAGGAGGAAACAAGGGCCTTAGATAATCAACTTTGGGGAGTTTCTTAGTCTTCAAACACACCCACTTTACAAAATAATAGCCTTATTATATAAGACATCTAATTACATTCATTGAATTTTTTTTATTCTATTTGATGACAATTTTTTCATGAGTTTCAAATATTTTAACTTTTAGGACTTCATTTATAATTTTTTTAATATTTAAATGATCATAAAATAAATAAAATCTCCTCATAATCATTTAATGAAAAATAAATGATTGTGATAGAATTTACAAATAGATTAGATGAATTATTGAAATTTAACATGCCTTAAAATAAAATAATTAATGATACACCATGGTTTAATGTCATACATTACATAATGGTGCACACAAGGAGAGATTATAATGTGGTATAAACCACTATGTTGTGACAATTCATTTTTTTTGTGAAAATAAAACAACATACTCATCATAGTACAAACTAGATTATAAAAGAGGATAATTTTGAATAGATATAACAATAATATATTCACTTTTATTACCTTCATCCATTGGTGAATCCTCCTATTCTTTTCCTATAAAAGAGATCTTCCTCAATTTCCTAGATTATCTCTTCTTCTTTCTCTTCATGATTTTTGATTATGAAACCTCAATATTTTCTTTGATAGTGAAATCATAAATTTATTGAAATAAACATTTTATATTTTATTAATACATACAACTAGAAACATAATAGATCCAATCAATGGAAAGGCCTATACTATAATACCAATTTAGAGTCATAGTGGACTATTGCATCCATGTTGAGAGAAAGGGGTGAGAATTAGTGTGGATAGTTTATACTAAATTATTTTTACATAAATCTATAAACTTGTTAGAATTAATGGATCTAATTTGTGATATCTAACACATTCATACTATATTTTAAATACCCACATCTTTATGGGTTTTAAAATTCAATGGAAATTCAAAATTTGATTCCAGAGTAGGATAAATTTTTAGAATTGGGACATGGATCAAAACAATGAGTGTAGGAATATCCCAAGAAGATGGTTATAGATATGTATTGAGGTATGGGTGGTGATTTGTGTGCTCAAAACAACATTGGAGTATGGTGATGTGACCCCACTTTTTAGATTTTAGAGCATTGCTACGCGACTCTCATGGATATTCCATTATTAACCAGAAATCATGGTTTTTTAATAGAGGTAGACCAATAATTTTAGGGATAACCCCTTGGGGTTTTTGGTCAAAGAAGGTCATAGATGTGGAAACTTCTATTGCTTCCTCCATTTCTTCTTCCCCCATTCAAATCCACCTTGAAAGGGGTTATTTCATAATGATTTTCACAGTGGTTCTAGTTGAGTTTATTCCACCATTTCATTTCATTATCCACCCCATTATTTTTCCTTTGATTCAAGATGATTTTGACTAGGGTTTGAAACTGATTCTATTTAGATCATCATGTAATAAATATAGGATAATAGTGTTTTTTATGCGGTTGATATATAAATTATCAAAAGGATGATTCATTTCATTTCTCACTGTTTGGTTGGAGGTACATTTCTTAATGATTTTTATAGGGTTTTTTACAAAATTAGATATAATTATCTATTTAACATGAACCGTTTAATAGGGAATTTTATGGGGATGATCCAAGATCATGTCCTAGGATATTGTAATTCCATTTCTCAATGTTTTAAAAATTGGGTACTACTCATTGAGTTTTTGGTTGATTATTCCTATTTCGATTAAAAATAATAATTAATAATAATTTTTTTATAATTAATTATTTGGAATTTGTGGCATGAGATAGGTGCTTGGGAATTGATATGATAATGGACAAGGATTTGATGAGATTAGGTGATGGTGGCTAATATTTCTAAAATAGTGTATCTCTGAATATGGATGTTTGTCCATTAACATCTCTTAAAGTATATTAAATTTATTATGTGGCTCGTGATATATGTTCTCCCCATGTATATTCTATCGACCATAAAAATTTAATTATTTTCTGTTAATTCATATGGATGTAAATAAATTTTAAATGAAAATGATGTCCATTTAATGTTAATTTATGCCTCAACCACCAACGTTCAAGGGTCTGATTTCCATGAGGTACAAGGACCCTATAGGGGTAGAATTAATGTGAATGAACATTGTAAATTATGGAATATGTTCCCTTAAATCCCTCTATGTAGGGAAGTGTGGTGAATTAGGATAGATAGACTATGGTTAAGCTATTTAGAACATTTATATACCTTGTATCCCATGGGGATAGTTTACTAGAGAGTGGGATAAGTTATACCTCCCTTATAGTGTGTGAGTAATCTAGTGGGTATATGTTGGTCAGAATTATATATAGGTTGACTGCAAGAGGACTGTCCTTAATTGACCTTTAGAGTGAGAATGGTTTTATACCATCTCTCTAGTATAATGCTGGTATGATATTTAATATAAGACATAATAGTATATGATACAACCACATTGGTGTTGAGGGATTTTATTCTATTTTATTGATAGGTTTTTCCCTTAGAATATGTGTTTTGGTTAGGAATCACTATTTCAGAATAGTTTCCAAAGGATTTATTTATGGAACTAAAAACACCCAACAGTTTTGTATCCAAAGGGACATGCTTTCCCAAAGTAGGAATTCTATAGCTTTGTTGACCTATGATACTTAAGTACTCACATTGGTCGAGTGGATGGGAGGTCAGGGTAATCACTCCCTTTTGGGGGGAATTATTACCTACTTCGAGACTCTCTTATAGATTTAAGATATGTTCATGAATCTTTTATTAATTCCCACGTATGAGGTAGGTCATAACAAGAATATAAATCAATTATTATCATGTGTGGAATTCAGAATCATCCATATGTATTTGAGGTACTTCATTAATGGATATATCTATGAGTATCTTGGGTTATACATTGATGGTATCCTCTTATATACCACTTAGAGATTATTTGGTCTCTATCACAATGATGCTCGTTTTTGAGCCACTCATTGGGGTAATCTGGAGTTTATGGTCATCTAGGTAGATTAATGTCACTCTAGAATTTATCATCATCCAAGGAGTCAAAAATTTACTCTGGAGTTTATTATCATCTAGGTAGATAAAGGTTACTCTGGATTTTATCATCATCTAGGGAGACAAAAGTTTTTTGGATGTTGAGATCAAAACCATAGATGGGATACCTATTTATCCTTGTGAAAGGAACAATAACCCATGTAGTTCGGTTCTATTTAATGTGACACGTCATACCTTTTAAGTCCATGTGATAAGGACCCAACCATACAATTTAACGTTATGTGGTAAGGACTTCTAGGAGGAAGGTTCCTAGTAAAAACTTGGTGTAGGAATTATGCCTAAGTAGCCTAAGGAATTTTCAAGGGGTTGAGTGTACAAGTTGAATTTGTCACTGATGCGGATATGGAATAAAGAGAATGGGGTTGATTGGGGATATTGATTTTTAACCTTAGGGAGGCTTCTAACGTATCCTGTTTGGATGGGAATCAACACCCATGTAGTTCAGTAAGTTTTACAGGAGAGTATATCCCTTTGAGTGAAATGGGTTGGGGATTAATATTAAAGAGGGTTCCCTTGTAATAGGGTCCATGAGAGATTTACTAAATCATGGAGGTTTAAAGGGGCTTAATTTGGGTTTACTCCTAAGAAGGATACCCAGATTAAGAGAATTAGGATTAGGGATTACTCTTAAGGAGGATTCCCTTTTATATCAGGCCTTGGGTTGGCTTCCTAAGTATCCCGGCTAACATGAATCAGAGTTCTCATAGTTAGGTAAGTCTCATATGGGAGTTTGGCCCTTTTAGAGAAATAGTTTAGGATTAATCCAGAAGAGGGTTCCCTTATAACAGGGTTCATGAGAGATTTCTTAAATCATGGAGGTTTAGGGGAGATTAATTTGGGGATTTCTCTTAAGGAGGATGCCCGAATTAAGGGAATTAGGTTTGGGGATTATTTCTGATGAGGATGCCCTTTGAAATCAGTCCCTAAGTGGGATTCCTACATATCCCAGCTAACAGGAATTAGAGTTATCACAGTTCAGTCATTCATATGGATTGGGTTAATGTTGTGATCATTAAAAACATCTAAGCCCATGTAAGTCATGCTCGGTGTGAGAAACAAGAGGATGTGAAAGATTCAACAAACCATACACTTTCCTTCATTCGATGATGGAAGAGGCTGGGGATATGGTGGAAGAGGCCATGGCTACGATGATTCCCTCTCTAAAATGTACATTTTTTATGGGTCCAATATAAGGAAGGAATGAAGTTTAAGGATATAGAGAGGATAAAGACTGAAACCTCATACATGAAAGGATAGGGGATTACACCAGGTTGGTTTCCCTTTGATTGGTCCTATGATAAGAGGGATACATTTCCTTTAGCAAAGGGAAAATAAAGTGTGATCCTTATCCCCCATACTAGGAATCAGAGACTCTAAATGTCATAGATGAAAAGTGGTGGATAGATTCCTATCCATGGAATTTGAGATCATGAATTCATCAACACTATTCTTGGGTAAGGGTCTATGTGACCCCAGATATCCAAATCTATAGAAACCCTGAGGATCCTTACCCTCTTGTAGGAAAAGTGTGGGAAACCTCTGACCATAGATATCCAAATACATATTGGAGACATGAATATGTGCCTATACCTAAGGTTTTATTAATCAAGAGATCTTGGTGGAGGTTTCAAAATGATCCCTTTTAGATGAAGGATCCAATAATGGAGAAGCTTAGCCATTAATGGATTTGAATGAGGCTTCATGAAAGGATCATGTAGGTTGAGAAGGCGAGATGAACCAAAAAGGGTTTCACAAGTGGGTGTCGTGAAAGTAGGATTGGGTGAACTAGTTGTACCTTAGGTGATGAAAAAATTGGATGGCTACACTTTGGAAAGACTTGGCACAATCCTTCAAGGGTCTTCACAAGTATTCCTAGAAGTAAGGCACCGAAATTATTGTTTGAGGAAGAGTGATCACACAAGTGTTCTAATTCAGTGGGTTGAGAAAATAGGTCACACATGTGTTTTTTATTTTTAACATTGAATGGAAATAAGTCTCACTATCCTCATTTCATTCCCTCTTTTTAGGTGTTATGAAACTAGGCTGATGGTTTCAGAGGACTTGGGAGAAGCACTAAGGTGATCAGAGAAACAATCACCCTTTGGTAAAATTTGTCTGTCCAAATAAAGACACCAAGGGTATATTTATAGGAAAATATGAGACCCTGGGTGAAGGTGACTTGGTGAGAGAGTGGGTGGTGTGAAAGTGGGTGGCATGCAAGTAACTTTCACACCGACAATGTTTTGGGGGACTTTGGAAAAACAGCTGCTCCATACCATGGGAGATTGGCCCCAGCAACCCTGCTCGGGATCAGTGTCGGGCTGTGGTCCCACCCTTTTGAGCTGGACCCTTTTCTACCACCATTGACCCCCGTGAAAAATGCATAGTCCCACTGTGAACTTTTCATGACTAATTTAGGATGTTTTGGGTTGCGGTGCATAGAAATCCAATTTTCTCCCTCTTCCAGTATAAAGACGTATTTGTACTTAAACTCTACATTTGGTTTGTAAGTGATGTTTATATCTTAAATTTTGCAGAGAAGTTCATGGAAAACCTTTCATGGTGTCTAAACCCCCCTCAGAATTAGATTCATTCGTAATGAAAATAATCTGGTTCTAAGGTAAAATTAGGAAACTTTGATGCATTCCAACATCATATTTTGGGTTTTGGAGCTATGCCATGTTTGGAAGGATGCTCTAATTTTTTCCTAAGATAGGGTTCCTAGCGAGCATATGATTCAACTGATCGAGCATAAAAAAATAAGCTAATTGGTATCAATAGGTTGTTGAATATATGAATAGTTATTTCAAAATCCTTTTGTAATATAAGATAGAGAGACACCCTTTTGTGGTTGTTCTTCTAGGTATTTTTGATCATAAATGAAAATAATTTTGTTTATGCTCATCTATGTCTTCATCCATGCCTTTTTATTGTAATTAAAATTTCAAAACTGATTTTCATAGCATGTTTTTTACACCAGATAATCATAACTACAATGACAGGGATGGGATGTAATCTAATTTTTTACCTAATCAAATGGTTATAGTGAGCATAGTTTGACTATTGATAGGGTGATATAGAAAACCCTTCAAACTTTGTATCTTCTGTGTTATCACCCTAATTTTTTCTTAATCCTAATATGGAGGAGACTTAACATGTGATACTTGGATTTTTCTTAGGCTTCTGTTTTTGAGTTTTTATCCAAACAAGTTTTTCCTTTTAACTTTTTATTTCTTGATATTTCCTAAACCATAATGAGTATGGTCCTAGTGAGTTGAGACTCGACTTTTTTATAGATTTCCCTTTATGGGTTTTCAGCCTAGCGAGTACTATGTATATTTTTGTGGGCAGTTTAAAGTCATGCATGTTGGATTGATAAAGCTAGTGTTTTAGGTAGAATAGTTTTGATCATGAATTCTGAAATTTGAACCCAAACAAGGATTTATGGATATAAATGTGCTGATATATATTTTTTTAGATACTTACAAGGGGAATATTGAGTCATGATTTTATGGTAAAAAAATATAAAATTTAAAATATAAGAATCGAGGTGGCCTCTCTGAAGAATGAAGTTTCTTCTATTTGACAAATTCGTTATTTGGGATGTATTATGCAGATCCAGTTAGGGCATATACTGCATAAAAAAATAGTGCAATCCTTTGATTAACATGCTCATTATGTGGGAGAATTATGAATTTCCAACTAGGGAACATACTACCTAGTCAGGTAAAGGAGTTCCTAGTAATTTTAAAATTCTATTACTGATAGAAAAAGTGGTTTAGGATTTGGATATCTCAAGAACCCAAAGGGTGGATTTTATAAGGAAAGTTATCTGGGAATAAAAGTGAAAATTGTGCATACATGGGCCATGAATGAGAAACCAATTCTACATGAATTTGGTGTGTGAAGGAGGGTACATTTTTTTTTCAGAATGGGATTTATGATATTATGATGTGTAGTTTAAATTAATACAATAATGACATTTGGAGGGCTGAGTAGTTTAAAGTCATGCATCAAGGACATTATGGGGGATGTGGAGTTTAAATCCATGAAGTATGGAAATTATGAGGGATATTCTATTTAAAGTCATGAAAAAAGGACATTATGGAGATTTTATTTAATATATTTAACTTTTAATGAAGGTTTAATGGTTCTCCAATCCCCAATAATTTGTCTGAAAATATGCTACTATATTCAAGTATGGAAGGGGAAAATTTTAATATGTGATTTGGGGATTCCCAAATATAAAGAATAATATGGGGAAAATGGATAAATGGAATTAGAGAATGTATCTTCTAAGAATTAAGTTAACACTATTTGAAAAACCTGTTATGGGGGCTATATTATACAGATCCAACTAGGGAATATGCTACATAGCCAAACAGTGGAATCCTTTGGCTGATAGGCCTACTATATAGGTGACTAATGCAAGGATAACTAGGGGCATGTAATGCATAGTTAGGTAAAAGAGATATTAATAATTATGAAATTCTATTGCTAAAAGTTGATGAAAGTTTTTAGATGTTTAGATATTCCAAAGAATGGAGTTTGGTTTGTGGAGACAAGTTCCTTAATAAAATGAGGTATTTCAAGTCACAATTTCCATAGAAATGGGGTAATAAGCTCTCTATGAAGGTCTAAACCAAGTGAAAGAAGTATGGTTCCTGTATTTTTAGGTCATATGAATAGGACCAAAATATTAGGGAAACAATTAATGATATTACAATCAAATGACCCATGGTTATTCCAATATGATTTGAACAAATAATACGGTAAAAGTGTAAACCATGGTCTTGGAGACTTTTCGGTCAAGAGAAAGGATATGGGAAAAATATGAAAGGGATGACTGCTTTAAACTAAAGGTTCCTACATAACTTCATCAAAACTTAGAGGTACACAAGAGAATTCTCCCAAGAATGTAGTTACCATTATTTGAAAAACCTGTTATGGGGGATGTATTATGTAGGGATAGCTAGGGAATATACTGCATATCCAAATAGTGTAATCCTTTGGATGATGGTCCCATTATTTAGGTGACATTATGCAAGGCTAACTAGGGAAACATGCTGCATAGTCATGCAAAATAGCTCTAAGGTATCCGACATTCTGCCACTAGAAACCAAAGGAAGATTATGAAGATCTAAAAGTACTCAAGATTAGGAGTGTGAGAAGTGAATGGGATAATGTACAATGCAAAATGGAAGTATTTGGACTAATATTGTCAATGATTTTGGATTCCCTTTTATAGATTTAACTCAGATGTAAAATAGGTACATTTCTTATTTGCTTGGTAGGATCTCTAAGGAGAGGACCCAAAATAAAAATCTCCTACATAGAATTTTTTATTCGTATGTGGGAAAGTATAGGTTTTTTATATTATGATGTGATTGGGATGAATGTTGAAGATCTATATATCACTATGTATCTTAGAGGGGTGATAATCAAGCCACATGTAGATCTTAAATAAATACCCCACCCTGATTGAATTCATGAGTGGAGGATAACAGGGGTTTCATTGAATACATATTCCTACATAAGATGAAAACTTGTATTGAATATCATCATGTATATATGACTCATACATGGGATGAAATATGAATTATTTTAATCATGTTATGACTAGGACCAAGATTGAAAGTCTGGACATCACTATGTATCTCATATGAGTAATAATAAAGCCACAATTAGTTCTAGAAATTGGTCTCTTTGTATAGACTTGGTACAAACATAGGGAGAGGGGGATTTTTTTTAATGGTTTCTAGACTAGTATATAGAATCCAGGAATAACTACATATCTTGTTGGGGGGAAAATTAGTACAAACACTGTTCTTAAAATTCCTTGTTGTTTAACGTCATGCAGTAAGGATGAAGGTGAACTGACATGAAGTGATGTAAATATTGTGGTTGGGCCCAAGAATAAAAGTATGGGCATCACAACATGTCTCATATGGGTGAGAATTAGGAACCATGTAATTATTGAAAGGATCCCTGTGTATATCTAATTCATGCATATGATGTAAAGGGAATTTATGATTAATCATGGCTGGGCCCAAGATTGGAGATCCGGGCATCACTACGTATCTTATTGGAATCAGAATCCAGACATACATAGTTTTTGATGGTGATCCCTACGTAGGTTTGATTCATACACACATGGGATAAAGGTAATTTTTTATACATTATGTCTAGACCCAGTATTGGAGATCCTGGCTTCACTATGTATCTTTCTAGTGTAAGAATCAAGACACGCATAGCTCTTGAAGAAATATTCCTTGTGCACATTTGACTCACACCCATAGGGAATGAAAGAGATTTTTTTATTATGGTTGGACCTAAGATTAGAGATCTGACCATCACTATGTATCTCATTATAATGAGAATCAATCCATACACAGTTCTTGAATATTGTTCCCCATGTGGGTCTGATCCAAACATAGGGAATAAATGGGGCTCAAATGTCACTAGGGAGTGTCAATGATGTGATTAAGGCTTATGAATGGAATATGATCATCATTTAAGGGACCACAAGGAATGTCAACTCATGGTATTTTGATGGATTTATTAATCTCAAATGAGGTAGATGTCAACTGTATAGTTTAATGTCATGTGGTAAGGAAAAATGGTGTTTTGTAGTTTTAGGTCATGCATCTAGGACCTCATGTCATGAAGTTTATTGTCTTGTGACAAGGATGATGATGTTACATAGTTTTAATGTCATGAAACATGGACAATGCTTGTAATGCAGTTTATCGCCATAAAACTAGGATGACATTTGCATGATTACACAATGCACTTCTTTAGGAACCTTTAATTGGTTATATTTTTAATGAGTTCTCCATCCATTGAGATTAAGGAATAATCTCCATTAGAATAGACATTATGTATAGAATAAATTTCTTCCCACTTTGGATCATGATTAGGAGGATTATTTCCTTATATCATTAGATTCCTAAGGACCAAAACCAACTCTCCTTGGAGGAATGAATGAAAGAAGAACTTCTTGTTAAAGGCCCATTCTATTTGGTTATAATATACTTCTAAGTGATGCAAGGTATTCAATCTCTTTTCATCTAGTCACTCCCACTCATCCATCCATTTATGGGATTTCTCATCAGTGGATAATTGATCACAAATGGCGACTATGAGTGATGAAAACTGAATTTAAATGGGCAGAACTACTTATGTCCCATATAAAAATGAGTACAAGGTTGACCATGTTGCAATATAGGTAGTAGCCCTGTAATCCCATAAGGCATGAAAGAGTTTATCAGGCCAATATTTCTTATCTTTATCCACCATTTTATGGAGTATGTTGGACAAGGTTTTGTTGAAAACCTCTATCTGTCCATTTTCCACTTCATGATAGTGGAAAAAATGGTTGGATGTGATATTTTACTCCTGATATAACTTCCCTACCTCATTAGGATAGAAATTTGTGCCATTTTCTATCAATATGGTCTGAGGGAAACCAAATGGCTAGGAGTATTTGGCTGCATGTAGCAACTTTGGGGGTTGATGGATGAAGTTGGCATACATGTGGCAGAGATGACACTTCTTAGTGAAATCTATGCAATCTTGCATCATCAAAGGCCAGAAGTATCCAAGCCTTGAGATCAGTGGGAACCACAGGATCCTGTATGTAGTTATTTCATGACAACCATAGTTTTCCTCAAACAATGCATTTGGGGAGAATTCCATTGAAACATTGTCTATAGAGGTTCTTCTGGTGATTTGGGCCATCATAAAGAGTGAAATTAACTTCTCGTCACTAGATTTTCTCTCTTCCATCTATATTTTGTAGAAGTAATCCGTCTTGGATATATTAAATTATTGGTGTTATACATCCCATGGTAGGACAAAATGGTTTAGGAATGGGGATGATTTTATTATTTTCCTCTATTCTGATTTGAAAAAAGGTGAAACCACATAATTATAAGCAATGCTTATGATTGATTCATCATCGTTTCGATGCTGTGATGGTATACAAAAAAACTAAGAAATTTTCCCATGGTTACCTCAAAATCACATTTCAAGGGGTTCATCTTTCGATTATGTTGTATAATCTTGATGAATATAGTATCCAAGTCAGTTAGGTGATCATAAAGTTTTATGTATTTTACAAGTAGATCATCAACATATCATTCAAAAAATTTCCCCAAGAAGGGTTTGAAGATGTGATGCATTGCACGTTGGTATGTTGAAAAAAATTATTTAATCCAAAGAACATTACCTGATATAAAAATAAACCTTGAGGGGATATGAAGGCTATATATTACTCATCTTTTGGGAACATTCAGATTTGGTTATACCTAGAGTATCCATCCATGAAGGAAAGGAATTGGTAGCCAGCTATTGCATCATTTAAGAGTTCTGTTATTGGAACAAGGAATCCATATTTGGGAAAATGCCGATTTAGATCCTAGAAATCAATAAAAACTCTGATTTTACCATTCTTCGTTTTCAATGGGGCAATTTTGGATGACCACTTTTGATATTTAACCTCTCAGATGAAGTTTGATTTGATAATATCATTGACTTTATCCTCAATTTTGGAGGCGTAAGTCGGGTGTGTCCTCCTGGATACTTTATTGTATCTAAGATTATCTTCTGGTAAGCCCAAATGATGGGTGTACACCTCAATGTCAAGGATTGGAATCTCTATGTAATTCTACAAAAACACATCCCGATGTTGTTTCATAAAGTAAGTGCACACATATTTCTCTTCATGAGTCATGGAAGCACTAATAAAAGTAGGGCATAGATCTTCCTCTGTATCCATATTTGTTTCCCTAAGTTCATCCACAATGGTGGAGACCGCTTCCTCAAATGCTGGAAGGGAACCCATGAGGTCTTCCTCTTATTACTCTTCTTCATGTGTTTCTTCTTACTTCTATTCTTGGAGGGTAGGTGATAAATAAGTATTTTCAGTGCTATGATAGAAATTAGTATTTGGAAATCCTGAAGAGGAGGCAAGAACCTCTAGTTCAACTGATGATAAAGGGTCCTTTTGAAGTTATGAAGGGAAGATGATGGGATGAGAATCAACATCCCTATCTTTTTCCATGAGTTCTCAAACTTTTTCTATCCTAGTTGATTAAGTAGAGAATTTCTAATGCTCTATGGATGAAAAGAAGACATCTCTATTTAGGCTTTCATCACTACTTGGAATTTCACTGACCACTCCTTTACTGTCAGGCTCAGTTATCACAACTTTCATTATAAAATACACTGAAAAACTTCTTGGACTTAGGATATCCCTTTCAATTTGATTAATGGGAAGCACTTAATCTGCATTGTGATGCTTGAATGGGTTAGATGGCATCTTTTTCAGACTATTTAGAGAATTGATTCTAGTAACATCATTTTCCATGGATTGTTTTTCCCTTGTGAGATAGAATTCCGCATCAATGTAATAAGCTAAAAAAGTTTTGAATGGGGACTTATCACCATGAAATGTTCCAATATGACCATTGACATAATATTTTAGACATTGATGGTATGATGAAGGAATGGACACATGCTAATGTATCCAAGATCTTCCGAGTAGAACATTAAAAGATGTGTCTTTCCAGACAACTATGAAATCTGAATTAGATATGAGATCCCTAGACGGAGTTCTGAGCATATTCTTAATGAGAGGTTCTTTATCATTATTTTCATAACCGTGTAACATCAAATTAGAGAGAGAAATGTGGGATTCAGTGAGGACCAATAAGTGAAGTTTCCGAATGGGAATGAGGTTGACTCCTAAGCCATTATCAATGAAGGATCATCGGATGTCAATGTTGTTAATATTTATAGATATTCACATGGGAATAATGTGTCCTTGTACGATGTACTCCTCATCATGATCTATGAAAGATATTACTACATGTCATTCTAATGAATCATTCTATATACAGTAAATCTCTATGGAAATAACCTCAAATTCAAACTCTTTAGGGATAGATAAATCCTCAATTAGTGTTTCTCGGAGATCCTTTGATAAACTAAGAGCATCCAGGATTGATAACTTGGCCAGTACTTCAACAATTTATTTAATGAATCATACTTTTGATCCAGAGGTCTGTGTTTTCTAGCCTAGAAATGATCTTTTATAGGTACCTTGGAAGATGATCTTCCTGATGTGGATGGAACCTCTTTTGTGGTAGAAGTTGGAAGTACTTATGATATTGGTGGATTAAGCTGGCTAGATCTTCCCACTCACTGAGGAGGTGGTATCATATCCTCTAACTAGTATTCCAAGATGATCATGTTAGGGAAGACTCAGTCATGTGTGTGAGAAAACCCTTATTCTTTCTAAGCCTGCTGGAGGGCTCTCCCACAAGTTTCTTCTACATAAACAGTTCGAGTAGGGGTGTTGTTTAAGTAGTGGATTCTATCACAAACACATCTTCCATTGTATTCCAGTCCTTGTGGAACTCTTCCTCTAGTTCCCTAATAATGTTTGGGGAACTCAAGTTCATAATCAAAATCATAATTTGCATAGGTATCCTTTAATTGAATAACATTAACAGAGCCGAAAATCGACTCTTCATCTGATGAATATTATGCAGGATAGTTAAATTCTTGTTGTTCCATTTGGTTGGGTGGTGGCTGTGATTTTTAGATTATTGGAATGAAATATACTAAGGTAAAGGAAAAATTTGGACTTGACAAAAGCTCATCATATTCTTCTTTCTCCTTATTCTTTTGACTGTGTTTCTTTTTTGAGGATTGGCCTTCAAAAGACTGGGTTTTGATGAAGATGAAATTTCTGTAATGGAAGTGGTAGGAGACACAATCTGCTGTTTCAACTATGTTCGTAGAATGGAATGAGTTCGGTTGATTTTTTTCCTAACCATCCAATAATCTAATTTCGAGCATTCTTACTTTTTACTTCCCTCCACTCAAATTAATCCTCTTGATTAGTAATAATAATATATGCTACCTGGGTTGGTGAAATTTTCATCTTCACTTGCCTATATTCCACTATCTTTTGAAGGAGGTGTTTTAAAAAAACACTCCTTTATGGGGGGCCCTAGCATTTGATGGAAGGGGAAATAGTTTTGGGGGGTCCTCATCTCCTTATTTGTTAGGTTTCTTTGGCCTTGTCAACTGAACAAAGTTTTTTCCCCAAACATGAGATGAAGTACCCGGGGACTTGGTCATTTCAAAAATAATAGAACATGTTTTTCAACTCCTCAAACTATATCCACATTTTACCTTTTAATATTGATGAGGCGGTCATTAATATTGATGCTCAGGAGGTGAATCCCTATGGTATGATGGGGTATTTAAAGTAGGAGTGGGGAAAAGGGACTACTTAAGTGTGGCTGTAGTGGCCTCTGCTTTTCCTACTCTTATTCTCAGAGTTAATGGGATTACTAGGGATTTGGTTCTAGTATTTTCTATGGAGTTTTTCTACCTGATGGGAAATTCAGGATAGATCCAAGAATCCTTCTATATATTTCACAGGGATTAATGGTATATGAAACCCATCACATATATTATATAAAAAAATGGGAAACAACTCTTCTTTATGGATAAGTATATTCAAGGTGTATGTTAATCCTTTCCACTGGGCAATGACATATGAAACTCTTTAATTATCAATTTTGTTGATGTTTTTGAGATCGAAGAATGGTTTCTTATATAGCATTGAGCTGAACTGGAAAGGAAACTTTTGAAGGAGATCTTCCAATCTAGGGATTTATCGATACTGAAAACTTGTGTAACATATAAAGGATGGACCCTACAATGATTGTACGAGGCATCCGAGCCTCACTACTTACTGTTTCTCAGGGGTCCCCATCATGGGATCATAGTGAGAGAAAAAATGTGTCAAGTGCTACTCTAGATCTCATGAGACATTGAATATTAGAAATGTGGGATTCCCAAAGTTTGTCAGGGGAGGAGTTAGATCTACCCATTCAGTATAATCCTTCTTTTCTAGTTGAACTGGTTCACTCCATCCTTCCATAGATTCCAATAATGTTGTTAATGACTCAATGGTGTTCAAAATAATTCAGGAAACATCTAGATGGACTGTGTCCTAAATAGGTATGGAAGAAGAATCTTTAACTAGTGTAGAAACTAGTAGGACCACCGATGGTAGTGTTGCTAGTATTTTCATTGGATAATCCACAGGGGCAGGCCTATAAGGATGTGCTTTACCCTACTATAGTTGTACTTTAAATGGAGAGAATTCATTTTCTGAAATAGTAGTTTCAAAAAACACTCTTTTCTGAGGTGTTCCTACTGGAAGTGAAAGATGAGGATCTTCATGTGGAGCATATCTGGAAGGAATGCTTCTTTGCAGTAATTTTTCATTGAGTCTTCTCAACTCCTTCCTCTTCTCTTCTTGCCGAGAAAATATTTCCTCAAGCGAAAGAGATTGACCTTCTCTGGGGGAAATGTGAGACATGGTATGACCATTACCTTTTCCCTTATTAGGTTCCTTTCAAATAGGTGGAAGTTTATTATTCGATGGAATACCAAAATTTTGGGTAAGCCTCTAATTTCTGGTTTGTACGCCTCCTTCATTTCCCTCAATGTGGAACACATTATGAACAAGAACTTCATCATCTAACTCCCTTGATCTAGAATAATTTTTTGAAGGATCTTAAATTATTTTATTGATGGCATTCACCGATGCATAATGCATTGTGGGAATTCTATCGGTATATTTGTGAGACTACCTTTTTTTGCACCCTCCATGAGACTTTTTCCTCCTATTTGTTAGTTCCCTGGGAACTCTTTGGAATAAATTAACCTAAAGGAAATCCTCATATTGTTTAGTTGTGTATTAATTTTGAGGCTTCTTCCCTAATTAGGAGAATATATACTTTCGTTGAGGAGGGGATTGTGAATGTGAAAAATCTACCAGTCCTGCACATTGGGGATTTTTCCATTCTTCTTTATCAACCCTTCAGGATTTGTTTTTTTGAAACTGAGTGTTGGGTTAAAAAATCTCCTAGCCATGTGGGTTTGGGTGGCTCCTAAACAACTATGGTTGATATCAGTGAAAATTATCTTCCAATTTTATGAATTATGGTCTGAAAATTGGATGGGTTCATTTTCCAACACTCACTTAAATCACATACTTTAGAAGACTGTTGTGCTATTTCAGACATGTTTCCAATCTGACGGTTGAAATCCTCCAAGTCGGAGTCCTACTCGATGTTCTCAGACACTTTATGGAAAATTATCTCAATATATTGCACTCTTTGGGCCTAACTTTGATGAAATCCAGTCGAGTCCTGATCTTATTGAGCATCTATTCATTCATGAACTGAATTCAATTTTTGTCGCCGACCTGGGGAAATAAAATTACATGATACCACTTTTGGAAGGATTTGATGGCTTTGGAGCACAGTGAAATGCAATGCTCTATGTGCACCCCATCCTCTGATATGAACCCCAGGCCTGGTATCTCTGATTTATTATTGCAACCTCATTAATGCATTGAGGCATGAATGTTGAAGGTATCCTTATTGCTTCTTAAATTTTTGATGTCGGGAATCCAGGAGAGAAGCCGAGTCAATTTGGAATGAAAACCATTATATTACCTTGAAATGAATTTGATATCCATCATACAATATTAATTTGGCTTTTAGATGACGAAGATTCTTACATATGTTGAGGCGGATATCATGAATACAATCTTCTACCAACATCTCTAGAATACTATATTGAGAGGTGTCCAAAGGCCAGAACAAGACTGGTATTTCACACTTATCCAGTTTTTTCCTCATGTTCAACATACCCTCTTCATATTTTTCTAGATGTTTCTCTACTTTATTGGATCAAAGTTGTTGTTTTCTTATCGCTTTATCAGAATCATCAAGATCGGTAGAGAGTTACTATGTTGTAATGGAAGATAAATAGACCAAGGGTGGTTTGCAGAATGATCATCACCTTATATTTTCTTCCAATTGAGAAATAATATCACCTACCAGTGATATGGAATCATAAATGACTGGCCTTGTGTTTACAATTGCCTTAACATAAGATGGATTTATTTTCACTACATTTTCAGTTGGAGAATTATCTTGAAAATGAGAATCACTACCGCAAAGATAACTTTCATAAAAAATTACATCATGGGGAGAACCATCAAGGTGGATTATAGTAAGGGGTATATCCTCTTGCTCCTTGGTCTTTTGGTCACATGAAAGGTTGACATGACACTCATCAAGAGATAAGATCTCAAGATTGAATGAATTTTCATGAATAAAGCCTTAATTTGGAAGTTTCCAATGAGGACCTTTAGAGTTATGGATACTGATCCCATAATTTGGTAATGGGAAGGTAGTATCTTGAGCTAAAATAAATAAATGTCAAAGTGATTCAAGAAATCCAACATTGAGCAGAGCCATATCACAAATTGTATCTTGATTTTCCAACTATGTTTAATAATATTTCTTTTTTGGATGAGATCTTACAAGAAGTTTGGGACACTTACTAGGAAAAGTGGTTATAATAGGTTGGTGTATGTTCCTATCTTGGAGTGTCTATCAGATTAGGCTGATTATCTTCAATTGGAATAGGTCTATGTTCCCCATCCAGTTGTCCATATGATATGGGGGAGTATGACCCATAACTCTCTTGGATGGGCATAGAGGTATGTATATTCTCTAGAGTAGGGGTATGTACCTACTCATATCCTTCCATTCCTAACAATGGATACTATTAGTAATCATGTGTTGGGGTAGAGAGTTGATTATGTCCTCTTCTTGTCATCGGGACTTTCTGATTGAATTATCCATGTGCTACCAGATGAGGATACTAGTAGGTTTGATGGGTTTAGGAAGGTGTATATTCCTTCTTATAGTACTCCACTAGATTGTAATGTCAGGATTAATTGGATTCCACAAGATGAGTATGCTGGATGAATGATTAACGACGAATGGGTGTATATGCTCTATTGTTTTCTCCAACCAAATTAGGTTGGTGGGATTTTCTAGAGGGAGAAAAGGTAGGATCCTTCTCCCTGTTAGCTGGTTGTTGTCCCCGATGGGCTGTCTTTAATGCCCAGGTTTGAGTGACCTGGGCTGGAAAGCCAAAGGAAACACCCTCATCATGTTGAGGGTTTACTACCACACGACACTGTCGACAACAATTATAGGAAGGATCCCTTGATAAGGACCATTGTGTCTTCGGGATGAGACTGTAGGTGGCCTCTTGGTCGACCTCCCTATAATATGGGATGGATTGGTGATCGAGTTCTACGGATAATCACCCGAAACAGTTGAATATGGTGGTTGGCACCGTGTTCTTCTGGACCATCAGTCATCACTGACCGGAATATTGGGGGTTATTCTTGATCTGGAGGGCCTGCTAGGCCCTCCAAAGATGGAATGGTACCATGTTGATAGTACTATTTAACCATTACATTAGAGATACAACATTGAATATTCTGAGGTGGTTATGGCATCCTTCGTGCAGACAAGAATCTGGCCTGAGAAGCATCCAGAGCATTCATGGGTGTAAACTTGAAGAAGCCATTTGGATTGTCAGGAGTTCATAGGAAAGAGTTCCTATATATATGAAAAACATAAAAAATGAACTGCAATGTCTCATTCGAGTGAACAAATTCCTAATTGATTTTCTTATCTGGCATGGGTAACACTATCATCTTGGTTAAATATTCATGTTGGGTTCACCATTTTTTTCCCTCGGTATGTGTGCTCTGGTTAGGAATCACTATTTATGAATGGATTCAAATGAATTTGTTTATGGAACTAGAAACACAAAACTATTATGTATCTAAATGGACATACTTTCCAAAGGCAGGTGTTCATTAGGTTTTTTGACCTATGATACATAAGATCTCACATTGGTCGATAGGATGGGAGGTCAGGCTCATCACACCCTTTTAGGGGGAATTATTGCCTACTCCGGGACCCTCTTATAGATTTAAGAAATTTTTGTGAATCCATCATAAATTCCCAAGTATAAGGTCGTTCATACCAAGATCATAAATAAATTATTTTCATGTGTGGAATTTAGGATCATCTATATGTATTCGTGGTTCTTTATCAATGGAGATATCTGCATGTATCTAGGGTTCTACATTGATGTTATCCTATTATATAGCACTTAGAAATTATTTGGTCACTATCACGAAGATGCTCATTTTTTAGCCACTCAGTGGGGAACTCTATAGTTTATGGAAATCTGGGTATATGAATGTCACTCTGGAATTTATCATCATATAGGGAGATGAAATTTTCCTCTGGAGTTTATTGTCTTCTAGGTAGATAATGGTTGCTCTAGAGTTTATTGTCATCCCTGGAGATGAAAGTTGTTTCAATATTGGGATCGAACCAATAGATGATCTAACAACTTTTCCTCATGAAAGGAAAAAAACCCATGTAGTTAGGTTCTGTTTAATTTGAAACATCATTACTTTTAAGGTCATGTGATAAGTACCCAACCATATAGTTTAACGCCATGTGGCAAGGGAATCTATGTGGAAGGTTCCTAGTCAAATTTTTGTGCAGGAATTATTCCTAAGTAGCCTAAGGAATTTGGAAGGGGTATGAGTTTCCTTATTGAATTAGACCCTATTGGGGATACAGACCAAAGAGAAAAAGGTTGATTGGGGATGTTGGTTTTAAACCTTAGGGAGGCTTCTTATGTATCCCGTTTGGATGGGAATAAAAGTCCACATAGTTTGGTAAGTATCATAGGGGAGTATGGCCCTTTGAGAGAAATAGTTTGGGGCTTAATCCTAAAGAGGGTCCCCCTGTAACAAGGTCCATGAGAGATTTATTAACTCATGGAGTTTCAGGGGGCTTAATTTGATGATTACTCCAAAGGAGGATTCTTAGATTAAAATAATTTGGATTGGGTCTTACTCTTGAAGAGGGTGATCTTTGAGCTTGGGCCCTGAGTGGGATTACTACGTATTCCAGTTAATAGGAATTAGAGTTATCATAGTTCATTAAGTCTCGCAAGGGATTATAGAAAATTGAGATAAATAGGTTGGGGCTTACTTCTAAAGATGGTTCCCTTGTAACAGGGTCCCTGAGAGATATCTTAACTCATGAAGTTTTAGGGGGGATTAATTTAGGACTTATTCCTAAGGACGATGCTCAGATTAATGGAATTAGGATTGGAGCTTACTGCTGAGGAGGATTCCCTTTGAGCTTTGGCACTGAGTGGGATTCCTACATATCCTAGATAACAAGAATTAGAGTTCTCATAGTTAAGTTCTTCAAATAGATTGGGTGGATGTTGTGATCATTACAAACCTCTAATCCCATGTGATTCATGATTAGTGTGAGAAACAAGAGGATGTGAAAGATTTAACAAAACATAAATTTTCATTCATTTGATTGTTGATTCAAAAGTTTTCCTTTGACTTCTATATCATGTTTTGGAAATCACAAATATATTTTATCTTGTATCGTACTGACTCTGTCAATCATATCATACTGACTCTGTCAATCGTATCGTACTGACTCAATCAATCGTATCGTACTGAATCTGTCAATCGTATCGTACTGACTCTGTCAATCATATCGTACTGACTCTATCAATTGCATCGTACTGACTCTGTCAATTGTATCATACTAACTCTGTCAATCATACTCACTTTTGTATATCTTACTTTGTATCATATCAATACATTACATTTAGTAATACTTATAATACTCATACTTTCATTACTTACTTGTTTTGGTACTTAGTCAAAAACACTTGTTTCATATTAATCGTAGTCTTGTTTATCATCTTCATATATCTTTTATTTTAACCAATACGATGTCATTGAGTTAGTTACAAACTAATAAAAACGATTTCGTGATTTCTGTTTCGATATGACCTTTATAATGCCAGGTGTCCAAGTCCCTCCGAGTTTTTCGGAGAAATATGACCGTTGGAGGAAATGTGACTATTGGAACCTGAGGATTATAAATAGGAGGTCATTTAAAGCCGAGCGTGTGTGGTGATGAATGTGAAGAACTGTGATACTTTGATTCTATCAAGTTCTAGAGAGAGATGCTGTTACTTCTCTCATGCTTTGTGCTTTGTGCGTCCGATCATCGTATCGAGGGATTTCAAGTAATTGAAAGACAGAGGTGCCGATTACCTACAAAATCAAGGGCTGCCGTTGATAGGAAGATAGACATTCCAATAATCGTATCGAGGGATTTCAAGTAATTGAAAGATAGAGGTGCCGATTACCTAAAAAATCGAGGGCTGCCAGGGATAGGCAGACAGACGTTCCGATCATCATATCAAGGGCTGCCGGGGATATGCAGATAGATGAACCGATCATCGTATCGAGGACTTACCAAGGTGGTGGTAAGACAGACCTCTTATCCTCGGTGAAAGGATTACCCTTCTATTTGGGTTAAAAATAATTTTAATACTTTTTCATTTCCACTGCTGTTTGTTTTAGAAAGGAATTTGTATTGTTTTCTTTCTTCATTACACATTCAATTGTGATTGTCTCAATTACAATTATTCTATTACATTTTTTATTAATAGATTCTATACACTTTAAGGTAGAATCTCTCACAATTTTATTACTCTGATTATTGTATTCATCTTGAATACAATTACTTTACTTTTCTAATAGTATTACATTACATCATACCTTTATATTCAATTCAATTGTGGTTGTTTGAATTGTATTAGTTTAAGATCTTTTAAACTAATCTCTTAAGTGTTTAAACTCAAAGTTTTAAACATAAAATTCACCCCCTCTTGTATTGTTCCATCTAATATACATATAAATCTACATATTCGATATCAAAGGAGGTTTTCACTGATTTGAATTACTAGCTTTATTTATTTCAAACATTCATTTTAACTACTTACTACACTAACGTGTGGAGTGGAAAAGATTTTTGTTATATTAGATGGAAGGAATGAATATTTGGCCAATTGACAACCTAAATCCTTCTAGACCACCTATCTTTGATGGGAATGATTATGAGTACTGGAGAGATCGAATGAAGAATTTTGTTATCAATACTGGTGTAGACAATTTTATAATGCTTACTGGAGGTTACAAAATTCCTGACAAAGAAGTCAGTACTTTCACTAATCAAGAGAAGCAAGAATATCAACTGAATTACAAGGTACGCAATACTCTATTATGCTCTATGACTAGGAATATATATAGATAGATATCTTCATGTGAAGTAGCCAACATTATTTGGAAGAAATTGTAAGTCACACATTTCGGTACATCCAAGGTTATAGAAACAAGAAGAGCAATGCTTCGAGCTGAGTATCATGGATTTGTTTTTCCTTACGGAGAGACAGTATGTAAAGTGCAAAAAATATTTATGACAATTGTCAATAGCTTAAAATCCATGATAGAGAAAGGTCTTGATGATGAAGCTCTTGTAGATAAGATTATAGATATAATGCCAAATGAATGAGAGTCAAAAAGGACAACTATTGATGAAAATAGAAAAGTTTCCCAGATTACTCTTGATGAACTATTTGGAACTCTTTTACAGCATGAGACAAGAATGAAAAGAGATGCTGATTTCAACAAGAATAAGAATGGAAATGGTAGTGTAGCTTTTACATCCAAAGCTAAAACTCCTGAAAGGATAACAAGATCCAAAGCCAAGAAAGTAGTTATATCTGATTCAAGTGATTGTGATCTTTTAGATAACGAGTTATCCAATCTTGCTCAAAGGATGAACAAGATTGTGGGAAAGAAATACTTCCAATATAGATTCAAAAATAATGATATGAAGGATAAGAAAGATTCAGAGGTAACTTGTTATGAATGTAAGAAAGTAAGACATATAAGGCTTGATTGTCCTTTGCTGAAGAGAAAATATAGAAAAGAGAAACATTCTGAAAGAAATAAGAAAAATTATTATAAGACAAAGAATGTATTGAAAGAAAATGATACTTGGAGTGAAAGTGGTAGTGATTCTTCAGAAAATTATTCAGAATATGAGTCCTCAAGATAGAGAAATATTGGGCTTATAGCCAGACTACCAATTGAAGATCATTGTCTTATGGCTAAGGTACACAATGCTGAAGCTATTAAAAAGTTATCTTTAAATGAAAATTTTACTGATAATAAATATTATGAATCCTCAAATGACGATTCTTCGTCATCAGAAGATGATACATTACCTTCTTTTAAAGAAGTATCTAGGTTTTCTAAATTACTTGAGAATGAAAATTCTAAGCTCAAAAAGAAACTTGATAAAGAAAATTCTAGAATTTCGATTTTAACTAAATAAGTATCAGATCTTTCTAAGGATCTTGATACAAAAACTTCTGATTTTGAAATTATTTTAAAAACCCTTGAGAAAGTCAAATCTGATAAGGATAAGCTTTCAAAGGATCTTGAAAATGTAATTTATAAGAAAAATGTTTTAGAGCCTAAATCTAGTTCAGAATCAAATGATTTGGTGGATAGAAACTTAGTTTTAAAACTAAAATCAGAAATTTTTTCCTTGAAGAAATATTTGTCAAACTTTACTCATGGAAAGGATAACTTTGACAAGATGTATTCTCAAATTATACCTTTGAGGAATCATTCTGGACTTGGTTATACTTATTCAAAACCGGTTTTTAGTAATAACTATTTTGTTCCACAAAAAAAACCTTTTTGTTCTAAGTGTCAATATGGTGGACACTGGGGAAGATAGTGTTCTCTTAATAAAAATCAATATTTAGGATTTCATAAAGCTCATTTTGTAAAACAAATGTGGATTCCTAAAATTCTCTTATCTAACCCTTCTGGATCCAAACAAGTTTGGATTCTGAAAAACTAATTGTTTCTTTTTCAGGAAAATGAGAAGTGTACCAATAAGAATATTTGGTACATGGATAGTGGTTATTCTCAACACATGACCAGAAACAAAGATCTCTTTGAAAGTATTATAAAAAAAGGATATATTATTTTACAATTTATCGGAACACAAGAACAACTTGCTGACATTTTCAAAAAACCATTACCTTCCAATAGATTTGAGTTTATAAAACAGAATCTAGGAATGATTACATTAAAATAATCATTCATATCTACTTCTTGTTTTTATATTTCTCCTTATGTTAAACAAACTCCTCTTAGAAATGGGGAGAACATTTCTTACTATGTTTCTTTTTTATCTTATGATCTTTAATTATTTACTCTCCTGGTATGTGTGTTTTACTTTTCTATTTATCGTATTGATAGTTTTATCGTATCATTTACTTTTCTGTTTATCATATTGATAGTTTTATCATATCATTTATTTTTGTTCTATTTATCGTATTGACAGTTTTATTGTTTTATTTACCTATCTACCTATCGTGTCATCAGTTGATGGTAATAATTTTCTTTTCCATCATACTGTCAGTTCATGGTAATCATTTTCTTTTCCATCGTATTTTCAGTTCATGGTAATCATTTTCTTTTCCATCGCATTGTCAGTTTATGGTAATCATTTTCTTTTCCATCGTATTTTCAGTTCATGGTAATCTTTTTCTTTTCCACCATATTTTCAGTTCATGGTAATCATTTTCTTTTCCATCATATAATCAGTTCATGGTAATGATTTTCTTTTCCATCATACTTTCAGTTCATGGTAATCATTTTCTTTTCCATCGTATTGTCAGTTCCTGGTAACAAGATTGTTTTCAATCGGCTTGTCAGTTAATGGTAACAAGTTTGTTTTCCATAGGCTTGTCAGTTAATGGTAACGAGTTTGTTTTCCATCAAATTGTCAGTTAATGGTAACGACTTTGTTTTCCATCTTCTTTTCAGTTCATGGTAAGAAGATTGTTTTCCATCGTCTCGTTAGTTAATGGTAATGACTTTTTTTTCCATCGGTATGACGATTGATAGTATTATTTTACTTCGTACGCCTGTGTTTTTCTTTAATACTATCTAAAACCAACAATTACCTTACGATATCCTACAGGTACATACTTAATTCCTTTTTAAAATTTTTTTAATCCTATTCGTTGATCTTATTTCTTCTAATCTCAACCTTATAAGATCAACGGTCACCCTTTTTGCCGCCTATAAATATCCCCCTCCCCAAACCCACATTGGTTTTTCAGATTTTGTGGCGAAGCTCTACTCCACCAATTTAAGGCATCGTAAGATCCTTCAAGCGGATTCACCTATATGTCTCAGTCCTTTGCTAATACTCCCACCGAAAAATCTTCAAATACTTTTACAGAGAAATACTTTTTTAGAGAAAGGTTAGTTTCTCGGGACTTTTTTGATTCGTACGATTCCACAATCAGAAGAATCATTTTTTTTCAAGGATGGGAGCATTTATGTGTTGAAAGAACTTTTTCTCAAGATCCGGTTATCTTTGATGAAGTCAGTCAGTTCTATAAAACCGTATCTTTCGACAAAGACATGACTATCAATTTTGCTGTGTACGATAGAAATTTGTCTATGTCTGTGAAACAAGCAGCTCATTTTCTAAATGTCCCAATAGAAGGTGATTCTTTCTGTCCATCTCATAAACTACCATAGGAGGTCAGTACGTTTAATAGAGAAAGTGCAGAGAAGTCTTTGTTTGTTATAAATGAAGAGAAGAGAAAAGTGGCTCATCTTTCTCCGGACAATAGGTTTTTGACTCTTTGGATGCAAGGTTTCCTTATACCAAGGAAAGGAGATAGATAAACTCTGAAAGTTTCTTATGTTTTTTTGCTTGACTAACTTGTAAATATGAGAAAATTAAATCTCATGGGATATGTTTTTGAAACTATCAAGAATGTCAAGTCAGGATGAATTAAGTCCCAAATGATTATGTATCCAGCTATTCTTAAAAAATTCATTCTCGAGAGTTTGAAGTTTTGTAATATTCCTTTGAAAGGAAATCTGATAGATTTGAATCCCTCATAGATTAGCAAAAGTACTTTGAAGAAGTTGAATGTTTGTTTTGATCCAAATTCAAAACTTTTTATAAGAGATTTAGAAGCAGAATCGGCTCAGAATCAATCGGCACCTATTCCAGCCAAAGACTAATCCTTCTATTGGTGTTCCTCAAAAGTCATACCCCCAAACCAGATCAATGCCAAAGAAGAAACCAAAGTACAAAAAGAAGTTTGTGGCCAAGTGGAGAAAAGAAAGAGAACAGAGAAAGGAAGGTGATCCAAAGTTCAGTCTTGACCCAGCTAAATCTTTTGAAGAAAGAATAAGGGTAGAGGAAACCCTTCAAACTGAAAAGAAAAAGAAGTCTGTTTTGAAAAGAAAGGCTAAAGACTTTGATATCTCGAAAGTACTCAGAATAGTTGAGGATGCTAGTGCTTAACTAACAGAAGAAATACATCAGGAACCAATCATACAGAGTCTTCCAGAGAAAGAAAAAGGAAAACAAATGTTGCAAGAAATAGAAGAAGTTGAAGAAGAGGAAGGAGATTTTCTTTTGGAATTCCTTCAGAGTTTGAAAAAGAGTAGAGAAGAATCGGTTCAAAAGCAGAGTGAAGGTATTCAACAAGTTCCTCATGCCGATCAAGCACCTATTGAAACTTCTGAAACTCTGGATAAAACACCCCCTCAAGCAAAGCAAGGTTCTCAATCCTCTCATACTGAAAAATTTATTTTCATCAGTGACAAAGTAGAAGAAGAAAGAAGGTAGAAAGAAAAAGAAAAAGGAAAAAAACCAGTTGTTGACTCAAGCCGATCAAATGAACTGATTTCGTACGATGAAGACACTGATTCAGAACACATAATCTATCTCAAGAAGCGTGATTACATTGTACATGTTTTGAGAAGAATTGAGAAGTCTATTCCCTATTTCCCTAGGCTGGAAGGGAAGATTTATTTCATCAATGACAATCAAAAGAAGAAATTTGGTTCTGTAAAAGAGTTGAGAAAGAAAGTTTTGTCAGTTGAAGCTGATTTGAAAGTTCTTTCAGAAACTTCTTCTGCTCATAAGAAGGCTTGCAACAGGATGACCAAGTGGTAATATAAAATAGAAAGCTCGGTGAATGACCATGAGATAGAAATTGAAGATATAAGGAGGTTGTCAAATGATCTTACTATTTCCTTTAACAAGCTTGACAAAGAAACTATTGAAAGGATGAATCATGTAACTCATGGAACCGATATTACTTCAGTGAAATAATTGCAAGAGAGAATGAATGATTTTCAGTATGAATTCTCAAAGGTTTCATCTTTCAAAGATGAAATGATTTTGTTGAAGAAACAAAATTCTGTGTTATCCAAAGATAACAAGAATCTACAAGACAGAATTGATACCATTGAGGAAGTAATCAGAGTTCAGAAAGAGAATATCAAGAATCAAGATCAGCTTTTTGCCAACCAAAAAGAGCTTCTCAGATCTCAGGGTGATTCAATTTTTTAAGACAAGAAAGAAATCAAAAAGATGAAAGCTGTTCTTCATGAGCTGATAAAGAAGGAAAAGGAAAGAGAAAACAAAAGACCATTGTATTTGATTTTATTTTCTTATGGAACCTATCTGTTTTTTAATGACATTTATGTTACTCTTTCTTTTGTCCTGTAATTCTTTTCTCTAACCCTTTCAGGAAACTCAAGGTTACCCCTCTTTTTTGTAAATCACAAAGGGGGAGAATGTTTTATAAAGGGGGAGAATGTTTTACAAAGGGAGAATGATTTAATCAAATACTTCGAAACCAAGTAAAATCTGTGAATACAATCCTTAGGAAAGTATATAACTAAGGGGGAGTTAGTTGTATTCAAATTCATATTCAGAAGAGTTTCCAATAACCCAGGGGGAGATAAGTTTTTCTTGTTGTCTTTACTTTGTGTTTTGTGCTTTCCAAAAAGGGGGAGATTGTTGAGTAAAAAGTTTTCATTTGAATTCTATATCATGTTTTGGAAATCACAAATGTCTTTTATCTCGTATCGTATTGACTCTGTCAATCATATCGTACTGACTCTGTCAATCGTATCGCACTGACTCTGTCAATCGTATCGTACTGACTCTGTCAATCGTATGGTACTGACTCTGTCAATCGTATCGTATTGACTCTGTCAATCATATCATACTGAATCTATCAATTTCATCATACTGACTCGGTCAATCATATCATACTAACTCTGTCAATCATACTCACTTTTTTATATCTTACTTTGTATCATATCAATACATTACATTTAGTAATACTTATAATACTCATACTTTCATTACTTACTTGTTTTGGTACTTAGTCAAAAACACATGTTTCATATTAATCGTACTCTTGTTTATCATCTTCATATATATATTTTGTTTTAAACAATATGATTTCGTTGAGTTAGTTACAAACTAATCAAAACGATGTCGTGCTTTCTGTTTCAATATGACCGTTATAATGCCAGGTGTCCAAGTCCCTCTGAGTTTTTTGGAGAAATATGACCGTTGGAGAAAATGTGACCGTTGGAACCTGAGGCCTATAAATAGGAGGTCATTTGAATCCAAGAGTGTGTGGTGATGCATGTGAACAACTGTGATACTTTGCTTTTATCAAGTTCTATAGAGAGACACTGTGACTTCTCTCATGCTTTGTGCTTTGTGCGTCCGATCATCGTATCGAGGGATTTCAAGTAATTGAAAGACAGAGGTGCCGATTACCTAAAAAATCGAGGGCCATCGGGGATAGGCAAATAGAAGTTCTGATCATCGTATCAAGGGCTTTCAAGTAATTGAAAGACAGAGGTTCCAATTACCTACAAAATCGAGGGCTGCCGGGGATAGGCAGACATACGTTTCGATCATCGTATCGAGGGATTCTGGGGATAGGCAGACAGACAAACCGATCATCGTATCGAGGGCTTACCAAGGTGGTGGTAAGACATACCTCTTATCCTAGGTGAAAGGATAACCCTTCTCTTTAGTTTAAAAAGAAATGTAATACTTTTTCATTTCCGCTACTGTTTGTTTTAGAAAGGAATTTGTATTGTTTCCTTTCTTCATTACACTTTCAATTGGGATTGTCTCAATTACAATAATTCTATTACATTTGTTATTAATAGATTCTATACGCTTTATAGTAGAATCTCTCACAGTTTTATTACTCTGATTATTTTATTCATCTTGAATAAAATTACTTTACTTTTATAATAGTATTACATTACATCACACCTTTATATTCAATACAATTGTGGTTGTTTTAATTGTATTAGTTTAAGATATTTTAAACTAATCTCTTAAGTGTTTAAAATCAAAGTTTTAAACATACAATTCACCCCCCTCTTGCATTGTTCCATCTAATATACATATAAATCTACATATTTGATCCAACATTGATGATGTAAGAGTCCAGGGATATGGAAAAAGAGGCTATGTCTACGACACTTAACTCTCTTCAATTTACATTGGAAATGCATCCAATGTAAGGAAGGAATGAAGGTTATGTATGCAGAGATGAGCAGGACAACAACATCCTACATGAAAGTCTAGGGTCTTACACTAGGATGGTTTCCCTTTGATTGGTCCTCAGAGAGGAAGGATACTTTTCCTTCATTAAAGGTAAAATCAAGTTTAATATTTATCCTTCCTACCAGGAATTAGAAGCTCCAAATCTTAGAGATTAAAAGGGGTGGATAGAGTCCAATCCCCAGAATTTGAGATTAGTAATTCCTTAAAACTTTCCTTACGGTAAGGTTCTATGTGACCATATATATCAAAATCTACAAACACCCAGATAATCCTTACCCTCTAGTATGACAAGTGTGGGAAACCTTGGACCATAGATATTAAAATCCAAATGAGAGACACACATATGTGCCTTTCCCTAAAGATTTTTTAAATTAGGAGGTCTTGGTGGAGGTTTCAAAATGATTCCTTTTAGAAAAAGGATCCAATAATGGTGAAGCTCTGCCATGATTTTTTTAAGGAGACATCATGAAAGGCTCATATAGGATATGAAGGTGAGGTGAACCAAGAAAGATCATGCTTTTGGGTGGTGTGAAAGTGGGTGGCGTGCAAGCAGGATTAGGAAAACTGGTTACACCTTAGGTGATGAACAACCTATATGAATACACTTGGGAAAGAATTGGATCAATCCATCAAGGGTATTAATAGGTATTCACAAAAGTGAGGTCCACAAATTCCTATTTTGGGGAGATCGATCACACAAGTTTTCTTAAATCAATGGGTCAGACAAACTAGTTGTGCAAGTGTTATTTATTTTTAACACTAAATGGGATTAAGTCTCACTATCTTCCTTTTATTCCATATTTTTAGGTGTTATTAAAATACCTTAATGGTTTTAGAGGACTTGGGTGAAGTACTAGGGTGATTAAAGAAAAAATTGACCTTTGGGAAAATTTGGCCATCCAAATGAAGACCCCAAGGGTCTATTTATAGGAAAATATGAGACCCTAGGTGAAGGTGACTTGGCACGGAAGTGGGTGACATGCAAGTACCTTGTGCACCGATTGAGTTTTGGGGGACTTATTTGAAACAAATGCTCTATACCACGGGGGCTGCGCCCCCACACCCCTACTCAGGATCATTTTCGGGCTGCAGTCCTGACCCTTTGGGCTGGTCCCTTCGTTACTATCCCTGACCCCCATAAAAAATGCCGAGTCACACCATGAATATTTTGAGCCTGATTTTGGACATTTAAGGTCATGGTACATAAAAATATAATCTTATCCCTCTTCCGGCATACACACATATTTCTACTTAAACTCAGTATTTGGTGTCTAAGTGAAGTTCACATCTTCAATTTTTTGGAGAAGTGAAAGGAACACATTTCATGGTGTCTACAATAGTATTTGGACTGGGGTTTGGGAGAGAGATATATATATACAATATGGGGGTGTACAAACTCTTATATGACCTAATATAACTTTGAGTTCCCCAATATCATGTTGAACCTAGAGAGGTTTAGTTCAATGAACTAAATATAGTGATAGCCCTGTATGGATGTAGATACATTTCAAGGATTTATTCTTTAGAGGAAAACCTATGAGATGTAATATGTGTTCAAGCATGGGGATAACCTGTATAAGGAATATATGTGTTTCCAGTGTGGGGTGTTAGTATTCTCCCTAGTTCCTAATGATGTGATATATGTTCCCAAGCTGGGGACTGGGTATACCCAAGGGTTCATTATGATGTGATATATATTTATTGAGTGGGGAGTGAGTTTTATTCTGGATTTATGATGATATGATACATGTTTCCCAAGAAGGAAGAGAGTATTCCCCTAGGTTATTAATATTTCTATATATATTTCCAAGGCTAGGGTGATTTTCCCATAGATTTTTTTATAATGAGATATGTGTTTCTAGGATGGGGAGTGAGTATGACCCCAAGTTCCTGACAATGTGATAAATGTTTTCGGGGTGGGTGAAATATGTGTTTCTAGGCTGGAAAATGAATGTTACCCTAGTTATTGATGATATTATATATGATTATTGAGTATGGAGAGTTTCCCTCAATTTCTTGATGATGTTATATGTTTTTCTATGGTGAATAATGAGTATTCCCTCCAGTTCCAAATGATATTTTTTATTATTCTTGGGTGAGGTGAGTTTCCCTAGGTTCTGGATGAGATATAATTTACTAATTATTAGGTAGGGTGTTGTTTTACCAAATAACTTTTTTACTAATTCCATTTTAGGACATTATCCCCATTTATGGGTTTAATTTTTTCTCAAATACATAATACACTAGATAAAGATGGTATGGTTGATCCTAGGTGTCAACTTGAAACCTGAGGATCAATGGTGGAATTTTTATGGGTTTTCTATGATTTATTTATTATTATGAGAATATAACATCATGTATACACAATATTTATTAGTTATGTTAGTAGGACCATTAATGGTTTCATAATAAAATTTTCTCACACCCTACTTAGGTGGCCTTGACACTTAGGGCGGCGACCCAGTGTTACATAATCAGGATAGACTAGATTAATGGGGATTTAGATACTTTTATGGTATGAGGACCCTACTACTATCCTTGAGCCTCATACCATCTAGGTATCTAAATCCCCATTGATCTATTCTATCATGATTATGTAACACTGGGTCGCTTCCCTAAGTAGGGTGTAACACTTTGGTACTTGAGTAGACCTTATGTTTGTAGGTTTAAGTAGGGAGACAACCCAGCGTTACATAATCAGGATAGACTATCTCAATGGGGATTTAGATACTTGGATGATATGATGCTCAAGGATGGTAGTAGGGTCTTCATATACTTCTATTCATTTGTTTATTTTTATGTGTGGTCAACCTAGTGGGAAATATGTTGAGATATACACTTTTATGAAAACATTTCATTTATTAATTCATGATTATTATTTATTGAATCATCAGACATTGATTGTTTTTGTGGATATATTTTTGGTTATTTATAATTTAGTTTAATATGATATATGAGTATAATCCCCTCATAGTAATACCTTAGTCCCTCACTGCTAGTCAACCACCTGAATCGTATGAGGAGGCATGCTTGGGGTCACATAATGTCTCTAGCACAGATAGTGGGGAGTGATCTTAGATTTATGGGTCACCAAAGTGTGGTATTAAAATGTCTTTTTCTTTTCTTACTATTTGGGGTATGGTAAATAGGGAATATAGAAATTTCAGAGCTTGGTGTAGAGATCAAACTGGTACATCATGAACACCTTTTCTGGGGGTAAGTCTGGGTTTCTAGGGATAAGGGATTAATGTTCTTTGTTTTATATATTATGGTTGATATATTTGTTCAAATATGATTTTTTTAATTTATTTTTTAATTTATTGATTTAGATCTTGAACTATTAGAAACCTGACGATATACATTCACCATTCTTGGAACTTAGGTTTCCCATGACATATGTGTTCTTGTGTGTGGTTGATATCCATGACAATTAAGGGCTCAGTTTTTTAATTTTCCAACAAAAAATTATATGATTTTTTTCATTATAACTTGTTGGTGGAGTTACAATTTTCTAAACCATAGTATATTTTCTCTAATTTTAGGTCATGTGGATCGTATGATTATATATTCATTGAAGATACCTGTATAGTCACTCTGTGTAAGGGATGTGTGGTGACACATGGTAAGTTATTATAAGAATTGGATTCCAAATTAATGAACCCCTTATGGGTTATTGTGATAGGGTTGAATTTATTAAAGTATCAAGAATAACATATATGCTGTTTTCCCATATAAATTCTTGGTGTTATTCTACTTAACCTAACCATGTGACTTTTGTTTTACTCGATAAAAAGTTTCATAGGGATATGTAGTTAAATGAACATAAATATGGAAAGGTCCTCAAAGGGGTAGTCTAGTATACAGATAATCGATGTGGGTGGGTGCTCAAGAGTGAGTGGTTTACTTGACTTGATATTCCTGATATATATATGTTGGAACCCTAGACTGGGTGTGTTGGCATGTGAGTCTATTTGTGATATTTGATATAGGAGAAAAAATGTTTCCATATAAATTACAACTTATATGAGACATAGTTTTTAGGAAAGTTGTGAGAGCATAATAGAATTGACATTTGTCTTATGATATTGGTGAGTTGAGTGTTATGATTGAGTAGTATGATGTTTTCCTACTATAAATGAGAAAAGTTGTGATATATGAGGAAAAAATGAGCAAGGCGTTATCCCATACTTGTGAGTACTATTAGAGTTGAAAAGTAGGGGTTTGTAGTTGGGAATGTGATTGAAGCACATATAGTTATTTTTTTATTATGGGAATACCATACACAGAAGGAATACTTAGTATGTTGATTAGGTGAGTGAGCCATGGTTGTATGATATGAAAATTATATGATTATGGGTTTGGTAATGTGTTAAAGTGGTATGATAGCATACCCATATTGCATTTAGATGATATTGAAATGGATAATGGATATGAACATGTGAAGAAGGTACTTAACTGTAAAATCTTTTTGGGATGAAGAGAGTGAGGGTTAACATGAATTTTGGAGGATATTATTAACGTGAGATGGAGAGTGTGTTCTAGTTAGGGAAAGTTATATTTTTGTTTGTTGATCAATGAGAAGCCATGTGCGGGTCGAGGAATGATGGATTTTATAGATTCCTGTAGGCATGGTGTCCTAAAGGTTCATTAGTAATGGGAGGTGTTTACCCTATAATAATAGAGACATTATATATTGATGACAACAGGGGTTGTTAGGATAGGTTATCATTTCTCAAGAAGAGCGACAAAAATGTGATGTTTGATTGCAATATATGTTGCATTTGAGGATCAATATAAGGTAAAGCATATAGTAGGGAGTGAACCATTGATTATTAGAGGGTGTGACACTCATTTAGAATATAATATTAATGAATGGAGAGGGAGATGTTCTTGATTATCCAAAAATGGGTAGTGATAGGTGTGTCATGTTGGATCTCGAGTATGAGAGGGATGTTTATGTCCAGTCCCTACATGCATTAATGGATGACATGTGTGTTGTGATGATTATTATATTTGGTTCGGTAGGGTGATGTTAGGGATACCCTATTTCTTGGAAGCATTGTATAATTCATGGGTTTATGAACCTCATGTTGGTAGGGTCATGGATGCAATGATTCCGATCAATAGATGACTGAGATGACACAATGAAACAAATTTATAGGTACATATGATTTTATATTGTTCCTCAGTGAACACCATATTTAGGATTCAAAAATAATGTTAGATGGAGTACATGTGTAATCATCGATCATAGGATGGAATTGACATGATAAGAGGGTTAATAGGATTGGAGGTGGATCAATTATTATGGGTGGAGCACGATGACACATAAGGTTGGTAGAGGATCTAAATAGTGAATTACCCCATCTTTTTGGTTTAAAATTTAGTCTGGTTGTTTGGATGATCTTAGGATTCCTCTAGGGATAAAGGAATTATGATCAAAATACATGATGGGATATTAGTTGGTGTGACTGAGTATTTTTGGGAGAGGTTGACCAGTGTACAAATGACTAACATTTTAAAACAACATTTTATGCGATGAAGTGAAAACTACATTGATAATGTTAATGGATTGTAGAACATGTGTTTTTATCATGTTATCCCTACGACCAGGATCACCATGACCCAGAATCAGACATTGTGCTAATAGTTGAATGGTTGGGATAACTTTAAGCCTAAGGATGAATCAGTTGACGACTCTGCAAAATCTTGGTAGATAAGGGTGCCCCTGAGTTTTTTCTAAGTATTGGTTATAATGAAGAGTGAGTATCTTGGATTTTGAGCATTTGTTTCTTGGATATTTAGAGTTTTAAAGTAGTATCCTTTTCAACATTATGGCGTAGGATCCCGTGAGTTAGTTATGAATTATATAATGAGGTAGGTTGGGATTAATTTCTAAAGAAACACTAATAATTATTGGGGAAGAGAGGTTCTATGTTTGGGAGGTTGTAAAGACCTGAATATTTACTTATAGAGAAATGTATAGGAAATTTTAATTTTGGTCCTGTAGTAGGAACAATTTTGAGAATTGAGACTCGTACTAGAATTATGATGGTTATAAAATAGCAAAAAGATCATTTTAGATGTGGACCAATTCTTAAAATTTCCTTAAAATATTTAGGAGAACATTCGAGTGGGGATGGGGGACCCCCTTTTACTAATTTTGGTTATAGGTTTCTGGTTATTCCATGATCTTCTTTTAGTTTCACCCCTATAGCCCTTGGTGAGATGTCATGGTATGTAGAATGGTACACCATTCCACAAGAGGGGAGTTCATACATTAGAGGATTGAGATCCAATGTGAAGAAAATCATTCCACCACCCATAGGGTTTGCACTGTGATAATGATAGACAAGGGGATGACCCCTCTACTAGGGGTGGTCACACGGTGACCCATGGGGGGGTGTCATGACATATCAAAGTGAATAAGTTTTGTAGTATGAAACTCATAGAAATTCCATGAATGGCCTTTTACAATTATTTTTATAGGGATTGGAACAAAATTTTAGGATCCCCCCCTTAGGTTTGAGTTTGAACAAAGGTCAAGAGAAGGTCATTTTAGTAATTCCACCCTCCCCTCAATCAATTACAATATACACCTATAGGGGTGTTTTATTAGTGTATTAAATGATATTTATAATTAATTTTATTCCTCTATTTTATTTTATTTTCCTACTATTTTATTTCCTTTCACATGGGATGATGTCGAGGTAGGGTTTATCACCGATTCACCCAAATCATGGTGTAATTAGGGGAGTATTATAGATATGCTTCATGTGGTAGATAAAGGATGCCCAAAGATTATGATTATATTCCATTATTTATATATTTATTGTAGGTATGTTACCCTATGATTTTTTCATAGGTTTTTGACTAAATTGTATGGAATGAGCAATTGAATGGGTTCTAGTTGTTATGGGTTTTTTTGAGATGTGCTAAGAGATTTCTACATAATGTTTGTATATTTCTTCTCAAGGTTTTGATTAGTGAAAAGCTATCAGTGATTTTTTAGGTGACTATTCCCATTTGGATTAAATATAATAATTAATTTAAGATTTTATAAATAATTATTGTGATTTATGGTCTAAGATTATATCTCAAAAGTTTATACAAGCTTAGATGAGGCATTAACGAGCTTAGGAAATGGTGACTGATCTTGTTAAAAGGGAATAAATCAAAATGAGGTTGGTGGTCCCTATAAATTTTCCTAAAGTATCTAAATGTTTTTATACAAAATTTTATATCAGGTCACTTTATATTATTTTTATAGATTGTGAAGCATGTTCATGGTACCAGATTTAACATACTATAATGAGGAACTCTAGAAGTTCATCTTGGCCTTATGGTGTTAGCGGGAAAAACTTATTTAGAATATAGTTATGGTTGTTAGAAGTTGGAAACCATAAAATGGGTAATCATGTTGGTCCATGTTCAATAGATGGAGGCTGTGAATAGTCCACTAGCTACAATAGTTGAGATGGTAGAAGCCACTGAAGAATGGTGAAGTCAGTAAATGGCTGACTATGTTTCTTGGGTGGTGGTGCAACCTATTTGGTCAGTTGATTACATCTATAATATAGTTGTGAGATGATATTCTGATTAATTATTCATTATATTGAAGCACTTTTACATGTGATTAAGTTTAATTGATATCTCTTAAGCTACCATGATCCTGATCCTTGTTTTTTTATAAAATTAATTTTTAAGAGTTTTATTAGGGATCTATGATGTATTTTCAAACCAGATAAATATTTATGTATCAAATTTATCATTCCTTTTATATCCTTGAATTCATTTTGAGTTATCTAGAAGAGTGTGTGAGTGGATTTACTTAGTGGTGGTGGTTGGAGTGTAGAATAATTCCTAGTTTTGGTGCTTCAAGATGTGGGGAAGTTCCAATGGTTGTTTCTACTATGAATAACCATAAACAAATTAAATCTTCTAGAGAATTAAAGTTTTATCATTCATTCATCACATAAAGGTTTTTCATTCCCAATTATTTGTATCAGATCTAGTAATTTACTCTTAGAAACTTATGTTAAATTATCACTTGTCCTAGAGTGTTATTGGTTTTAATTGGGTAGATTTTCATCAAAAGATATGAAAATGGAATAAGTAAAGGTTTTAGTTGTCTAATTAGATGAAATTTACTATGGTTTCTTGAGGATAAAAATAAAAGAAAATATCTACCAGTAGGATCCAAAATATCAATTAGATTGGGTAAAGCCTAAAAAATAGAGAAGGGTTAATGGGAGAAGATGGACCAAAAGGAACATGGATTAGTGAGGATGTTGTTAGAATCTAAAATGGCCTTTAAAATCTAAGAGAAGAAGATTACAAATTAGCTGATGGTAGATCTAGGAGACATTTATGAAAAATAAATATTATTAAATAAGTTTTATCTAAGGTGAATGATATTTAGAATTCAGTTATTGGGATGATGTTCAGTTATAGAACATGTGAATGGTTTAAACATGATCTAGAGTTAGATCAAAGTAGTGGAAGTGAATTTCAAAAATGATGTTTGGATATTCCTTCTACTCTCTTGACTACCATAATCATGGGATGATATGGTTACTATGGTAAAAAATCCTATAAAAATACTAGTCCAGTGTTCAGAGATTTCTAGAAATTGATCCTCAATGATTAAATTTGGATAAGAGTGGTTAAAGTACCTTTTAGAAATTCATTAAATTTCTACAGAAGGGGAATCTTACCAGAGATAAGAAATCATCAATAACCAAGAGGTAAGTCTAGGGAATGGAGTCATGGAAATTCAACTAGTCTTGAACTCACATATAGAATTATTAGAAATATGGAAATATTTTGAATAAATATAAAATTGAAAATACGGTACTATATGGAAAAATTATAGAAGTTCAAAATCCATCAATATAATTAAATATAGTAATGGAATGATTCTTAGCACCAGTGTCTTAGTGGAGTCATGGGTGGTTCAATCTGATACATCCTTCTTCTCAAAATAAGATCAAAAGGGCATGATAAAAAATGTATTTTAAATGTTTTTGTAAGTTTATCAGTCTGTCGATGGAGTTATATAATTGATTGGAAATGTTGATGTGAATATTTATAAGAAAATGGGTACTTACGATGACTGAAGGAAGTGGGACACATTCTAGGTCTCTAAATGAATCTCATCTATGTGTGGAAATTGGATAATATAGGCTATAAAATGACCTTCTCTAAGGGAGTTTGGAAGGAAAATCATGGGTCTATGGTTTTGGTGAAAGGAGTAAATAAAGAGACCCTTTATCAAACCAGAAGTTCATATGAAAGTGAAATGGTCTAAAGTACAACCTTATAAGATTTTATGTTCTAGAATTTTAGGCCTGATTACCTTAGTGAGAAGAAAATGACAGTTCTTTAAGGGAAAATAATTATTACTCTCATTAACATAACTAAAGGAAGTTGTGAGAGATATGTGCTAGGAATAAAAAATAGGGTTTCTTACATTCTTAATAGTAGGAATCCCTAATTTTGGAAGATAGATATTGTTCACTCAAATATATGAGTGATAGACCTAGTCTAATATCATGGATGATCCCTTTAATTTGTAATATTCATAAAAAAACAACAAAAAATGTATGATTATATTTCCTTAAGTTTAAGGTTGGGATTTTTAGTGATTTTTTATAGTGGAAATATTTTCCTTAAACAGTTAGTTTCCATATGTTAAAATACCACAGGTCAGAAAATAGTAATGATTATAGAATAAGTAACTCCTAAACCATTCATTGGATGAAGGGGATACAGATCAAGAGTACATTACCAAAATTTCTATATTTGAATGGAGTGGAAGAGAGGATAAACAAGACATTGACTAAGAATGAAAGGTATATATTTATATACTCCAAAATTTCCCTATCCATTTGAGTGGAATCAATCAAAATGATAACATACTTGACCAATTGAAGTCCATTAACTACTATGGTAAAATTTATATCTAAAGGGATATAGTCTGGTAAGGAATCAAGGGTTAGACACCTACAAATATTTGAAAGTTCATCCTACACTCTCATCAATGAAAATGAAAAAGATAAGCCATATTCTATGTCTAATGGATTTTTTTTATATGGGCTATGGAAATAATGATTTTTTGTTTCAAAAAATAAAGTAATGAAAATAACATTATCACCATAAGTTGAGAAACTATATTCCTTGAGTTGATTGATTGGAAGGATTATAAATAGGATGAATCAAGAGTTGAGGGAAAGAAGCCAATTATTAAAGTGAAAGATGATCTTGGTAAGGACAACTGAATATTGCATGTTTAGTGACTCCAGATAGCAAGAAATTCAAACAGTAGATGGTGTGATAGAATAATCAAGGTCTCCTAAATAATTAAGTAAATCTATTGAATTTGAGAATTCAAAATTCATGGCACTATAAATTACAATATTGGAAAGAGAAGAGTCTTAAATAGGGTTGAGAATATATACTAGAGTCAGAAGAAAACTCTAAAGGTATGGGGTTGATGCTAACTTCTTACATTAAACTAGTACTAGGTAACTAGAATTATAGGATGATGAAACAACACATAGTTACTCGAATTAGTGAAATAAAACCATGGATGAATAAGTAAATTATCTTAATTTCAATGGAACCTAGGAGGTCACTGAAATAATAGAAGGAGATAATGTACTGGATAACAAATTATTTTTCTATTTAAAGGAATAATCTAATAGATGTAGAATGTACATGCCATAATTTTTTGTGAAAGGATTCCAATATAAGGAGGTAATTTATTCATTTGAAATATTTTCACAGGTAGTTAAGCATACTACCATTCAGACGGTGTTGAATATTATTGATTCTAATGGCTTTCACTTGGAGAAGATGAATGTTAAGGCTTACTTTATCCATGGTGATTTATAGAAGGTGATCTATATTAAATATCCCATGGGATTTAAATATCATCAGAAAGAGGGACTTGTTTGTAAGTTAAAGAGAAGCCTCTACAACTTGAAATATGAACTTATTCAGTGTAATCATAACTCTGACACACTCACAAATAAATAAGGTACCACACGATCAGACTTATATCATTTCAATAATTGTAATTTATAGGATGATGAAACATCCGTTAAAATCCTAATTTACATGGACAATATTATGCTGATAGGTATAGAGAGTTCATAGATTTTGGAGGTTTAGGTAAAGTAATATATATAATTTGAAATTAATGATATTTTCCATGAAATGAAAATCTTGGGGGTGAGGATAGAGTGGGATAAAAAATAAGGTGCTTTGGTGTTGTCCCTGATGGAGTATATAAAAAATATCAACGATAAATTTAGTTTAACTAGATGTAAATATATATCAACCCCAATTGTTAGACACTTCATTTTTTCTAAGGAATATAAACCAACAATAGAAGATAAAGATAAGTACATGGAGAAAGTTTCATATATATCATGTGTCATAATATTGACATATGAAATGATATGTATGTGGCCAAATATTTCTTATTTAGTGGGAGTTGTAAGTTAGTTCATGTTAAACCTTAGTAGGGATCATTAGGAAAATTTAAAGTGAACCATTTGACACTTGAAGGGATCAAAAGATATGATACTATACCTTAGTGATGATGATATTTGGGAAGGGATTGTTGATATAAACTTTTCTAGGGATATAGAAACATTGAATATCAAGAAATAATTCATGTTTATGTTCACAACAATTATGGTTAGTTGGATGTCTTAGCTGCAGCCTATGGTTACCTTCTCTACAATGGAATGAAAATATATTAAAGCTGTTACATCTAGGATCTAGTTGTTGCCCAAGGGGGCCTCGTACTTGGTTGTACACATGAACTCAAGCACATTTCCCAAAATTATAGAGGATGCTGAATGTTAGCCAATACCTAGGGTATGATTTTGGGGAAAATATTCCCTCATTGGTAGAGTATACATAATTGAAAACAAATAGTAACAACAACGAAAGTAGTAATACCAACAATAGAAATAAGCAGCAGAATACTGAATGTAAATCCAATAGAATCCACAATATATATATATATATATATGCATGTCATCTATATATAAGAAAATATAAAAACAAGTCACAATGCTGGGTAGAAATACAGAAAACAAAGTACAAAAGAAAAAAGTTAACACCAGCAACATCGCAAGCCTCATCTTGGTCCCATGCTCTATAGCTCCAACAACAATCAAGTACCAGATGTAGAAGAGTGCTTTCCCTTATATATACCTAAAACCATATAATCTATTTGGGTCCAAAAAATTACCCAAACAGGGTGTGAGATGAATCCCAGTAGGCAACCCCCTAAATATTTGTTCCTAACTATCAGTGAATATATATAGTAGACAATATGAAAAATGAAGCAATAAACTATGAAGTACTCAAAAGTAAACAATCCTATGATTTTAAATTACATTCATTATATTTATTATTCGTCCATTGAATCATGAAATATCAACATCTATCCTAAGATCTATATCCCCCAGTGTAACAACAACAAAACAGATATCTCAGAAGACAATCTAAATAATCAAGTAAGACTGAGTCCATGATTTTTTTTCGTCTTGGAGACTCATAAGAAAAATTTAGTCATTCATAAATAACCCTCTAGGATGACTCTCACAATATAACCCCATTGGTATAACATAGAACTAATCATTTACAAATGAGAACTTGAGTATCTCTCACAGTGAATACCCCTAGGTCAACATGGAATCAATAAATTATAACTGACCTCCTGGGTAACTCTCATGGTCAATACCCCTGAGTCAACATAGAATTAATAAATTATAAATGAACTCTTTGGTAGTTGTCACGGTCAATACCCCTGGGTCAACATAGAATAAGGTAATTGGAAACGACCTTCTGGGTAGATCTCACGGTCAATACCCCTAGGTCAACTTCTATACCAAGGCTCTCACGATCCTGTGTAAATAATATGAAAACACCCACAGTTTTCTTGGTCCAAGGCTCTCACGGTCCATTGGAAACATAGCATGTATAACATAAAAAATAAGTACATGTAATCTATAACTACAACATGGATAAAATTAACAAGAATATCATATGCATCTCATATAATCAATCAATATGAATCCTAAACAAATTCAACGCAGGTAAAATATGGTACGCCTCATAGGAAACCTAGATCAAACAGACATAAATAGTCAATCATGGGTAACTCACCCATGGGGTGTCGCATAAACAAGGTTTTCAACCTTACTCATAAGAAAAAAACCATTAGTAATCATACAAACCATATCAAGTGATAATCAGGGTTAAATTCCAAATCTGGAAACACCCCTATTATGGGTATGTGGCATCTTTAGCATATATAATCCAAAGATGAACAAAGAAAGGCACAAACCTCCCATATCAAAGTCTCACAATCAATATACTTGAACGTCAGCCCTTGAATCAAAATAGATCGGTGTAGATCTACAAAAAGGTAAAAAATTCCTAACCTTGAATAACTCATAAGAGATGATGAACCAGGAAGAAAGGATCTATGGATTTGGAGGACTCACTAGTGGGATTTCAATGCACCTGAGAACGTCTCAATCGAAGATCAGACATATAATTAAGAGGGGTTCAGAGTTTTTCGGTTGTTCTGTCACTCTCCTGTATGAACCAAGGTGAGAAGAAGACATATCTAGACATAAGATGCGACCCTAAAATGATATATTTTAAAAAATAAAATTACATGGTGTGTTTATTAAATGTACATGTAGTGTATTATCCTCAACCGGATCTCAGCTTATGAAGGTCATCCAGGTCATTAGACAACCATTTACTTAGCCGTTACACGACTAGTACATGGTTGTACAAATCAACTGGGTACACAACGTTTACTTAAGAGTACACAACATGTACTTAGAAAAAAAATCCTATTTGATACCTTGGTAAAACCATCATGAAATCTATTGCGATATCATTCCACTTCCACTTGGGAATGGGTAACTATTGTAAAATCCATGTTGGTCGCTGATGCTACACCTTCACCTACTTACCGGTGGAATATCTCAAAATAAAACCAAATACATCCCTCTTCATACATATCCACCAATACTGACAATGTAGATCTTGATACATCTTGGTGACACTAGGATGAACTGCCTATATAGAGGCATGAAAATCTCACAGTAGCTCCTCCCACATGTCTACTGACACCCATATGCCTCCATAAAAAAACAAAACCTCATCCTCACCTATAGTACAACCTGGAGTAGGGTCCCCACCTAACACACTCTCATGTATGACTAGGCCTTATAGATTAGATAGCTGCCTCATTTCCACTCGATCTAGTAGAGTATAGGTAATAGTTATAGAAGAAAGAAACGTCTTCCCCTATTTTTCGTGAACCTCCAAATTCATCTTAGAGAATAGATCCATAAGATGCCACTCACTACTAGACACCTAAACTACCTGTATCTGAGTTCTCCTGCTCAATGCATCAGCCACTATGTTTCCTTTCCCAAGCATGTAGGCAAGATCAAAATCAAAATACTGAAGGTAATCAACCCACCTTCACTATATCAAATTCAGATCTCATTGAGTAAAGATATACTTGAATCTTTTTTGGTCAGTTTATACCACAAAACTCTCTCCCATAAGATAATTTCTCCAACAATGCAAGGCATGAACAACTATAGAAAAATTTAGATAGTGTGTCATGTAATTCCTCTCATGTGGCCTCAACTGCAAAGATCCATATGCAAAGACTCCTTCCCCCTGTATAAGCTCTGCTCCCAACCTGATACCGGATACATCATAGTAAATGGTATAACTCTTACTTGAATCTGGTAAAATATGGACCAGTGCTGAAGTCAATATTCCTTTTAATTATTAAAAGGATGAATCATATGAATCTTTACATAAGTGCTTCGTACCCTTCTTAGTCAGGCTTTTCAGTGGTGCTTCTAAGCATTAAAAGTCCTGAATAAAGCGCCTATAGTAACCAGCTAGCCCCAGAAAATTCCGTACCTCAAATACATTCTTGGACTATTCTAAGGAAACTGCTGCTCTCACCTTATCTGGGTCCATTGACACTCCTATCTATGAGATGATGTAACCTAATAAGTGAGTCTTGTCCATCCAAAAGTGGAATTTTGAGAGATTAACATATAATTGATTCTCTCTCAGTGTACTCAATACAATATCTAGATGGATGGAATGGTCATGTTGAGTTTGAGAGTACACCAAGATATCATCTACGAAGATTACCACAAAAGAATCCAAGTAAGGATGGAACACTTCGTTCATCTATTCCATGAAAACTACCATCACGTTCATGAGACTGAACGACAGAAAAAAATACTCATATTGACCATACTTGATCCAAAAGGCTATAAGAGGTATATCTGATGGTCTAATGTGAAACTGATGATAACCGGATCACAAGTAAATATTTGAAAAAACCTGGGCTACTCGAAGATAATTAAAGAGATCATTAATCCTCAACAAGGGATATCATTTCTTAACTATAAACTGGTTCAACTTTCGATAATCAACAAAAGGTCTGATGGTACCATCTGCCTTTTTTGAAAAAAGGATAGGTGAGCCCCAAGGATAAGTACTGGGTCAGATGAAAACCTTTACTTGCAACTCTTACAACTTCTTCTTGAGCTCCTGCAACTCTGGTGTAGCCATCCTATATGGAGGAATGTACACTGGCGACTCTCCTGGAACAAGCTTAATAGAGAAATCTACCTCTCTCTGGAGGTAAACCTAAAAAGTCGTCTGGAAAGATATCTCTGAAATGATCCTACACTAGATGAAAGTCCATTTGTGATGTCCCCTGGTCATCCAGATATAAGCTATAAAACTGTACTATAATTCCTCCCAACCCATGTTTCTTAGGACCTAGTCTGCCTGCCTGAACATCCCATTCGCCCTTGTGTAGAAATGACCTATCCACGGGTGACGTGAAATTCATCACGTGATGATAGAAGTCAACAAAGGCCTGAAAGGGGACTAAATATTCTATTTCGAGAATGAAATTGAATCTTGTCATCTCTAAGACATAGAGGTCTCAAAAGAAGTGACACCCACCAACCTCAAGAGGGAACTCCTTGCACTGATGTAAACTAGCTGTTCTAATCCCCAACAGAGTGTCTTGTGTCATAACATCATCAATTGTAAAGACACTGACCCCAAGAATCTCCAAAATAAAAATAGATATAAAACTATGGGAATCCCCTGTATCAAAAAAAATTAGAAATTAAGACTGAGGAAACTAGAATCATACCTCTAATCATAGAGGGTTCAATATCCTACTCCTTGGTCTGTTCCATAGAAAAAGTCTAACTTGCACCGTAGCCCTACGACCCTGCCTAGATACCCTAATCTGATCCACCCTACTGTTGCTGAAAACCTGACATCTGGATTCCATGACCATGACCACCTCCTTGGCCCAAATAGCCTGATGAATTCCAGTTCCCCGACTGATGAAGAACTAGTATCCCCACTTCTATATGTGGAGTCACAAAATATCCCCTCTCACCAGCTTCTGGGGAGGAAAACTGGAAAAAACGCTAAAGATGACCCATATTTCTACAATATCAACACTCAACTGGGTCTATCAGGCACTTTGGTCTTGTGTTCCCACTCTTCCCACATTGGTAGAACCTCACTTGGATTCTTAAAGATACATACCTGCTTTTAGAATCACCGCATGAAAGCTCCCTACGACGCTTGCTACTATCAAATGAAGGAGTACGAGCCCTGGATGATGAACTACCCTTGCTTGCAGCTACCAACTCCCTCATATTGTTCTTGTTAATCATCACCTAATTCACTATAATAGTCACTAGAGTCAGCATGAAAACATTCACATACGATCAGATGTCATACCTGAAACCATCCTCAAACTGCCTAGCCAGTGATAACTCGTCACCTCACAAAACTGGTGCGAAGCACTGAAGCTCTAGGAAGTGAGAAGAGTAATCCACCACTGAAAGAGATCCCTACTCCAAATGCATGAACTCATGGGCTCATTAGGCCTTCAATGTCTCAGGGTAGAAGAAATCATAGAAGGTCCTTTGAAACTCTTCCCAAGACATATCCTGATGATGTCCCTCCAGTGACATAACATCCCACCATATCTTGGCAGAATCACGTAACATGTACATTACGAGCTTCACCATTCTCTTAGGAAGTGTCTTATGGTTATTGAAGATAGAAATCATGGCTTCCAACCATGACTCTGTAGCCTGAAGTCCTCCATAACCTGAGAGAGTGGGAGGATAATGCTGTTGGAACACCCGCGTCAACTCTTCCATAGACGGGGCATGATGTGAAGCTCCCTGAAAAGTCTGCATGATCCCCATAAAGCCTTCACGGAACTGTGAATTTTCACCTATGTCTGGTTTAATAGCTGGTGCCAATATAGGCACAACAGGAGGATCTTCTGGTAGTCCTTAATCTACAATTTCCAGTGTCTGGTCATCACCTTGTACCTAGTGTATGACCAGAGGACGTCTTGGTTGCATGAATCTGAAAGGTCAACCAGACACCTCAGTTCAAGATTATCAAGGATAGAAACCTAGAAGTGAAATAATGGAATATAAGAAAAAGATAATTAATGTTTTACAAAGGAGTTTTACACAGCGTGTAGAACTACTACACGACATGTTCCCTTTAAGCCTTAACATGGGCATGTACCTCTTCCAACCTGGTCGTGTAACACCCCATACACACAGCATGTTCCTTATGAGTCACAACATGTAATTGAATATTCCCTCCTTCCCAATTACTCCAACATGGATATAATTACACAGTTATTCCAGTGTAACACTACACATATGAATACTCTATATAGGGTGTGTACCACATACATTCCATCCACCTATTTCGTTAGTCACATGGTCGGATACACAGTCTTTTACAGTATGATGTGTACTCCTAGTACACGACATGTTCTAAAAAAAATTTATAAACCTCGTGTCTCTTCTCACACATTAATTCACATGGTCAACAACTACACGACATGTACATATGGTACACAATGTATACTTAAGAAAAGTTAGTTCTTCCAGAATAGAAGAACACCTGGTGTGTGTTATAACAACACACACCGTGTTTTCTGGGTTTTTGGATAATAAGCCTCTGAAACCTCCTCAAAACCCTTAAAATCATAAAATTTATCCAAGGAACTACAAATTACGACCCTTGAGAGCCCATACTCTCCATAAATCAATATTTGGAATCCTTTTTCAAATCATTACTTGATAGAATCTAATTAAAGTTCAAACATGATCCACCAAATTCTGATCCAAGAGGGCCCACAACACCTCAGGGACTAATGATTGGTTTCCATAAAAATTAAAATTTACATATAATAATACCCTATCACAATGGAAGGTATTTCTATCATGGAATCTTTTACAAAAACATGAATATCTAGCACAACACCTATCACAACAACATGAAATAAGTAATGCATATTAAATGGAATGATAAGAATGCATGACATGTGATATCTAGAAAGTTCCTATATGATTCATGAGATGGAATAACCTCATATCATCAGATTTCAATAGAAATAGAACCAAAATGATATCAATAATAATATCACAAAACAAGTGCATCACCCAATGATGTAATAAAATCAACTATAACAATTGAAAAACCAGAAAAAATGCAATATCCGAGGTAACTTGGATTTTCCATTTACATGGGTTAGATACTCTCAGGAAAAACTAATTACCAAACTCCATTTCCTTCCTATCATAGTCTATAGGATCCAAATAGTAAGAAAAAACGAAAAAGAAACTACCTTTGATTCCACTTTGTAATATTCCAGATCTGAGTGCCAACCAAGGGTGCCTCGTACCCAGTTGGGCACATGGTCTCAAGTGCATTTCCATAAACAATAGAGGATACCAACTAGCAGTGAGGGCCTAGATTTTGGTAGTGGGGAAACTATTCCCTCATTTATAAAGTATACACAACAGAAAAAAATAGTAACAGTAAAAGAAGTAGTAATACCAACAACATAAATAAGAAGTGGAAGATTGAAAGTAAATCCAACAGAAACCACAATATATATATGATGCATGGAATCTGTATCTAATAAAATATACAATCAATTTACAATGCTGGAAGGAAATATAGAAACTAAAGTAAAAAATGAACAAGTAAACTCTAAAAACATCACAAGTCTCAGCTTGGTCCCATGCTCTTCAGCTCTAATATAAATCAAGTACCTAATGAAGAAGGGTTCTTAACCTTATCTATACCTAAAACCATATAATCTTTTTGGGTCCAAAACATGACCCAAATAGGGTGTGAGGAGAATACTAGTCAGAAACCACCAAAATATCCATGCTAAACTATTAGTGAATATATATAGCATATAATATGAAAAATGATGCAATAAACTAGGAAGTACTTAAAAGTAACCAATACTATGATTTTCAATTACATTCATTACATTTATTATTCATCCTTTGAATCATAAAATCTCAGAATCTAGCCTAAGATCTATATCCCCATGTGTAATAGAAACAAAATAGATGTCTTAGAAGACCATTTAAACAATCAAGTAAGACCAATTCCAAGCTTGTGCTTTGTCTTGGTGACTCATCAAAATCATTATATCATTTATAAATAACCCTCTGGGAATGTTCTCACGGTCTAACCCCTTTGGATTAACATAGCACTAATCATTTACAAATGACCACCTGGGAATCTCTCATAGTCAATACCCATGGGTCAACTTTGCATCAATAAATTATAAACAACCTCTTGGGTAGCTCTCACAGTCAATACCCCTAGGTCAACATAGCATCAATAAATTATAAACGACCTCCTAGGTAGCTCTCATAGTCAATACCCCTAGGTCAATATAGAATAAGGTAATTATAAATGACCTCCTAGGTAGCTATCATAGTCAATACCCCTGGGTCAACATCTACACCAAGGCTCTCACAGTCCTATGTAAATAATATAGAAACCCCCACAATTTTCTTGGTTCAAGGTTCTCATGGTCCATTGAAAACATAGTGCACATAACATAACAAATAACCACATGTAATCTATAACTACTACATGTCTAAAATTTACAAGCATATCACATGAATCTCATATAATCAATCAAACTCCATCCTAAACAAAGTCAAGGCATATAAAACAAGTTATGTCTCATTGGAAACCAAGACCAAATGACCATAAACAGTCAATAAAGGGAAAAACACCCATGGGGTGTCCCATAAACAAGGTGCTCAATATTATGCATAAGAAATAACCCTTTATTATACAAAAAACCATAGAAGGTGATAATCATGGTTAAATTCTAAATCAAGAAATACCCCTATTGTGGGTATGTGGAATCTTTAGCATATATAATTAAAATACGAACAAAGAAAGGAACAAATCACCTACCTTGATGTCTCACGATCAATATATTTTAACGTCAGCCCTTGAATCAGCTTAAGATCAGTGTAGATAAAAAAAGGTGAAAACAACCAACCTTGAATAAATCATAAAAGAGGATGAATTGGGAAGAAAGGCTATAGGGGTTTTTAGGACTCACCTTTGGGATTTCAACGCACCTGACGACGTCTCAATCAGAGCTCAGATAGAGAATCAGGAGGGGTTCAGAGTTCATTGGACATTATGTCACTCTCTTGTATGAACCAAGGGGATAAGAAGACATATATTGACATAATACATGACCCCACACTAATATATCAAATAAAAAATAAAAGTACATAGTGTGTTCATTAATTTTCCACACTATGTATTATCCTCAAATACCCCCCACTTAAGCGGGTCATCTAGGCCATCACACGACCATATACTCGGCCGTTACACGACCAAGACATAGTTGTACACTGCAACTGGCTACACGACATGTACTTAGGAGTACACAGAGTGTACTTAGAATAAACCCCATTTCTTCATTGTCTTAAAAAACAACCCGAAATCAAGATCCATACTTAAAATGATGATCTGGGTTCTTAAAGAAGCTATGGAAGTTGGAAAGGAGTTTTTATAGTCAATGTTTATAAGAACCATAACCCTAGTGGCCTATATTATATGGTTTATTTATTATATTGGTACTAAATAAAAGAGATCAAATCCCAAAGGAACAAAAAAATTTGTAGTCTTGGTATGATAGATATATAATTTAATCTCACAATAAATTTTAAAATATAAAATAAAAAACATAAAATAAATAACACAGGGAGAGTAAATATTATGTACCCTTGAAATCATTAAAATATTCTTTCTTCATAACCTAGGGAAAGAAAATAAAATAAGGGAAAGATCAAATTTCATTAAGGGTTATGTATAATGGAATCTATAATGAGTAAATAAGACATAATCATTATAGAAAGAAAAATAACTGAAAACACATTGTATTTAATTAATAAATAGATCCTGTAGAATAATAAGGTAGGATTAAATTATAAAATAATACAAAGAAATAATCACATGAGTTTGAAACTTATCCATGTATATAATAACTAATCAAATAATTAAATGAAAATTAATAACTAATCTCATAATGATGGAATGAATAATGTTATACATCATAATCTTACAATCATGGAATCATTCCCAGACATATTACATAAATGGGTAAGGCCTTGAAAAATACCCTAAGAAGTTTTTCTTATGATTCCTACTAATACATAAAGGGGATATAAAAGGCCTCACACACCACCTTTCAATTCCAATGAATTCATCATATAAAAGTAGTGAATAACAGTTCAATACATAATGAACTTAAATATTATTATTTAAAAACCAACATATGAATCTTAATAATCCCCCTAGTCAAACATATCATGATAATTATGGTATCATTACAACATATACTTAGTATATTAAAATAAATGGTTATTTTCATTGATGAATAGAAATAGAACAAGAAGACGATTAAAAACATTCTTGATGAAAATACTATTTTCCCTTTGAAATTTACTTTTAGAAAACTAAAAATTCCCAAAATACTAGGAAAAATATTTCATTTGAAAATAGACAAGAAAAATTAAAAAGGAGGATTCAAATAATTGAGTGACTATGATAGTGGGAAATTATGTTCATGTTGTATAATTTAAATAAAAAATTCCTTTCACAATTTTGTAAGAAAATAAAAAAGTACCACATTTTAAAAATGAAACAAAATTCATTATAAACAATTTTTTAAAATTTCAAATATGGGTAAAAATGTATTTAATAAATAATTTTATTATAATAAAAGAATTATTTACGAAATTTTAAGGAAAATATATACATGGTAGAAAAAGATTCTCGATTGAGTAAAAAAACAAAGTCAGTTTTCCTTAAAAACATTATTTCAATATCATGAGTACATAATGAGATAAAAATGAAAGTAAAACATTTAATTTATATAAATAAACATAGGAGAGTAAAATATATTGTGTTTAATATAGAAATATCAAATAATTTCTCTATTTGTGACTTAAATATAAATAATCTTGAATAATGATGAGATTGTGAAATAAACCCTTACCACTTTGGTAAATTTTGAATCATAGCCCCCATGTAAGAAGTAAAATAAAATGAAAAAATAAACTGCATGAATATAAATAGGTTCATGATATAAAATAAAAAGGGGAATTATATAAACTTCATAAAAATAAATTTGTGAATAATACCAAATATTTCTAAATAGAGTAGAAATTGAGACAAAATATCTTACAAATATCATACCATTGAAGTTAGAATTAATCAATTAATTAATTATGTGTATCAAATTTAAAACCACATAAAACAAGTGTAAATAAAAAATAAAATAATCAAAATTCAATGCACACATAATCTTTCAATATTAAAGATTATAAATGAGTAATATAACCCAATGAAAAGAAATTGAGTTATGAAACCCCTTTCCTTAGGATCGACTAATCACGTATGTTATATATCTTCATGATTAATAAAGTTATTCTAATTATTTACTTTATCAAGAACCTTTTTTAAGTTTATTTATTAATTTTTTATACTTATTTACTTCATCAATTAAGTTCTTGTCAAACATTTTGATGATTTTTGGTTTATATGTCCAAAATGACTTTAGTAGATTGAAAATGGTAAAATAGGTAATTGTGATATAATATAAAATAAAATAATAATTAAAAAATAATCATTTATATATGTTAACTATACATTTAAAACCAACCATGAAATATACCCTTGTAATGTGGTAATGGAAAACAAATCACATCGCTTCGTGGAGGTGGTAATCAACTTGTATGCATAAATGACATCATCATTTTTTATGGATGGAAAGGTAAGGAAGTATATGATATATTAATTTTATATTATGATAAATATTATATAAATATATTATATTTATATATTAAATCCATAATCATAAATATTTATGAGAGGTGATGATGAAAAACAAATTTCCTTACCTTGTGAGGCGGTTGTCTGTCGTACACACAAATGATGGTTTCCTTTACCATTTTATGGTATAGGAGATGGATGTAGATTATAAAATTAACATACTAGAATATAAATATATGGTATATATAGATTAAAATACAATTCAATGGTTTAATAATATTTAAATGAGGTGGAATAATGATTAAAAAATGACCAGTTAAGAATGATACCTCTTCTTTAGACAACCTCATGAGGATTATACCTAAAGCCTTACTATATTGGATTTATGTTCAAAAAATTCCTATAGTATGTAGGTATGGAAGTAAGTAATGGATTTGGGCAGGTCTTGGCTCAATAAAATGTTTCTTTATATGTGAATAAAAGAGGATATGAGATTCCCTTTTATAAGTGCTGAGAGGGAGACTTTTGGAATTTATTAATGTATTAAATGAATATAAATTAATTTTCATTTTAAAATGGATCCAAATGTAAATTATTAAAATATTGGATTATTATTTGGAGAAATATTGTCATCCAATAATATTTTCACAAGTTCAGGTGATGGTTTCACCATTATCTTTTGGTTTTAACCCATGTTAACCTTTTTTGATAATTATTGTGATAAAAAAGTTTCTAGTCTTTACATATTAATATAGTTACAATAAAAGTAAATCTATCCAATAAATGGACCATGGTTTATATTTTAAACCATATACTTTTCACTTGGGTGAAGATTTGATTTTTATGTTACTATAAAAGGAAAACTAGCTTATACTTGTTGTTGTATAAGCTAATTCTACACAAATTTTTCCATTGGATGAACATATTTTGACTCTATACTAAAATTTATTTAATTGGTACCTTTATTGGATCCAATTTCAATGGAAAAACTTGGGTCCAATTCCCCTTTCCAAACTTTACAAGAGTAATACTCCTCCTCTACTATAAATGGCCTCCTATCCTCCCACTTCCTCACTCCCCTAAAGACACTTTGGCTCAACCAATCATTTAACAAACAGCTCTTAAAAATACTTACCCTCATCCTAATAGCCTCAACTTTTACATAAATCTATCCAAGTAATCCCTTTGGTACAAATGAAAAGGAGTTTCCCAAAGAAGAGGTAACAACTTTCCCCAATCTATTTAGTTTTATTTCCATTCGCCACCACCTAAAATATCCCTTTTCCATGATTATAAAACAAAAAAGTACACTTAATATAATTATATGTGTTTCAGATAATTATTTTACCTAAACACACACACACATAAATCTAATAGGTAATAAATATACTATTTATGTGTACGGTGAACTATTGCCTCACGAAATGATGATATGCCATTTTTTCTTTTATGACTTTTCATAGCTGGGAATTATAATGGACACACTATTAATATATGATATATATCATATTTATTATTTATTTATAGTTTTTTAATTATTTTATAACCAATATATTTATACTTTCCATCTCGTGTAAATACGATAACATCATTTTTAGACGTGTGGACTACCACCTCCTCAAAGTGACATGATTCTCTAACACCTTACATGGAATGTGTTGAGGATGGTTTCAGAGAACATATATGATATATATATATAATAATAATACTAATTTAATTAAATTATATACATATATACATATATTTAATTTACTTACTTTCTTTTAATATGACAACAAAATGGAAATAATGTTTATGCTTACGTAAGGCCAACCATCTCTATGAATAGTGTATTCCATTTCATATTTATATAATTTATAAATTATTATAAATACATAAATTATGAATATATATGATTTTTTACATTCATAAATTAACTAAATCAAGATATAAGTAATATGATCAAAAATAATATGTCAAAACATGTATGAAAAACAAAGCGGATATTACCTGAAGTGAAACTTTAACATAGAATTTTTAATAAGAAGATAATATAAAGTAATAATCATAAAATATATGGTATTATAAATATGAATATTTTTCTATGATATATTTATAATAAACTTATATTTATTATACATGAGTTTTGAAAGAATACGATGAGAGTTAAGACATAGGGTAAGGGGAATTTCATCTCACTTTTTATATCTATGAGATACATGCCTTGTTCACCAATATGTTTTTTGAATGGTGAGAATAATTACCACGAATGAATTATATTATTATTATTATTAAATTTATGGGTATTTACATATCCATTCGATGATATTTGTTTCATGGGTTTTATGTTTTAAATGTTACCAAATAAGTAGAAAGTTTTTTCACAATCTTCCTTCTTTAAGACACATATTATTTATGCACCTACATTATTTTTTGAGGTGTCTATACATCAATTTGACATGTTATATCATAAATATACTTATTATAATAATATTTTAAGCTTTATATAATTTAATTTCTTTACATGGGGAGTATATTTCAATGTTACCAAGTTATAGGAGTTTATTAAAACTATCTCATAACTTTTCAAGGTTGTTTATGATTATGCTTACTTTGTTGAAATATTATGATATATATCTCAAGAAGACTCATGAATTATATTTTAATCTTTTTTCCATGACATATTCATGCATTAGTACCATTTTCCCACTATTTTGTACTTAATATAACTAAAAAAATGTTTTTATGAAAGTCCGAATTTATTTAACCTTTAGGTAAAAAATACATGTTCTTTCAGAAATGTGATTTATAAAAATGTTTTTAAAAATGTTTTACTAATATAATTTTATTTTAAAGTAAATTTTTGCACATGTTTTAACTTATAAAAAATGTTTTTAGCAGTAATCTTCTTGTTGTTTTCTGATCAAGACAATTTTCTAATCTTTTAAGGTAAAAACGAATGTTCAGCATATATAGACATACCTGCCATCATGACTGTCATTTACTTGAAGATTCCATTGTTCAATTAAAAGTTTATCTTTATAGAAATGTTTCTATAAATATTCTGGACATTCATTGTTTTTAATGTGGTTTTCAATGAAAACAGTTTTCAAATATTTATTATGGTTTTAAATTAATTTTAGTGATGATGGAAATATTAAGAAATGTTTAGAAAATTATATTGATTTCTATGGTTTGAGCCTCATTATTTAGGATATGAAAGGAAGTTCCTTGGATAAAAAAATGTTTGGCCTATTTAATGAGAAGAATTTCATAAAAATTTCATGATTTAAAAATATTGTAACCCATATTTCTTCAATAAAGATTAATTATTTAATGCTGAAACAATCATAACATATATTACAATTCCTCATAATTTTCATCTAATGATCAATAACTTATTATGATATAATTTTCAAAAGTATTAAACTAATTATTATAATTTATTATGTTGTATGATAATTTAATACACAATAAAACTTGGTGTAATTTCATATAATCTATCAATGTGCACACAATGATAGACTAAAATTTGGTCTAAACCACTATATCATAGTGGTTAATTTAATTAAAAAATACAATAATCTACCACTTTTACTAATTCCACACAGTCTTAGAACATTTTCACATAATGTCAAATTATATGTAAAAAGTTTTTAAATCATATCCAGAACAACTTCTAAATATTTTATAAATCTATTTAGATAAGATATCATACATTTTCACAACATGTACATCTTGGGTAACAAATTATGATTATCCATACATAAATTCTTCAGATATAATATATTTTTTAATATCTCTCAAATTTTTAAAAACATGATACACATTCACACAACTATAATGTGTTACCTCTTAGGCCTATTTATTTTTGTAGAAAATTATGAATTTCACAAATCTATAAATGTAGGCAAAGAGAGGCCTCTAGAAAAATGTCAATACTACTCAAGCTATAATGTAATCTTACATGATCTCTATCAAGCACGTGTATATTCATACATATGTACACTAGCTATATCATATACTTGTATGTATAATCATATAATCCCTTTATACAATACATTGAGTGATCACATGACTTAGAGTATTCCAATCCCACATAGCCAAATCATACATTCTCTATTATATAAATATAAACCTACTAAGTTGATGAATACATCACATGCAATTCATGTAAGTAGATGAGAACATAACATGAACCTAATATGGGAAGATAATTAGATCATATGTACCTTATTTTGGAATTTACTTACATTTACCTTGTCTATCTCAATTAGGGGCCCACATGTCATACTCTTCACATGAGAGAAAAAATACCATCTTTGTTAGTCCTCAAATAATGACATGATCAGTAACATACCCAAAATTTTCATGATTAGATAATCCCTAATAATTTCATAAGAAAGGTATCAAATTATGAAGGTTTTCATTCAAAGTATATCTTTAACCTAAGGTATGGGAATTCAATATGAAACATGAAACCCTAGCATACTAAATACATAGTACATGATAGTCCATATTGTGTAATTAGTGGGTTATATGGTGTAAAAAACTCCTATCATTCCTTATGATCATATTCTATATATCTACAAAAAACCTACCCAAAATAAACATAAAATTTTCATTATAATATATAATAATCCAGGATGAAATTATTAAAGGATAACTCAAATTCATACTTTGAGTGGTCAATTATCATTTCAATTCATGCGATATATGTATCCAACATGAACGAATGATAAAGTAGTGATTTCATTTTAACATCTTAAATAGTACATAGAAACCCATACATAAGCTCTTGTCTAATCATATCCCATTTGATAGACTACCATGAATGCCTTAAGTTTTATATTATTTTAGGTATTTTTTATAGTAATTTCTATATAATTCCTACACATCTATATGTGTCTATTTGATAAACTCTCCCATTAAACTCCTTCAAAAAATAACATATATGATTTTTTCTAATAATGGAAAGACTAAGGATTCATATTCATAATGTCAAGCTATTTGGACATAGAATTAAAACCCCCTTACTTAAAAATATCCAATGCTAAAATGTTAATAACTTCCACTATCAACTTAAAACTATTTATATATTTTTTATGGGGAAAAATCTTCATTAATTATAAAATCAAAGCAAAGAACTCTTTAATTGGGTAGAGGGAGACCCATTACATAGCATGAAGGCCCAGTGGGCATTTAGCTCATTATATGGCATGTAGGCCCAATTTTTTGGCCCAAGGCCCATTTTTTGAATAGTAATGCTACAATACCTACCTGCTCCAGTACCACACAGTACCTTCCGCCGCTATAGTTCTCTACCACCGCTATAGTGACCTACTTCTACTATAGTTCCCGTCATTGCTACAATTCTATCGCTGCTACAGTACTACTACAGTACCTGCACCCAATGGGTTTTGAACCCCCATTTTTCATGTAGGATTACAGGGTGCTTACCACTAAGCCAACCCCCAAATATTTTAGTATATAAAGTGACATTAAATTCATTATAGTAACTAAATGTGACTTTTTAAAATTTTATTTATCGACATACCCTAAACTACTTTCAGATATTAATTGGAATTGACTTTGAATTTTTACTGGTATAATATTTTATACCTTATACAAAATCCTAATTAAGAATAAATATACTTCTACTGGCCTCTTAGAAAATATATTCTCTCCAAAATATCATATCATGATAAAAACTCATTTCTATTTATAAAATTACACTTATTTCATACCTAGGTGATTTTTAATAGATAAACTGATATATCCATATAATATATGATATTCTATGCGTCTGAAGAAGAATTTTGAAAATAAGTTTTTTTTCAATAAAATATTCCATTGATGGGTGGGGGAATATCAATTCTTTGTATTTTAGTAAACATATTTGATAAAATACTTTATCCTTGATAAAAATGTTTTTATACATGACTTAATTTTAAAACCATTTTATAGAATTTTTTAGAACATAAAACTGTGTATCAAAACCCATAGAACATGTTTTCCATACTAACTCTTTGTCTATAATTTTTTTCCCATATCATATAAGATAAATTAGATGAAAATACACATTATTTATTTATATTTTGAAAATATTGAAAAATTCCTTAACACAAACCCTTTGATTTAGAAACCATTTTCTATATCATTTGAATGAAAACTAAAAGATTCATCAATTTTTTCATTTATTTTTTATATCATATATACTTATTTTTTTAAAAGATAAATTTTATATAATATACCCCTAAAAATAGAATAATTGATTCTATAATATTAATACTTGATATGAAATATATATATATTTTCTCATACCCATTAAGATAATTTATAAAATTCTATTATATGGAAAAATTCTCATACTTTCCACATATTTTCTTTAGATTTCACTAACCTTGATTGGATTCTCAAATAAACATTGTCAGTTTTTCCAAATGATTTTTATTTTCTATTTTTATCTTTTACCCATTTGATCTTATAATATATCCCTAAACCATATCCAACACAGTCAAGATCATTTTTCATCAACACTTTGAGAAAATTGGATAAATGTTTATATAGATAATTCAAATTATCAAAATTTTTCTAATGGTGATTTTAAATATGAGGGTTAATAGGATTGGAGGTGAATCAGTGCTTATGGGTGGAATATGATGACACATATGGTTGGTCGATGATCTAACTAATGAATTACACCATGTTTTTGGTTTAAAATATAGTGTGTTTTTGGATGATCTCATGATTCAACTAGGGATAAATAAATTGTGATCAAAATTTTTGATGGGATATTAGTTGGTGTGATAGAGTATTTTTGGGAGAGGATAACCAGTAGAGGAATAAATAAAATATTTAAATAAAATTGGATGCTATTAAGTTAAAACTACATTGACCATGTTAATGGATTGTAAAACATGTATTTTTAGCATGTGATTCCTATGACTGGGATCACCATGACCCAAAATAATATTTTTTGAGTATAGTCACATGGTGGGGATCAATATAAGACTAAGGATTAATAAGCTGATTAATATTCAATATCATGGGAAACAAGGTGATCCTTGAGTTCTATCTTAGTATAGGTGATAAAGAAGAGTCGATAGCTTGTATTTTGAAGCATTTTCTTCTTATATATTTAGAGTTTCAAAGTAGCAGCTTGTTCAAAATTATGGGGTAGGATCCAGTGAGTTAGTTATGAATTTACTAACAAGTTAGGTTTGGATTAATGGCTAAATAACCACTAATAATTACTAGGGATGAGTGGTGCTATGGTTGGGAGGTTGTAAAGACCCTAATCTTTACATATAGTTAAATTTAGAGGGAATTTGAATTTTAGTCCCGTAGTAGGGAATTTTTTGAAAATTGGGGTTTGTATTGAAATTTTGATGGTTAGAAAATATCATGGAGATCATTTTGGATATGGATCAAGGATTAAAAGGTTCTTTAAATATTTAGGAGAGTATCAGAGTGGGGATGGGGGACCCCCTTTTACTAATTTTGGCTATAAGTTTCTAGTCATTCCATGATCAAATTTTGGTTTCCCCATGATAGACAGTGGTAAAGTGTCATGGAATGTAGCATGGGGAACCATTCCATAATAGGGGATTTCATGCATTAGATGCATGAGCCTCTCCAATGTGAGGCACGCCATTCCACTACCCCTAGATGTTCCATTGTGATAATGATAAGAAAGGGGATGATCCCTTTGCCAGGGGTGGTCACACACTGACCCATGGGGGGTGCGTCGTGACCTATTCAAGTGAATAAGTGTTATAGTATGACCATCATATCCATCCCATGATTAG